>JARBWK010000008.1:116832684-118032684 GCA_030556195.1 Anolis apletophallus
GAGCTGAAACCTCCTGAAGACCTCAGCTGATCTCACCACTGAAATCATCATTTCATATCTGACTATAGGGAAGTAGCCTGACATTTGTCTAATCTTGCCTGTTCACTGCAAAGCAGATAATGACTATGTGGCGTAGTTTGAGGTCTTTTCAGAAAGGCAAGGGGTGGGTTGAGTGTTGTAAAAGGAGGGAGGGAGAAATATCCACACACGCACACACAATATTCGAAATGGGACATCCATGTATATAAGGGAAACTTCCAAAGGCATATATCCTTAAAAGAATGTCTTCTAAGGCAGTGTTTCCCAACCAGTGTGCCATGGCACACTAGTGTACCGTGAGCGATCATCAGGTGTGCCGTGGGAAAGTGGAACCTCCAATACCCTTTCTTCCCCCTCCTCCACTCGGGCTCCCTTCTTCCCAGCCTCGCTCTGCTTGCTTTGCCTCGCTTTGCTCATGCTGCCGCTTCTGCGGGAGGGGGGAGGGAGGGAGGAAGATGTGACCTGTGCGGGCGCTACTGCGCAGACTTGCCCCACGTCTTCCTCCCTCCCCTCCACAGTGCTCTCTGGATATAGGTGAACTACAACTCCAAACCTCAAGATCAATGCCCACCAAACTCTTATAGAATTTTCTCTTGGTTATGGTAGTTCTGTGTGGGAAGTTTGATTCCATTCCATCATTGGTGGAGTTCAGAATGCTCTTTGATTGTGGGTGAACTATAACTCCCAGGTGTTGAGCAAGACCTTCGTGTGTGTCTTTCTGCCATTCCTGCCAGGATATCTATGTTGTGTTCATCGAAATAGGCCCAGGTTTCACACTGAGTGTATAAATACATTTAAAAACATCTTAACTATATGTATTACTGTGTTAGAGTGTCATTTTCTGTCATTTTGGTTGGTGGTGTGCCCCAGGATTTTGTAAATGTAAAAAATATGCCGCGACAAAAAAGGTTGAAAAACACTGTTCTAAGGAATGTGAAAACCATTCAGTATTCTTTTTCTTTTTTGCACCATGTCTTTCGGATTGTAAACCCAAAATAAGCAGAGAAACTGTTGCTGAGATCATGCTCCAGAAGTGTCTTTGGCTGGAGAGGAACTGCAGGCATCTCACCCAAACAAAGATTTCCTCTGCCTTGGCTCAGCTTCATCTTTGTCATCCTTGGAATTTTCTCCTCGAAGATTTGTGGATTGCTCCTTCCCCTGTTGTTTTTGGTTTTTCAACGCTTTTGACATTTTCGTTTGATGAACAAGTTTGGCAGTCTTGTATATTTTGATGACATGCATTGCTTAGATTGTCTTGTGTTACAGTTTGTTTGTTTTGGCATTCTATTTGAATTATTTGTTTTTCAACTGCTTTGTACAGCTCTGTGTTTTGTTCTTCCTCTTTCTTTCTTCATGTACAGGTAGTCCCCAAGTTATGAACAGGATAGGTTCTGTAGGTTTGTTCTTAAGTTGGATTTATGTGCAAGCTGGAATGGATACCTTTTAAGTGTAGCTCCAGCCAAATATATATCCCCTAAGACAGTGGTTCTCAACTTATAGGTCCCCAGATGTTTTGACCTTCAACAACCCAGAAATCCTAACAACTGGTAAACTAACTGGGATTACTGGGAGTTGTAGGGCCAAAACACCTGGGGACCCACAGATTGGGAACCACCACACCAAGAAGAAGAAACCTAACCTTGATCCTGCTGTTCCTACTCAACAGTGTGAAGGTCTAGAAAGGGGGTACTTATGGGTGAGAAAATTAGCGTGTGGGCACTGTATGTAGCAAAACTCCTTTATAACTTTTGTATGAACCAGCCCCAAGTTTTAATATCATTAGGAAGAAGGCCTTCTCTTTGAAACTGCATTATATGGCAGTATAGATGTAAATTTGAACATTACAGTCAGTACCCGGGTTACAAACATCCTACTTACAAATGACCTATAATTACAAACAGGGGTGAGACAACAGAAAAGGAGAGAAATCTGCACCTTAGAAGGGAGATTCACACCTGAAAAAGAGCTTTGTTTTTTGTTTCTTTGCTTTTGGGGGTTTTGTTTTTGTTTTCGGTGTCAGAAGTGACTTGTGAAACTGCAAGTTGCTTCTGGTGGGAGAGAATTGGCTGTCTGCAAGGATGTTGCCCAGGGGATGACCAGATGTTTAACCATTGTGTAGGAGGCTTCTCTCATGTACCCACACGGGAAGCTGGAGCAGACAGATGGGAGCTCACCCCGTCTCACGGATTCGAACCGCCGACCTTCAGGCCAGCAATTCAGCCAGCACAAGGATTTAACCCATTGCACCACCACGGCTCTTCCTGAAAGAGTTATCATGTCAAAAAAGTATCTCAACTGAAGTAGCACCAATCCTTGTTTCCATATCAATAAAAAAATTCAAAATCCAATTTTCGCAGAGACAGGAAGGGAGGTGAAATCTTCTGAACCGGGACACAGACAGTAAAACAAACACCACAGGGGTGTTAACCCTTCCCTATATGATCGAATCTCTCTCTCTCTCTCTCTCTCTCTCTCTCTCTCTCTCTCTCTCTCTCTCTGTGTGTGTGTGTGTACCTGTTCCAACTTACATACAAATTCAATTTGAGAACAAAGCTATTCTGTTCATAACTTCGGGACTGCCTGTCAAACAAAAAGGAGGCTTTATGTTACCTATGGAAATGAAGATAAATCGCCTGGAAGAATTGGACCTCTTCTTCCTTTCCTCAATGCACTCACATAGATGTACATAAACCAGGCGGTGCTCTTGTTAATCTAAACAGGTTTGAGAATCCTGCTCTTGAAATGTACTGGGATCTTAAAACTTTGAAAGTGTTATAACAACTCGTAAGAAGCTGACACAATCACTTGCTCCAGTTTCACAAAAACCTCCCTACAGAGACTGTAATTCCAGAATGGACCCCACTTAGCCCTGAGCTTCAGATCTTATAGCACAGGAAAAGTAAAAGCAAAGCTAGGCTCTTAGGGTGAAATCCCCCCCCCCCCAATTAATTCTTACTAGAATTCCTCTTGCCTTCTGTGCTCCAGACCTCCATCCCTTGCTTTTGCAGTCATCATGTTCACCTTATCTTTAATTTCTCCCTTTTTAATACAATCCTGGGCATGTGGTGGTAGGGAGACAAACCCTTTTAGCCAGCAGGTGCAACTGGTGTCAGGGAGCAAAAGGCGACCATCTGGAGAGGTCCATTTGCCTGATCCCCAGGGATGGAGGGAGGAGGAGAGAATGACAAAACACTTCTGCCTCTTTTAGGAGAGTATATATGCATGTGTTTTTCAATATAAATGGAGCTTTCGATTTGAGACAGATCTGAGGCCAAAATACATTTTCAGTGCCTGAGCACAGCATGAGGACTTGCAAAAAAGAGTTGTCGGCCCTCCATATTCACATATTTTACATCCATAGATTCCAACATCCACAGCTTGAAATTATTCCCCAGCCTTGTTACATAAGAGACAACATTTTATTATGTCATGGCATATAAAGGCACTTGAGTATCCATGGATTTTGGTATCCTTGGAGGTCCTGGAACCAAACCTTAACAGATACCAAGGGTCCACTGTAAATAAATATCTCTGTGCATGACTGTAGATCATCTCAGAATGAACAACAGGGCATCATATGGTTGTTTCTATGTTTTAATTTGAAATCTAACTGATCTTTCTCTGCTCATAGGAAGTGTGTATATTATTACTGTGGGTTTGCAGCCCTCTGGATATTTTAAAACATGCGTTTAAAGGAGTTTGTTGTGATTGAGCTCCTTCCCGTTTTTCTTCCAGCTTATGGCAACTCTAAGATGAACCCATCATTTTTTGTTTTGCAAAATTTGCTGAGAGGAGGGTTGCCTTTGCTTTCCTTTAGGGCAGTGGTTCTTAACCTGTGGGTCCCCAGATTTTTTGGCCTTCAACTCCCAGAAATCATAACAGCTGGTAAACTGGCTGGGAGTTGTAGGCCAAATCACATGAGGACCCACAGATTGACAACCATTGCTTTAGGGAGACTTGCTCAAGGTCACCCCATGGGTTTCCAAGGCTGAACTGGGATTTGAACTGTAGTTTCCACAGTTGTGTTCCAAAGCTGTTTAAAACAGTACTGGTTAGGGGTGGTTGATCCATAAAAAAATTGTTTCTAAACTCGTGGGGGCGCAGTTGTTTCGAAAGAGAAACTGTTATGCAATTTTTAGTGAAAATTTCAAAATTGTTTCTTAATTAATAATGAAATTTGTTATTATTTCGTTATTGGTGCCACACATGCTGCCTTGCACTCCCCTGTCGCCAGCTGACACCAAACGGGGGTTATCTTTAACCCCTGTTTGGGTGTCAGCTGGCGAGAGGAGAGTGGAGGCATTAGGTCCAAGGCAGAGGAAAGCCATTCCGCTCCAAAGTGGGTGTTTTGACGCACTGTTGTGCAGATTGGCTTCCCCTGCGTTAGGTGGAGGGAAGCCAATCTGCTCCAAATTGGGTTAAAACACCCACTTTGGAGCGAATTGGCTTTCCTCCGCATTGGAGCTAAGGCACCCTTCAGACACCCAAACAGGGCGTCCATTTGGGCTTGGAGGCCCATGCCTTCTCCCCGATCTGAAGGACACCTTTCAGATCAGGAGGGTGCTGCCCTCCACTCTCCTCTCGCCAGCTGACAACCAAAGGAAGTTTAAAGATAATGGGTGGAAATGACATAATAATGCGCCCTTTACGGAAATGGCTGACCCGGTTTCGATTTAGAAAGGTCACTTCCAGGTTGCTGGCTGTGGGTCGAATTAGGTTCTAAATTGATTTTAATACGAAATGATGACGGTTTTCTAAGAATAACGACCGGATATATACACCTCTAGTACTGGTGCCGTTGTGTGAGCAAGGGCAAAGAGTAACAACCAGGAGCACTTTGAAACCCTGTTTGTTTGTTTATTTATTTGAAACATATATATTCCACCTTCTCACCCCGAAGGTGACTCCGGGCAGAGCACAACATACAAATGGCAAACATTCAATGGCACGACATGAATTCACAATATGCATACATAAACATTAAAAACATCTGTCTCAACATTAAAATACTCTGTTTCAAATAGTCTTGATAATCTGCGTTTAAGTTAATTGGCTTGGTAAGTTTTCCTATCACTGCTCTATTTCACTGTCCCAAAAGCTTGGTCCCACAGCCAAGTTTTTACCATCCTTCTGAGGGACAGGAGGGAGGGGGCTGATTTGATTCTCATCTGGAAGGGAGCTGCTGGGGGGCAATTACCAAGAAGGCCCTCTCTCATCCCCGCCAATTGCATCTGTGACAATGGTGGGATGGATAGCAGGGCCTCCTCGGAGGATCTTGATCTCTGCGATGGTTCATAGGGGATAAATTCAGACAGGTAAATTGGGCTGGAACCGTTTAGGGCATTGTATGCCAAAGCCAGCACTTTGAATTGTGCCCGGTAGCAAACTGGCAGCCAGTGAAGCCGGCATAACATGGGAGTTGTATGCTCCCTGTATGCCACCCCAGTTATTAAACTGGCTGCCTCTCATTGGACTATTTGAAGCTTCCGAGCAGTCTTCAAAGACAACTCCATGTAGAGTGCATTGCAGTAGTCTATCCTGGATATAACAAGAGTGCGAACCACTGTTGTTGCCACTACAATGACAGCAAGATGATTGCAGCAGTGGGCAGTAAAGGTTCCCCTAGGGCTGGATCAGACTAATCTACTCCAGATCAGCTCTGGAACAGTTGTCCCCCATGCAGATCTGCCCTAAGGGTACATCTACACTAGAGTCAATGCATTTAGATGCCACTTTATCTGTCATGACTCAGTGCTATGAACCCCAGAAGTTGTAGTTTCAGAAAGTCCTGAGCCATTTCTGCCAAGGTGTGCTGGTGTCTTACTAAACAACAACCCTCAAGATTCCATAGCTTTGGACCATAACAGTTCAAGTGGTGTCAAACCGCATTAATTCTACAGTATAGATGCACCCAAGTCAACACCAACCCTCAAACACAGAAGATCAGTCCCCTTTCTGCTTGGTTGCAAATAAAAGCATTTGAAAATGTATTTTTCTAATAAGGTTCTGCTGTCTTGAACTCAGGCAGAATCCCTTTTGCAAAATAAGATTTCAAATGCTTTTTTATTCCAACCACCCATTGCACAGGTTTGCATGAGAAGCGTGCTAGTGACTGCAAGCATCTGGGGCTCCATGCCGGCTTAGTGCCTGCCAGTTTTACAAACCTGATGGACTTCTGCCAGTACCTAATCAAAATGCAGGAACTCACTCGGCGGAACAAAGTGCATCCAGCTCCCTTTTGATCATCCCAGCACCTGGCCTCCATGGGTCATGCGCAGAACCTGCCATTGATATGTTTCCTTGGCAGGAGAAAGAAAGGGAGGATTAAAGTTCTATGGAGAATGTCTAACAGCGCACACCACAAAAAAGGATGGACTTTCGTGAACTCACAAAATTTGGAAGGCTCTGGCTAAGTACGTCACCCCACTGGCGGGTGGATATCCGAGGGGCTTGAACTTGCTAGTGGAAAGAAGAGTGAAGAAGAGGTGGTTGTTCTGATTTGTGGAACTAAAATGAGGATATGTGAGAAATTCATTAAAAAAAATAGCAACTTCCTGAAATACTATACATTCAATTCATCACAAATTCAATGAAATGCATCCAAGGTTTCAAAATATTGAGTTTGGGTGAAAGTAAAACATGCACATTTGTCAATGTAGAGGTGCACCTACAGTTTAAAATTAATGCATTTTAATTCTATAGTGTCGATGCACCCCTACATTGGTGCCCTAATGGGCATGGGTCAATGCTGTGGAATATTGGGATTTGCAACTTGGTGAGGCACCAACACTCTTTGGCAGAGACAGCTAAAGGCCTACAACTCCCATAATTCCATAGCATTGAGTAGAATCCGAGTAGAATTAAACTGCATCAATTCTACAGCATAGATGCAGCCTATGAAGAGAGCTGAGAGTGCCATTGACCACAAATTCTGAGAGTGCCTTGGACCGCAAGAAGATCCAACCATTCCATACTCCAGGAAATAAAGCCCGACAGCTCACTAAAGGGAATGATACTAGAGGCAAAGGTAGATGAAGTACTTTGGCCACATAATGAGAAGACAGGAAAGCTTGGAGAAGATAATGATGCTGGGGAAAATGGAAGGAAAAAGGAAGAGGGGGCGATCAAGGACAAGATGGGTGGATTGTATCCTTGAAGTGACTGGCTTGACCTTGAAGGAGCTGAGCATGGTAATGGCCAACAGGGAGCTCTGGCGTGGGATGGCCCATGAGGTCACAAAGAGTCAGAAGCGACTGAGCGAATAAACAACAACAAAACATGGTTGACTAGGAACCCAGAAGACACAGGTCTGAATCTCTGCACAGGCATAAGAACCCATTGGGTGGCCTTGAGCAAATCTTTTAGTTTCAGAGGAAGGGAACCCATTTTCTAAACCAGTGTTTTTCAACCTTTTTTGGGCCACGGCACATTTTTTACATTTATAAAATTCTGGGGCACACCACCAACCAAAATGACACAAAATGACACTCTAGCAAAGTAATACATATAGTTAATATGTTTTTAAATGTATTTATACACTCAGTGTGAAACATGGGCCTGTTTCGATGAACACAACATAGATATCCTGGCAGGAATGGCAGAAAGACACACACAAAGGTCTTGCTCAACAGCTGTCAGTCTCTTTCTCTTTCTCTCTCTCAGAATCACAATGTTGGAAGGAGGCTCACCACTTTAAGGTCCCTAAAACAGGCATGGGGAAACTTCGGCCCTCTGGGTGCTTTGGACTTCAACTCCCACCAATCCTAACAGCCTGAGGCCCTTTCCTGCTTAAATGGCTGAGGGGGGGGGGGGGTAGAAAAGGGCCTGAGGCTGCTAGGAATGGTGAGAGTTGGAGTCCAAAACACCTGGAAGGTCCAAGTTTGCCCATGCCAGCTTTCGACAGAGACCTCTTCCTCCCCCTTCCCCTCCGTGCCCTTTCTTCCCCCCTCCTGCTGAACACTTACTTTTTCTTCTCCACAGGGGGGAGGGAGGAAGACATGGGGCGAGTCTGTGCAGTAGCGCCCGCACGGGTAACGTTTTCCTCCCTCCCCCCTCCCCTCCTAAGCAAAGCGAGGCAAATCGAGCAGAGCGAGGCTGGGAAGAAGGGAGCCTGAGTGGAGAAGAAAAAGTGTTTGGCAGGAGGGGGAAGAAAGGGTATTGGAGGTTCCAATTTCCCACGGCACACCTGATGATCGCTCAGGGCACACTAGTGTGCCACGGCGCACTGGTTGGGAAACACTGGTCTAAACAAATCTTGCCAAGAAAATCTCATTATAGGTCAACTTTAGAGTTGATATAAATCAGGCACAAAAAATTGTATACACAACACAAAAATTCAACCATACTTATGATCCATAATGTGGATTGCTCCCTTTTTGTGCCTGGAAGCTCTGCATATTTAACAGGAAAACACAACATGAAATTGTTGACTCTGGAAATAGCTATGTAATATCTATCTACTGACCAGACCCAACACACAAAACAGATATTTTTTTTCTCATTTCAGTGCTGGTAAGAGATTGCCAAAAAATAGGTTAAAAATGTAGGCGAAAGTGAAACTGACCCGTTTTTTGTCCTTAAAACGAAAACTATTAAGAGATCTATGCCATTATAGAAACATTGAAGCACTAAAGATCTGAAGACTTCCTAGTGAAATGAAACAAAAGCAATTTTGATTGAAAAAAGGAAGTGGTTGGACTATAAATGTATTTAAATACAAATATAATATTGTCCATCATTAAGATTAAAAATGTAAATGAATTTTCTAGAAATATCCCTCGTGGATCCTTCATTCTCTCCATTAACACTGCACATCAAATTTTGTTCTGCGAAGCCTGGCTTTGCTAAGTCACTCATCAAGAAAAAAATTATTTTTCTTTTTTGCAGCTGGCTGGTGAAATAGCTAGCATGCTGTGACTTTTGTGGGAAATAGTCTTGAAAGCACTTAAATGTCCTTTGAAGGCTAGGCTGCTTGCTTCATTTTTCAGAGTTCATATTCTCTGGTAAATAAACAGATATTACAAAAATACCATTATTTCTCTGACCCTGAATAAAGTCTGTGTTTTATTCTTGCCTACAGCTTCCAAATACTCTCTGAGAGTATGAATAAATGTCTTTGTCAGATGATAAGAAACTGTTTTAAACCAGGTGAACTATGACCAAGGATGTGCCCCATATCCTGGGTAGCTCCTGGGTAGAATCCTGGGTATTCACCAACATACTGGCATGGAAGCCTCAAACCACTACTAGAGCCGTTATTGTGCAATGGGTTAAATGTTTGTGTTGATGAACTGCTGACCTGAAGGTTGACAGTGCGAATCCATGAGCCTGGGTGAGCTTCCGTCTGTCAGCTCCAGCTCCTGCCAACCTATTACTTCGAAAACATGCAAATATGAGTGGATACATAGGTTCTGCTTCAACAGGGAAAGGCAAAATGATGCTCCAAGCAATCTTGCCGGCCACACAACCAGGAGGCGACAACACAGGCTCCTTGGCTTGAAAATTGAGCAAAGTACCTCATCAGAGCCAGAGATGAGCACCACCTCCAGAAGCCAGAAATTAAAGGAGAAGCCTTTGCCTTTGCTTGTGTTTGTGAGTCTTATTGTATATTATTGTAAAGGCATTGAATGTTTGCCTATCTATTTAAATGCTCTAATCCGCTCTAAGTCCCCTAAGGCAGTGTTTTTCAACCTTTTTTGAGCTGCGGCACATTTTTTACATTTACAAAATCCTGGGGCACACCACCATCAAATGACACAAAATTACACTCTAACACAGTAATACATATAGTTAATATGTTTTTAATTGTATTTATACACTCAGTGTGAAACCTGGGCCTGTTTCAATGAACACAACATATATATGACTTCCTCTCACATATTTATACATGGCTATCATGTCTTATCAGATCTCAGCCTTCTCCTCTTCAGGCTAAACATGCCCAGCTCTTCAAGCCGCTCATCATAGAGCTTGTTCTCCAGACCTTTGTGAAATTTCACCCTGAGTGAAACTTGCTTCCAGTTAACTATGGATGTCATGAAGCTGTTATAAACAGTTTCTTGGGGGGCAACTCTCGAAAAATCCAGTAAGATAGTAAAAAATAAACATTTCCAAACAGAGAGGCTCAATTTGTTTCTTGGAAACCTGTGAGGGGCTGCTAGGAGGGGGGAGAGTGCCAATTTCCCACGGCATACCTGATGATCGCTCACAGCACACTGGTTGGGAAACACTGCCCTAAAGGAGAAGGGCAGAATATAAATAAGGTGTATTATTATTATTATTGGCATATCCACACTACTCAATAGAGGGATTTAAACTGAGAAATTTCTTATCTGCAGATTCTCCCATGTCTAAGCCTGAGAGATTTAGGGAATCCAGTGAAATTTTCTTATTTGGTCTGTTTTCTAAATTGAGCTGGTATGGGACAATTTTATTTTCATATACAGAATTTTGCTGGGTATTTTACTGACTTCCCAAATAGTTTCCACTGCATATGATCCTATAGGAAACCCCAGAAGTGTATGACACTCTCCAATGTTTTTACACGTACTTACTCACCTGGAACCCCAAAAGAAGATCAGATTAGAATTCTTGGTAATACAATCATTATGTTTCTTGAGAATATCTTTTTATGCTTTAATGACTGTTTCCCACGTTATAGGCCATATCAATCGCATCAACAATTGAAAGAAGGGTGTTTTTTTTAAAAAAAAAAAACACTTCGGGAAGCACAATGCATGGGTTAGCCTAAACCTTGGCTATGCTCTGTGGCGATCGGCTAAATATCACCGACTCAGCCCAAGGGACTACATTTCGAAGCAAAGCCAAACAGTTTTCAGTTTAGGCTTTTTGCACTTGATGTGAAAAGGTTGAGACATTTATGATTGAACCAAGGCTAAAGTTCCTGGGAAACATTGCTCCAAACCATATGGACTTTGCTTTTGGGGCAAGGGGGAGAGAGAGAAAAAAATGCTCTAATTGGTTCGTGGGTAGTGGGATGGGAGTGGGGAGAAGGGAGGGAAAAGCTGACATGTGTGAGGAGCTGTTGAACTCCTGTTTTTAATTATTCCTGTGATTAACTTCCTTCATTTTTATGAAGCCATTATTTAACTTTTCTCTCCTATTTTATGTTAGCGGTAGCAGTGGCATAATAATGTGGGGTGAAGGGGTGCAAAGGTATCAGTGAAGAGAATGCAAGGAGGTAACAAACATGTTATTGGTGGTCATGTGTCCTATTTGATGAAGGAGATACTTCTCTTTGACATTATCTTTTGATTTAGGGGTATAGGAACTTATTACAGCCAATGTGCTACAGTGGTTTGGATGTTGGACTAGCTAGCACTTTGAGAAGCCAGTTTCAAACCTCACTCATGGAAAGCCACCAGGTGACCTTGGGCAAGTCGTAGAATCATAGAGTTGGAAGAGACCTCGTGGGCGATCCAGTCCAACCCCCTGCCAAGAAGCAGGAAAATTGCATTCAAAGCACCCCTGACATATAGTCATCCAGTCATTGTTTAAAAGCCTCCAAAGAAGGGGCCTTCACCACACTCCGGGGCAGAGAGGTCCACTGCTGAACAGCTCTTACAGTTAGGAAGTTCTTCCTAATGTTCAGGTGGAATTTCCATTCCTGTAGTTTGAATCCATTGTTCCGCATCCTAGTCTCCATAACAGTAGAAAAGAAGCTTGCTCCCTCCTCCCTATGACGTCCCCTCACCTATTTATACATGGCCATCATTTTATTTATTTATTTATTTATTACTTCATGCTTATAGACCGCCACTCCCTGTGGGCTCGGGGCGGTTTACAACAGAGGCATGACACAATTACAGTATAAATACTAGCTGTACCCGTGCACGCGTTGCTGTGCCATGACTCTCTCTCTCTCTGTATCTCTCTCTATTTCTCTCTCTCTCTCTATTTCTCTCTCTCTCACTCTCTCTCACTCTGTCTCTCTGTATCTCTCTCTCTATTTCTCTCTCTCTTTCTCTCTCACTCTCTCACTCACTATCTCACTCACTCTCTCTCTCTTACTCTCTCTCACACACACTCTCTCTCTCACACACACTCTCTCTCACTCACTCACTCTCTCTCTCTCTCTCACCCTCTCTCTCTCACACTCTCTCACTCTCTCACTCACTCTCTCTCACTCACACACTCTCACTCTCTCTCTCTCACTCTCTCTCACTCTCTCTCTCTCTCTCTCTCTCTCTCTCTCTCACACACACACACACTCTCTTTCTCTCTCTCTCTCTCTCTCTCTCTCACTCTCTCACTCACTCTCTCACTCTCTCACTATCTCACTCACTCTCTCTCTCTTACTCTCTCTCTCTCTCTCACACACACACTCTCTCTCTCACTCTCTCTCTCTCTCTCTCTCTCGTGCGCTGCTTACCTCCTCGGCCCGTCCTTCCTGCAGACTCCCCTTCTTCCTTCCCTAGGACCCAAGAAGCCCTCGGCTGGCCTGGGATACGCCTGGAAAAAGTGGCTGCCTATTTACTTTTACCAGGCGCTTCCCAGGGCAGCCGAGTGCCTTTTCGGTCCTAGGGAAGGAAGAAGGGGAGTCCGCAGGAGGAGAAGGGGCCGAGAAGGTAAGCTGAGGGGGCCGCCACCCGTTTGAACCGGGCGCCGAGGGGGGGTGGCGGGGGAGGTGGGAGGGGCTGGGGAGGGGGTGGGGAGGGGTGGGCGGGTCCCGCCCTGGCCCACGCCCCGCCGCTCCGTTAAACCGGGCGCCGAGGGGGTGGCGGGGGAGGTGGGAGGGGCTGGGGAGGGGTGGGGGGGAGGGTGGGCGGGTCCCCGCCCCTGGCCACGCCCCTGGCCACGCCCCTCGCCGCTCCGTTAAACCGGGCGGGAGGGGGTGGCGGGGGAGGTCGGAGGGGCTGGGGAGGGGTGGGGAGGGGGTGGGCGGGTCCCCGGCCCCTGGCCACCCCTCGCCGCTCCGTTAAACCGGGCGGGAGGGGGTGGCGGGGGAGGTGGGAGGGGCTGGGGAGGGGGTGGGCGGGTCCTCGCCCCTGGCCACGCCCCTCGCCGCTCCGTTAAACCGGGCGCCGAGGGGGTGGCGGGGGAGGTGGGAGGGGCTGGGGAGGGTGGGGGAGGGGTGGGCGGGGGGCTGGGGAACCTCCTTCCAGTTTCCCCCCCCCCCCCCCGCCGCTCTTCCTGATCAAAGGAGGAGGCGGAGGAGGCGCTCTGGCTGCCATGTGCGAACGTTCTAAACGTTCGCGCTGGCAGCGAAGTGGCCGGGTGGGAGTTCCGTTGGCAATTTTTTGGGGATCGTTTTTTGGGTGCTGGGAGGTATGTAGGTCCGTTTTTTTTTGCTTTTGTCTGTAGCGAGTGTAATGGTCCAGTAGGCTGCCAAGTTTGGTGCTTCTGCGAGCCATAGTTTCTTTGTCTATATCAATCTTTGCACGACCTTGTCTCCTTTATATATATAGATAATAGGAACAAATCATTACTTAACACTAACTACAAACACACAGCACTAACTACAACATAGGGCTAGAATCAGTAATTCAGGTGAGGCCCATAGATGTCTGAGGGGCCAAAGAAGGAGGCGAGGTCCAAGGGGGCAGACCAACAAACTTTGTGGGCTGACACGGTATCCCAAGGAGAGTCGGTTTTCTAGGAGGAGGGAGCAAGTCAATAGGCAGGTGGTTTAAGGAGTTCTCCACCCCAGTAGATGGGGGAGTCACTCGGCTCCCAAAACCACCGGCTTCAGACTGTGGCATTGCCGTACATCTCCAACTCCCGAAACCCACTCCCCAAACAGTTCTGGAATGAAAACGTCGATGGCGGGCCTCACACCGCTGAGATCCACATCCGGAGGAAGTCCGTGCCGTCCCTACGGCATTCTGGGTGGGCTCCACTACCCTAGCGCCAGTTCCCAGAACTCCTCCACGG
Organism: Anolis apletophallus; assembly: GCA_030556195.1. NCBI lineage: Eukaryota > Metazoa > Chordata > Lepidosauria > Squamata > Anolidae > Anolis > Anolis apletophallus. The sequence continues at coordinate 116,846,617 of JARBWK010000008.1, forward strand.
TGGTCACCGGAAGTGATGCCGGGGTTGGGACGGCGTCGTTTCTGCTTCCTCCCCGCTCGGCATCCGCGCTTGCGCAGGCGTCCCACATCCGTAGGGGGGTCAATCCAATGATGTCCTCCCTAGGAGCGATCTCCATGCTGGCATCCTCAAGGACATGCGCCATCTTGGGGAAGACCCTCAGGGCCTCCCTTCTCGCACGAGGGAGACAGCGGTGCCGATAGCGATCTCCAGCTGCTTGGGACAAGCCGTGCTCTTCTCCAGGATCTTGGAGATTGTACAAGTATAAATATGAGTCAAAGATGAAGTACTTTGGGCACATAATGCGAAGACAGGAAAGCTTGGAGAAGATAATGATGCTAGGGAAAACGTAAGGAAAAATGAAAAGGGACTGACCAAGGACAAGATGGATGGAAGTGATTGGCTTGACCTTGAAGGAGTTGGGCGTGGTGACGGCCAACAGGGAGCTCTGGTCAGAGCTGGTCCATGAGGTCATGAAGAGTTGGAAGTAACTGAATGAATAAACAACAACAACATGTCTCCTCTCAGCCTTCTCTTCTAGAGTCTAAACATGTCCAACTCTTAAGTCGCTTCTCAAAGGGCTTGTTCTTCAGACCCTTGATCATTAGTAACCCTGCTCCAGTTTGTCAACATCAGACATACTTTCTCAGTCCAATAGTAAATCTCCTATGAAGAAATTTTTAAAAGAAAACCCTAAGATAACGTCATCGTAAGTCAGAGAGTATAACCAAATTGTCCTGGGAGAATCATCATAGCATGGTAAGGAACTATGTGTTTGCATGCCACAAATATACATACACATACACTCAACTCACTTGCAAATTCTGAGGATATCTCTCTTCTAAACCCATAGCTTGGGGGACACTGGTGTTCATTCAGATGTGAAGAAAAAGCTCTTTGCACATGTTCGGATTAGCTTACTTCTGCTATGACTTCATGTGTTCTAGGGCTGAGAACTGGCATTGCAAAAAGGGTTGAGGGCTTTAGCCCTGGCTTCGAATAAACCTCGGGTTTAATAAGCCATAAATTTGCCTCTTGATTTCCAATGGAAACTTAAACTTGATTTGATTCTAATTTCCTTCTCTCGGCTCTAGCGTGAGCCTTTAATCCTACTCAATAAAAACCTTCCCCAAGTTTATAGAACATTCTAGCCTCAACCACATCCAGCTTCCTCCCCTCCATCCATTCCTGTCCGTTTTCAACATATCAATCCCCGGATACCCCCTTTTTCACCCAGAACATTCCAGCCAGACGAAGCGTTCTGATGAGCTCTGTTTACCATTTTTGGCTCCAGATGGGACAGATGGTCTCTTTCTATAAATGGAATCCAGGCAGTCTGCTGAGCACCAAGTCAATGCTGAAATAGGTTCTGAACAATTTTGAGATCCCAGATTGGAATATGATGGAGGAGATTCTTGGATTTCTAACCAGACAGATGACTGAGGACACAAATCTGTGCAGTAGGTAATTATGTCAAATTGTAGTTGCGACTGTGCCATATGTAACCTAAGAGCTCAAAGTTATGCTTCGAGTTTAGTGACTCACACAAATGTTAGGCATGAGACTGCTGACAAGCACCGAGCACTTTTAAGGGTACCACTACATGGACATTTCAAAGTTCTCTGAAAACCTTTTCCTACTCAGAAATCCTTGCACAAAACAATCTGCTGCTATGCTGCCAATTTTCTTCTTGCTCAGCAAAAAATCTTTGTTCATCAATTCACATATCTGATGAGAAACTGCAGAGAATTACTTTACTTGATATCTTGATCTTCGTAATCCTATGATTAAACTAGTCTGTTGGTTTCACCCACCATCTTGAAAGCATCTTATGATTATATAACTGTATTACTTTTTGTTGTATAGTGGCCTCTTGCCCTTGTACTTCGGGGAATCCCTTCTCTCTATTGTTTATTGCAGCTAGTTAGTAGCCAGCTGCATTAAATCACTAGTGACCAAGAGGTCATGAGTTCAAAGCCAGCCTGGGTCGGAGTGAGCTCCCAACCATTAATAGTCTAGCTTGCTGTTGATCTATGCAGCCCGAAACACAGTTGCATCTGTCAAGTAGGAAATGTAGGTACCGCTTTATGCAGGGAGGGCTAATTTAACTAATTCACAACATCATCAAAACCTTCCAGCAGCGTGCGTAAGAATGAGGAAGTACTCTATCAAGAACTTGGTGTCACAAGTGGACGATGAAGTGGCAGCTCCCCCTGTGGCCAGAACCGAGCATATACTCATGAAGCCAGAAAGCTGGAATGTTAAATTGCCTCTGTGTCTGTCTATATATGTTGTATGTCTAATGGCATTGAATGTTGGCCACGTATATGTGCATTGTAATCTGTCCTGAGTCCCCTGCAGGGTGATAAGGGAGGAATATAAATACTGTAAATAAATAAATAAATAAATACTAAACATTTCAAAGCATGTTGTCATGGCAGTTAAAGTGGAATCATCGTGTTACAATTATTCAGTGTGAAAGGGCCAATGGTGATTTGCATTTATATTTTAATTCTAGCTCGTTCTACCTAACAGAGGGCTCATCCACACAGTACCTTTATCTCAGGAGCTCCCGGTTCAAAATGGAGGGTGGCCAAACGACGTCCCCTGAAAACACAGGATAAATCACTACAAAGTGCTAACAACGTGAGATTATCAGTTGCAGGAATATTCTGGTTCTGCCCAAAAGATGTGGATATTCGAATCTGTGTATGTTCCTACACTCAGGAAATAATGTTTATGTTGGTTTGTTTTCAGGTTAGACATTTCGGTTCCTGATTGGTTGTATCCTAGAAACATGGTAACAGTTGACTAGAGGGTGAAAACTTTATTCTGGCAAGAGAAACTTTGTCCTCTACACTTTCAATGAAGTTTGTGACACACATAATTAACCTTCCCCATGTTTTAATGATAAAAGCAATAAGAAGCAGACATGTATAACTCAGAAACATCACCCCATTGTTCCCAGGCACAAGCACACGACCAAACCTATGTGGACAGATGGCCATGCAACCTCTGAATGAGAATAATAATGACCAAGTTCTGTTGCTGACTTGAAAGTGTCAGTTCCTGTTTAGTAGTGTAGTTCTGACTTTGAAAGTAGTGGACTCACTCCACAAAATTTGTTCGCATGTCACAAACGTCATTAAATGTGCAGAGGATGAAGTTTCTCTTGCCAGGGCTGCTCCCACCCCCTAGTCAACTTTTGCTGTCTTTTCAGGATAAAAGCAATGTGGAACAGATATATATGGCCCAGGAACAAAATTAATACAAACAATGTGCATATTCGCATCTGCGCATTTAAAGTTAAATTAAAGCACTGGGAATGTGGTGCAGCTGGCTAAGTGTCAGCTGCATAAGATCTCTCTGACCAATAGGTCATGAGTTTGAGGCCTGCCTGGGTCGAGGTGGGTGCTCGACCTTTAAGTGTAGCCTGCTGTTGACCTTTGCAACCCGAAAGATAGTTGTATCTGTCAAGTAGGTGATAAAGGAACCACATTAAGCGGGGAGGCAAATTTTGACTGAATTATGTGGCCATTAAAGAACTCCAAGAACGCTGAGGAATGCGGAGGGAACAACAAGGGATGCTGGGAACGCTGAGAGATGAGGAGTGTGTCAGCTCCCCCTGGTGGCCAGAGTTTGCCTCTGTTCATCTATATGTTGTGTATGTGGAAACGGCAGGGATTGTCTGCTAAGTATGTGTACCTGTAATCCGCTCTGAGTCCCCTTCGAGGTGAGAAGAGCGGAATATAAATAAAGTGTATTATTATTATTATTAAAGTTGTTTGTTTTATAAAAATGCCAAAATTTCCAGCGGATGTCCTGTGGTGGTCATCTTGTGGGCTTCAAAATCCCTTAACTTGCCGAAGCAGCAAGTCTGGATGTCGTAGGCAGAAATCCCAGGACCAACAGGTCTGTGTGCGGACCTGCTCCCAGGTCCTGGTTTTTTTTTGCTCCTCATGGAAAACCTGTAATTTGGTGCTGTCTGGAAGCACACAGAGTATAAACTGGAGAAAGCTTTGTGAAGAAGAGGATATTTCATATGAGGTATTGCCGGTTACTTTGTTATATGACAAGCAACCCCTGCTGAAATTCTCTCTTCTGCAAAGCCATTAAGATTACAGGATCTCTCTCCAGTTTTCAATTTGGAAAAATCATTTACATGTAAATTAGCATATGTAAATTGCACACAGATCTCTTCTGATTTGTGAAGATATATTTCTTCTTGTTTTTGATTCTTCTAAAGTGGTCAGTCTAGAACCGTGTGAAGATTCCTATTGGCATTTTAGAAATAAAAGGAACGTACTCATAAATGTTGCAAATGGGGAGATTGCACTGTGGATAGAGGTGCATGAATTAGAAGTCCAAAGTATTCAAGAGCTCTTTAGCTTTCCTATTCTCCCGCTGGCTGCATTATCCAACAGGGCATTCACAATGTCAGTGGGGTGATATTGATCCCAAAGGCCCCACGGGGCGGGAGAACGAGCGCTCCAGGCCAGTGAAAAGGAGAAGAGAGCATGTCACTACAATGTTTCACTTGGTGAGAGAAGCACAGGGTTCGGATTGGCTCCCCCGCCCCTCTTCCAATGAATAAGGACACCTTTCCTCACCTTGACAATGTGAGTGTGGTAATCTCTAAATCTCCTTCTGACTTTTGTTTGGAGTGAAAGGACGGCTGCTCAGGTTACAAAATTACACCCATCTTGCTGTCTCCATCCAAAGTCGCCTTTTTCTGTGGATGTCAGGATATCTTCACTGCCAGCTTAGATTTCTTTTCGGACAATGGGACGCCGGATTGCTACAGAAAGCTGGGATTCTCTCTAATAAGGGAATGTCACCGTCATATGCTCTTTGATCCGTGCTGCAGGGAAGGGGCAACGGCAGAAAGATTAGGGAGATATTTCTGTCTGAGGCCAAAGAGAGTTGACGGGACAGAAGTTTCTCGATGGAAAGAAGAGAACTTTCATTGCAGACAAGACATAGGATGAGATACAGCTGCAGTTATGTGCAATCTTGTTGTTGGATTATAGCCTCCAGCATCTCATAGATGAAAAGCAGGATATGGATAACCAAGCAACAATAAAGTGTTGCCAAGATGATAAAAAGTTATTAATGAACAAGAAAACATAAGCAATGAGATACTTGTGGTACTAACTTATTAACTAATGCCAATAGTTTCACCTAATTGCATCTAACCAAATTATGCCTGCTTTATGAATTTTCTAGGTTCTCCAGACAATTCTACAGAGAGAGAGAGAGAGAGAGAGAGAGAGAGAGAGAGAGAGTTACCATAGAGTTGCACTGGACCTAACACATTCTTAGAGATAATACCTTTCTAGGAACTTTCTAAGTTCTGTAGTATGAATCTATGGCAGGGGTGCTCATTAAGTAGATCGCAATCTACTGGTAGATCACGTAGGGATGTCCTGGTAAATCGCAGGCAGGGTGGGAGAAAGGCTCAGTCCCACCCCGCAGGCTCCCGACGCCGCCCACGTGCAGAAGGAGGTTGGACTGGATGGCCCTTGGAGGTCTCCTCCTAGTCTAGGAACCCATTGTTGTTGTTATTATCAGAGGCTGAATGGTCATCTGTGAGGAATGCTTTGATTGTGTTTTTCCCTTATGGCAGAAGGAGGTTGGACTGGATGGCTCTTGGAGGTCTCCTTCTATTCTAGGAACCTATTGTTGTTGTTGTTACTACTATTAAAATTAGTAGTAGTAGCAGAGGCTGAATGAATATTATCATCACCATTATTATAAATAAATTCAGGGGCTTATTATACTCACATTTAGTTGAATTGAGTCTTAAAATAAAATTATATGGATATCACTGAAATAAATTTCCAAATATTTTGCTTTTATGGCTGAGTAGTGGGTAGGTAGATCATTTTGACTTGGTTGTTTTATAAGCAGCTCACATGCTGAAAAAGTGTGAGCACCCCTGATCTATGGTAACCTTCAGAAGAAGACTTTCATTTCAATATTATTTCATTTCATTGTTACCGAGGGTTTCCTGTTTCTACAGTAAGTTCAGAAACATGCCTCTTGTGAATATGGGAGTTGTAACACAGCTGAAAAAGTGGAATGACATTTGAATGATTAGGATTGTCTCTGCCAAACCAGTACATTTGGAGGATATGTTATTATGATTGATCGACTCTTGCACACTACACAGTTGTAGTGGTATGATTTTACTTTAGCTCACATGATTCCCTGCTATGGAAAACAGACAGTCCCCAAGTTATGGACAAGATAGGTTCTATTGGTTTGTTCTCAATTTGAATTTGTATGTAAGCCAGAACAGGTACATTTTTCCAGCACAACTCCAGCCAAATATATACACACACACACACACACAATGCCAGATCACTTTCAAGGTGTTAGATCTTACTTTCAAGGCCTTATATAGTCTGGGGCCAGTGTACCTTCGGGATCGCCTGATTCCATATATCCCTCCGAGATCACTCCGTTCTGAAGACCAGAACCTCCTTGCCATCCCTAGTGTGAAGTCTTTCCATCTGACTTAGACGTGGCGCAGGACCTTTTCTATTATTTCCCCGGCTCTCTGGAATTAGAAATGCGGGCTCTACGAAATTTAGTCACCTTCTGTCGTGCCTGCAAGACACATTTGTTTAGACAAGCATTTGAAAGCCGGTGATTCAAACATGCTTTATCTGCTGTTTTATGTATATTCTATTCTATGTTTTAACCCATCGTCTGTTACTGAATTGTACTGTAAACCGCCCCAAGCCTTTTGGGAGTGGCGGTCTACAAGCCCAAATAAATAAATAAATACACACACACACACACACACACACACACACACATGCATATATGATAGCATAGGGGAGGGTTACTACCCCTGTGGTGTCTGCTTTGCTGCCTGTGCCCCTGTTCAGAATATTTCACCTCACTTTCTGTCCTTGTAATCACTGGATTTTGAAAAATTTGGCTTGTTGTGGAAACAAGGATTGGAGATAAAGCTTCAGTGGAGACACCTTTTCGCCATGATTCACTCTCTTTCTGGAATGAATTTCCCTACTGAGGGGTCGATTTGTCTCACTTCCTCTTGTCTCACCCCTGTTCTTAAGTATGAGTTGTTTGTAAGTCCGATGTTTATAACTTGGGGGACTACCTATACCAGGATTTGTAATTAAGGGAATGCTCAGCCACAGAGAATTCTAGCACTTCGACAAACGGCAGGACTCCACAGGATGCAACCGTGGCAGTTCCAAGTGGAATCACAGTGCATAATATTGTCAAACCGAACATCTTTTATTGCTGTATGATACCCTGGCCTTGTGGAATCAATAAATGGTGGAAATATATGGTGTAAAATTGTTGGTTGTTTTTTAAATAAAATCAATCTCTTTGGCCAACTCAGAGTTCTTTTGCAATGCAGGACACAAGAGCGGATGGTGAACCTTCTCCAGAATTTGTGTCCTATAGGTGGCATAGGGTGAATGCTGAGGAGGGTAGGTGATGATTTTATTTGACTTCCCCCTGAGAACCTTGTGTGCTTGTGTAGCTAGCTAACTAGCTCTAGCTAGTATTTCACTCAGTTTTGAAAGGAAAGGCAGAGAGAAAAGGCCAGCTCCGGGTGGAGCTGTCCCCAGAAGGCTGTGCTGGCTTAGACTGTAAAAATGCAAAATGAGAAGAAGGGATTTAATTAAATATACTGAAAAATGCAATTTTAAATCTTACTGAAATACAGAAACAGGATGGACAGTTGAGGGGAGGCGAGAGGAAAAGGAACGCAGGCGTTTGGCTTTGGTTTGAAAGGTAGTAAAGGAATAAAAGCCCCAAATGTACCTGAAATTGTTATGCAAACAAATCTTATCAAACTAGCAAGCTGCCTTACACTAAGCAAAGTTGAAAAAGACATCTTTTGAACTAAAACATGACTGGCAGCCAAGAAAGCTAAGGAATTCTGCAAGTCGTAGCTGAAATTGTGACACACACAAATGTCTTTGTATGGTATAGTATCCTAATACTATTTATTTATTTATTTATTATTTCAACTTGTATACCGTCCTTTCCATTATTTATTATTTATTATTTATTATTTATTATTTATTATTTATTATTTATTATTTATTATTTATTATTTATTATTTATTATTTATTATTTATTATTTATTATTTATTATTTATTATTACAGGTAAACAAAGTGCAGTGCATCAGTCTCTGGGTCCCAAATGTCAAAGTTAGAATTTATATTTATATTTTATTGGCCTGATGGAACCCCTGTTAACACAATGGGTTAAACTGCTGAGCTGCTGAACTTGCTCACTGATAGGTCAGCAGTTCAAATCTGGGGAGCGGGGTGAGCTCCCACTGTTAGCCCCAGCTTCTGCCAACCCAGCAGTTCGAAAACATGCAAATGTGAGTAGATCAATAGGTACTACTCAGGAGGGAAGGTAACGGCACTCCATGCAGTCATGGCGGCCACATGACCTTGGAGGCATCTATGAACAATGCTGGCTCTTCGGCTTAGAAATGAAAATGAGCACCACACCACCACCCCCCAAAGTCGCACATGACTGGACTGAATGTCCAAAGGAAACCTTTACTTTTATCTATTGGCCTGATAATTTTATTGGTATTTAGTAGGCATGAGAAAAATGAAACGGAAATTAAAAGGATTCGTAAGAGATTCGTATGTAATGGGACTTTTGAGGTTTTACGTATCGCTGCCGCGAACCAGGAAGTAGACTTCCTTTTACGGTCCTTGAGGCCAACAATTTGCGTTATGATCGTAAGAAATTCTTAAGTATTAATTAATTAATTATTGTACTACTCACTTCTCCCTGTCTTCTCCCCCTCATTTCCTTCCCGCCTTCATTCAGCTTCTTCTTTTTCCCGCATTTCTATGGGGAACTGGAAGTGACGCTGCTGCTAGGTAGGCAATGCATTCTGGAAATTGTAGTCCTCCAGGCTTCCCCCCCCCCCTCCTTCTCTTCCCCGTTGCTCTGCTGCCATGCCCCATCACAGGGGCCTGCTTCACACACACACACACACACGCGCGCGCACGCTTCTCGTCCTCTCTCTCCCTGTCATTGGTGGAGTTCAGAATGCTCTTTGATTGAAGGTGAACTATAAATCCCAGCAACTACAACTCCCAAATGTCAAGGTCTATTTTCCCCAAACTCCATCTGCGTTCACATTTGGGCATATTGAGTATTCATGCCAAGTTTGGTCCTGATCCAGGATTGTTTGGGTTCAGAGTTATCTCCCCTAAATCACTGTCAATTCCTCCCAAACCCCTCCAGTATTTTCTGTGGGTCATGGGGGGTTCTGTGTGCCAAGTTTGGTCCAGGTCTGTCATTCATGGGGTCTCAGCTGTGGAAGTCAGAGCTGAATTCGTCGAAGGTACTGCAAATCCCATCATCCGTTGTCCATCCTCCCCCAAACATATTGTTTTTGTGATTAATCCCTATGCTTTAACTTTTGTCAATTTGTAACAATGAAAATACATCCTGCATATTAGATATTTGCATTAGAATTCATAAGAGTAACAAAATTATGAAGTAGCAACGAAAATATGGATGGGGGTCACCACAACATGAGGAACCACTGCATTAATACATATCTCTCTCTCGGCATTACTTCACGAACGAAGATTCAGGAAGGACTCATCCCACGCTTTTTACAAGCGCGCTGATGACTAAAGAGGCCAATCTGAGATAGGCAAGTTCAGTTGCAGAAAGCACAGCAGAAAGTCTATATATTATACATATATCTTTCTGTTTAATTGCTATTAGGGAAATAAAACGTGAACAAAGGAAGGAAGGAGACAAAGGAAGAAGTAGAGAAGGGGGAGGGAAGGAAGGAAAGAGAAAAGAAGGGATGGGGAACCAAAGAGCAAAGGAAGGAAGGAAAGAAGAGGGTAGAGAAGGAAGAAAGGAGGGACAGGGGAAATAATACGGGGGAGAATCGTACTTCACTTTCACAATTGTCCTGAGAGCTAGTAGCTACTACCTCTTATATTTATGTTATACATGTACAGCTCCACTTAATTGCACTGCAGAGGTGAAGGGGAATGTTCCCCCCTTAATTTTTAACTGTTTCTCTGCTTTTCCTACTTTAGAACCAATTTAGAATTTCGTTAATACTTAAGTTACATTTTAGAACTTTTTGCAAATTTTTTTGTAAGTCTTTAATATACTAATCAAAAAAAATCCCCCCCCCCCCATTTGATTTTAGAATCGCCATTTTTCGATTTGTTATCATGCCTAGTTAGATTTCAAATTATACATATGGAGTACCACATACAAATTACAAAAGCATATCCCGAACTACCTCATTTTGATAAGGACAGACCCACTTAATCCTCAGTGTTCCCACTTTTTCAGCTGCTTCTAATATGTCCCGTCCCCCCCTCTCTCTCTCTGACGAATGTCTTCCTTTCATAACTAATGGCAGAGTGGAGGAATATTGGTCAGGGCTATTGAATAGAAAGCCATGTTCCCGATATAGATGGAAGCCCTGGACTCACATTGTAAAGTGCTGCAGTCAAGAGGCAAATATGGAGATCATCAAAGCCAGTGTGTAAGGCTGACAAGTCAAATATGTTTGCTTAGAAAGCTAAGCAAGCCTGCCTTTCTGCTGCTCTCTTGGAGAATCTGGTCCGAATTTAGAGCTTACATTAAACCCCAAAGTCAACCAACTTTCACATGGTTTCGGATTTCTCTGCAAAACTTTTAGCCCTTCACAGGCAGACATATAGAGCAAATGAAAGGAGGGCTTTCCAAAAAAACATCAAGAAGTAATTAATTCACAATGTCAGAAAAACTTTCCGCTATCCCCCCATCCTCCAGTGTGACAAGTCCAGGGATCAAGAGGGGCTAAAATGCACTTAAAGATTTAACTTGCATTTATGCTTCACCCCTTTTTTAAAAAAGTATGAAATTTCCTGTTTTCAGGAGAAAAGTTTTTCCCATCTAAGGCTGTGATGGATCAGAGGAAGCCAGCTTACAAGTGTGACTCTAATTTCCTTGTCCTGCTTATAGTACCGTGGCCCGTTCTGCCACAAAAAACCCGAGCGATTATTGCAAGGCTTTATTCAACTTAGGAAGGTGGAAATGTGTCAGTTCCACTCTTCCGCGGCTAGATTTTTTAAACATCATGTTGTTTCTATCATTAATATGAAGACATTTGTAAACATTCGTTAATTCTCCAAAAATAGTTGAAACAAATCCTTCCCATTTACACTGCCTAAGTTCAATGCAAATGGTCATGTTTTATGTATTGTTGAAGGCTTTCATGGCTGGAATCACTGGGTTGTTGTGTGTTTCCCAGGCTGTATGGCCATGTTTCAGAAACATTCTCTCCTGACGTTTTGCCTGCATCTCTGGCAGGCATCTTCACGACCTCTGAGGATGTCTGTCATAGATGCAGGCAAAACGTCAGGAGAGAATGCTTCTGGATCATGGCCATACAGCCCGGAAAACACACGACAACCCGGTCATGTTTTAACTGCCTGGCGTTAAATAAAGAGGAGCCTCTCAGAAAAAAAACAACAAGGTGGTGGCCTTAATTCAGAACTAACTTGTTTGAGCAGATGCTAATTCAAAGCATGACATTTAAACACTCTACATCCTGGGTCTTGATGGATTGTTCTCTGCACTTAATTCAGGTTTTATTGCATCTCAAATAGGAAAGAACTTGTAAATATGTCACAAAAATTTATTATGCAGATTTGAAAAATGTGAATTTAAAAGTATGTGTGCGTATGACTGGAAGAATGGAGGGATGCTGCCTGTCCACTTCCGAGCTCAATTCAAAGTGCTGGTTTTGACCTTTAAAGCTCTATACGGTTCTGGCCCAGCTTACTTGTCCGAACGCATCTGCCGCTACATCCCACCTCATAATTTAAGATCAGCCGGGGAGGCCCTGCTCTCACTCCTGCCAACTTCTCAAATGCGGTTGGTGGGGGTGAGGAAGAGGGCCTTCTCAGTGGTGGCTCCCCGTATGTGGAATGCGCTTCCGAGCGACATACGATCAACCCCATCCCTCCTGGCATTCAGGAAAAAAGTGAAATCATGGCTCTGGGTCCAGGCTTTTGCACATTAGCACAATGCAGCACTTTGGATTGGAACTGTAATTGGTAAGTTGTTGGTTATGGCTTAATGCTTATGTGATGGACGGAACTTTGTTTTAACTTAAATGTATGTGTATTATGTGATAATGCTAATTGTATTTTAATCTTGAATGTTTATGGTTTTGTATTGTATTTCTATTGTGTTTGGCATCTAATTGTTGCCTTTTGTTAGGCCGCTCTGAGTCCCCCCTCGGGGGTTGAGAAGAGCGGGGTAGAAATGTTGTAAATAAATAAATAATAAATAAATAAATGTATGGATGGAGTTAATAATTTTGGAGACACTAGTATAATATTAAGGCCTGCAATGACTAACTACCTGCTTGCTGGACTGTAATTAAAAGTTACTAATAAGAACTGAAAAGTAAACTGTGATAAGAACTGGACAGTGATAAGAGAAAATGTTTGCAACATTACTTATGTTAAGAAGAAAGTCAACACAAGTCTCGCGTTTATCTATACCAATCAAGAACATCAACATTTGGCCAGGAAATTGAGATGGAGCCAGGATGGAAGATGTCTATATTTAATTTACAACTTTGGGACTACATCAGCAGAATATTCCTATAAAAGACTCAATCTAACTGTGACAGACTTGAGGAGGCTTGTTCACCCGCCTCTCTGGTCCATGGGCAGGACAGAGATGGTGTATTTGGAGAGTGTCAGATATGCTATGTGAAAGCATGATTCTGTACACGTTGGGGATTCTTCCTCAAGGGAAGACGAAGAAGTGCGCTTTTGGAGTCTGAATTTTTGTGAAGGGAGTCAGGTTCTGCTGTATGGAAAACAGAGATCTGGTCCTTGGCATTGTTCTTAGGGAAAGAAGTTCTGAAGTTATGGAAGTTTTGCAACTGTGCATTGGCAGACTGCAGGAAAGCAGGGTCTGGCCTAATAGGAGGGAGAAAAGGATATGATAATATTTGGATGCATGAAGATGGATGGATGTACATGTGTGTGAATGGTGATTGAAAATGTAATTCTCCTTTGCTTGTTTGTTAGCCATGTAATTGTAAATCCAATGTAGTTGCATCGAATCTGTATGTCTGTATGTCCAATGTTATTCTTTGTCTAAATGCTTTTCTGTAATCTGATGTACCATCTCACACTGGAAATTGCAATAAAAAGAACCTATGCTTTAAAGTTATTGAATAGTATTCATGACAAAATTGTGCAAATTCTTGAGAAAACCAAATCACTTTGAAATTCTCACTCCCATTCAATGTGAAGTTCAAGGTGAGTGGGAGAGTTGATTTGAGTGATTTTATGCTTGTGATAGGAAGTCCTAGAACTTTTTCAGGTGACAGTTATAGCATTATGATTCCATCTTGTCTTCAACAGCAATATCCTATGGCATTCTAAGTTTTGCAGTTTAAAGAAGAGCATTGGCCAGGAACCTCTAGAGTAGGGGTGGGCAATTACCGGTCCTCCAGGGGTTTTGGACTTCAACTCCCAGAAATCCTAACAGCTGGTAAACTGACTAGGATTTCTGGGAGTTGAAGTCCAAAATACCTGGAGGGCCAGTAATTGCCCACCCCTGCCTAGAGTCTCACCAAGCTACAAACCCTAGGATTCCATAGGATGTTGCTATGGAAACTAAAGTGGAAACATGGTACTAATTTCAGATTTGGAGTATTTGGAATTTTGAAATTCAGGCATATGGATGCTCAACCTGTAATGGCTTTTGTGATCTCGTTGCCTCATCACAACCTTGAGGTTGCTTGGCTTTATGTCCCAGCTTTTGTATGTAAAATGTTGGAGAGATCCATTGAAGGACTGTCAGAAGACTTCATATGAAGATAGCCCTTTTATTTGAAGGACAATCCAGTCCAATTCATATAAAGATAAAGAACCACAAGAATGCAGAACAAGTGCCTTGAAGTTGGAATCATAGATCTGTTGAGTTGAAAGAGTGCCCAGTGGTTATGCAAACATCCCTTATGGATATGTCCATTTAAATATCTCAAATAGCAGAGAGGACAGTTGTCAGGACCTTGACCTCTGGTCAAGAAAGTTGGCACAGAGATCACTTGGTCACAGTCTTTCCCTCTATAGTGGGAAATCTATTTTTAAAAATCAGTTGAAATTATGGTGTTTATTTCAGACTTTGCAGTATATAAGTTTGCATATGCTGTTAGATCCTTTTCCTAAGGAAATGCAGAATCAGTTACTCAAAGGTAAAGGTTACCCCTGACATTAAGTCTAGTTGTCGAAATCAATGCGGGAAACCACTTTTCTTCAAAATCTCAATATGGTTTATTTCCAGTCTTTTAATTTCAAAATTATAGTAAGTGGATAGTGGAATGCAGATCTATATGACATCACATTGGTCAGTCTCCTTCACACAATTGTAATCCATGAGATAATAGAATATCATATATAATCCGGATCAAGACCAATGTCGGGTCGACGTTTTTTATAGTCCCTGCCGTTCGCCGCGCGTTCCGGCTAGCCAGGACCTGTCACACAATAATCCACTGCACAAATCCACTGGTCCGATATAAAAAATCATCAGTCATATACATATATCTGTGGACGCAGCCACTGTTCCATGCGGTCGGAGGGGGCTTTCTTAAGCAGGGGCTTTTTTCAGTTGTGTTGTCCGACCGCATGGAACAGTGGCTGCGTCCACAGAAATATGTATATGACTGATGATTTTTGGTATGTATTCACTACCTCTTGCCATTTGGGGGATAAGTTTTTCGTATGTGGGATCACGCCTATGTTGATAGGTTACAAATATATGTGTATAATGCTATACCGGATTATATATTATGAGAAATTTTTTGATGTTTATTTAATAGATATTGGACCAGTGGAAAAAAATGTCGACCCGACATTGGTCTTGATCCAGATTATATACAGTATGATATTCTATTACCGCATGGATTACAATTGTGTGAAGGAGACTGACCAATGTGATGTCATATAGATCTGCATTCCACTATCCACTTACTATAATTTTGAAATTAAAAGACTGGAAATAAACCATATTGAGATTTTGAAGAAAAGTGGTTTCCCGCATTGATTTCGATTGCTGTTTACGGAGAAACGCCCCACGGAACTGTTTTCGCATTAAGTCTAGTTGTGTCCGACTCTGGAGGGTGGTGTTCATCTCAATTTCTAAGCCAAAGAGCTGCTGTTGTCCATAGACACTTCCAAGGTCATGTGGCTAGCATGACTGCATGGAACACCATTACCTTCCCGCAGAAGCAATACCTATTGATCTACTCACATTTGCATGTTTTTGAACTACTCAAAGATATGTTGAAATGAAATAAAATGAAACTTTATTTATAGCTCACTCTATCTCCCCGAAGGGACTCAGGGTGGCTCACAACAAAATACACAATGGCAAACATTCAGTGCTCTAGATGTAGATGAGCTCAGTGTTCCATATATTGGAATAATTTATGTAAATACCTGTACAGATTGGGTATTACTTTGCTTTTGCCAGAGCTCACTGGAAAGGGTGAGATTCATCCACTTCCTTCCCTTCCATGTTGCTGCTCTGAGTGCAAACTTCGTACTTTCACATTTGGAATTCAGTCTGCTGCAATACAAAGTGGATAGTACAAAAGAGGAAAGAGAAACTGGGACATTTTTTTTGAAAAAAATTGGCAAAGTTGAATGACAGAGAAATAATCAAGACTGTTCCTACCAAACTGAGCTAGTTGATATTCCCAGAAAGTTGACTGAAGTACGATCACTACTTAAATTGTGCTGTTGGTGAATATTTTTTCACAATCTAATCTTGATTATATCTCTTCAAGCAGTTCATTGAAGCTTACAGAAAATTCTCCCCCTTTCCCATGAAACATGAAAAGATTCTGCTCAACGATAAGATCTATTATATTAAGGATTCGACAAGTCACATTTTTGTAACCTGAAATGTAATATCAATGCTGGTAATTTAGTTTGCTTACTTTTATGAGATTTTTTTTTTAAAAAAATAGCTTTTCCCTTTTGTTAAACCTTTGGAGGAAAAATAGCAAAATGGTCCCACATCATCCAGCTGCTGTTGTTTACAATGGATTAGGTCCAGGTGTTGTTGTGCATAAAACAGATCCCTTGGGATCAGTGGAATACAATCTGAACCTTGGACCGTTAATTCCCCCTCAAAAACAAAAAAACCTTTTTCAAATTCTTCTTTAAATTATTGAAGGCCAATGTTCATAAGACATATGTCAGTATAAAAATTCACAAGCTATTGGTTATCTATAGCAGTGATTTTCAACCTTTTTCGAGCCGCGGCACATTTTTTACATTTACAAAATCCTGGGGCACACCACCAACCAAAATGACACAAAATGACACTCTAACACAGTAATACATATAGTTAATATGTTTTTAAATGTATTTATACACTCAGTGTGAAACCTGGGCCTGTTTCGATGAACGGAAGGGTATTTCATTTGGAGATGGCGTTTAAGCTTGCTTGGCACCATGGCGCCATTGGACAGCTTCTCAGCACACACCAAGCACAGCGGAGTCGGCGCCGTCGCATCCCCAGTGAAAGTGAATCCAGATGAAAGATAGCTTTCGCTGTATTGCCTCGAACTCATCGTCTTTTCTTTTTGCTTTTGTCCAGCACTCATATTAGGGCCTTCATCTGTGTCATAATTTTGTCCAGGGCCCTGTTCGGCATTTGCATTTTCCCTTCTCAAAAACTTCTCCATCACTGTCACTCGCTTGTCTTGCTGTGATCCCAAATTGCCACTGTCACTTGACGCGCAGCTGCAGCACTAACTTTAACTTTGTTTACTTAGCCACATCTGAGCGAATCCAAGGTGGCGAGACCATAGCACTCTCGCGTCACTTCTTAGGTGGCACGAGAGTGTTATGGTTCCATTTCTTAAAGGGACAGATGCGCCTTATAGTTTATATATGAATGAAGTTCGAAAATAATTTCCCACGGCA
Organism: Anolis apletophallus; assembly: GCA_030556195.1. Classification (NCBI taxonomy): domain Eukaryota; kingdom Metazoa; phylum Chordata; class Lepidosauria; order Squamata; family Anolidae; genus Anolis; species Anolis apletophallus. The sequence continues at coordinate 116,863,650 of JARBWK010000008.1, forward strand.
CACCTGATGATCTACAAAACAACTAGGGTACAGTTGCTAAGCACAACCATTCAAACACATGAAATTCAAAACAATAGTAAATGTATTCAGTAGTCTCTCAGTAGAAACAATATATCAATACATCAATACTGGAGCAGTTTCAGCAAGGAAAGTTCAAGCCTTGTCTGGCACAATTAGCTAATAGTTCAACGAAAGGTAAGTGTTAATTCACACTCATTTCCTTGCACAGCAACAAATATAATCCATCTAGGGTGGTAGACGAGGATTCACCGTTCAAAATCGACAAAATGGTATTTGTAATCCACACGTCGTTACGTGATGTATAGGAAGTCTGTGGTTGTCGTCTATGGCCTGATGATCTTTCACGGCACACTAGTGTTCCGCAGCATGCTGGTTGAAAGTCACCGATCTATAGTTATGGACAAAGGAACAGGCCAGAGATCCTTGGAAATAGATTTGGGATTGAGATCTCATTGGGCACAATGAATGGCCCCATTTCTGCTCTCATCCCTTGTTAAAGCCATTCAGGTTGATGGTTATCATTCTGTTGTCTTCATGTCGAGAAGTCAATCCTTTCATTGCGCTCTGTGTGAATTAGTGCTTCTGATTTATATCACATTGATTATACTTGGCTCTGAAGACCAAACAAAAGAATTTGAAAATAAAACTGAAAGATGAAACTCTCGGGAATCCCAAATGAAATCCCAAAATAAAAGAATTGCAAATTATAAACGTTTTTCTCTCTCTTTTAAAATAGGCTGTGATTCAGTGACCTCTCACTGACCCACTGCTGTTTCTTTCTCCATGGTTTTTCCTTTCTTTATTAGAGTCGTCATCCATCTAGAAGCAGAAGCAAGTAAGTTATTAAAGATCACTTTTAGGGAGATCTTCAGAGCCTTCTTGTCCACTACCCACACTCCAAGGGGAATCTCTTTCTCTTTCTCATCCTCCCAGTTCAGCCTGGCTTTGATTGAGAACATTCTCTGAAGTTTAAATCGTGCCCATCTTGAGCTTATTATTTCCCAGAGTTGGGCGCCATCACTTCTAATTAAGGATCTCCTTTGAAAAGCCACCATGATCCTCCCACTGTGGATGCTTCTTAAATTGTCCATCTGCCATAGAAACCAAAAAGAGAAAGTGCATGACTCTATCTTCTGCATATCATTCACCCATGCTGTCTAGCCTCTAGACATGAGTCTGCCCTCAGTCTGCTGTTGTTTTGGGGGGAGTCAAATGGATGATACAAGTTTCCTGACCCAGGGTTAGGGTTCAGCTTCAGAGTTCTGCTGGAAAAGTAAAGATGAAGCGTGTATGTGTATATATATGCCTTCAAATCGCTTGTACACCCCATTAATTTCATAATGTTTTCTTAGCCAAGGAATCCCCGAAGGGTTGTGTTAGTTCCTTTCTCTGAAATATAGCCTATGGCAGTGTTTTCCAACCTTTTTTGAGCCATGGCACATTTTTTACATTTAAAAAATCCGGGGGCACACCACCAACCAAAATGACACAAAATGACACTCTAAACACAGTAAAGAACGTTTTTAAATGTATTTATACACTCAGTGTGTGGCCTGTTTTGGGACACAACATAGATATCCTGAGAGTGGCAGGAAAGCCAGGGAAAGGGAGAGGAGCCAGACGGAAGCACACTCTGAGGCCAGAGAGTTCCCCTGCTGAACAGCTCTCACAGTCAGGAAGTTCTTCCTAATGTTCACAGCCCTACATAGACATGGGGCAGTGATGTTTTGCTTTTCTGTGGCAGAGCCAGCACAATGCTCTCTCGCTTCTCACTCTCTCTCTCTATATAAGCTGAATATAGAGCTGAAATATATATATATATGGCGGAGCCAGGCTTTGCCATGGGATTAACATAACCCCACGCTCAGCTCTCCCACAGCTTAATCCAGCCTTGAGGGGGTCAAAAATGATTTTGTCATTTGGGAGTTGCAGTTGAGAGTTATAGTTCACCCGCAATCAAAGAGCATTCTGAACTCCACCAATGATGGAATGAAATCAAACTTGGCACAGAAGGATAACCAAGAGAAAATGGTGGCATTGACCTTGAGTTTTGGAGTTGTCCTCCTCCATGATCCAGAGAGCACTGGGGACTCAAACAATGTTGGCATTAGGACCAAACTTGGCAGATTGAGGCCCAAATGTGAAACAGATGGAGTTTGGCCTGCCCCTTCATTTGGGAGTTACAGTTTCTGTGCAGAGGAGCTGCCCCCTCGCCTCACACTTGAGGGGAAAGATGGCCTCCCTCAAGCAGCAGGAGTTCGGAACAACAGGAGGGAGGGGGAATAACAACAGTAGCAACAGCCAGAGCAGCCTCCTCCTTCTCCCACGGCACACCTGATGATCGGTCACGGCACACTAGTGTGCCACGGCACAGCGGTTGGGAAACACTGGCCTATGGCACCAATAATTCATTAGTGGCTTCCCATCCAAGTACCAACCAGGGCCGACTTTGTTTAGCATACAAGATCAGGTGAGATCTGGTGCTTTTAAGGTCTAAACCCATAAAGGTGATGACAAGCCTGATATTTACAGCTGCAGGAGATGCTTTGCCTAACAACTGTATGGTCAGAGATACTTCACAAATTATAAAAACCCCAGGTTTTCAATTTGCATGGCAGCAAAAATACTGAAAGAAGCAAGAACTGAGGTGCATACAATGGAATGGAAAAATAAGAGCATTTAAAATGCTCTGTTTATTAGTATAAGAGGTTAGTATGTTTTGACCTACTTTTCTTCTGAGTGCAACTTAAAATCATTCTTTTTTTAAAAAAAATTAGCAGTTATAAACCATTTATTGCTCAAATGGGAATGTTTAAGACTATTGGACTGGAATTTGGAAGATCCAAATGGGAACCTCCATAGATGCAGTGGGTTAAACCTCTGAGCTGCTGAACTTATCGACCGAAAGGTCGCAAATTCGAATCCAAGGAGTGGCGTGAGCTCATGCTGTTAGCCCCAGCTTCTACCAACCTAGCAGTTCAAAAACATGCAAATGTGAGTAGATGAATAGGTACCGCTCCAGGAGAAGGTAACGGCACTCCACGCAGTTATGCTGGCCACATGACCTTGGAGGTGTCTAGAGACAACGCCAGCTCTTCAGCTTAGAAATGGAGATGAGCACTGCCCCCCAGAGTCAGACATAACTGGACTTAATGTCAGGGGAAAACATTTACCTTTTACCTTGGAAGATCCAAGTTCTAGTGCTCCCTACAACCCATGCATCTTGGGACTTGGACAAGTCACTCTCTTTCAGCTGACTGTATTCCACAGTGTTTGTAATGCTGATAAAGTGGAGAAGAACTAATATATATCACCTTGAGCTCATTGGAGCACAGGTGAAATATAAATGCTACTAAAGCAACACATCAATAACACATTGATTCTCTTCTCATGATTCAAGAAGGCCACTTTTAAAAACATTTCAATATGTTTCAGGTGGCATACGTACTTACTGAATTATATGTATGCGTGTGTGTTCATGTCACTTTCCACAGCTAGCTTTTTCCTGCTTCGAAGTGCAACAAGGTACTATTTTGAAGAATTAGTTTTTCAGAATATGTTGTTTGTGGGGAGGGGTAAAACTTGAGCTGGAGGTAGTGGTTCGCTGCTTCTAAACCATTGCAAACTGACAAAAGATGTCTGTTTTGTCAGTACCTTATGGAAGGTCTGACGGGTCACTTCACACAAAACGTTTTGCTCTCCGTACACACAGTCCCCAATGTCCTCTGGTGTGAATGGGACTAGATTACAACCCATTATCGAGCTAGCAGTTTTTCTAGGTATCACTGCCATGGGAATTCCTGCCAGCTGTATTCATTATTATCTGGTTCTCACACATTATTTTATGCATGCAAATTAGGATGGCCAGATGGAAAAGAAGACAGGACTACATGCAAGCTCCAGCTGCTGAAATTCCATCAACCACAAACCCTCAAAAATACAGAAGCCTTTCTTCTCTTGCTTCTTACTCCGCTCGCCTAATGAAAATGTGTACCTAGGGAGAACAATTAGAATTTTTCCCAGTATAGATGAAAAAGTCTTGTGTGAATAAATGACCCACCAAGTACCTGGTCTAGGCAAATGTTACAAAGAATTTCCTCTCTCAAGCTCAGCCCTTGAAACAGAAAGACCATAGAAAGTGGGAAGTTAAAAAATGGTATGGTTACCTAGCAGATTATATTCTTCAGGACTACATCTCTGAAAGAAGAGACAAATATACATCTTGCCGAATCAAGAAGATCTGGGTTCAAAAATGGGGGAGACTGATAGAAAAAGTCGATGGAAAATGAACCGGGAATGTGGCGCAGCTGGCTGGGTGTCAGCTGCATAAGATCTCTACAGACCAGAAGGTCATGAGTTCAAGGCCTGCCGGCTCGGGGTGAGTTCTCAACCAATTGTGTAGCTCGTTGTCGACCTTTGCAACCCGAAAGACAGTTGCATCTGTCAAGTAGGAAATTTAGGTACCACTTGAGTGGGGAGGGTTAATTTAACTGATTTACGAGGCCATAAAAATATCCAGGAATTACAAACAAAAGGAGTGAAGGAATGCAACAGCGCCTCCAGGTGGCCAGAAAAGCTGGAATGTTAAATTGCCTCTGTGTCTGTCTTATATGTTGTATGTCAAATGGCATTGAATGTTTGCCTGTATGTGTGCATTGTGATCCGCCCTGAGGTGGAATAGATAAGAACACTATGAAAACAATATTTGATATGTATTCGGAAATGGTGATGGATTGAGCTATCATTCTACCTGTGTCAGCAATAAAAAACCTTTTTTTAAAAAAAACACACCAGAATTTCCTCCAAGAAACATGTTTGCCAAGTTTGAACACTGCCTCCATAAATGATAAAGAATACTTATACATTAGCTATCCAAATCTTCATTCATCAACCTGACTTTTATTCACGTCAACAGATTTGCATGCAAGTAGCGTCCTCGTGTACTTGTTCCTCAAAGCAGTATGGAATGCTTCCCTAAATTATAATTAACTGCAAGGAACATTTGCAGCTTGCATTCATAAATTGTTCCCCTGATATGTCCCCTTTCTCTCATTGCTTTTGCATGTATATATTTATGTAGAGAGAGTTAACAAATGAGTCTGTAACTGACACAAAACATAGAGCAATCAACCCCAATTGCAAAACATTTTGATGTTTGAGTTTTATATCTCACAACTTGACAGAACAATTCCATGCATGTTCATTATTCATATAAATTCTATTATTCCCATGTAAGTTTGTACAAGATTGTAACCTCATTGAGAGAGAGAGAGAGATATAGAGAGAGAGAGAGAGAGAGAGAGAGAGAGAGAGAGATAACACAACTATGGTATTGCAATTCTTTTATTATTTCACATTATTATTTCTGTTCCCATCTTCCTTACTCTATATCAGTGGTTCTCAACCTGTGGTTCCCAGGTGTTTTGACCTACAACCCCCAGTTTACCAACTGTTAGGATTTCTGGGAGTTGAAAGCCAAAACATCTGAGGACTCACAGATGTGAGCACTGCTCTATATGAAGGAGCCCTCGGTTGCACAATGGGTTGAATCCTTGTGCCAGCAGGACTGATGACTGACAGATCAGCAGTTTGAATCGGGTTGAGCTCCCTCTCTCAGCTCCAGCTCCTCATGCGGGGACATGAGAGAAGCTTCTCACAAGGATGGTAAAACATCAAACATCCGGGCGTGTCCTTGGCAACATCCTTACAGACGGCCAATTCTCTCACACAAAAAAAAAATGAAGCCATGGTTCGGCTATGTTAAATTTCCACCATTTTGAAGTTGTACGTCTCACAAAGCTCAATAAGGCTTGCTTTTCAATATACATACATAGATGGGATGGCCTTGTTATATTGTTGTCGTTGTCTCTCGATTTCCAGAATATCTGACTATTATTAGAAGCATTATTACTTTGAAGTATGAAAGGATTCTAGTACACGTATACCTCAATGTTTCACAGCTTAAAGTGGTTGTTTTGTGCAGGCTTCCTCATTAATAACGTTTGCCCACTGATGACACAGCCATATTTTTTTATCATATTCTAATTTTCCTCAGTCACAGATATCTTTCAACCACAAAATCTTGGAAGCTGTGCCCCAAATTGGATAAAATGTATACCTACTGATGATCACATAGAGGTGCAATGGATAGATGCAAATTCTGAAATCAAGATGACGGTTTCACTAGAAATAGCACAGCGGGGAAGACTTTGACTAGGCAATCTATATAACCTATTAGTCTCCTATTGTGTTACAATGGACTGTATGAGACACAATCCTCTCTATGTCTTCTCGTTTCTGCACATTGGAGAAACAGAGTCCATCATGTGATGCAGGGGAACTTCCATCTGGACTCTTTGAGGCTCCGTTTTGGCAATGTGTAAAATTGTAGCCAAGAATGGCTTTGGAGGAGTCGAGTATTACTCAATTCCTCATTGAGGAATACAAAGAGTAAATGGGGAAAGGACGGGGAAGGAATGGGAAACCACGTGGGAAGGGAGGCCATCCCAGAAGACAGGGAAAGACAGCAAGGAATGGAGGAAGACAGTTCCCTCCGCTTTCCCCCTCTTTCTCCCAGCTCATCTGATGAGGTCCTAACTGCACATAGGCAACTTCAACTCTGCTTACTTCCTTCCCTTGCTACAATTAATTATTTTGGAAACAGATTTCGGAGGGCCATTTTCAGCTACAGGTCATTTGCAGCTAGAGGAAGGTCTTCAAACAGCTCCTCAGAGAAGACTGTTGTCTGTAAAGCAGGACACATGGTCACCTCATTTCTCACATGGGGGGATTATGATTGGAGAGACCTGAGATTAAGTGATCAAGTAGATTGGTTAAACTAATTATCCATGCAAAATTTCCCACTTTGCTGTGGAATCAAGAGACAGGAAAGCATAGTGTTATTATACTTAATTGAATAGAGAACCGCGGCTACATTTCCCTGTTCCCCTAGGGAAGCCTTAAGACGTTACTTCAAGAAATAAAAACACGCGCACACACACTCACACTTCAACTTTCTTCTCAGCTGGAAAAGATCCAGAAAAAACGCAATAGGCCGGGGAAACCATTTCACCTTTTTGTATCCCTCTGCGCAAATTAATTTAAAATAAATTAAAACTTACAAAACACAGACTGCACCTGGCTTTTAATTCCCCAATCCCCTTCAAAGGGGCAGTGCTGTGTTTTGCTGCTGAACAATCCCAACAGCCACAATGGGGAAGATTGCAAACACTCCGAAATATCTTTACAGTCAGAAATATCTGCCTCCAAAATGGCCTGGATGCACACAAAGACCAGGTAGGTAATATTTGCTGAAAATCACTCCAACTCAGGATCAAAAACAATGTTGACGCTCGAGGCCCAAATAAATCTTCCAGCAAATGTTTGGCACTGCAAGATGCAAAAATTTCACCCATCCCGAAAGGATTCCCGTAATGGAAGTCCTAGGGCACATGTGTCAAACTCAAGATCACCGACTGAATCCAGCCAGCCGTGTCATTTTATGTGGTCCTCCAGTTGCTGGACTATATACTCATATATTTCTTATCACTAGACATCACAATGAGAGCTACTGGGAGCTGTGATGCAGTAACATCTGGAAGGCTGCAGTTCTGTTTAGTCAGAATAGTGGGGTTTGAATTTAAATACAAGCCTTGCGGATATGATGTCTGTCTTTAAAATGTCTTTAAATTGTTCCCCAACTTCAGAGCCACAAGTGAGGTTGTGTTGTAATTCCCATTATCAGCAATGTCAAAAGTGGAGTGAATTTTCATTCCATAACATCTGGGGACCCAAATTAGGTAAAAACTAAAGAACACCAACCACTATGTAAAAATATTATAGTTGGCCCTCTGCATCCATTTTCCTTTGAAAGCAACCATAAGGCTAATGTGGCCCTTGATGAAAATGAGTTTAACACCCTGGTCTAGGACCTGTTTACACTTGATAAATAAAATCCTTATTCACACCATATTTTGTATTTTATTTATTTATTTATTATTTCGATTTGTATTTGTATTTATTATTTATTTATTTATTAACTAATTAATTACTATTTTTATATGCCGCCCTTCTCAACCCCAAAGGGGACTCAGAGCGGCTTACAGCAAACAAAAATACTGCCAGAGTGGCTTACAATGTACATATAACAATATTGCCGGAATGGCTTACAGCAAACTGAAAAAACAACAATTATCATTACTGTCATAGCACAACATTGCACTACACATCATATTGCACTACCACATATCGCAATATTGTTAGCAATATTGCATGTAATACAAATATACAAATTATTATATCATGATATAATTATTTTATCACATTATCATTGGCAGTATTATACTGTGTTACATTACAACAACACCAATACCAAATGCATAGACAACACACCATACCGTAATCATACTATTATTATTAGTATTACATTACAATTATTATACTATAACATAATACAATATATTGACATTATAATATATTATATTATATTAAATTATAATGTAATGTAACATTATATCATATCATATACCATATACCATATACCATATACCATATATATATATATATGATATATCATATCATTGTATACCGTCCTTTCCAATTGGCTCAGGACAGTTTACAGCATATCGAACTATAACATCGGAACCATAAAACAGCAGATATCAGAACATTAAAACAGTGTCAAACTACAACCAAAGGTGACTAAAGGTCAAAAGCCTGGCGGAAAAGAGCTGTTTTACAAGCTTTCTGGAAAGCCGGCAACTCACTAACTGCACGGACTTCAAGCGACAGAGTGTTCCACAGGCTCGGTGCCACAACAGAGAAGGCCCTCTGTCTAGTTGAAGATAGATGGACAGTTCGTAGGGAAGGGATCTACAAGAGGTTGAGTTCCTCAGATCGAAGAGATCTCTGGGGAACATATGGAAGTAGACGGTCCCTCAAGTACACCAGCCCCAGACCATGCAAGGCCTTAAAGGTCAAGACCAACACTTTGAAGATGATCCGGTGCTCAATTGGCAACCAGTGCAGTCACTGCAGAGTTGGAGTAATATGGGCCCTGGCCGGCACCCCAGCCAGGAGTCTCGCCGCTGCGTTCTGCACCAGTTTAAGCCTCCGGATGACCGACAAAGGTCCAATCCATCTAGAACCTGTATTTACTCTGTTACTATCATGCACAATTCACACATCATCGTGAGTTTGTCTTATATATAACCACACATGGCCCCGAAGAAACTCATCTCAATGTGGCTTTGCGTTCAGAAAATTCCTCTCATTTACACTATTGGCAGTGCTTCCTTCATATTTTTTTTCTTGCAATCATGCATGTGAACATATGCATTTCTCACTAAGTTGTCTTTAGCTATCCTGCACTAATACTGATATACGAGCATACTGACCTGCGATTGTCCGCTAACACTTCACAGATGTATTCTGGGGCACATTTAGCAACCTATGTCAGAGTATGTTCAAGATGGCAATGAGGAAATACGATCAGACAAGCTAGAAGAGACTATAGCAGTTTGCTTTTGCTTGAACCTATTGGAATGAACAAGTATCTACTAACCTCTCTCTTCTCGCCCAGCTGAATGAAGTACAAACTTCTTTTGCACTCTGAACTCGGTTTTCTGCAATTGAAGTAAACTAATTTATTTTGTTCCATTTACTTTATTTTTATCCCATCTTTCTCCTAATATATGGGGCAATGTGGGGAAGTGGGAGGAACCAAAAAGAACTGATCCCCCCCCCTTTTTCATGGAATTCTCGTTCCTCTTCAAGACCTTGAAGCGGGATAAAAAAGTGAACTAAAGGATTGGATATTCCAAACAGTCAGAATTTTTTGTGACTGGAAGTGACTAAAGAGTGAAAAATTGAGATGTTTTCAGATGTATTGTTCATAATAGATCTACTTCAACAACAAAAACCTGCATCTGTAGGTTTTCATAGGATTTATAGCAACCCATAATCTCCGTCATATAACAGATGAAAACCGGGATGCATGTTGCCAAGGAACACCAGAGAGTGGTAAAGAAAGCAAGACTTAATAGTCTATTGCAGAAGAACATACAAGCAAGGAGAGGCTGCAGCAGTGGGTTGATGAGTTTTCCAGGAAGTATGGTCATGTTCCAGAAGCATTCTCTCATGATGTTTCACCTACATCTATGGCAGGTATCCTCAGAGATTGTGGGGTCGGTTAGAAACTAGGAAAATGGGGTTTATATATCTGTGGAATGTCCAGGGTGGGAGAACGAATTCTTGTTTGTTTGAGGTAGGAGTGTATGTTTCAATTTTCCACCCCCTTAGCATTTAATGGCATAGCAGTTTCAATGTATGGCTTCTTATTGCCTGGGGGAATCCTTTATTGGGAGGTGGTTAGCTGGCCCTGATTATTTCTTGTCTGGAACTTCCCTGTTTTTGAGTGTTCTTTATGATTTTATAGTTTTCTTGAAATACTGGTAGCGCGATTTTATTTATTGAAATTGTAGACATGCTTGTGGATTTTAATGGCTTCTCTGTATAGTCTGCAGCAGTTTTCTTTTGCACAGCCTACTAGGAATAGCATGATTTTTTCTCCTCCTCATGTGATCTTCTCTCATGCTGTGTGGCATCCCACCAGGGCCAAAAAAAGGGGTGACTTTAAAAGGATGGACGAGCTCTATGGGCCCTGGGGTTTGTGTTCTAGCCCTCCCATGTACAGGAGTAGCTTTAAGAATGAGTGCTAGACTCAAAATAGTGAACCAAAACCAAGATTTATTTAATAACAACCAGTAAAAGTGCTGGTGGCCCAAAAGCTTGAGGTTGGTTGCTAGCAACGGTCCTTTGAGAACAGGGATTGCGTTCACTTGCCTCCATTGCAGAGTGAAGGTACCTTTCTTCGATTCCAGGTGTCCTTTGTTGCTCCAAATGGTCCTCCGACACACGAAGTTCTGAGGTCCCCAGGGATTACAGTCTTTGGGTGAAGGGCTGGCCTTCACCCAAAGGGTGCATTGTCTAAGCGAGCTATAGATTTCCGCATGCTTTGTCCATGTGCTATCCTTGAAATGGAGGCAGAAAGGAAGTCCAGCCTCCCAAGTAAACTCAGGAAGGTTCAGGGTGGTGGTGCCAGGTTTGGAGCCAAACACAACTCCTCCCATCATAGCCCATATGGCAGAACAAAAGGCCATGCGGGTAAAGGGCAAACAGGTACACAATACAAATTCAAAACAATACAAATGCAAAACAAGCCCCGTTGGGGGTGCCATATACTGATTATTACATTTGGGTCCATTTGGGAAGAAAACTGGGGTAGAGCAAATTTTAGAACTATAGGCATTAACCCTCAAATACTTGTTTCATTCAAGTCATAAACAAAGTCATCAACATCCACCCACACAGTACTGTATACATTTTCTAGTCCTGAATGAAACACAAAGAAATCAATCAAAATCCCATTAGTTACCATTTTTAAAGGCTAAGAACAAACACAAACAAAGTCTCATAGAATGAAATATGAGGGGAAAAAACCTTAAAAGAGTTGAAAATATCTGCCGGGGGGGAGGAAGCAATAAGACACAGCTTTAAGATATATTAAAGTTTGTAGAAACTTAAAACAGTTGGGAGAAAAAGAAGTCGTTTTCATGACACTAGAAAAAAAATCAGGAAAATATATGCCAGAGTAGGCAAGCTGGGGAGATTTCTGAAGTTCTGGTTCGAAAGTAACTTTCCCAAGCTCCAGAGCAGTGCCGCTGATAATGTTCTCAGATCATGTGTAGGAAGGAACAATTTTAGTTTTGAGGAGGACAGCTTTCTATTGAACTTTACAGGTCTCTGATTGACTGCCAGATAATAGTTATGTGTTCTAAGTCACCATCTCTTGGAAAACTATCCAGTCCCAACCTAATGTAAAGATAAGGATCCATTCAAAGAAGTTGGCCATCAGTAATAAACAATTGGACACTAGATTTAAAGAAACACTTAAATCACTTGGTTTCAATCAAGGCTCTCGTGATGTATTTCTTTCGTTTGTTCTTTCTGTTGTTTCGAACATATGGTGATCCTAAGATGAACCTGTCACAAGGTTTTCTTGGAAAAATTTGTTCAGAGGGAGGTCTGCGACTACAACTTGTCCAAGGTCTCCTGATGAATTTCCATGGCCAAGCAATGGTTTGAAACCTAGTCTCCCAGAATCCTAGTCCAACACTACATCTTGCTACAGGTTGAGTATCCCTTATCCGAAAAACCTAGTACCAGCAATGTTTTTGATTTCTGACATTTTAAAATTTTGGAATATCTGTATTGGTATATACAGTATATAACATACCTAATGAGATTTCTTGGAGATGGGACCCAAGTCTAAACATGAAACTCATGTATGATTCATATACTAATCCTGTGCTATGCTAATCCTCTCCATTGCCGCCCCCTTGCAGTGGGGGAGAGGCTTGCGTACCCTAATGAAGTTGTGAGCTATGCTGGTGATGGCATGATAGCCACTGGTAGGGCCTCCCATGCCAGACAGGTCACAACCGAAGGGTCTAACAAAGAGCGTCAAAGGGCAGGATGGGCTCTCTAGCCTTTTGGCAACCATCCTAAGAGAAGGAAAACTCTGATTTCAAACCCGGGCAGATGGTTCTCGTCTAACTCCAGCCGAGTTTTATGATGTTATCTGCCCCGAGCCTGCAGGGAGGAGCGGAATACAAGATGGAACAAATAAATAAATAAATAAATAAAATAAGGTCAACCATCTAAGAGAAGGAAACTCGAACCAAACCTACGACCTGAGGACCTCGCTGCCACCCTCCCAGCTTGCTAGGCCCCGGCAGACGAACCTTTGGTTTAAAGGGTGAGGCCAGTTCTGTGCACGCTGCGCTCCACCAGAAAAATCCATTGCACAGGCTCGAAGGACACAAGCTATACTAATAATATAATGAATATACAGAAAATCCCATATTTTCTGAGTATGGACTCAGATAATCCAGTTCATAGCAGATATTGCGGGATTTTCCGCGCTGATATAATGGGATATAGGGCTGTGTGGAAGGGCCCTTGGTCTCCAGGGTAGCAGAAAACTAGCTTCCTCCCTATGACTTCTCACTTATTTATATATGACCATTATATCTCCTCTCAGCCTTTTCTTCTGCAGGCTCTTTAAGTCGCTCCTGTCCTTGGTGATGCAATTCCTCTTTTACACAATTTAGGAAATGTCAGATTTCTCTTAAAGAATGAGACCTAGGATATTTCCTATTAGCAGATATTCTACTTTCCTACCAAATATAAAATAAAATAAAATGTGCTGACATTCTTAACTCACCTAACTCTAACAGCTCAACCCACCAAGGATTTCTCCTGGCTTAAATTGGATTTTTTAAAGTTTGCATCCACTTTTATCATAAAATCCTCCTTTAGTAACATTGGTCATGAACACAGCAGGTACTGAAAGGTGGTAAGAGTAGCATAAGGAAGTATTTATTTAAGGAAAGTGTTACTGATGTTTCTTTCATTTTTTAAAAAAAAGTGTTTTGTGCTTCCATAAAGATGAATTGATTGATTGCATCTTAAGCTTTCTGTGGAGTAGAACTCACTAAGTCAGAAGCAAGCATGACAGCTTAAGCCACAATAAATCTACGAGTTCTTCAGATGCGAAGAAAACGCCATTGGGGGTTTACTACAACTAAATAACACAGCCGTCTCTCTGACAGAAGTTCCTGTTGGCTCGGAAGAGAAATCAAAGGTTTTCCTTTCCTTTGATTTAAATCTTCCTTTGGCAATTTGACAAGGGAAAAAAAACATTTATGGCCCTATTATCATGGCATCCAGATCCAATCTCCAACCTCTATAAATTGATTTCCTTTCTTGCCAGACTTTTCAAGTAAGAGCTGGCACTTTTCTCCTCCCTCTGCATGAGCTGGTGCATCAAGACTGGCTTCTGGATACATCCTGAACCAGTGGTGTCACTAGGGTCTTTGCCACCTTGTGTCATAACCAATAGTGGCAAGCCCATGAACCTTCTCCCATACCAGAGCACACCACAATATGTTATCTAAAATACCTGGAAAGTTAAAATGGAGCTTTTTAAAAAAAAAAAAACAACAAAAACATCATTGTATGTTTGTGGCATGCTGATGAAACCACATGATTCAAAGCATCATTGGCATTGGGTAATAAAGACAGCTTCAACAGGAGCACATGCACATTGGAAGGTTAAAAATGTAAATTAGCCGAGTATTTTAGTCTTGAAGGCATATCAATATGGTACAATGTACCCTCTGTATCCAAAAGTTCTGCATCCATAGATTCAACCAACCATGGACACAGTTAGTCCATTTGATGAAGATAACTGATTCAGGACTAGATGAGATACCAGAGAGTTACTGTTGACTAAGCATCAGGATGGTTACTCCAAAGGTGTGTGTGTGTATGTGGCTTCAAGTCACCTATTGGCTTATGGAAATCTCATGAATTTCATAGGCTTTCTTAGGCAATGAATATTCAGAGATGGTTTTGTCAGTTCCTTCCTCTGGAATATAAACTTCAATTGATAATCCCTGGTAGTCTCTCTTTCAAGTACCAATTAGAACTGATCCTGACTACTTCTAAGATCCAATCTAAGACAACTGAGCAAGGGTAGTAGCAAACAGCAAGGCTAAGAAAGGTTAGCACTAGTAATAAAAGTCATATAAAGCAGTAGTAGTATAAATGAAATCTAATTTCAAACAATCATATGTAATAATGTATCAGACCATAAGCGCACACAATACCATCAATATGATGACTGGAAGTCCAAGGGTAAGAGTCAATAAATCCTCCAATGTAGGAAACACAATATTCTATAAAGTTCCATAAAGATCGACTCCAATAGTCCCAATAATCCAAAAGTCCAGTAGAAAGGTGCAAAAGGCGCTAATAGGTCTGAAGAAGTAAGGACAGATATTCAAGGACCAACAAGAAGCTTGAAATCCAGGCTCCTGGGAAAGATCCGGGATAACAGGAAGCCGACGGGCTGGTAATCCACAAGCATCGGGGCCGCTGAAATCCATTTCGCAAGCTTTATCAAGGCTTAATCCATATATATTCGTGTCCTTTTCATGATCGATTGGTTCCTGGAGCATAACCTCATCGCATTCAGATTGACTTCTTGGGGAAGATTACCTGCTGTTGATCCACTGTTGGGCTGGAAAGACCTCTTGCCAAGGGGAGGATGGCATTTTATTTAATTCTGGCTCTATGCCCTTTGAAAACTATAAATACTTTGGAGTGAATGTTTCTGTGTTCAACAACAGTCCTGTACCCCTAATCCACAATGAATGTGGAGGACTGACTGTCCAAGACAATTCTGCATAGTGAGAATGACAATAACCACCAACTGACTTGCAATCTGGTTGCTGGACAGAAAAACTGGTGAGGATATCTGTAGTTCTGTTTGTTGTGTAGAGGAAGGTATTTTGGAAATGGTTGTTTATGACACAGTTGTGTGATAAGCAATACCTGCTAAAATCCCCTCCTCTAAACAATCATTAAAAGGTACAGGATGTGTTTCCAGTTTTCAGTCTGGCAAGCCGAGAATGGACAAATGAGTGCTAAGCACTTCTGTAAACCCATCGCACTTCCTCTGAGCTTTAACGTTGCACCAAATGACAAGGGACAAATGATAACAAGCATCTCTTGACCTGAACATTGGCCTCTAGATTGGGTTTTATTCCGCTCAATTTAATCCAAAGTCTCTCAAAAGGGCAGTTTTGTGTTCTGGAACATTTCCCAGATGTATATGACACAGAGATACTGGCTTTGCCAGAGGAAATGAATCGGATACATTCTAATAGCAATGAAAGAGGGCCCATGGCAATGGCAAATGCCCTCAATTCAAAGCCTCTGCTCTCCCTTTGAGCCTCAAATTGCTCCCCCTCTTTTCCCAGCCACTTCGCTGGAGGCAAATCAAACCATGCCTTGCAAAAATTTCAAAGATGCCACCGTTCCATTGACTTATCTGGAGGCCAGGACTCTATGGGAGGCATACGACCCCAGAAGGGGCATTCACATCCCACTCGTTCACGCCTTTTCTTTGACGGCTACCTTGAAAAGAAAAGAGAACGGACCGGAACCAAAGTTGAAGGGAGTTGGCAGAAGATTTCAAAGTTCTGACAAAGTGCCAAGAATGAGCCAGAAGATTTGTTCTGGAAAGGATTTTACGCGATAAAAATCACCCAAAGCTGCAGGCCAGCTGTGCTGCCGAGGAAGATTGCGAGAAAAACGAGAAGACAGAAGGAATGGGGATTCAGGGAATCTAAGCTGAAAGAGACAAAATTACAAAATTCTCCCTTCTTCAGGCATCCCTCCTCCCCACACAGCAGACAGTATGGAGCCCAGACATGAAACAACCCCCAGCACACTGAAATCATGCTCCTTTCCCACTACTATGGAGGAATAACCAGCTGTACCGTCTCACACGTTACCCACTCCCCCACTCCCTTCCCTCCGCCGTATACAATTCCTGGCCTAAGATTTCGCAGCACACATTCCTTTTTCACTAGGGCTACAGTTTTACAACTCAACTCAGCTTGCAGCTCTCGGAAAAAGTACTCCAAATATCAGCCGGTTTTTTGCTAAACTACATCTGGGAGGAAAGTTTATCACAATAGTAACTCAGTTCCCATATATGGAAGTGAAAAGCAGTTAAGACCGGGGTCCAAATCCACGTTCAGCCCTGAACCCCACTGATGAACTTAGGCAAGTTGCACACCTCAACACAGCAAAGCTCTTCTCAATAAATCATAACAATAAAAGGATCATTGTAGGGCAGACATGATGTGAAGGAACACAAAAATAAACCATTGTTGGTCCAATGAGAAAAAGTGAACAAAGAGTTGTGAGGAACTTTAAGGGAGACCCTATTAAATTGATGCCCATTTCAGCATTTTGTGTACAAGACCCATGGTATGGTCATACATTTTGAAAGGCAAACATTCAACATGATTGTTCCCATAGCTGTGGCACTAAGGCAGTAGTTCTCAACCTGTGGGTCCCCAGATGTTATGGCCTTCAACTTCCAGAAATCCTAACAGCTGGAAACTGGCTGGGATTTCTGGGAGTTGTAGGCCAAAACACCTGGGGACCCACAGGTTGAGAACCACTACACTAAGGAAAGTCCAGAAATGCAGTTGTGTGGATCCATACAGAGAACCTACAGTAGCAGGAGCTGGTATTGTGTAAAAATGAATGGCTTTTAATTTTCCATTCAAGACAAAGTCACTTCAAAATATCTAGGATTACAAAGGAGATCGCTCAGAAGAAAACTGGTCTGAGGATTGAGGCTATGCACAAGCTGAACAAGGAAGCTGTATGGGAGAGAAAGAAAGAAATGTCCAGAGGCGGGCAACTAAAAGGATCAAGAGTCTGGAGAACAAGCCCTATGAGGAGCGGCGTCAAGAGCTGGGCATGTTTTAGCCTGAAGAAGAGAAGGCTGAGAGGAGACATGATTGCCATGTATACATATGTGAGGGGAAGTCATAGGGAGGAGGGAGAAAGCTTGTTTTCTTTTGCCCTGGAGACTAGGACGCGGAACAATGGCTTCAAACTGCAGGAAACAAGATTCTATCTGAACATTAGGAAGAACTTCCTGACTATCAGAGCTGTTCAGCAGTGGAACTCTCTGCCCTGGAGTGTGGTGGAGGCTTCTTCCTTGGAAGCTTTTAAGCAGAGGCTGGATGGCCATCTGTCAGGGGTGTTTTGACTGCTTCTTAGCAGGGGATTGGACTGGATGGCCCATGAGGTGTCTTCCAACTCTATGAAATGGCACAATTAATCCCTATAGTAATAATAAAAAGCTGGTGCTTTGATCTTGAAAAAAATGACTTGAATTGTAAATCCCACATTCTCATTGAATTGTAAATCCCAAATCCCAGTGCAGTATTCTCGGAGGAACATTCCAAAACAGTAAGTTGTTCAAGCTCTGTACCGTTGTTTGTGGGAATCATCCATTCTGCTTTGAAACTTCCTGGCCACTGTATGGATTATTATTCTTATTATTCTTATTATTGTGCTGCTGAACTTGGTAATGCAGTTGGCAAACCTTCATTCTTATGCATATTTATGTGTAAGAGTACTTTTTGTACAAATTATACAAAGGCAAATTTTCTCTACATTCAAGTGAACTTACATACACTTTCATGCTTGCAAGTCATGCCCCACAGAGCAGCTCCATACATGTACTTGGGCAGATATGAGAAAATGACATCTGTTCAGACACAAACATAGTATAGGACTTGATGGCACAACTGAGAACCTATTGGGCCTGTGGCTTCTGTGGCTTCAGGGGTTGTGGGTTGTGGTGGTGTGCAGGCATCTGTGTGATTTTCAGTGCAGGGCCAAGGTGATGAAACTCTGGAAAAGCAGTTAAGGGAATTTAGTTTTTCTGAGAGTCCAGTGGGCGGGAATTGAGACACCTGGTTTGCTGATTCTAGCCGCAGCTGTTACTTTCCCAGGGAAAAGGGAGGGAAATGTTAGAATGTTGAGGCCTTGTTATGAGCCCTGTAAAGGTTTGAAATTCAGTTCCTGGTCAACTTTCGATTCTCCTGCAAGCAGTTCCATGAACTCCTGATTTCATGATTTTTTGGTCATTCATGACAGAACTTTGAGCTTGCCTTTTTGGGACTATCCTAGTTTTAAGTTCTGTTGCTTTTTAGTGGATTTATATTCAGAGACCTTACAACTTAATAAGCCTGAGGCTTTGGGAACATTTCCTGGGATTTTCTCGAATGCTTTTTGCCTTGGCTATTTTCATGTTTACTGTTATTTTTTTGGACATTGTTTACTTCAATAAATAGACTGTTATTTCCAGCTGTGGTTGTGTGAATATTTAAAGGGCCCTGGTTCTTGGCCAGTGTGCGACAGAACCTTTGCATGTAGACCCCCACCTTTGCAATGAAGTCAATACTCATAGTAAGCTTAGATAATAACACTTTATTTATATTCCATCCTTCTCTCTGAAAGGACTCAACATTAGAATATAAATAAATTAGGGAGAAATGGAATTTTATTTTTATTTATCGTGTCAGAAGCGAACTTAGGGTACTGTTGTAATATATTTAAAAATACAACTCAAACTTGGCATTATACTAAATGTACTTTGACCAGTAGCTGGTCATTTGGAGTGCCTCTGGTGTTGCTATAAGGAGGCCCTCCATTGTGCATGTAGCAGGGCTCAGACTGCATCATGATAGGTGGTCTGTGGTTTGCGCTTCTCCACATTCACATGTCATGGACTCCCCTTTCTGGTCCCATTTCTTAATGTTTGCTCTGCACCTTGTGGAACCAGAGTGCAGTCTGTTCAGCGCCTTGGAATACAACTCTCAGAACCCCCACCCATACAGCTTGCAGTCATGCTAACTTAGGAATTCTGGTCGTTTTAGTTGCCAATTGTCACTTTCTCTCTCAATTCCTGGGATCTTTCTGACTTTGTCCTTGCTACTATCACTATTGTTGGGTTTTCTGACTGGGCTGTTCGACTGGCCCTAAGAAGGTCCAAAATACACAAGGTGTCTCTGACAAAAAAAAATAATCCACTCCCATCTCTTTCCACATAAACGACTCTTCCCCTTCACCTACTGGCATTCGGGCAGGAAATAGCTGTCAAGAGGAGACAAAAGAGTTTGTTTAACGGCCACAAAGTGTCCTTTGAAATGAAGAGGAAAGATGGAATGTAAGCTTTGGAAGAAAAGGTGCTGGATGTCAAGAGGGAGCATACTTCTCTTTCAAACGTTCTTGGACGAAGGTGAATGTCAAACACTGGCCACTTTGGGGTCGCTTTTCTTCCAGAAACTGCACATTCCAAGTTGTCTTACTCGATTACGTCTTCTTTCTTCCCCAAACTATTTCTTTTAAACAGAAAACTCTGGAGCCACTGGTATATCCAGTACTCACTTCACAAACACCCTTATCAAAACGGAGATCATTAAAACTGAGTATCATGTGTTTTCTGGCTCTTTCTGTGTTTCTTAAGCAGAGCGGACAGTCAGAAAACTGGCTGACGGTGCACAGCCCACCTGGGTTTGGGACCAGTTTTGGGAGATAGGCCAGGTCTGTAGGATTCGTTGAGTGTTACATTTATAAGTTAGGCGATTATAATTGCTGAGGAGGCATATATGAGAGCCAGAATCCCATTAAGGAACTCCACGGAGATGAGGAACATGCTAAGGAGAGTGGGAACTAAAGTAAAGAGAAGTCAAGTTAAGTAGTACTGGGCCAGGGGAGTGAGACACGCTCCCAAAACTATTGGCAGAATATCCAGGACGATCATTAACCAGCCCACATACGATGTTTGCCTATCTTATTTCATAGAGTTCAATAGACCTACAACATTTCCCAGCTGAAAACTGGGGCAAGTACAACGTCAGTGCATGGTCAAGATGGCAAAAATTATTAATGAGGAAGAACACACAATTCAGAAGATACTGCCGCAGTTTACTTTTGACTGTGTCACGTGGAAATGTTACAATTCTGCCCCTTCTACGCTCCATCCGGCTTAGTGCAAACTTGAGTGCAGACTATTTTGGTTCTTTGAACGCAGGGCCCTTCCACACAGCTGTATAAAATCCACATTGAACTGGATTATATGGCAGCATGGACTCAGATAATCCAGTTCAAAGCAGATATTGTGGATTCTCTGCCTTGATATTCTAGGTTATGTGGCTGTGGGGAAGGACCTTCAGTTTGCAAAAACTATATCAGGGAAAGGGAAGATGAGAACAAAGAAATCAGTGGTTCCCAAACTTTTTTGGCCTATCACCCTCTTTCCAGAAAAAAATTACTCAGTACCCCCCTAGAAGTTATTTTTTTAAATTTTTAATAGCAATTAAATAGAAAGATATATGTATTAATGTTTCTACCTTTTCGTAAAATATATTAAATAAAGGTGTAAATTACAAACATTGAATTCCAGAAATAATCACAAAAACAATATGTTTGGGGAAGTATGAGCAACAGATGATGGGATTTGCAGTACCTTCATCCAATTCAGCTCTGACGTCCACAGACCACTAAGATCCCCATAAATGACAGATCTGGATCAAACGACAACGCCTGCCTGGGGATCGCGCACTTGCGACTGTGTCCCTGTGAGTTCGAATCCCTGGGCAAGCATTGCCATGGAAGCTGCAGTGCGCGCCTCCTTCCTCTCATCAACCCCACCCACAGTAGAGTCCTGTGTATCAGCCTCCGTCTTCCAACGGGGACGTCCTCGCAAGTGCACAACCCTGCAAGTGGCAAGCCTGGCTCACGCCACTGCCCCCTTAAAGGGGTTAAGTGCCCCCCAAATTCTCCTGAGCCTCCCAGCGCCCCCTTGGATTGCCCCACCGCCCACCAGGGGGGTGGTACCACCCACTTTGGGAACCACTGATCTACACTGTAGAGTTGTTGCAGTTTGACGCCACTTGAACAGCCATGGCTCAATGCTATGGAATCATGGAGTTGTGGCTTTATACTACTAAAGAGTGCTGGTGCCTCACCAACTACAGCTCCCAGGATTCAGTAGTATGAGCCATGGCATAAAGTGAGGTCAAACTGTACTAATTCTACAGTGTAGATGCACCCTGGAACATTTCAAATGCAGTTGAAAAAAGTGGGATGATGGAGGATTAACTGGAATGGTCCCTGCCAAATCAGGACAGTTGGAAGGCATGGAAACTCATATACAAAATGACATCTATCTGAAGGCATGTCAAGTTTGTGCCTCTCAGTTTCATGGACAATATAAATATTTATTTTAACTTTGCATATTGTGTGTTATATGTCTGTATTGTTATGCAATAGTCTGAAACCTTCAAAGCTACCTGTCTTATCAGGATTATCAATTAAATAAACAAAGAAAGCATTAGGTTTAAAGATAAACAAAACAGAAAAGGAAGAGAAGAGTCCTTGCAGTTAGTATCTGGAGAGCAAATTGATAAAGCCAGCACATTGATCATTGATCATGGTCACTCTTTGTGTGGTGAAAGGTATTCTATCATCACATAAATCCTATCCATTATTTCTAAGTTGGCTATTATACATAAAATTATCTTAGGTACATTTTATGCAAACTCCCACTCTGTTTCCCACTCTTGTTTGGAGACATGTAACTGATTATCTTATAGAATATCCATGCTAACCTTATCTCTTAATGCTTCCCACAGCTGATGGAAAGACTTCCTGGGGCAGAAACTAAATAGGTTGGGACCTGAAGTGTTGTCACGGGAAAAACTTAGAGGATATTCCACTTAAATTATAGGAAGCTAGATAAGAACTATTGACTTTTTAGTGAGAACAGCAACAGAAAACTCTTGACCCTAATCAAATACCATTTAGTCTAGTGCCACCTAGTGACTAAATTGTATAACGTCATTATCCACCAAACAGGAAAGGGGTGATGTTTAGGAAAATAGTTTTCAACCTGGGGTCTTCATACAGAATCATTGAGTTATTAAGGCCTCGTGGGCTATCAGATCAAACTCCTCCTCAATAATCTGTATGATGAAGATTATAGCCCAAAGCAATTTATGAGGATCTAGATTGAGAATTCCTACTTCAAAGAAACCTTCTCACTTGTGCTTACTTACCACCCCAAGAATCGCACAATTAAAATCTGAAAACCTCACATTATCCCTCCCTTACTAAGGACAACATTTGCAAAGTAAATCCTCCTTTAAAAAATGGTAGGTAGAGCACAAATCACATTTCATAATAATAAACCTACTGAAATAAAATACTTCTGCTGGAGGTGACCATAGAGTTGTCAAAGATCTAATATAAAATCTTATTAAGGTGTCCTCTTTAGGGATTTTCTAGGTCCCCCACAGTGACTCTATGGTACCTTCTGGCAAAAGGATACGATGAAATCACTTGGGGAACTTAGACAAGTCCTGTTTTGTTGAACATGGGTAGCTGAAACTATGCGTACCAGTCCCATGGCTTTAGGGTCAAAGTATACAGCTATTCCCAGCTATAGAGGGGTAATGCTGGACTCCATCTCCCATCAGCCCTAGATAAATTGTCCATTGACAAGGCATGATAGGCACTGTAATCCAAAGGGCTTCATGCTTTAAATAGAGCCAATACCATCCATCTATCTGTCCCCATGCTAACTGCTATTTCCCAGCTCTGACACCTGTGGTCCTTCCAACCACAGATGGCATGTTTGCGCATGTGTTTGTACCTTGTGGCAACTCCATTGGCTGCCTATTGGTTACTGAGCATGATTCAAAGTATTGGCTTAAAAAGCCCTAAACAGTCCAACTTACCTGTACGAACGTATCTCCCTCTATGAACCAGTTTGTAGATTAAGATCTTCCGGGAGGGTCCTGCTTTCGGCCCCACCAGCCTCACAGGTGCTGTTTCTGGGGAGATGTCAAGATGAGTGGTAGTTCTCATAAAGCTTTTCCTTGATTTGAGTCTACTGGAAGGAGTGGGTGGCTTTCAAAGTGTTCAACCTTATTTCTCTCACATTTAGCAGCAACTTCCCATCGCACATCAGGGGGAGCAATGCCACCTAGCTTATAGAGTTTATCAACAGGTGTCGGTTTAAGACATCCTGTGATTATTCTGCATGTGTCGTTCAATGCTATGTTCACCTGCTTTGCGTGGGCAGACTTATGCCAAACAAGGCAGGCATACTCAGCAGTTGAGTAAGACAAGGCTAGGGCTGATGTTCTTATTAATTTTGGGTCTGCACCCCCAAGTGCTGCCAGTAAGTTTCCACAGGATGTTATTGCATGCAGCTACTTTGTGCTTAGTGTTCAAGCAGTGTTTTCTATATGCTAGTGTTCCATCTAAGGTGACACCGAGATGTTTAAGATGGAAACAGGGTTCAAGCTCTTGACCTTCCCAGGTGACTTTCAATTTCCTGTTGGCTTCACGGTTGCATTGAAACTCCACATAGAAAGTTAAAGTGAAAGTTGAAAATGCAATGACCCAGGACTGTTTACGACAACTGCTATGTCTCTGTGTGATAGGTGATGTTATTTTATGTGATGTGTTTAATAATGTTTAATGTTTTATTAGGGGAGGGTCAATTTTAATGTTTTATACTGAATTGTTGTCAACACTGTGAACTGCCCTGAGTCCCCTTTGGGGTTTAGAAGGGCGGTATACAAATATGGCAAATAAATCCTTTGGTCTTCCTGCTTACAAAGCATGTGCGCTCCCTACCACTGATCTATGGCTCTTCCCTGACCAATAAGGGCTTCTTGAAATCAGCATCCTCGGGGATGCAGCTGGTACCTAATAGCCTCACATCTCAACTTTTGCAGAAATGCTGAGATTCTGTTTGTGCATTGGTTTGTTTTAGTACTCAATCTCCACACCCCACACTCCGTTATGATAGATCCCTAATGGGGGTTTACTGTAGGTCCACTTCCCCCTCCCTCCCCCTCAACATGCCAACCAAGGCTGTTTCCCAATGATTTCTTGCCTTCATTTTCTTGCTGGCTTTAATGCTTGCATTTACTAAATGTATTTTAATGTGCTAACCTTCCACCCCCAGACTAGATGTGTATTGATCCGGCTTGGAACCTGGCCTAACGGCTGCTATTGTAACAAATAGCTGCAAGCGCTAGTCTTGCTTTCCCACTCGTTGGGCAAGGTAATAATAATTTCTCAAAAATCTTTATATCTTGTTTAACCATATGCAGCAGCCTGGGAATGTGGACTTGCTTTGATTGCACAGCTGTTAAAGTAGGGCATTTTCAGTAGAGGAGATCATCTGTGCAAGCAGAGCTGGAATGTTAAAAGAAAAGCCTTTGTTCACTGAACAGCTCAGCAATTACAAAACGAACGGCAATTCCTGGCTGAGATCAGTAGAACACAGAATGGTATCCTGCTAGTAAGTCCAACACTTGGCCAAGTCAACAATCATGGCAGAAATGTTCCAAAAGTTCTTCGTAGAGAAGATCATGTCGCTGCGGCAACAACTACCACCCGCGACCGACAACACGAGCGAATCGGAGAGCTCACGGCCAATAGACAGTCTCTTTCTGGATCAATTTGAAAACCTGGATAAGGAATCTATTGACAAGATCTTGGTCATGGCAAGACCTACCACCTGCTCTCTGGATCCGTGCCCTTCCTGGCTGGTTAAGGATTGTCTGGAAAGCTTGCGAGACCCCCTGATGTCCATAATCAACAGCTCCTTGGAGCAGGGAGTTTTCCCAGAGAGTCTGAAGGAGGCAATAGTTCGTCCTCTCCTGAAGAAGTCAGGTTTGGACCCATTGATTCCATCGAACTATTGTCCAGTTTCAAATCTACCGTTCCTGGCAAGACGATCGAACGAGCAGTGGTGGGCCAACTTCAACAGTTCTTAGATGACACGAACAGACTGGACCCCTTCCAATCTGGGTTCCGCCCTGGTCATGGGATGGAAACCATCTTGGTGGCCATCTCTGATGACATCCGTCGCCAACTCGATCGGGGTGGATCGGTGCTGTTGGTTCTTCTCGACCTCACTACAGCATTCGACACAGTGGGCCACGACCTGCTAATACAACGTCTAGCTGCTATTGGAGTCCAAGGAGTGGCCATTAAATGGTTTGAGTCATTCATCAGGGGCCATAGCCAAAACGTAGAATGGGAAGGCCAGGTATCCGAGACATCTCCCCTCCAATGCAGAGTACCACAAGGAGCTATCATCTCCCCAGTACTATTTAACATCTATGTACAACCACTGGCTGAGTTGGTGAGGAGTTTCGGCTTAGAATGTTACCAGTATGCCAACGATACTCAGCTCCTTTTGCATCTAGAACCTGGGAGAACAACAATTCCTGATAACTTCTCCTTGTGTTTGGAAGCCGTTACAAGCTGGCTGCGCATGAGCAGACTCAAGGTGAACCCTGCCAAAACTGAAATCCTATCGCCTGGTCGGCCCCTAGAACTGGCCTGCCCTCTGCCCACATTTGAAGGTGAACCATTAGCCCCATCTGCCACGGTGAAGAGCCTCAGTGTCCTGCTGGATTCCCAGTTGACGATGGAAGCTCAGATTTCTACCATCAGTAAGCAGGCCTTTTATCATCTCTGCCAGGCAAGGCAGCTGTCCTCCTACCTTCCAACAGAAGCCCTTGCAATGGTAATCCACGCCACAGTTACCTCTAGGCTGGATTATTGTAATGCTTTGTATGCTGGTACTCCTAGTTACTGAAAAGGACATTCAAGTGCCACCTCGGAGTTGGTTGAGGTAGGCAGGATTTCCCTGGGTACTGGTTGTGGGGGGTCAGGAGCAGGTCAGGGTTTTGCCCTCCCTTCTGCTCGAGATCCCCATGTACAACTGGTGGGCCACTGTGTGATACAGAATGCTGGACTAGATGGGCTGAGGTCCGATTCAGCATGGCTCTTCTTATGTTCTTGTGCTCTTATGTTCCTCTCTCAGTGACACGGAAGATCCAGGTAGTCCAAAACACAGCTGCCAGACTACTCACTCAGACACCAGTGAGACATCATATAGCTCCAGTACTACAACATCTCCATTGGCTCCCAATACAAAATCGGGCTACCTATAAGACACTGGTTCTGACCTTTAGGGCCCAAAATACCTCAGAGAGCGTCTTTCACGTATCTGCCATCAGAGACCACTGAGATCAGCTCAAGAAAACCTTTTGTCTATTCCCAGTCCCAGGGAATAGGACTGGGAATGGACTCCACGAGGCACAGGGCCTTTTCGGTTCTTGCCCCAACCTTGTGGAACTCCTTACTTCAATACATTACAGCTATACCTGAGTTGCGGTCATTCTCCCAAGCTCTCAAAACTTGGCTCTTCGTCAAACTTTTTAAACTGTAATTTATTGTTGATATGCTTGTTGTTTTATTGCTGTGTAAGTCGCTCAGAGCACTCCGGTGGAGAGTGACTCATCAAATAATAAATTGAAATGAAATTAAATGAAATGAAACTCACACCTATGTTAATGGTGCAGCCAGAGTGATTTAAATGTCCTAGATTTTGTTCTTGTTCTTTCCCATTTTGTGTCCTTAGAATTGTGTTGATGTCTGTCTTCAACTGTTTTCCAGTTTATGATGATCCTAAGAAAAATCTATGATGACCCTAAGTGTAGTCGAGCCCAGAAACTCCCATCGCAAAACTAGGATCCCTGATCAGTTCCCCGCAGCAGACCGTTCCTAGAGTGAACGGTCCCAAACTCCCACACACACACACCTGTTCCCAGACACTACACCTCCCCTTCCCTCCTGAGGCTCAAGGCGCTTTTTCCCCAGAAAGAACCTTTCTTGCACCCTTGACACCTTTGTATTTTTTATTTTCTTATTAATTTTTTCTCTCCTTTTCTGACTTACGGGCGCCTCAAATCCGCAAGGAGAAACAGCCTCCCGGGAGGAACCGCGGTGGCTCAACGGGCAAGGTTGAGGCCGCGGGAACTGGAGGTCGCTGGTTCGAGACCCCGCAAGGGAGGAACGAAAGTTTTTCCCCTTTTTGCCCCAGGCTGGGAGTGCCCAGGCCTGGCAATTTGGTGGCCCTGTGCCACTCCGTTGGCACGAGACCCCTGTACTTTTCACATGTTTTAAGAAGAACATTTAGGGCATATAGAAGCTCGGCTGAGCTATTTGGAAATAATAAAATGAATTTGGCCTAGGAGGTTGGAGGCCCCCATCTGTGTTCTGAATTGACAGCTGCAAACTTGGAGGCACCGGGTTCTAGGCCCGCACCAGAAAGGGTTCATTTTTGCACACATGTATTCCTGTTTATTTCTGTCATTTTAACTGAAGGAATGTTGCCCTATAAGTCTCTCCCTTGACCCCATGTAACCCTTTCCCCCTCCCTTTCCCCCAGAATAGTTGGGAGCTATATTTTGTAATATATCTGCTGTATTTGCTGAGAGAAATGTACCGCATATGCCTTGAGTCATCTCACACCTTTGTTTCACCATCATATCTCGTGCTTGCATGGATCAATAGCCATTTGGCCAGGCCCTTGTTATGAAGATTAGGTCCTTTGCCTGTCTTTGCACCTGGCTAATCCCAAGGCTGTCTAGATCTCTGAGTTTCGTCTACCTAGACCAGCCCTTGGGTATTGGACAAAAGAGGATCATAGAAGACACAGCGGGTTCCTGTTTGGCCTCGGAAACCAGACAAGGCCCACCATAGAACTTTTGTCATTTCAGCCATCTAAGCCGATCACCTTAATCCGTCCTTCTTTCTTCCTCACTCAAACATGAGGAAGGGACATACGAACGTGATAATTACATTTCCTGGTGACAAAAGCCAGAACCGGACTTTCTGCCTCAGGCTAACACCTGGGAAAGACTTCCTTTGTTTACTCTTCATAATCCTTCCTGATGACAACTTCACCTAGCCCTCCTCATTCCGGAATCCCATATTTGGTGAGAGGCCTCTGATTGGCCAGTTCAGGCAAATGGAGAAGGACATTGATAGGCTCCCCAGAGCCGGCCTGCGTCCCGCCCATCAGCTGGTTCCAGCGTTCAGACCAATCACCGACGAGCCGGCCGGGAGGGGGCGGGCGGGAAATTCAAATGTTTGACAGCTCTGTAACCTTTAAAAACCAATGTTTTGAATGTAAAATCATGCGGACTTTGCGGAATCAGGGTATTGCGGTCGCATCCTCTCAGCTGAGCAGAATAAACAATTTCGTGGCTTCTACCTTGCCTTGTGGTGAGCATAATCTGACCTCCGGGGACGGGAAGGTTGAGGGACCTGAGTTGCTCCGGGCTCGCCAGAGTGTTCACGTGCCCTCTTTGGACTGGGCTCCGCAGGCGGTTGGCGGGGTCAGTCCAAAACCATAGTTCGACATCATAAGGAGAACCAATGCTGCTTTTTCTTAGCAAGATTTATTTAGTGGATTTTTTTCTTTTGCTTTCTTCTAAGATTGAAAGAGTAGGACTTTCCCAAGGTCTTCCAATGAGTTTCCATGGCAGAGCAAAAATTTGAATCCTGGTCTCCAGTGCCATAATCCTACCCTCAAACCACTACACCAGAGCTTTCCAAACATTTCATGTTGGTGATATACTTTTTAGACAATGCATCATTTGGTGATACAGTAATTCAGTTTTACTAACAAATTGGAGGTTAAACCAACCCTTTATAAGAAATACAGGCACATGCATATATTGTATTAAAGAAATTTATGAAGACACAAGATATCTCATGAAAACTTCCATTTATATTTTTTTAATGGTCGTGGCTAGCACAGCGGGTTAAACCATCAGCTACAGAAGATCTTGCCAACTGAAAGGTTGGCATTTCAAGCCGTGAGTCAGGGTGAGCTCCCGCTATCAGCTTCTGCTTACAAACATCAATGTGAGTAGATAAATTAGTACCGCTTTGGTAGGGAGGTAAAAAGGCGACCCTGAAGACATGCCAGCAATTTGATCAGGAAGGCGTCCATGGACAACAGGCACCTTGGCTTGGAAAAACAGAACAACAGCACTTCCCCATGGCCGAGCTTGTTGCAGTTGTTAAATGCATTTTTGAAGGGAGAAAAAAGGCAATGAACCCAAAGATCAAGATGAAGCACAAAGATCAAGATGAGGCACAACTGAAACCATGGTACTGATGGTAATTCAGGTTGGCAGTCTGAATTACCAAGTCTCAAGATGCTGGCTGAAGAATTAAGGTTCCTGGATATCCAGGTAGAAAGCCAAATCCAAGTGGGCAAATGATGCTACAGAAGAAGCACCACTGACAGTAAGAGGGCGGGTCAATAAGTCTGTGACTTTTTGAATGAAACACAGGCTTTTGGATTTAAAAAATCATTTTATTTTTCAGAGTAGTTTCCTTTGAGCTCTATACACTTTGTCCAACATTTCTCCAATTATTTTTATCCCTTCCAAAAAAATAAGATTTGTCGAGGTCATCAAAATAGGTATTTGTTTGTGAGATGATTTCATTGTTGGAGTCAAGTCTCTTTCCGCCGAGCCATTTCTTCAAGTTTGGAAACAAGAAATAGTCATGCGGGGCTAAATCCGGAGAATAGGGCAGATGAGGGAGCAATTCATATCCCAATTCATGGATTGTTGCCATGGCAATTACACATGTGTGCACCCTTGCATTGTCCTGGTGCAAAATAATTTTTTTCTTGGCCAAATGCAGTTGGGGTTTTTTTCAAATCCTCATCAAATCGACCCAATAAATTGGCATAATATTTGTCATTGATTTTTTTAACCCTTTTGAAGGTAGTCATGACTTTATTGGCTGACAAACCCACCTTGGCCTTCTTTGGCGCCAATTTACCCAGAGAAACCCACGGTTTTGACTGCTGTTTGGTCTCGGTGTGTTGTGGTGGATCCACATTTCATCCACAGTTACAAAACGGCGCAAAAACCCGTCCATATTGCGGTTGAACAACACCAAACACTCCTGCGAAACTGTCACACGATTGCGTTTGTAGTCGATCGTAAGCAAACACGGCACCCATCTTGCGGAAAGCTTTCTCATACCCAAGTGATCATTTAAAATTGAAACCACTGAGCCATGTGAGATCCCTATGGCCTCCACAATCTCTCGCACTTTCAATCTCTGATCGGCCAACACCATATCGTGAATTTTTTCAATTGTTTCGGGTGTAGAGACCTCAACTGGGCGTCCAGAACGTTTGGCATCTTCCGTGCTTGTACAGCCACAATGAAATTCAGTAAACCACTTTTTACCATTGAAATGGATGGTGCAGAGTCCCCATAGTATTTATCAAGCTTAGCCTTGGTTTGAGTGATGGTTTTTTTCCACACAAGTGCTTAATGAGCACACAACATTCACTTCTTTCCATTTTCTCCTCAAATCACGCGGTAGTCTGCTATCAATGGCTGTAAAACACAAACTAAATGACGCAGCTTGTTCAAATTTTGGCAGGAGTCAACTGACAAATGCCTGGTGACAGGAGCAGTGTTGCCTTTCAGTTAAGAGGTGGGAAATTCAAAAAGTCACAGACTTATTGACCCACCCTCGTAATATATACCCTAGGGTTCTCTTCATCAGGATTTCTTAATTTTCAAGGAACATGTTTTCAACAATTTAAAAAAACATTCTCAAGTATTCCTTCACATTTTCTTGCAGAGAACACAAGACTGCCCCACAGCAGCCCTTCAAACATAAGGATGCCCACCCTTTTCTTTTAAAGAGGACCACCCTAACTGCTAGGCAATGCTTCCTTGAAAAGCATAGCAGGTGGATAATGCCAAAATGGAAAAGTGAAGAGAGAACTCAGTGTGGGAGTAAAAAAGAACATTCATTCCCAGTGATACTGTTTGTTCATATTGGGGAGAAAATACTTTAAAAGCTTTGAACCAAATTGGTTCTGCTTCCATATCAAGTTTTCCCTTCTTTCCTTGCCTCATGTTTGGGGACAGCTGGCTCTCTCTGGGGTTTTGTTAGACCCCTGCCGCTTTGCATCCTCGCCCCCACCTGTCTGTGTGACATCACAATTAGTTGTGGTAAAAAGCAGTTTATGATTATGATGTCATAAAGAGGGTAAAATTATGACTCATAGGTTCTAACAAAGCACATGCATTCACCTTTCTTTGCAGGGGCTCAGACCTTCAAATGGGAAAGGCTCTGTCCAGAAATTGTTTGTGGGCACCAGAGTGTTTGAATAAGTAATCCAATAAAACAAGAGTGCATCTGAACATGGATAAAAGTTTTAACTCAACAATAAGAGGGTAGCGGGATACAAATAAAGATAGTTGTTGTTATTGTTATTATTTGAAACACAACAAGATGAGTACACAGCAAACAAGATCACTCTGCTTGCTCTTGTATTGAAGGGCGGTTTCCAGCATATATGCAACACTTCAAAAGTGTCCAGGGTTAACAACTGATGTATACTAAAAACATACTCAGATCCCAGTAAGGTGGCCTTTTGCAGCTGGCAGATGATAATTTTGTCAGCAGGATTATGTTTAAGTGCAAGCCAAGGTCTTTAGGCACTGCACCCAGTGTGCCAGTCACCACTGGGGCCACCTTTACTGGCTTGTGCCAGAGTCTTTGCAGTTCGATCTTTAAATCCTCATATTGTGTCAGCTTTTCCAGTTGTTTCTCTTCAATCCTGCTGTTGCCTGGGATTGCAACACTGACAATCCATACTTTGTTTTTTAACACAATTGAGAGGTGAGGAGTATTGTGCTCCAGAACTCTGTCAGTCTGAATTTGGAAGTCCCAGAGTAGTTTGACGTGTTCATTTTCTGTAACTTTTTCAGGCTTGTGATCCCACCAGTTCTTTGTCACAGGCAGATGGTATTTGTGGCACAAGTTCCAATGAATCATCTGAACAACGGAGTCATGCCCCTGCTTGTAGTCTGTCTGCACGATCTTCTTGCAGCAGCTGAGGGTGTGATCTTTTGTTTCACCTGCTTCCTTGCAGAGTCTACACTTGGGATCTTTCGTTGACTTTTCAATTATGGCTTTGATGGCATTTGTTCTAATGGCTTGTTCTTGAGCTGCCAGAATCAGGCCCTCTGTCCATGGAGAGCCTTCTTTTGCCAGTTTTCTCTTCTGCTCTGGATTGTGTTTTTACGGCATTCACTCTTTGTTTTTTGCACTTTAAGCAGTTTACTACTATTGACTTCCCTCAATGTTGGTTTTTGACTGCCTTTCACATAATCTGCCAGTGCATATTTCTCTTCTTCTACCATTGTATTATTATTATTATTATTATTATGCACAATATGCTATCGTTCTATTCAATGGCATTCTGGAATTTGTAGCCTAGAGCAGTGCTTCTCAAAGTGTGCTCTGTGGAGCCTTTGGGACTTTGCAAGGCACAATGAGGGGCCCCGTAGTCCCTCCTCCTCCCTCTTCCCTCCAAGCTTTCCCTCATCTTTCCTGCTCCTTCATCTTCCCCCGCCTCCCTTGCTTCCAAAAACTTTTCCCCCCTTGCCCCCTTGCTGCTAAAAGCTTTTCCCCCTCAACTTCCTCACTGCCAAGATGTTTTCCCCTCACCTTGCTTGCTTACAAAACCGTATTTCCCTCCCACCGCTCAGGGGGTGCTTTGATTGTGCTTTTTCTAACTGGCAGAAAGGGGTTGGACTGGATGGCCCTTGCGGCCATCCACTTAAATACTATTAAATTCATGTTCAAAAGTTTGCCCATGCTTGATTATGCACAAATTATGCATATACTGTATATATACACACACCGAATATACTCAAATATAAGCCAAGTTTTGCAGCCCTTTTTTAAGCTGAAAGAGCCTCCCTTGGTTTGTAATAGGGTCAAGGCCGGGCAGCGGAGGCCATTGCTTGCAATATATACTATATTTCTGTCTCTCTCACCTCCCTTGACAGTGTATTTTCTTTTCCAGTCAAAAGGGAGGGAAGGAGGGGAGATATATTTCATGTCCTCCTTGTTTGCATGGCTCAAACCCACCCAATTCCCTAGCTTTTTGTGCATCTAAATGTATTAATGTATATGTACATTTTTGTTCCCTTCGAAGTTTTCCCCTCATATGTTTGTAGGTCTTTAGAAATCCTATATACATATAATATAGACTTCCATGTACCTGTATAGACATCTATATGTATACAATATTTTAATATGAATTTTCCCTTCCCATGTTAGCAACTCTCTGCAAATCCTATATAGATATAGATATTGATAAATATATAGAGGTACCTATATATCTGTACATCTGTGTGTATTAGGCATGGTTTAGAATCCTAAAATGGTGAATCGTAAATCAAATGGGGGGGGGGGGATTTTTTTTGATTAGTATATCAAAGACTTACAAAAAATTTCCCAAAAATTTCGGAAATGTAACTTAATTACTTACGAAATTCGTTAGTAGTTCTAAAGTAGGCAAAGCAGGGAAACAGGACTGATACTGTTTTAAACACAGGCAAACCAAGGGCAACATTTCCCTTGGTTTCCTTGCAGGGAGATATAAAGCATTAATATATTATTATTAATAATATTATTAAAAGACAGGGTTCCTTTGCAGGGACACATATAATGCATTAATATATTATTATTATTATTAATATTATTAAATAAATGCCTAGGCCTACCTCTGGTGCAGGCCTTGCTAATCTGTAGAGTTCTCCTCACTCCATCTTTTTTCCCCATTCAGTTTTACCATAGCAGTCTAGGACCTCCGTTGGAACTCTATGGCTTTTTCTTGATTCTGAACTCTTCCTTCTCCTCTCCATGCTCTTTTCACTCCTGCTGCCCTTCTCTCAGCAGTTCTTATGTCCTCCTACTCTGTTCTTCTATCTAAACCCCCTTCCTGGGTGTTTAAATCGCTTTTTCGTCAGTCCTCCAGCCCCTCTAGGAGTCCCGATTTCGGGCTCTCTATGGTTTCCGGCTCCCTTTTCACTTCCTGGAGGAGGCCTTCCACTCTAATTAGGCTTCAAGCATGGAAAGGCCCCGATTTCACTGTGAGTTATGTCTGCAAAGCTATTTTGGAGGGGAAATTTTCCTGTTGGGGGGACATCCGAAATATTTAATAATCTAACGAAATTTTGGGCCCAGGGGGTGCGTAAAAGAAAGTCCACTTCCGGGATTGGCCTTGCGATCCGTATAAACTTGAAAGGCCCATTACATACGAATCACTTACGATTTCTTTTAATTTCCGTTTCATTTTTCTCATGCCTAGTGTGTATGTATATGTGTATATTAAAATAATTGTATAATTGTATATATGAATTTTCCCCTCACATATTTGCAAGTCTTTGAAAATCCTATATAGATATAATTATCTATATAAAGAGAGATGTATAGATAGATATATATGAATATAAATATATAGGGCTTACTACTATTGCAGAAGGGAAATGCACATATAGAGAGGATTTACATAACTTTCAGGGGAAATGCATATGTAATTTTATATATGCATTATAGATCTATATCTAGCTCTGCATTGTTTTATATAGGCATTGAATGTTTGCCTGTTACTATGTTGGAAGCCGGCCTGAGTCCCCAATTATTATTATTATTATTATTATAAAACTATTGTTGATACCATATTGTTTTTGTTGACCCTACTTTTCCATTTACAGAGCTAGTTTACTGTCTTTCTTTGAAATATGGCAAATATTCAAAAACATTTAATCTACTGATGCCTCAATTAATATAATTTTATTGGTATCTATTTTTATTTTGACATTTACTAGTAGATGCTGCATTTCCCACCTTTGGCTTATACTCGAGTCAATATGTTTTCCCAGTTTTTTGTGGAAAAATTAGGTTTCTCGGCTTATATTGGGGTCGGCTTATACTTGAATATATATGGTATATAAATTAATATATAAACATTTCCTGGGGCTCCACAATTAACTTTTGCTATTGGACAGAACTATAGCAACTGAAATAGAATCTTAGCACTATAATTCCAGAGTACATAAAGGCCCTAAATCATCATGAGTAAATCTGAAACTCAATCCCAACTCAAGCAATTTCTCTAAATCAACACAAATCAGGGCCGTAGCCAGGATTTTGATTCGGGGCTGAGTTTGGTTCGGGGGCTGAGACTGGGTGGAAGAGGGTCTACCCTAGCAAACCTTTTGTATTGTTATCCCAATAACCCCATGAATGTGGGATATAATGAGCATGGTGATCAGATCATGATATGAATAAACATAACAGTTTAAATAATGTACCAGTAAGGCCTTTTCGCGGACCACCCTGAAAATTTCTGGGGGGGCTGAAGCCCCCTTAGCCCCCCCCCCCCTGGCTACATGCCTGACACAAATCAACCCTTATATAAACCCCATGGATTCAGTTGGTCTTCTCTAGTTGGCAATCCAAATTTGATTTAGGTTGTTGTAGTTAATTGAGTTAAGAATCTTGTTTGTTGCACCAATGAACTAATATGACTACCCTTCGGGAAATTTTCTGGCCAAAAAATGCTATCCTTAAGCCAGGAGTTGCAAGTTTGGGACATACTTTCCCACTGTCCACATTTGGTAGTCACAATCCTGATTAATGTATTGTCGAAGGCTTTCATGGCCGGAATCACTGCGTTGTTGTAGGGTTTTTGGGGGCTATATGGCCATGATTAATCTTCTGTTATCCCACTTTTTCAGCTTCTCTTAAAATAACCATGTGTATCCCTCCCCCACCCCCAACCTTCCCCTTCATCCTCAAATTTTATTCATTGCTGCAAACTAAATGTAAAATTAAAATGCAGCTTGCACTCAGTTAACTTAGTGGTGAGAAAGAGAGTTGGGAGCAGAGCCTTGCCTCTGAGGGCCCTTCTACACAGCCCTATATCCCGGAATATCAAGGCAGAAAAACCCACAATATCAGCTTTGAACTGGGTTATCTGAGTCCACACTGCCATATATCCCACAATATCTGCTTTGAACTGGGATATATGGCAGTGTGGACTCAGATAATCCAGTTCAAAACTGATATTGTGGGATTTTCTGCCTTGATATTCTGGGATATAGGGCTGTGTGGAAGGGCACTCAGTAGACTGAGACAAAAGCAAACTGCTGCAGCAACTCATAGCTTGTAAATTATTCCTCTATAATAACTTTCCCATCCTGTTGATGTTGGCCACCCTCTAATGTTAGTTAGCCACATATATTCTGGTTTTCATTGGTGAAATGCTGAAGTGTATGTTGTGAACTTCCTTGTGTTGTGGACACTAATTCTCATTGATTCTAGCTAGGATACCCAACCAATAACAATGAATGCTAGAAGCTGAGGATAGGAACATAGAAACCCCTTATTTTGTCTAATCTGGGGCTGTTCAATTTTTGGGGGGGAGCTATGTGGAATGGAGGAAATAAACTGCCATATCAGTAGTTGTTTTTAAACTGCCACAACAGTAGTAGCCACAAGCGCGGTTGGTGGGGACAAGGGACAGGGCTTCTCTGTGGTGGCCCCTCGGTGGTGGAACTCTCTCCCAAGTGATGTTAGATCTGCCCCCTCCCTGCTGTCCTTCAGGAGGCGGGTAAAGACTTGGATGTGGAACGAAGCTTTCCCAGAATAGGCTGTGATTGATTATAGTATGAATTGAGTGACCATGTTTTCAGATTGAGTTGAATTTGTTTTAAATGGCAATGTATTTGTATGTATGTAATTTGGTGTTTAAGTTTTTAATAATGTTGCTGTAACAGGTTTTAATTTGTATAGCATTGAATTTTTGCTGTAAGCCGGTCTGAGTCCCCCTATAGAGGTGAGAAGGTCGGGGTACAAAAATTTTAAATAATAAATAAATTGTTTTTGGATGGTTTGGGCTAATTTGGAGTTGAAAATCACAATGGGAAAATTGTATCTTGGGAGGTTCAAGGTCTTTAAGGGCTTCTGAGGGATTTCAGGGGCCACATTTTAGAATCCAAAGGGCCATAAGAAAAGTGCAGATCACACTTTGCCCATGTCTGAGTTAGAGCTTAATCTGAACTCTCAAACTATGCCCTCTCTGAACTAATACAGTGGTTCTCAGTTGAGGAAGCCAGAAGAAAGCAGGACACTTGACCTCCTTCAGCTGCATAACATCCCACACATCTCTTCCCCCTAAGCGGTCTGTGATTCCCATACTGTAATTAGCAGTTGTTCCAATCCCTTCTTCCTCCCATCTTTCTTTTATCTGCCAAGGGACTAGAGTGGAATTTCAAGAGTCAAAGCACACAGAGTTCACTCCAGCTGATGTGTATTTTTTCATTGGCCACTGCTGGCACATTCTGGAAAGGAGCCTGCCAAGAATTTTGAACAGTGAACCTCAAAGCCTTTACTGTCAATCCAGGAGGACCCCCTTTCTGAGAACTGTATGTTTCAGAAAGGAAGCTCAACATCTGGATGACAGCAGTAGGCTCCAAAGACATCTCCACCACAGGCTTTGTGGCAATGGTGCATTAGATTTCTCCCAGAGCTTCCTCTGTTTGTCCAAAACATCTCATGACCCACTGATATCTATGTCTGGGTCAATCTGTAGACTCTCATTTGATGCTGAACTGTCTCCATGTCTGCCCTGAAAATAGCATGCATCTCTGAATATAGTTGCGACTGTGTAGAAAAGTAGTTGTTTTCACTCTGACGCCCTTTGGCACTGTCAAAGCATTGCTTTCCCACAATTTGTTGGAAGTGGAATCTAAACAACTCTTCCTCAAGGCATTTAAACCACACAATTTATTATCCAGCCTTATCACCATCCTTAGGATTGAGATGCCTTTAAATAAATATTATGAAATGGAATTCCCGCTCAACAAAGTTATAGTTTCTTGATTACATCCAGTTTTGGTCTCAATTATTACAATAGACCCACTGAAGTGGGACTAACATTAGTGGTGGCTAAAATATCCAGTTCATTTCAGTGGAACTTCTGTAGTTAGAACTGGAGTATAGTTACAAGGAGGACACAATGAAGGCTTTGCTGCATCAAATAACAATTCTGCCTCCCCCAAATGAACATTTCCTTCAGCCCCCAAATTTCTAGCATTGTAGAGGAGGAGGCATCGAAAATCATTCAAACCTGGAATTCTGCTGGTTTTCCTTGCTTATTATATTTATTATTTATTATATTATTTATTATTTATTTGGCATGTCCTCTTGATGGGTTATCACCTTGTCGTGGTGAGGGGGCTTGTGTGTTCCAATGAACCTATGGGCACAGCCACTGGAGTCGTACACTCCCAGGAGTGGGCACAGGGGAGTTCCAGACCAAACATAAGAACATAAGAATATAAGAAGAGCCATGCTGAATCGGACCTCAGCCCATCTAGTCCAGCATTCTGTATCACACAGTGGCCCACCAGTTGTACGCAGGGATCTCGAGCAGAAGGGAGGGCAAAACCCTAACCTGCTCCCGACCCCCCACAACCAGTACCCAGGGAAATCCTGCCTACCTCAACCAACTCCGAGGTGGCACTTGAATGTCCTTTTCAGTAACTACCGATACACTTGGTATCCATGAATCTGTCTAATCCTGCCTTGAAGTTGTTCAGGCTGACAGCTGTCACAACCTCTTCTGGAAGTAAATTCCATAACCCAATGACCCTCTGGGTGAAGAAATATTTCCCTTTATTAGTCCTAATTTTCCTACCTTGGAGCTTCAGGAGTGCCCTCTAGTCCTAGTGTTTTGTGACAAAGAAAATATTTTTCTTTATTCACCTTTTCTATCCCATGCATGATTTTATACACTTCGATCAAGTCACCTCTTAAACGCCGTCTTTCAAGGCTGAAAAGACCAAGGCGTTGCAACCTGATTTCATAAGGGAGCTGCTCCATCCCTTGGATCATTCTTGTTGCCCTTTTCTGTACCTTTTCCAGTTCCGTTATATCCTTCTTAAGGTGCGGAGACCAGAATTGTACACAGTACTCCAAATGTGGCCTTACCATAGATTTGTAGAGAGGTAATACAACATTTGCTGACCTATTTTCAATTCCCTTTCTGATCATGCCTAGCATAGAATTTGCTTTTTTCACTGCTGCTGCGCACTGGGTTGACATCTTCATTGAGCTGTCCACCAAGACCCCAAGATCCCTTTCCTGGTTTGTCTCGGAAAGCTTTGACCCCATCAATTGGTAGGTGTAGTTGGGGTTCTTTGCCCCGATGTGCATGACTTTACACTTGTTTAGGTTAAAATGCATTTGCCACTTTGTTGCCCATTCACTCAATTTCAAGAGATCTTTCTGGAGCTCTTTACAATCAGTTTCATTTTTAACTACCCTGAACAATTTAGTGTCATCTGCAAACTTTGCTACCTCAGAATTCACTCCTACATCCAGATCATTAATGAATAACTTAAAAAGTAACGGACCCAAAACTGAACCTTGGGATATGCCACTTCTCACCTCTTTCCACCCAGAGAAATGTCCGTTTATTACCACCCTTTGTTTCCTACAGTTTAGCCAGATTCCAATCCAGGACAAGACCTGTCCTCTGATTCCATGGCTGAAGAGCTTATTTAGGAGCCTTTGGTGAGGGACTTTGTCAAAAGCCTTTTGAAAGTCAAGGTAAACAATATCAATTGGGTCCCCTTTATCTATGTGTTTATTTACACCCTCAAAGAATTCTAACAAGTTAGTAAGACATGATTTGAGTTAGTAAGACATGATTTGAGCATAATGCAAAGACCCAAAGACTTCAACGGTGGAGCAGGCAGAGGATAACATGGTACATTTTACAACGGCTGTGCAGGCGGAAGAAGGCTGCAGTAGATTGAGAAGCCACAGTCATGTTAACCATGCCACTAGATGGGACCCCACTCTGTGAAGACTGAGTGTTGATCAGCTGTGACGCCCCCATGGGGCTGATATTGCAGCTGCATTTATATTTCACTGCCCTACCTGTAAGGTCTTTGTTCTATTGTTGTTGGCCATGCGGTCACTCAGGGGCGGAGTTGTGTTTTGGCTCCATACCTGGTGTCTCCGCCCCCAACTCCTCCTCTTCCAGAGGTCATGTGAGAGGCAGCATTTCCTCTCTGGCTCATTCCAGAGATTTCAACGGACGAAGCAAGGCTGGAACCTAAGCTTGCTTGGACATAGCATTCTTAGTTCACCTACAGGGTCTACCTGCCCTCTCAACGAAGCTGCAGTGCACAGGAGGCCCGTCCTCAACAGAGACTGCGGATTTTGGGGTTTTTACAGGACTTCGTGGGCCTACAAACACCACAGAGGAACAGGACACCTGGGATCCAAATACAGGTACCATCACATTGCACGCTCAGGCATTGTAATAGACTCCCTTTCTTACAAGGACCTTTGCAACCAACTCAAGCGTTTTGTGCCACCAGCCCTTTTTACTGGTTGTGTTCAATAAATCCTGTTCACTATTTCTGAGTCTAGCACTCATTACTATAGAGATCCTGGGTCACCCTGCATGTGGTATCCACTGCCAAGACACATCACTTGGAGGACCATCATCCTTGGATTACAAAGGATCACCTAAGTAAGTAAGTAAGTAAGTAAGTATTGGCTGCCAATTAGCTTCCGAGCACAATTCAAAGTGCTGGTTTTAACCTACAAAACCCTATATGGTTCTGGCCCCAGTTTACCTGTCTGAACATGTTCTCCCCTATGAACCATCAAGGACATTAAGATCCTCCGGAGAGGCCCTGCTCTCGGTCCCGCCATTTTCGCAAGCACGTCTGGTGGGAACGAGAGACAGGGACTTCTCTGTGGTGGCCCCCAGTTGTGGAACTCTCTCCCATGTGATGTTAGATCTGCCCCCTCCCTTTTGTCCTTTAGGAGGCTGGGGAAGACTTGGCTTTGGAACGAAGCTTTCCCAGTATAGGCTGAGATTGATTATAGTCTGGAATGAGTGACCATGTTTACAGACCGAGTTGAATTTGTTTTTAATGGTGATTTGGTTTTTATGTATTTTATTTTTATGTATTTTAATCTGTTGCTGTAAGATATTTTAACTTGTATAGCATTGAATCTTGCTGTAAGCCGGTCTGAGTCCCTCTATGGAGGTGAGAAGGTCGGGATACAAAAGTTTTAAAGAAAGAAAGAAAGAAATATTTGCCATGGCTCAATGCTAGGGAATCTTTGGGTTTTTGATTGGGTTAGGCAGGGAAGGCTAAAGACATCGTAAAACTGCAACTCCCATTAATCCCATAGCATTGAGCCATGGCCGTTGAAGTAATGTAAAACTGCATGAATTCTATTATGGAGATGCACCCTTAGTGACTTATCTTTCTGCTATTGGCATGCACAAACCTTAACATGCCAGCCATGAAACAACAGACAAGAGCATACTGGTTGGTGAATTCTGGGCACCGTAGTCCACCCCCACCTCCCAACACACACACACACACACACACACAACTTCTCCAAATGCTACTTTTGTCTGTTCTGGTGGGAGAAAGTGTGGGATTGTATGTGTTGGCAGATGAACAAACAGGAAGGAAGCCAAGATACACAGAAAGATACATCGCATGGCCACTGTTGAATGTAAAACTCAGTTATTTCAACGGGTCATTTTTCCAAAGAGGAGACCATCAATTCTTCAGGCCCCTGTGCGGATTCATCCAACTTTTCTGTAGCCAGAGGCATTCCAATACTCCAACTGCTAAGCAATCCAGTTGCCTCCAGAGGGTTGTACAGAACCCCACCTGTGCTGGCAAAGGCTAAGGACTGGGAAGAGTGGGAGGCAGATGAAGCAAGAGACACCATCGGTTCTTCTGATTTAAGAGCCAACATTGCTCCCCTCCCACTCTTGCCTCCCAAAGCTGCCTAATTGACAAACAGCTGCTCCTGCTCCTCCCTAGAGGTAACTGCACTTACCCAGGGCTCTGATCCGTGGCTCTGATCCGTTCCGATTTCGATACCACTTTAACGGCAGTCTCTGAGGATGTGACACGAGCATCTGCTTGTCCGGTTTTGATGGATTCGTTTCAATTGGTTCAGCTTGAGGATGTGGACAAGATCCTTGGAGAGGCGAGGCCCACCACATGCATCCTAGACCCCTGCCCATCCTGGCTGATCAAGGAAGCCAGAGGGGGTTTGGCAGAGTGGGTGAAGGTGGTGGTTAATGCCTCCTTACAGGAGGGCAAGATTCCAGCCAGCTTAAAGCAAGCTGTTATAAAACCGCTGTTGAAGAAACCTTCACTGGACCCCACTCAATTAGTGAACTATCGGCCAGTTTCCAATCTCCCTATTTGGGCAAAGTCATGGAACGTGTGGTGGCTTCGCAACTCCAGGGTTCTTGGCAGACACTGATTATCTGGATCCGGCACAGTCTGGCTTTAGGCCGGGGCATGGGACTGAGACAGCCTTGGTCGCCTTGGTAGATGATCTACGCCGGGAACTTGACAGGGGAGTGTGTCCCTGTTGGTTCTGCTGGACCTCTCAGCGGCTTTCGATACCGTTGACCACGGTATCCTTCTGGGTCGCCTTGCAGATATGGGGCTTGGGGTACTGCCTTGCAGTGGCTCCAATCCTTCCTGGAAGGTCGTACCCAGAAGGTGTCATTGGGTGACACCTGTTCGGCTCCACAGCCGTTGTCCTGTGGAGTCCCTCAGGGTTCAGTACTGTCCCCGATGTTGTTCAACATCTACATGAAACCGCTGGGAGAGATCATTCGGAGTTTCGGAGTAAGGTGTTATCTGTACGCAGATGATGTCCAGATCTGTCACTCCTTCCCACCTGTCACCAAGGAGGCTGTCCAGACCCTGAACCGGTGCTTGGCTGCTGTGTCGGACTGGATGAGGGCTAGCAAATTGAAACTAAATCCAGACAAGACAGAGGTCCTCCTGGTCAGTCGTAAGGCCGAACAGGGTATAGGGTTACAGCCTGTGTTGGACGGGGTTACACTCCCCTGAAGACGCAGGTTCGCAGCTTGGGAGTGATCCTGGACTCAGCGCTGAGCCTGGAACCCCAGGTCTCAGCGGTGGCCAGGGTGCTTTTGCACAGTTGAGACTCGTGCGCCAGCTGCGCCCGTACCTTGGGAAGTCTGATCTGGCTACGGTCGTCCACGCTCTGGTCACATCCCGAATAGATTACTGCAACGCACTCTACGTGGGGCTGCCTTTGAAGACAGTTCGGAAATTGCAATTAGTCAGCGGGCGGCAGCCAGACTACTAACGGGAGCTACATACAGGAGCACACTACCCCTGCTGTGTCAGCTCCACTGGCTGCCTGTCCAATTCGGGCTCAATTCAAAGTGCTGGTTTTGACCTTTAAAGCTCTATACGGTTCTGGCCCAGCTTACTTGTCCGAACGCATCGGCCGCTACGTCCCATCCCGTAACCTAAGATCATCCGGGAGGCCCTGCTCTCGCTCCGCCCGACCTCTCAGATGCGGTTGGTGGGGACGAGGGACAGGGCCTTCTCGGTGGTGGCCCCCGCCTGTGGAATGCGCTCCCTACGGAGATACGGTCCACCTCATCCCTCCTGACATTCAGGAAGAAGGTGAAATCCTGGCTCTGGGATCAGGCATTCCCTCACCAGCACTAGGCAGCATGTGAGACGGAATTTTAATGGGAGGGAGGAAGAGGGTCAATGTTTCTAGGGTTGAATACTGTTTTAATTGGAATGATTGTAGATGTGTTGAGGGATTGTATTTTAATGCCTTAATGTTTTAATGGGTTGTGGGGTTTGGGGTTTTACGCTGTTGATGTGGCATCGAATTGTGCCTGCTGTAAGCCGCTCTGAGTCCCCCCTCGGGGGTTGAGAAGAGCGGGGTAAAATCCTGAAATAATAAATAAATAAATAAATAAAATAATAGTTGTGTCTTTGATTCACAGGCTCATAAACGTACAGGGGCTCCATCTGGATGAGAAATGCCTCATAAAAGGCCAGCTCATAGTTGCCGTTGCCAGTGAAAACTCTGGCATGTACAACATATTTCTGATGGCAAGATAGAGTTCTTGCATCCCTTGGTTCTATCTGACACAGGGTTAGGAGATTCAGTGTTCAAACATATGCTGGGTTTTCTTGACCTGTGTGTGCATTAAGATGTAACATAACTGTTAACTATCCCAATTTGGCAAAGATGGTCATTTCACTTTCTCAGCTACTTTAATAAAGTTCCAGTTTCTTTCTTCTTCTCCCACCTTTCCCCCTTTGCTCTCATTTATCTTCCATTGGCATAAACTGAGTTCAAAGGACGAATGTACAAGAGGTGAATGAAAAGTAATGCCT
This sequence comes from Anolis apletophallus, assembly GCA_030556195.1. NCBI lineage: Eukaryota > Metazoa > Chordata > Lepidosauria > Squamata > Anolidae > Anolis > Anolis apletophallus. The sequence goes on from JARBWK010000008.1 coordinate 116,908,148, forward strand.
CCACCTACGTAACTCCTCAACAGATGTGGCAGTTACTGGCTTGTTCAGTAGACTCTCCTCTACAGTTCCATTTTGATGGGAAGCCCTAGCATTGAACAGTTGTGTTGTTAAAGTGTGAGTAAGGAACCCTGTGCAGACGGTCGGCCAGTGCAATTTAAGCAACGTGCAGTCATTGAATTCCTGACAGCAGAAGGAGAGTCACCCCAGAGGAGATTCGTCAGAGAATGCAAGCCATTTATTGCGATTGTGTTGATGTGAGTACTGTGCGTCATTGGACGAGTAAGTTTAAAGATGTTGAGGTGAGTACATCTGACTTGCATGACAAACAAAGAGTTGGATATCCTGTGACAGCAACCACCGAGTTTCACAAGCAAAAGGTTGACAGTTTGATTCAGGATGATTGTTGTATCACTCAGAGAGAAATGTCAAGCATAATTGGCATTTCACAAGAACGTGTGGGTCACATTATTGCTTTGCTTGGCTATCGGAAGATCTGTGCATGATGAATACACAGCAGAACTTCAGAGACTGGATCTCACCACCATATGACATCCTCCATACAGTCCAGATTTAGCACTGTCTGACTTCCATCTGTTCTCGATAATGAAAGAAGATCTGCGGGGCCATCATTATGCTTCTGATGAAGACATTGATTGAACTGGGAGACACTGGTTGCGGAAACAGAGTGTCGACTTCTTCCATGACAGCTTCAGAAAACCTATTCATCATTGGCAGAAATGTATCCAATTGTCTGGTGATTATGTGGAAAAGTAAATAGTGATAGTTAAAGAGCACATTCTAAGGATTATTTTTACGTTTGATTTATTAAAATATTCCCATCCAAACCCAAGTAACGAAGGTGGAGGCATTACTTTTCATTCAACCCTCGTAGCTCACACACAATGTGGAAATCTTTTCTGTAATCTCAGGGCGCTTCCAGACAGGGCTTAAACCCACACTGAAGTGGGTTTAAAAAAGACCTGAATCTTTAATATGTATGTGAGTATGAGCCCTCAAGTCATCTGTTGACTTATGACCTTATGCATTTCATTGGGTTTTCTTAAGCTAGGAATACTCAGAAGTGGCTTTGCTTCCACTGAAACATAATCTGCAGCACTTTATTTACTGGCACTCTCTCATCCAAGTACTAACTAGGATTGATCCTGTTTAGCTTCCAAGATCAGACAAGATCTGGAGCCTTTGTATTTAATTTAGTTCAGTTACCATGATGTTATCTAAATTCCTGATAGAGAATACAGTACTCTGAACAATGGTTTGTTACAGACCCAAAAACTTCATTTTGGGTCTGTAACTTTCCAAGTCTGTTAGAGCAGCATTTGGAGTCGGGACCTCTGAGAGGTCACAAGGTGGGTTTCTGAGGGGTCGCCAAAGACCATCAAAAACACATATTTTGATGTTCTTAGGAACTCCTTTGGCAAAGAAGGCTGAAGATCTCTCCACGTGGTCTTCTCTTCCTTTTTGGAAACAGACAGCAAATCCTTCCCCAAAACCCTTCTCCTGCTGTGATTGGCTGGCTTCTCAACTGGCCTCTAAGTCAAGGGAGGGCTGTTTCTGAGACTCCAAGAAGGGAGGACAGAACAGGCATACGCATACTCAGTGTGTGCACATGCGCGGCACATGCGCGGGTGAGGTAGAGCCCACAAGGCTGGAGGGTGGTTCGGGCCCGTGAGTCCCTTCAAGGCAGGGGGAATAGCGCCCATGTGACATGGGACTGAGAGTGGCCCAGCAGCATCAGGAAGAGGAGGAGCAGCAACACAAGCAGCATAGGTAATTTGTAATGCTATTTATTAGAAAAAGTCAGTGTTTCTTTTTGTTTTTTTATTAATGCTTCAATTCCATGCATAAGGATGTGGGTGAACTACAACTCCCAAAATCGTGGGTCAATCCTCCCCAAATCCCACCAGTATTCACTGTTGGCCATGTTGGGCCTGTGTGCCAAGTTTGGTCCAGCTCTGTCATCAGCTGGGTTCAGTGCTCTTTGGGTGCAGGTGAACTACAAATCCCATATGCCAAGGCTAACTGCACACACACATCCGCCCCAAGCCCAACAGTATTCAGATTTGGACGTATCGGGTATGGGTATTTGTGGCAAATTTGGTTCAGTGAATGAAAATATATTCTGCATATCAGATATTTACATTACAATTCATAACAGTAGAAATTACAGTTATGAAGTAGCAACGAAAATAATGCCATGGTTGAGGGTCACCACAACATGAAGAACTGTATTAAGAGGTTGTGGCATTAGGAAGGTTCAGAACCACTGTGCTAGAGGCTCCGTTGGCTAGAGGTTTGGAAAATTGCAGCCTAAAATCAAAATTTTTCCAAGTTCTGCTTGCTCTCAGCATGCTTGCACAAAACCTCCAAAACAGCAACAAAAATCCACAATTCATAGCACAATTTTTTTAAAAAAAATGGTTAAAAACTAGAAAAGGCATAGAAAAGCAAAAAGTCCTGTCCAGCATATGTTCAGCTGGAAGGTAAGGAGTGATTGAAGATACATTCCAGGTTTCCAACACATGTTCATATAACAAAGAACAATTAATTTGCACTCTTCCTTTTAACAGGCCAGGCAGATAAGAGGAGGAGTGTGCCATGATGAGCTTTGTCAGTGCCATCTTATTAATTTTGAAAGTAAAAGAAGACTGGGGACATGTGGGAGTAAATATGTAGACATCATAGATAGAAGAACAGAGCTTCAAAACACTTAAATAATCCTGTTTATGGTTAACTTCGGAAAGGTGAAAGCCTTTTTTGCATTCCTTAGGATAAAATTTACTGGGACTTTTAGGTTCAGTATCATGTGCAAGATGGGAAGAGAAAGACAAGGGAGCACTTCTCATAAAAAGGTAAAGGTTTCCCACTGACATTAAGTCCAGTTGTGTCCGACTCTTGGGGGTGGTGCTCCTCTCCATTTCTAAGCCGAAGAGCCCGCATTTTCAGTAGACACCTCCAAGGTCATGTGGCCAGTACGACTGCATGGAGCGCCATTGCCTTCCCGCCGGAACGGTACATATTGATCTACTCATATTTGCATGTTTTTGAACTGCTAGGTTGGCAGAAACTGGGGCTGATAGCGGAAGCTCACGCCGCTGGCAATGCAGAAGGTACCTGAAGTTGTGTTTTTGGGCTATCCCCAGACTCCACCAGCCAGCAGGCTGACAAAAGGATGCTATGTGCTATAATCTTCAAAAAATAATGTTATAACTTCTGGAAACAATGATGACTGATCAAGGAGACCAATGCACGTGGGAGCAAGATAACTAGTCTCAACCAGGAGGAAGAAAGCTATGATGGCGACAGAGAGGGAGACAAAGAGGGAGCCATGATCCTCAGGGATCAATGAACAAAATTACAGTGCAAGGCATCTGGATTCATTTTTCTGTTAAGGAGTGCCAGATTGCACAGAAAGCAGAATGGAGCAAGAGGCTGGTCAGTCAGCAAGGTAATTCTGTCCAGAACATATTCAAGTCTGTTATAAGCTGCAACTGAGATGGTTTGGTTTGGAAGTGGAGTGGAAGGACTGAGACATTAATTTGCAGCCCAGAGCTTCTTCAAAGCTTCCTTTGTTCCCAGGGCCACACATCCATTTCCCTCTCAGCCTTCTTTCATCCATCAAATTGCAATGGGAAGAATTTCCCTACCAGACACCCCCAGATGCCCCCAAGTTTCTACCAATTAGTAGCTCAGATTTCTCTCAGCAGAGCTCAGCTGGAAGTTCATGTGTTTCATATCCAAGGGGATTCTGTAGACGCCTATACAAAGAAGGGCAGCTGGTTCAAAACTATGCTGCCCAACGAAAGGTATGATTCACAAATGGCACAGGTTATTGGGGGGGGGGGGGGAGCACAAAAGCAGGGTTACAGTTGAATATTAAGGAAAGAAAAGCCATGGCTATAGTTTATTTACATATCTTTTAAGTGGGTAGACATTGAAATTAAGCTTTCTATTAGTTCAATCATTCACAAAAAGAGAGGTTACTGTCAAAACTTCAGAAGAACACTAGGACTTTGAAGGGCAATGATGAAGGAACTAGATAAAACCCCAATTTGTAAAGATATATGATTACTAGCAGAGTCAGAATTATTTGTGCCATAGTATAGAATTGTGCACGAAATTAGTTTCTTCCATTCCCTCCATTTCTTTCAGTACCTTTGGAATTTTGGGAGCCCGTAACGGTTAGGACCCTACTTGGATGAAAGCCTGCCTGACACGAAAGCAAATAAGAGCCAATTTCGGCTCCTACTCTGCTTTTCAGCATCACAGTTTAATCTTTTTTATTAATCCCCCAGCTAACAAAAAGAAAATCCTAATTCCTTTAAAACTACTACCAGTTACCTCTCCTTTTCCAAGACAACATTGCTCTTCCTTACCCAGAAGAGGGAAACCTTCTTACCCGGAAGAGGGAAATGCCTTGGAAAGAGTGTGTGTGGCGTTCAGGCCTGGGAGAGAAAGAGCAGGCCCCTGCCTGCAGCTGAGCATTTCTCCTCTAGAGTAGAAATAGGTAAGAAGTTTCTTTAAAGGCCGGCCGGACTCTTTACCCGATTATTTCCATCGGTGCCTTGAAGCTGTGACTGGGTGGCTACGGGCCAGCAGGTTGAAGGTGAACCCATCGAAGATGGAGATCCTTTGGCTGGGTCACCCGAGGGGGAGGGAGCTCCAGCTGCCTGTTATGGATGGCAAAGCAGTTTGCCCGTCGTCCCTTGTAAAAAGCCTGGGGGTCCAATTGGACCCTCCGCTGACAATGGAGGCTGTAAGCAGAGCGACATTTTTCCATCTGTGCCAGGCAAGGCGGCTGGCACCCTACCTCTTTGGTAAGGCCACAGTCATCTCGAGATTGGACTACTGTAATGCCCTCTACATCGGCTTCCCTTTGTCAGTGATCTGGAAACTCAAGTTAGTGCAAAACGCTGCTGCTCGACTGCTGGCTGGAGTGTCATTGACATGTCACATCACACCAGACTTACAGCGTTTGCATTGGCTTCCTATTGAGTACCGGATTGCCTTCAAAGTGTTGGTGTTAACCTTTAAGGCCTTGCATGGTCTGGGGCCAGCGTATTTGAAGGTCCGCCTTTCCCCGCATATCCCCCAGAGATTGCTACGGTCCGAAGACCAAAATATTTTGGAAGTCCCATCGGTCAGAACCTGTCGCTTGTCCTCTACGAGACAGCGTGCCTTCTCGGTAGCAGCACCTAACTTATGGAATGCCTTGCCAGAGGAGGTCTGAGCAATAACAGACTTGTCCTCCTTCCGGAGGGCTTGCAAGATTAACCTCTTCCAGCAGGCGTTCAACCTTTAGAGGCCCTGCTTAATCCATATTTTCTGTTTTAGTATAAATTGCTTTTATTGTCTTTTAAATGATTATGTTTCATGCCTGTGCTGTGAACCACCCTGAGCCTATTGGGAAGGGTGGTATATAAGTTGAAATACTAAATAAATAAAAATAAATAAATAAAGTGGGCACCTGCTTACAGCTGAGCACCTCTCCTCTAGAGTAAGAAATAGCTTTAAGAATTTGCCCCCTTTAAATGCCTTGGAAAGAGTTCGTGTGGCATGCAAGCCTGGGAAAGAAAGCATGTGCATGTGCCTGCAGCACCTCTAAAGAGTAGAAATAGCTTAAATGCCTTAAATGTCAGGAAGGGGAGCCTGTGAAAAATGGAACGTTCAGAACCCTGGGGAAAAAACTGATATCTGCCCTCCCAATTTCAGGAAGATCCGAAAAATGGATCGGGCCCCCACTGAAAGCCAGGACACCAAAATAGGTCAAGGTTTACTCAGATTACAGAAGCCTACCATTTATTTTCTGTTTCTTTGTATGATTGTGAACGCTGGACAGGGGAGAGAACAGACAGGAAGAAAATCAACTCATTTACAATGTTGTGCTGGAGAAGACAAAAACAAAAACAATTAAACATTCTAAAAGGACCCAAATGCTTATTCTAATTACAACTAGAGTAGACACATTGAATACATGGAAATGTGGGGTACATCTACGTACACTGTAGATTTAATGCAGTTTTTGCCACTTTAATTGCTATGGCTTTAACCATAGAGTCCTGGGACTTGTAGTTAAGTTAGGCAGAAGCATGCTTTGACAGAGAAAGTTAAAGACCATGTGAACACAGAGCTCCTACGATTCCATAGCATTGAACCATAGCTGTTAAGGTGGTGACCCCTCCCTCCTGTCCTTCAGGAGACAGCTGAAATCCTGGCTCTGGAAACAGGCATTCGCAGAGTGACGGCCGAGACCGGTATAGACTAATGCGTATGGACCACAATGGGTGGATGGAGTTAGATGATGTTTTTAGCTTGGCGAATGGTTTTATATGTATTTTAACTTACCTGTATTTTAACCTGTTTTTTTATGTATGTTGTGTATAATGTTCTTATTGTTAGGATTGAATTTTTGCTGTTAGCCATTTTGAGTCCTTCCACGGAGGTAGAGAAGAACGGGGTATAAAAGTTCTAAATAATAATAATAATAATAATAATTGTACAGTATGGATGCATCTGTATGGCGTCCACATTTCTGTAAGTTCCGCAAAATGCTGCTAATTGTGGCATAGCAACTGCTGGTGCTGTAGTGAAACTAGGGCTCATAAGATAGAAGCTCTGAGACGTTTTGATTAGCAGAGACAATGATGTTGGTTTCAGTTCATTATGGCCATTCTTGTTCCCTTATTAGCTTACCTGCAGTCCTCACAATAACAAGATATTTCCAGAGACAGCAGATTGTAATGAGCTATTCTTATTGTGATGCAAAGTATTACTAGGCTGGTCACCTTCATTAATCTCAAGATTAGACTACTGTAATGCCCTCTACATCGGCCTTCCCCTGTCGGTGATCCGGAAGCTTAAGCTGGTGCAGAACGCTGCAGCCAGGCTGGTGGCAGGTCTTCCATCTCGCTGCCACATCACGCCTGTTCTGCGCAGGCTGCACTGGCTTCCAATAGAGCACCGGATCACTTTCAATGTGCTGGTCTTGACCTTCAAGACCTTGAATGGTCTGGGGCCAGTGTACTTAAGGGACTGCCTCTCCCAATACAATCTCCCACGACCACTGCGATCCTAGTTCCAGAACCTCTTGGTGGTACCTAGCTGCCAGTCTATCCACTTGTCCACAACACGAAAGAGGGCTTTCAGTGCCGCTGCGCCGGTCTTGTGGAATGCTCTTCCATCCTCAATTCGGGCACCGACCGACCTGCTGGCCTTCCGCAGGGTCTGTAAAACCCTCCTGTTTGTCCAAGCCTTTGGCACATAGACATATCTAGGCCATGGGCGAGAATGTTGGCTTAAGACTCTTTTAATGTATATTTGTGTGTTTAATTTTAATATGTGGACACTGGTCCATTTTATTGTGTTTTTATGGTTTTATATGCGTGTAAGTCGCCCTGAGCTTCTCGGAAGGGGCGACTAATAAATCCAAATTATAAATAAATAAATAAATAAATAAATAATGCATCTCTTGATGACACCAAAGCAATGCCACTTGGCTGCTCTCTGATCCCACAACTTCCACAGTTCCATGTCTCAGTAAGGTTTTTAAAACTTATTTTTAAGAAGTAACTTCTAGTTTTGCGAAAATTAGTAAACAAAATAGAAACAAAAAATTAAACCTTTGATCATTGCACAAGATAAATCCTAAGGCTGTGGCACAATCAGGGGCTCTTGACAGATTTTGCTCATCAATAGCTAGGGATAGCTTTGTTGCAGAAAGGTGACAGATCAGCAACGGGTATCACAATACATTGTGCAACAGAGACTCTGACTTTCCACTTTCTCTGCTAGTTTGTACCTCTGTACAATAAAGTCCCTAATCTCCTGAAGAAAATTAAAAATGACTAAAGTAAAGATAAAGGTTTCCCCTTCACATTAAGTCTAGTCATGTCCAACTCTGGGGGGGTAGTGCTCATCTCCATTTCTAAGCCGAAGAGCTGACATTGTCCATAGATACCTCCAAGGTCATGTGGCCAGCATGACTGCATGGTGTGCCGTTACCTTCCTGCCAAAGTTGTACTTACTGAACCTCAATCAATGGCTGATACCAAATGAGAAACTCCCTCCTGGGCACACAGAAAACTTGGTGATTTGGAAGGCGCTGAACAAACTGCGCTCTGGCACCACGAGATGCCGAGCCAACCTTAAGAAATGGGGCTACAAAGTGGAATCCATGACATGCGAGTGTGGAGAAGAGCAAACCACAGATCACCTACTGCAATGCAGTCTGAGCCCTGCTACATGCACAATGGAGGACCTTCTTATGGCAACACCAGAGGCACTCCAAGTGGCTAGCTACTGGTCAAAGGACATTGAATAGAATACCAAGTTTGCAAACTTTGTGTTTTGTTTGTTTGTTTGTTTTTAATGAAATACAACTGTTTGGTTTGCTCCTGACACGATAGATAGATAGATAGATAGATAGATAGATAGATAGATAGATAGAGATAGATAGATGGATAGATAAAACCTATTGATCTCACATTTTGCATGTTTTCAAACTGCTAGATTGTCAAAAGCTGAGGCTAACAGTGGGCGCTCACCTCGCTCCCCAGATTCAAACTGCCTACCTTTCAGTCAGCAAGTTCAGCAGCTCAGCAGTTTAATCTAGGTCTAGATTATTGAATTTGAGAGACAATACTTTTCTTGGATACTGGTATACACCGCGAGAGGCTGCATAATTCAGAATGTACCACTACATCACCAGTGATGACCTTCTCTTGAGGTAGCAAAGTTTGCAGACGACACTAAATTGTTCAGGGTAGTTAAAAATGAAAATGATTGTAAAGAGCTCCAGAAAGATCTCTCGAAATTGAGTGAATGGGCAACAAAGTGGCAAATGCATTTTAACCTAAACAAGTGTAAAGTCATGCACATCGGGGCAAAGAACCCCAAATACACTTATCAACTGATGGGATCAAAGCTTTCTGAGACAAACCAGGAAAGGGATCTTGGGGTTTTGGTGGACAGCTCAATGAAGATGTCAACCCAGTGCGCAGCAGCAGTGAAAAAAGCAAATTCTATGCTTGGCATGATCAGGAAGGGAATCGAAAATAGGTCGGCAAATGTTGTATCGCCTCTCTACAAATCTATGGTGAGGCCACATCTGGAGTACTGTGTACAATTCTGGTCACCGCACCTCAAGAAGGATATAACGGAACTGGAAAAGGTACAAAGAAGGGCAACAAAAATGATCCAAGGGATGGAGCAGCTCCCTTATGAAATCAGGTTGCAACGCCTTGGTCTTTTCAGCCTTTTCAGCCAGTTTAAGAGGTGACTTGATCAAAGTGTATAAAATCATGCATGGGATAGAAAAGGTGAATAAAGAACCTTTTCTATCACACAACACTAGGACTAGGGGGCACTCCCTAAAGCTCCAAGGTAGGAAAGTTAGGACTAATAAAGGGAAATATTTCTTCACCCAGAGGGTCATTGGGTTATGGAACTCACTTCCAAAGGAGGTTGTGACAGCTGTCAGCCTGGACAGCTTTAAGGCAGGATTAGACAGATTCATGGATACCAAGGGAATCAGTAGTTACTGAAATGGACATCCAAGTGCCACCTCTGTGTTGATGGAGGCAGGCAGGATTTTCCCCGGGTACTGGTTGTGGGGGGTCGGGAGCAGGTGAGGGTTTTGCCCTCCTTTCTGCTAGAGATCCCCGTGTACAACTAGTGGGCCACTGTGTGACACAGAATGCTGGACTAGATGGGCTGAGGCCCGATTCAGCATGGCTCTTCTTATGTTCTTATGTTCTTATGTTCATCCTAATAGGCATGTCTGAAATCAGTTTTAAGATAAATAATAATATGCATATTTTTGAATGGTTCCATTGTGGACAATGGAACTTATTCCCAGTCAAGGGAGTATTGGATTTCAGCCTCTGGCTGCTTATTGCTATGAGTTCTTTTTTAGGGACTAAGCCCCACAATGGATCAACTTCTAAATAAACACAGACATCATTACACACAGATTTAAACTGATCCAACAACCAGCAAAAACTTGCGATGAAAGTGGGTGCTTGTTAACCAGCTTTTTCCAAAAACCACCCAGGTTTTTGAAACTGCTTAGCTTAATGGAATTTGCAAACATGGCCATTAAAATAAGTTGTTTATCTGTTGTTTTCATTGATTTTTTGGACAGACTTCTAAATACTTCTCTCTTTACTTGTGGAGATTAGCTTTTTGGCCTCCGTGAGTTATTCCTCTCCTTCCCCATCTCTAGAAAAAGGATAGGAATCCGTTTGAATGTACACATTTCTGACACTTTGCTTTCAGTATTTCTCACCAGGAGGAGAACGGGAAGCAGAAATTATGGATGCCAAATTTGTTCTAAGTAGAAACACATGGGACTGAAAGCGAACTTGCCAAGGGATCAACTCAGAGCATGGAATTTGGGGCAATAATAATAATTTTAAACACCATTCCAACTCAAAACTTTTTCTTCAGTGGAAGATCGTTGACATCGTGGTCAGATTATTAGACCTGTCTGGGAGGGGAAAGTGGACCTGGAATCTAAATAATCCAGGGATTTTTGGAAGAAAAAACAAAGAGATGCCAAAAATTGGGGGGGGTGGGGGAGATGCTCCAAAAATTTGTAGTGAAGAGGAAATTAAAAACCTTAGTAAAACAGGGCCGTAAACCAAGCCAAAGCAACTGGGATCGTGTTGCCAAGTTAATTATGGTAAGTTTGCAAAAACAGAAGAGGGGAGTTATATCCAAACTTTTCTCACTGTGTTTACACTGCCCTGAATGAAGTGAGGACTGAGAGAAGGGTTGATATATAGAAGAAAGCCCTTAACAGGTAAATCATAAGCTCTTAAAATAGCCAAATACACCACCTCTTATACCTATAGTATCCCAGACCCGGATTATCATTTAGGGTAGCAAGGCCGTGGCCTATGGGCATAAGCCGAGGGGGGCACCTGATCAAGGCCAAAAAAAAATGACGATGACTCACGCCGACTTGTCCCAGTGGCAGCTGCTCAGCCCATCCACGCAGTGCCCCATTCACGCAGCGCAGCTGCCGCTTCCTGTGGCACACCTCGGCGTGTCCTCAGAAGGAGGGAGGAGGAGTGCAGCCCGAGCGATATCACTTCCTCCAGGGGCGGGGGCCGAGCGACGTCCTCCGGGGGTGGGGCCCGAGCAACATCACTTAGGCCCCACCCCCGGAGGGAGTGACGTCTCTCGGGCTGCACTCCCTCCTCCCTCCCTCCTTCTGAGACCATGGCGAGTTGTCCCAAAGTCAGCGCGAAAGGCGACGTAATTCCAAAGTGTGGCCGAGAGCGCAAAAAGGTCTTTATCCGGGCCTGTAGTATCCTAAGAATTTATAAATAACTAGGTACTAATAACTAATTTCTTGTGATTTCAATAACAAAGCTATTGTTTTTAACTTGGAATGACTGTGTATGTTGCTGATGGAACTGTATTTTAATGTGTTTTAATGTATTTTAATTGTTGTGGGGTTTTGGGGTTTTATACTGTACTAGCTGTACCCATGCACGCGTTGCTGTGCCATGACTCTCTCTCTCTGTATCTCTGTCTCTCTCTATTTCTCTATCTCTCTCACTCTGTCTCTCTCACTCTGTATCTCTCTCTCTATTTCTCTCTCTATCTCTCTCTCTCTATTTCTCTATCTCTCTCACTCTGTCTCTCTCACTCTGTACCTCTCTCTCTATTTCTCTGTCTCTCTCTGTCTCTCTCTGTATCTCTCTCTCTCTATTTCTCTCTCTATCTCTCTCTCTTTCTCTCTCTGTCTCTCTCACTCTGTATCTCTATCTCTCTCTCTCTCTCTGTATCTCTCTCTATTTCTCTCTCTCTATCTCTCTCTGTCTGTATTTCTCTATCTCTCTCACTCTGTCTCTCTCACTCTGTACCTCTCTCTCTATTTCTCTCTCTCTCTCTATCTCTCTCACTCTGTCTCTCTCACTCTGTACCTCTCTCTCTATTTCTCTCTATCTCTCTCTCTCTCTCTGTCTCTCTCACTCTGTATCTCTGTCTCTCTATTTCTCTCTATCTCTCTCTGTCTCTCTCACTCTGTCTCTCTCTCTCTCTCTCTCTCTCTCTCTCTCTCTCTCTCTCTGTCTCTCTCTCTCTCTCTCTCTCTCTCTCTCTCTGTCTCTCTCTCTCTTTCTCTCTCTGGCGCTGCTTACCTCCTCGGCCCCTCCTCCTGGGGACTGCCCTCCTTCCTTCCGCAGGGGCCAAAAGGCCCTCGGCTGCCCTGGGAAGCGCCTGGAAAAAGTAAATAGCCAGCCAGATCCTTACTTTTTCCAGGCGCTTCCCAGGGCAGCCGAGGGCCTTTTGGGCCCTAGGGAAGGAAGGAGGGGAGTCCGCAGGAGGAGGAGGGGCCGAGGAGGTAAGCTGAGGAGGAGGGGGCGCGGAGGAGGTGGGAGGGGCTGGGGAGGGAGGCGTGTCCCCGCCTCCTGCCACGCCCCCTCCGCCACTCTTTATGACCGGGCGGCGAGGGGGGGGCGGGAGGAGGTGGGAGGGGCTGGGAGGGGGAGGCGTGTCCCCGCCTCCTGCCACGCCCCCTCCGCCACTCTTTATGACCGGGCGGTGAGGGGGGGGCGCGGGAGGAGGTGGGAAGGGCTGGGGAGGGGGGAGGCGTGTCCCCGCCTCCTGCCACGACCCCCTCCGCCACTCTTTATGACCGGGCGGCGAGGGGGGTCGGGGGAGGAGGTGGGAGGGGCTGGGGAGGGGGGAGGCGTGTGAACTACACCTCCCAGAAGGCTCAGCGCCGCTCGCTGGAAACGGGCCGGCGCAGAGCCTTCTGGGAGGTGTAGTTCACTTACCTTCCAGGCGCTGCATGGAGCCGGGTCGGGCGGACGCCTTTCCGCTGCGTCCTCGGCCTCTCTCGCCAGCTGCCTTCCTGGTGGCGGCGGGTCAGGAGGCGGGGGCGCGGGGGGGGGGGGAGTGAGGCGGAGGAGGGCGGGGTGATGGGGAGTCGGGGGGGGAGGGTGTTTTGGAGTAGGAGGAGGGGCGGGGAGAGGAGGTAAAAGAGGTGCCGGGAAAAGCTTCCTCCTGCCTCCTCAGGGAACGGGAGAGAACCGGGGAAAGCAGGCTTTGCCGCCAGGGCCTTCCTTGGTCCAGTCCCGATCCTGGCGGAGGTGGGAGGGAAGCTGCCGGGACGGCGGCGGAGGGGTGCGGAAGGAGGTGGGAGGGGCTGGGGGGAGGGGAGGCGGGTTCCCTCCTCCTTCCAGCCCTCCCCCCGCTCTTTCTTACCGGGCGGTGGCAGGGGGCGCGGAAGGAGGTGGGAGGGGCTGGGGGGGGAGGGGGAGGGGTTTCCCCTCCTCCTTCCAGGTCCCCCCCCCCCGCCGCTCTTCCTGATCAAAGGAGGAGGCGGAGGAGGCGCTCTGGCTGCCATGTGCGAACGTTCTAAACGTTCGCGCTGGCAGCGAAGTGGCCGGGGTGGGAGTTCCATTGGCTATTTTTTGGGGATCGTTTTTTGGGGTGTTGGGAGGTATGTAGGTCCGGGTTTTTTTACTGTTGTATGTACCATGTGGTCAGGGCCAGTCAGTTGTTTAGTTTGGTGTTTCTGCGACTTATAGTTTCGTTGCCTATATACGACTTTGCACGACCGGGTCTCCTTTATATATATAGATGATGTGGCATCGAATTGTGCCGTACTGTAAGCCGCTCTGAGTCCCCCCTCGGGGGTTGAGAAGAGCGGGGTAAAATCCTGAAATAAATAAATAAATAAAGCTAGAGCTGAATCACATTGCAGCTGTAGTTTACAGAAGGATGTCATTCTGTTTGCAGTGTAGTAAGAACCAACATAGTGTAGTGCTTTGAGTATTGGACTATGATTCTAGACACTAGGACTCAGCCTTGGTAATGCACTGGATGACCTTGGTTAAATCACAGTCTCTCAGTCTCAGGAGAAGTAGCCCCTGTTGGCGCAATGGTTAAACCCTTGTGCCGACAGGACTGAAGACCGAATGTCGAAGGTTCAAAACTGGGGAAAGCATGGATGAGCTCCCTCAGTCAGCTCCAGCTCTCCATGCGGAGACATGAGAGAAGCATGGTAAAACATCAAAACATCCAGGCATTCCCTGGGCAACGTCCTTGTAGATGGCAAATTCTCTCACACCAGAAGCGACTTGCAGTTTCTCAAGTGGCTCCTGACATGGGAAAAAAAGTCTCAGCGGAAGGATCTCAGAAGAAATTTCGTCAAGAAACCCTTATGATACTTTTGTCTTCGGAATTGAAGGCACACAACAAGAATGTGCAATGTTACTATGTTTTCCTATTGCTTTTGTAATTGGAAGAGCCGAGGCCTCAGTAAATGGCACTCCGATCCTTTTCATCCTGTGGATGAAAAGGCAGGTAGAAGATATGTTTTATATCACAGGCCAGTGATACATAGCATGTGAGGCCTTTTAAAAATACTTTAAAAATCTATAAACATAACTAACTGCTTGAAATGCTACCAGCTTCTTTCTCTTGGTCTCCAAGGTGCTATTTAGATCCCCCTCATGGAGTAATCCAGACTAACATCAACATATTTTTGGATATAAATGCTGTACATGAAAAGAGTTCTTGGAACCATAACTGTAACTAAACTTACAGTTGGCCTTCCACATTTGCAGTTTGACTTTTGCGGATTTAATTAAAATGTTCTTCTAGAGGTCCTCCAGTGTGATTCTATGGTTAACTTCCAGCAGAAGAAGAACAGAGTTTTTATTCTGCTGGAAGTTATGGAGTTGGATGTCATCTGGATGCAGATGACATCCAATTCTACTACTCCTTTCCAACTACCACTAAGGAGGCTGTTCTGGTCCTGAACTGGTGCTTGCCAGCTGTGATGGTCTGGGTGAGAGTGAACAAATTGAAATTGAATCCAGACAAGACAGAGGCACTTCTGGTCAGTTGTAAGGCCGAACAGGTTATAGGGTTACAGCCTGTGTAGGACAGGGTTACACTCCCCCTGAGGACACAGGCTCGCAGTTTGGGAGTGATCCTGAACTCATTGCTGAGCCTGGAACCCCAGGTTTTGGCAGGCTTTTGCACAATTAAAGTTTGCGCACCAGTTGTGCCCATACTGAATTAGACATGGCCATGGTAGTCCACACTCTGCTTACATCCTGTATAGACTACTGCCTGTGAAGACTGTTTAGAAGCTTCAATTGGTTCAACGGGTGGCAGCCAGATTACTCACTGGAGCGAGGTACAGGGAGCATACAACTCCCCTGATGCACCTGCTCCACCGGCTGCCAGTCTGCTACCGAGCACAATTCAAAGTGCTGGCTGTAGCCTATAAAGCCCTAAACAGTTCCGGTCCAGTTTACCTGTCTGAACATATCTCTATGAACCATCTCAGAGATTAAGATCATCTGAGGAGGCCCTGCTCTCGATTCCACCTCCCTCACAAGTGTGATTGGTTGGGACAAGAGACAGTGCCTTCTCAGTGGTGGCTCCTCAATGAAATTAGATCACCGCCCTCCCTCCTGACCTTCAGAAGAAAAGTAAAAACTTGGCTAAGGGTCAAGCCTTTGGGCTTCTGGATGGTGAACCAATAGAGCAAGTTCACACTTTTATGTACCTAGGAGTCGTTTTTTCCAAGACCAGTTCCTGGCTCCCACACCATCAAAGGAATTCAGCCAGAGCGAGAGTATGGGCAAATCAACTGCTTAAATTAACAAACCATAGTCAACCAGGATCCTTAGACCCACTTCTTAAAGTATATAAGGCTAAGGTCAGCCCCATGCTCTTGTACAGAGCGGAAGTCTGGGGCCTAAACCAAGTATCATTATTAGAGCAATCTCAAGCACAGCACCTCCATAACTTTCTGGGAGTAGACAAAAGGACCCCAGCTGTAGCAGTGAGAGCAGAAATGGGAGTATACACAGTTGATGGTTTATGCAAAATTAGGACATATAAATATTGGTTAAAACGAAATGCCATGGCAAATGATAGACTACCAAAACTGTGCCTGTTAGAGCAGACCAAAAATCAACATCAGTCCTCTTGGCCAGCTCAACTGACAAAATACATAAGGAGTTGTGGACTTCCAATTCTATATCCAAATCTCCTAAAAGAACTAGATCCAAAAATAGTGGCACAACGAATACAGGATATAGAGGCTCAGAAAGATATTGCTACCCTCAGTAAAGCCGGCTCACTGAAATGGCTAAGTCGCTTCAAAAACACTTTTCAATCAGCTGAATACCTAAAGAGCTAAAGTCTGAAAAGCAGGGAAACAAACACTGTTTTTAGGCATGGAAGAGACTGGCCGCTAATAGTAAGAATGTAGTAAGGGTGATAGTGACCAGCGCTCTTCACTGGCTGAGCGGATATAAGATATAACTTGACCCAGGCTTGGGTCGGGTTATTTCTTAGCGGGAAGGGGCCACCCAGGCCAGCCCCTTTCCAGCGCTAAGAGGCTGTCTCTCAGAAGCGGAGGGAGAGCCTGGAGAACAGGAGGAAATTCCTCCAAGCCTCGATGGTCGGGTTCAACCCATTTCTCTGAGCAGGGGGAAGGGGGCCACCCCTTTCCCCCGCCACAATCCAACCCGGCATCCCTGATATCTTCCAGGCTCCTTTCCTGCAGTTTAAAAGCCGCTTTTTCCTGAGTCCTCCAGCCGCTCTAGGACTTAGGACCGGTTTTGATCTCTATGGTTCTGGCTGGTTTTTCTCTTCCTGGAGGCAAGGCCTTTCAGTTAAAGTAGGCCTCGAGCATGGAAAGGCCCCATCTGACTGTGAGTAATGTCTGGGATTTTGGATTTTGGAGGGGGTAATAGGGAGCCTTCTGAAATATTTAGAATTCTAACGAAATTTTGGGCCCAGGGGGTTCGAAAAAGAAAGTCCACTTCCGGGATTGGCCTTGCGATCTGTAAAAACTTGAAAGTCCCATTACATACGAATCACTTACGAATTCTTTTGATTTTCATAACTTTTTTCTCATGCCTACTAAACATCTCAGGAGGGTATTCACTAGAACCAGATTTGAACAGACGGATACAATGGTTAAACATGGAAGATTCAACCAGGTTCCATATAATGAACATTTTTGTATCTGTGGGGCGACAGAGGTAGAGGATATTACACATGTACTGTTTAGTTGTATTTTGTACAAGAAAGAGAGAAATCAATACCTCGGACCATTCATTACACGGAAGACTCACTGGGACCCCCATATTAAAACTACATTCTTAATGGCTGGCCAGAATGCTAAGATAACACACCAAATGGCCCTTTTTTTAAAACATAAAGCAACACAACTGAGAACTGCATATTTGGAGGCGATTGGGGTAAACTGTAGGGGTGACGCAGATATCTGAACGGGATTGAGATTGTGCAATAGCTGGTCTATTTTAAACTTTGTTTTAACTTTCATTTTAAACTTTTGTGGTATGTAATTTTACCTTGGCATTTTAATGCTGATATTTTAAACTATTTTTCAACTTAATCAAGTTTTAATCGTGTTAACTGCTTGTTTATTTTAACTTATGTTGTACTGTATGTGTATGTCAAACGTTTTTGATATGGCCAGTGGGCTAATCAATAAAGACTACCAGTAAACAATACAAGAAATGATCAGTGATTATGTGCAATAAATATATTTGAAATGGCCTGGACTATGACTGATGGATTCTGTGATTTTAATGTTTATATTGATACGTTAATAATTCCATGTTTTAATGTTAAATGATGTCATGTTTTATTATTTAATTGATAATTGGATGTTATTGTTATGTTAGGTTTCTGTATGTGAGGCATTAAATTTTGCCATAATTATGTTGGAAACCACTCCGAGTCCCCTGCTGGGTGAGAAAAGTGGTATACAAGTGAAGTAAATAAATAATAATAAATAAACAGAGGTGTTCTTCTTCTGCTTGAAGAAAAAACCTCTGGTGAAAAACCACTTTTTCTTTAATTGCCACTTTCACAGGTGTCTTAATTTTCCACTTTTGTGGGATTCTTGAACCCCAATCCCAGCAAATGTGAAGGCTAACTGCTTCTTAAAGTAATATCCCAAGCTTTGGAATCTGATACCAAGGTAAGATATTTCCAGTTACGTAAACATCGGACTGTACAGCCTAAACTGGTCTGGAAGAAATTCTGGCTCCTCCTGACACTGTTGCCTTGTGGACTCCACATTTTCTAATACTATCTTAAATTGACCTTGTAGAGGAGACTGTCGGTGGGGACAGGGGAGGGAGAGTTTGGGCGACCAGATGCAAAGAATTAAGAGCCAGGCTTCCCTGTGGCATCTGGCTGCTTTCTTTTCCGAAGACAGGGCGCTGAGTGGGACGGAGCCAGCCGGGGCCATGCGTAGGTTCTCTCATATCACATTCCCTATTTTGTCATAGGTCACCGGAGGCAGGGATGGAAATGAGGTGGGACTAAAATGGTCATGTTACTAATGCCTTGGGGTTGATAGATTAGCAAGATACTTTCTTTTGCAGACACACAGAGCGACTTAGGCCAGGGTGTCCATCTGCCCTTGTCCAGATGCCTCCCCCATCTGCTAAGATCCCAATCTAGCAAATCAAAGCAAGATATTGACTAGCTGCGGCTGAGGTGCTCCCCACCCACTCTCCAAATAAAGGGGAAACTTCTTTGCTAATTCAGATTTGCACAGCCTTGCAACCAAATGTTCAGCGCAGAGCTTTTGCAGATTTTAGGGTTAGATGGGGAGAATTAAAAGGCTACTAAAATTAGGGTCTAGGGTTGCCAGGGTGTAAAGTGGAGAACCCTCCTGGTTGTATAGAAGAGGGAATTTTCTCAGGTATTGCTGATTGTGTGACAAGAAGTACCTGCTGAAATTTCATCTTCTATAGAGCCACACAAAAGCCTTCTCCAGTTTTAGTCTGCCTTTCCTTCAGCTGAAGTACTTTGGCCACATAATGAGAAGACAGGAAAGCTTGGTGAAGATAATGATACTGAAGAAAATGGGCGGAAAAAGGAAGAGGAGCCAACCAACGGCAAGATGAATGGATGTTATTCTTGAAGTGACTGGCTTCACCTTGAAGGAGCTGGGGGTGATCATGGCTGACAGGGAACTCTGATGTGGACTGGTCCATGAGTCTTAGTATTGTTAATATTTATTTATTTATTTATTTATTTATTATTCGGGCTTCTATGCCGCCGACTCCCTGAGGCTCGCGGCGGCTTACAGGAGCCGAAGGGCACAGTAAAATACAGGCAATAAGCAGTTAAAAACAATTAAAAACAACAGCAGTACAGTAATTAATAACACAGTTAAAACAATGAACAGCACATCATCCTCAGAAGAACGAATAGATGGCGGGGCATGGGCAGGACTTACTCACCAAAGGCCTGCTTAAACAGGTATGTTTTACAGGCCCGTCTAAATGGGAGCAAGTCCTTCATAGCTCGAGTTCCGGCCGGGAGGGCGTTCCACAGCGTAGGTGCTATGACAGAGAACGCCCTCCGGCGGGTAGCAGTCAGCCTTGCGAGTTTAGCTGAAGGTATCTCCAGGAGATTGGAGTCCTCAGACCGAAGTGATCTCGGAGGGCAATATGGGGTGAGACGGTCCCTCAAATACGCTGGCCCCAGGCCGTGTAAGGCCTTAAAGGTGAGGACCAACACTTTGAAAGTGATCCGGTGCTCAATTGGCAGCCAGTGCAGATCCTGCAAAACAGGTGTTATGTGGCGCCAGCTGGCGTGCCAGACAGGAGCCGGGCGGCAGTGTTCTGCACTAGCCTGAGCTTCCGGGTCACCGACAGAGGAAGGCCAACGTGAGAGCGTTGCAGTAATCCAGCCTTGAGATGACTGTGGCTTGGATCACCGTGGCCAGATCGTTCGGGAGAGATAGGGGCCAGCCTCCTTGCCTGTCGCAGATGAAAAAGCGATCTTGCTGACCGCAGAGACCTGGGCCTCCATGGTCAGCTGGGAGTCCCAATGGACCCCCAGGCTCTTTACGGAAGGCGATGGGCATAACACCGCACCGTCCAGGCTCGGAAGCTGGACATTAACATCACCCGGGTGACCCAGCCACAAGATCTCCGTCGTTGCCGGATTCACCCTCAACCTACTGGCTCGCAGCCATCCAGTAACGGCTTCGAGGCAGTGTTGGAAATTATCGACACTCATACACAATAGTATAATACAATCTTAAGGCAAACCACCAGGATAGATGGATAATCAAATTATCAACAACCTGAATTAGAACGTGAAGTCTCAAATACACATATAAGTCATATTGTTCTGGTGAGAATCCAAATTCGCTGAGTTTATAATCCTCTGAGGTTATCCACAAATGTGGTATTTGTAATCCACAGTGGTGGTATTGCCAGAAAAGTTTTTATAATCCACAGAAAATAAGTCCCACAGGCCGCTGGTCAAATGAAATGGATTCAAGTGCCAAAGACGCTTGGAAACGCTGTGAGGATCCCATTAATGAGTAATAGCAAGTAGTCTATGCGTTGTAAACAGTAAATAACTCCGGGCCGACGAGGGAGTAAATACTCCGGAATTCCCGCACGTTTCAACCACTCAGGTCTTTCTCAATGCCCCAATAATGGAGAAGAAATCATAAGGGTATCCAAAGTTTTATCTCCAGAAGCGGCTTATATAATAGATCATCTATGAGGAAAATATAACAATAAACATCTATGGAAATGTAGTTCCTATCAAGCAGCTAGAGGAAATAACAAACATATATATACAATACATATACAATGTACCAATAAATCGGATTATGTAATTATGAGATAAATATAATGTCTTAAGACCTTACCTACAAACTTAGCCAATTAAGGTCATAATCATTGCAGGTCCTGAGATTTCAAAAACCCGAGACCCAGGAACGAAACCTTGTTATGTCATTAAGCATTATACTAAGCAGCAAGCACAATGCTCCACAGCTTGTCATCCAGACCCTTTGCAAATTGCATCAATTATGTCTATTAACTTTTGCAATGTGAAACAAGCTGGACGGACAGGCTCCTTGCCTCACCAGAGTTTTGAATGCAGCCTTTTCTCTCCTCCAGAATGGCAGAATTTAAATACTTCCCCATCATTCAGCAATAACCCATGAAAACTGGGAATTTAGGACAGTACCCTGAGAGCTGGGAAACTGTGATGGCACGCTAAAACCTTTGGGAAAGCTATATTGTTTGGCTTTACTCAGGGGCTGTCTGATACCTTCTGTTAAGATTAAGACCCTTAGCAGGCAGAGGCACTTGGAGGCAAGGTGAAAAGATAATCAAATGAGTTTACTGAAATAAGATGAATAAAGGGTTAACTCCACCCAGAACTATCATAATATAACTTAAAACAATACATTACAAAAGGAAATTTTGCTGTTTGCAATCATCTCTCTGGAATCTTTGAAAGTCTTTTGCCTCAAGTATAAAGTGATGGATTATAAATTGTTGCTTACAAACTGTCTTAATCTTCTCTCCTGTGAAGCTTAGGCTGCCCAAAAGCTTCTGTTGTCCTTTGGACTAGTGGTATAATAATACTGCTAAATGCCACAGGTGCTAAGAGTGCCTGTTTTGGATTGCTTTGTCTAGGATACCAGACAATGCCCCAATCCTCTAGTGACTGTAGAAAAGGGAGAAGTCCAGCAAGAGAGCTCTATACAGGGAAATGGAATAGACCAACTAAGGATGGCTTCTGGGAGGTGTTATGCTTCACCCAAAAACTAATACAAAGGAAGGGGTTTACGCTATTGGGAAAATCTATGAATGGGGGAACTGAAGCAAAGGAGAGGAAAAGGCAGTGCCAAGACTTCACAGAAACCTAATTAGGAGCCAGAGATGGGAGCATAACTATGACCATGTGGTTATGCCCCCACCTATGTCCTAGGTTATGGCAGCATCAAGCAGAGGGCCTAATGGCTTAATGTCATTCTCAGGGGTAGTTCTTTGTAGCTATCACCTTTGTAACTTCACCAAGTCCAGCCCTTGTAACATCAGAAGGATCCCAGGTTTTGGGATGTGAAACCTCAGGGCCTGGGATAGTCCTGTCGTGGCAACCCAAATCCCATATAAACCCCTTTCCCAACAAGAAGAACTGCCTTGGTGAGGCACAATGTATAATGAATACATGGCCATTAGTTATATGCCCAGCCCCAAGTCAATCTGTCCTCCCAAAAAAGTACCATAACCATGTGCAAAAGTGGGTTTTATTTTTGCAGCTTAAGGATATTTGAATATTATATCTGGGAAACATAGGACATCTGGTAAATGTTCCACAGTAATGTGAGTTCTCGCAGAGTGGTGAAATCATGACTTAAATCACCAAGAGAAATGACTGATTAAAGCACTGGATTTAAATCAAGTTTCCCATTTGTACTTCGAAATGTCCCTAAATTGGCACGCATGCTAATTGGTTCTAATAAAGCCATTAAAACATGCTGATTTACAAATAAGCAGAGATGTTATGTGGCCCAGGAGAACACCCTGATTCCTCCGATCTCTTAAAATTAATATTTTTACTGCATTGCTAGTTTTAAAAATTGCAAGCAATACATTGCTTGCTGTTTTATTAGATGTATAATTCAAGTAGCTTGTCACAGACTTGTACAGCTAGCCAAATGTAGATTCTAGTGTGTGTGTTCAGCTGGCAAGATGCAGTTATCACATATGAATGGGGATGTTGCCCAGTTTTCATTTTGCAAACTTTCTCCACCTCACTCCACTGAGCATGAAGTTGCTCATTACACTATCTCTCTATCTTCTGGCTCATATTAGATGGTGACAACACAACATTGAAAAAAATGAATGCGTCAGATTTGTTAAAGGAAGGCAATAGAATGAAGAGGGCAAGCCGCATTAAGATAGGTATTGTAAATTGAATTTTAGCAAAAGATTAAATAGAAATCCAATAGATCTAATTCAAGAGATGAAGACTGTGAAGAGACGATCTGTCATTCTGATGGGTGGCAGCTCTCAAAAGTCTCAGGAAAGTTCTACACCAGGGTTGCTCAAGTAGTCGATCGCGATTGACTAGTCAATCTTCGGGCCTCATCCAGTCGATCTTCAAGCCTCACCAGCCGGATGGGGCGCACCTGCCATGCGCGTGCTCCTCCGCCATGAGCGCGCGCTCCCGGCGCCAACTTCCACCCACGTGGGGCTTCTTCCGCCAATGCGGCTTTAGTGGGCGGGCCCTGGCACTCGTCTCTTAACAGATTTAAACATATAAAGTGCCAGATTCCATTCATCCGTAATCCTTGCTCATAATGCTTTCTCAGACTGTGTCGAAACCGTAATCATTCATTCTGCAAATCCTTGTATACAGAACCATGTCTTTACCTTTTTTCTGAAAACCAGAAGAGATTGGGCCTGTCTGATGTCACTGGAGAGGGAATTCCACAACCGGGGACCACCACGAAGAAGACCCTGTCTCTCGTTCCCACCAATCGTGCTTGCAAAGGTGGTGGGACCGAGAGCAGGGCCTCCCCAGCCAATCTTAAAGCTCTTGTTGGCATGCCCGGCTTACCCATAAGGCCAACGAGGCCATGGCCTAGGGGTACGAGCCAGGGGGGGGGGGGCGTAGATCATGGACCAAAAAATCTGGTCTGCACCCCTCTTTCCCCCTTTCTCATGCCCCTCCTTGCTCCTTCTCCCGGCAAAGTCTCTGGTCCATCTCACACACGCGCTCTCTCTCTCTCTCTCTCTCTCTCACTCTCTCACTCTCACTGCACACCTTTGGAGTGAGTTTGCACCCGCTGCACTCTCCCCAAGTCTGCCGACTCCCGAGGAGACCTTCACAGCACAGCGGAGCTTTCCAGCCAGTGGGAATGCATGGGGACCTTGGAGGTGGCGGGATGGTGCCTACTCGCCTTTCTCTTCTGCTCCAGAGGCACCATGGCAAAAGCCAGCCAAGTGTGAGTCTGAGTGGTGTGTGGGGGGGGGGGGCGTAATTCTAAAGTGTGGCCTAGGGCGCAAAAAAGTGTTAATCCGGGCCTGCTTGTTTGCTCATAGGAGGAGATGTATTTGGACAGGTAAGTTGGACAAGAAGCATTTAGGTAAAACCATCCTATGGTTCCGTCCTATGGAATTGTGGGATTTACAGTGTAGGGAATGGGATTTAGAGTTCTCAGCTGGAGAAATCTGGTCTCTCTGATGAAACTACCAGTTTCAGGATTCCACATGATAGAGCCATGGCCACTGAAGTGGAATCATAGCA
Source organism: Anolis apletophallus (assembly GCA_030556195.1). Lineage (NCBI taxonomy): Eukaryota > Metazoa > Chordata > Lepidosauria > Squamata > Anolidae > Anolis > Anolis apletophallus. Next base: position 116,932,265 of record JARBWK010000008.1, read on the forward strand.
CTATAGTTCTGTACTATGAATGGGCTCTGGTTCCATGAAAACCAATTTCTTCTGAAATCCCAATGGAATCTTAAGAATTTCAGACAAGTTCCTTTTGAATAGATATTCTCAGCAAGATTTGTCTTCACTCAGAGCTTCAAAAAGTTACATTTCTGGACCACAAGCATCAGAATTCCTCAGTGACCATGCTAACTGGGGTTTCCAGGAACTGTAATCCAAAAAAAGCTCTTTTCAGACGTTGCATCAGGAATAGGCATGATTTACTGGAGAACAAGGGAATAATGGTAACACAATTCCAGGTCATAAGTGAAAAGCCCTTTGCTACAATGCATCAGAGTAATCTTTTGCTGCCACTACTGGTATGTCAGGTGCGGTTAAGGACTAAAGACCTTCAAATCACGTCCAAAAAATATAAGATGACTTATGGGTTAGAAGTAGCAAATTGCAGCAAAACATGGGAAGTTTGCCTTCTTGGCGCTCCAGTTTCACTGCGGATTAAGCTCGTCTCTGCTTTTGCAGGGCAGTCAGCCTCCCAAAACAAACTTTGTGAGTTTCAAATTGGCCAAAAGAAAAGGGAGGAGATGGGAGAAGAAAAACAGGGAGAGAGGAAGAGGTGGAGGATTTTAAATAATAGGTGTGTTTACCGGGTTTAAAATGGCTTCGTGAAGAATGGAGAAATTGCATGGAAGGGGAATTGCCACTATGGAGAACTTCGTCTCTATAGCATTGTGAAGGGAAGAGCCATCATTGTGGATTCCTTCCTTGTTGGTCAAAGCACTCAGAACTCAGAGGATCTCCAAATGTGTTGAACTACATTTTTCATCACTCCAAAGAAATAGGTTATGGGCATTTGGGACCCTCCAGTTTGGGGGTGAACGGGCAAAGGCAGCTCTTTAAAAGCCTAAAAGTGAGCACGGGGGGGGGGAATCGGGGGGGATTGTGATGAATGGGAGCAATGGTGGATGAATGGGAACAATAGTTCACATAGCTACATGCAATTGGGAGATCTGGGGACTGCGAAAGGCCAAGAGGAATCAAAGTTGTTTCCACTTAGACTTTATCTGAGATTTGCCAGCAGAATACAACATCAAAAACTAAGAAATGGTTATAGACAATAACATGTTACAAGCTAAGGTATACAAGAGGATAAGGTATAGGAAGTATACAGTATGTTATAGAATTGTTTTGTCTCTTTCATATCTAGATACTACAGGCTTGGGGTAATCACCGGTCTTAGAAGGGAAGAAATTATACAGATGATACAAAGAATAGTCAGTCACCGAAGATATCAATACAAACCGTTGCAGCACCACCAGATCCTCAAATGTCTGAGCATTCAGTTACAGCAGGGCTGCCCAGGAAGTCGATCGTGATCGACCAGTCGATCGCGGGACCGAAGGAGGTCGATGTCGCACCCCAAGGGCTTCAAGGGCTTCAGACAGCATCTTTCCTGGGGTCGGCATTTTGCCCGCCTGTTTCTGAGAGGCTTTGCAGCACAGCTGTGTTCACTCCCAGCCCCTGCCATGGGCCTCTTTACTGCTCTCCTGCACTGTCCAAGGAAGATGCTATGGTACAAGCATGTCAAGGCCATGCGAAGCCCACTAAGCTGATAGCAGAAGCGGGCACTAGGAGCTGGAAGCGCTACTCCCCAGTCCAGGTGGTTAGAGCTAACGAGGCGCCACATTCTTCAAGACTGAGGTTCTCAAAACAACCTAAGGCCCATCCATCATTGGGTTTGATGTTCGACGCACTGGGCTCTGCAGGAAGAAATCCTATAAAGGCTGTGGAATCCTGCATTTCGGCATCTCGTACCAATGACCGCTATTGCCATGATGCCATTGTGAACTAGGCCTTGCGGCCAGCTTCCAAGATCCAGCCAGCCAGCCTTTCTCGGCTGCCTCGTTCCAGCATCAAGCCTTGTTCCTGCTCCTCGCCAAGCCCTGCGGAGAAGCCGTGTTGCTCTTGTATTGACTTTGCCTGCAGTACTCAAAGCCGCCCGATCTTCTTGCGCCGATCGGGGGCTCAGAGACTATCTATCGCACCCTGCATTGGTTCCTGCATTTCCTCCGCTTGAGATCCTGCTGTTGCGGATACTCAAGCCTTGCTGATTCCAGTACTTTGCTACTATCCAGAGGCTGCATATTAAAGGCTTCCTGGACTATATACTTACCTTGCTACTTTATAATCAATAAAGCTTGTTGTACCTCAGCTGCCTTGTCTGTTGTCCGGGGGGGTCAAGTGCCAAGAAGCCTCAGAGGGCGACAGTCGATCACAGCTGGATGGGGCGCTTCTGCTCTGCGCACGCGCACCTTCCGCCCGGCTGCACCTTCCACGTTGCGCACCGTCCACGTTTGCTTCCAGACGAGAGAGAAGCAGGGCGATCCTCTCTTTCGCCGGCAGCGGAGGCTCCAGGGTTGCTTCCTGATGAGAGAGAGGCAGGCGGAGCACGAGGCGGGGCCTTCCCCGGCTTCAGCTCTGTCAGCAGCTTTTCTAGCCTTGAGGAAGGCAGGGCCAAGCCAGCCTTGTGCTAGCTATGCCACCACTGGCATGGCACTGCCATCCTCAAGCCTGGAGAAGCTGCTGGTAGAGCTGAAGACAGAGGGGGGCGGAGCCAGGCCGCGCCAAGCCCCTCCCCAGGTTTCAGCTCTACCAGCAGCTTCTCCAGCCTTGAGGAGGTAGGTAGATATTTCTGACTTGGTTTTATTATAATTAGCTCGCATGCTGAAAAAGTGTGGGCACCCCTGACTTACAGGTTCAGATGGCATAACTCTGAACCTTCACTCTTTTCTTATCTTTATTTCTATCTACTTTATCCTGTTTATAAGGTTTTCGTTTTCCTTTTATATGCCTTGTTGGGAAACAGCCCATCGTGGAACAAGATATACAAAATGTTATATCTGTATTCTTATGTATGGGTAAACTATTTTATGTTATTTGTTTTAGAATATATATATATATATATATATATATATATATATATATATATATATATATATATACACCTAAGCAACCAATTTTAAGTCTGCAGGTAGGCAATCGTGTACCCAGCTTTACAGAGGACATCAGAAATGGCACTGTGTCTCTTATAATTCCCTGGTTTGCATTCAGGTTTTTTCCCATATATTTTATTGAGTTTTTACATAACAGTGCTACTAAAAGGGGGAGGGAGAAATGGGGAAGGAAAAGTACTTTCAAAATCTCATTATTATTTTGTTATTGGTGATTTTTATGAAAGAACCAATTAGGAACTGCTATTTATAATGAAATTTGGAAAGTTTTGTTAAGAGTTCTGAAATTTTCAACACTACAATGTTAGCAACACTGTAGAACAGGCCTGGGCAAACTTCGGCCCTCCAGGTGTTTTGGACTCCAACTCCTATTCGCTGTTAGGAATTGTGGGAGTTGGAATCCAAAACACCTGAGGAAACCTTTGCCCAGGCCTGCTTTAAAGCAGCACCACCCCACCCCCGGCCCTAGTTTTGTAAGTACTTTAGAACCATTTAAAACCATGGATTGCCCATGCCTACTGAGCAGGGATTTGAACCCTGGTCTCCATTCATAATCCAGGGCTCAAATCACACTGTAATTTCACTGATTAAATGGTACTTGCTCCATGAATCCATTCCACTGTTTTTAGCTAGTTTGGCCAGATCCCTCAAAAGAATTGCAGAATTGCAAGTTTTCCCACTTTCTCATCTGTTCATAATGATACACCTTCCGCATATCACGTGAGACAATTTAGTCTAAAATTAACCCCTACATTCAAATCCCTAGATGGCAGAGCTGAAAACCATTCAAGCTAGAAGTTCACTGGAGTTCGTATTGGTGCTTAATTTTTATTTGAGCCCTCGAAATGAAAAAAAAAACCCACCACATTTGGAAAGATCTTTGTTTATTTCAGCCTGGCTTCCTTCAAAAGCCAAGTCACTTCCCAGCTCTGAAGTATTAACAGGACACAGATCTCCCTGCCAATGTCCGGGAGATTTTATGAACTAGGCACGCACAATGCCCCGCTGATACACTTCTTGCTGTTTCCCTCCCCTGTCCCTCCCTTTCACCAGGTTGAACAGAAAATGTGACCAAATAAAGCCATCCATGGTCTCGCAGTGGGCCTCCTCCAACCTCGACATCACCTGAAAGAAAACAGACTTTCAGAAAAGGAAGCCGAGCTCTTGTTTCCACTCCGGCTTCTGTCGGAGGATCAGGGCCATTGGTGTCAGAGCGTTTATTGGGATATAAATGTCAAAGAAGGGTAGGAGGGGGTGAGATGGCCTGGATAACATCTCCACACAGAGTGTATTAACAAACAGCTGCTAACTTTCCAACGTCAGAACAGGGAATGGATTCTGATGCCCGAGGAGACTGACTGGGTCAGACGGAGAGGCACTCGGTGGTCAAATTGCCACTGCCCTGCTTTCTGGACAGGCTGAAAGTTTGAAATGCCACTCTCTTTTGGTGGAAGAGACCAGGGAAAGGCTGGATGCAGGATTGCTGTCTAAAGCAGACAGCACCAAATGATAGAAGTTACAGAATTTATCTGTGGTTTTCCTCCAATGAATTCCACACAGTTCTTGGATGTGACACTACCAAGGTTGAGTATTTCTTATCCAAAATGCATGGGACCAGAAGTATTTTGGATTTAAGATATTTTTTCAATATTTAGAATTCCCTATATGCTACAATATAAGACTAGAACTTTTAGTGAAAACATTAACCCAAAAAATCCAGGTCCACATATTCATGGGTCAATGCGAGTACTGTACCTTAACTCTGATCAAAAATCGAACAATCCCTTTCTCTGAACAGATTATTATTATTATTTTGTTTTTATCCCGCTGTTCTCCCACGGGTGGGACTCAAAGCGGCAAACAAATGGTAAAAAAACAAAAACTACATGATACAAGAACATAACATCATCCCCCAACCCGAACATATAAACAGTAAACCAACATATTACATACATCATATACATTAGCATAAAATAACAACATTTATCATTGTCCCTAATAATCCCTGAGCCTCAGGCCACTGAGATTGTCCTAAAAGCATGATACTAAAAATCTCAAAGCTCAAACTCTTTGGCCATGAGAGCCATGTCTGATGGAGATAGGCTGCTTATTGTGGGTTGTCAGGGAAGGCCTGCATCCATTAAAAGGTTTTAACCTGGGAGCAAAAGGCCAATAACGGGGAGGTCAAATGCATCTCTTTGAGGAGGGAGTTCCAGAGCCGTGGGGCCACCACCGAGAAGGCCTTCTCTCTCGTTCCCACCAACCATACTTGTGACGGTGGTGAGACCGAGAGAAGGGCCTCTCCTGATGATCTCAGGGCTCAAGTAGTGAAAGGTGTGAACTTAATCTGTCCTGGGATCATCCAAAAGAAGTACTGACCCACCCTACTCTCTCTACTGTGCCTTCCCCTCTTCACAGCATAACCTTCAACTTTTCCATGAGCCATGTCCTATATTCAAATGGCCAAGCTATCTAATGGTATCTGGGGATGAATAATGAAACGTTCCCCAAAAAATGGAGGCTGGCATTTGAATATTTGGAAAGAAAGACTTTAAAGTAACTGCAAGGGGAATTTACTTAAAGTAGCAATAGTTTTATTAGATTTAAGATTCATAGCGAGTAGCAATGGAAGTCATAGGTGGTGGGTTCTGTTGGATTTCTAGAGCTTCTGAATGCTACACTTTCTTCCCCTTTGAACTCTTCAATATTAACACATTCTACAGGTTCACGGGTGAGAGGTAGGAGGGAAAGGATTGTTAGAATGTTAGATTGCTAATTAATGTAATTTTTTGTTTGCATACAATAAAATTTAAAATTTGAACCAAAAACCTTCAGTTTTTCCATGGATCATATCTAAGGATGGTATCCCACTCAGTCCCCTCTCCCATTTCTAAACAGTTCTAAAACATTAAAGACGCAAAGTAAAATGGAATCCATCACACGACAGAAGGAGACTTCCCCCTGTTGCCCTTGATGCTTTGTTAGGGTACAGTTTCGAAAGTGCTAAGACATTGGGGGGGGGGGAGGCAGAGAGAAATCATCTTGTGAGTACAGGAATCACTTGGAAAAAATTGTGAAAAACATGTGTGATGGGATCTATCAGATAATAATAATATTAATAATAATAATAATATACCCCGCCTCCATCTCCTCGAAGGGACTCGGTGTGGCTTACAAAGGGACAAGCCCAGAGAGCACAGAGTTAAAACGTAACGCAATAAAATAAAAACCAAACCAAACCAAATAGAAACATATCACAATAAAACATAACATCATGAAAACATTACCATGGGAGCAATACAAGTGCTGAGTTCAGAGGGCTGTCAGTTTGTGTGAAATTCCTAGATAGAGCTAAGGGAAAGTGCAAAATTCAGTGGCAGGGATGGGAGAGTAATGTCCTTGGGCTTTATAAAATCAGAATTGTAGAGCGGAGGGCCATGCCAAAATGCTGGAACTTAAAGGGCCAATTCTTTGGAACTGCCTAATTTGTCTGCATTGAATTGATTTGGTGACAGGGAGGAATGGGCGTTCCTATGGACCATGTCCTATAAAGAAGTGATGGTCCAGTTATCTCCCAAAATCCAGGTGCTGGATCCTTGCATTGTATATTTTAAAAATTAAATGTCTTCCGTAGGAATTGCACTATTTCAGGAGATCACTACTTCACTTTTGCTTTATTCTAAACTTTTGAAATTGCGTTTTTCCTGCCTTTTCTTTCCCCCTTTTTTAAAAGAAAAACTAGATTTAGCGATCCATAAAAAAAACTCACCGAGAAGGAGAAAAGAACAGTCCATGGAGAGAAATGGGATCTGCTTCAAGAAACGAAGCCTCCTGTTTCCTCACGAGTAAGGACATTGGGAAGGAGATAAGAGGAGCCCGGGGAAATAAATGGGGTAGCCTTAACTGCATTCACTCATGTGATAAATATGAAAACAGATAATTTCAAAAGAAAAGGCAAGAAACAACACCGTGTGTTGGCTATCAAATGATACAATGTGCTTTTTAATGCAATGGGATTGAATGCCATAGTAATATGATGCTTTCCCCCCTCATGGGATGAAATCCTGAAATCCATCATTTTGGTCCCCAAACCTGCCCATTACTTATATACGAGGTCAACTTATGTGTGAGTATACGCCATATATTTCCATATATCTTCTTAATGAGATATCTGAGAGGTGGGACCCAAGTCCGAGCATGAAGTTCATTGGCATTTCATACATACCTTATACAAAGAGGCTGTACAATATTTTTAATAATTTGTGTACATTGAAGTATCAAAAAAAGAACCCGGAAGGGTCACTATCTCAATCACCCTCTGGGATAATTTTGGATTTTGGAGCATTTTGGGATTCTGAATTCTGGAAAGGGATTGATAGATTAGATTCTCAGAGAGTATTTGTGGAAGATGGATGGATGGATGGATGAATCTGCCTTTCAGTGGAGTGAACTAATGTGGGGAACAGGAAGCTACATGCATTAACTGCTTAGGAAACAGAGATTCTTTTCCTGTAGTGGAATGCTTGGAAATGAATCAAAGAATCGTCTCTTTGAAATATAATCGAGCAGAGGGAACTAGGGTCTAAATATGACATTGTTGGACAACAGCCCTCATGAGCATCTTGCTTAGTGAAAATAGAGATTGTCCACACAAAACAAGCAAAGTAGAATAGAATACAGTTGCCTTGCCATATCTGGTTTGGCTGGGTTTTACCTGGATTATAGGCAGGCCATCTGGTGCCTGTTTGGACCACCATCTGGTCCAGATTCCAAGCTTGTACTTAAGGTAATAAGTCTCTTGTAGCAGGATTGCTATAGAATAAAATATGGAGACACTTTTCTGTGAAAGTATTCTATGAAAACAAGTTCATACAGACATTTCAGGCAAGAGAATAAGTCATGCTGGTGATGGAGAGATGCATTGTAAAAGTTCAAGATGGATTTAAGGTTCAATATGGATTTAAGCATCCTAGGATGTCCATCCGATCCTCAACTGGCTGGCAAGGGTTGCCCTGTATGTCTGCCATTTCGCCACACTTTCTGGTGAAATGGCATGGGGGGCATGTGATAAGGTCCTTAAAGACACATACAATGGCCCAGAGTGTGGTAGAGTCTCCTTCTTTGGAGATTTTGAAACAGAGGCTAGATGGCTATCTGTTGAGAGTGCTATGGTTATGGATTCAGATGGTTGAACTTGATGGCGCTTCCAACTCTATGTTTCAATAATTCTACATTCACATGATAGCCCAAAGTTGCACTATACATTCTGTGATCAAGCAGATATTTGAACTTGGGTTTCCTCTTCCATACTTACATCTCCTGATCTAATCTCTGGAACCCATCTTCAAAACCATCCTGAGCAATGGAATCGTGTGGTATACCATCGCTTGGTGATGGGAAAGGGCTGGTCATACCATCCAGCAACCCTGCATTCTACCGGCACCACAGAACTCTGACTCTTAGGATGGATAACTAGCTTTGATAGTAGATTCAGGGGCATTTATGGTAATGGTACCAATATTTGTTCACTAAAGTTGAAAGATCACCACTTGCCCAAGATCATCCAGTGGGTTACTGTGCCCACTGAGTTCTAGTCCAACATTCAAATACCACTGGATGATAATTAAATCATCCCCAGGAGCCATGGTCAGGGGTCAAAGAGGACAGAGATTATTCTTATTATTATTATTATTACTACAGCATTTATATTCCGCCCTTCTCACCCCACAGGGGACTCAGGGCAGATTACAATACATGGCAAACATTCAATGCCATAGACATACAACATATTTAGACAGACACAGAGGCAATTTAACATTCCAGCTTTCTGGCTTCATGAGAATATGCTCAATTCCGGCCACGGGGTGTGTTCCGTCTTCTTTTGTGTTGCTCCCAGTTCTGGATGGCAGCTTCTTTTTGCATTTTCCTTTAGGGTTGCCACAGACCCATTGGCACCCTGTTAGTTAATCTTTTACAGGTTTGCAGCCAGTTTTGCAAAGCTTGCTGCTTGAGCCTTGCAAAATGTATCCCTTTGGCTTGGGGCTCGCCCCTTTTTTCCCTGGGGATGTGTTCTCCATTTTGAGATCTCTAGTCAGTCCTTCTCAGGCAGAAGAAGAGCTCAGATGTGCTTGGCCAGTCAGGTTAGCTGTGTATAGGCCACCGTAAGTACTGACTTACTACCAATTGCTTGACTGAATTGCTTGACCTCTGGAGTTAGATAGGCTAATGATACCCTGCTGTGATTAGCACTGCTTGTTGTATATTGTAGTTATCTAACTGCCATTTAAGCATCAGTTCGCCTTCGAATTGGCCCTAGGCATAGATAGGGAAGGCGTAGTTCCTTCTATTCAGTAACCTAGGGTCAGGGTGAGGAATATCTTCGGGTTTCCTTGCCATTCGGAGGAAGCAAAGGGAGACTTTGCACTCTTAGTCAGCAACCCAGGGAATTTTCATCTTACCCTCGTTTTATATTTTTCAACCATTAAGGTCTGTGCCAAGTCCTTCAAAAACTTTGTAGCTGAATAAACTATTTGTTCTTCAACTTCAACCTAGAGTGGTTTTTTGGGTTGTTGGACCCCTGAGCTTCTTAAGTAGGCATCCTGCAGTCCACCAGGCTTATAGAAAGCAAAGCACATTGCAGTTTATTTTCAAAGGCACCTGGTGCGACGGCATAGGAGGAGCTGTTGCTTCACCATCCACAAGTGATACCGAGTCCTTGATGGAGTACTTTCTCATTCTTATGCACGCTACCGGAAGGTTTTTTTTTAATGGTGTCATAAATTACTTAAATTTGCCTCCATGCAAAAAAGCGGCAGATGTCCTACTTGATGGATGGAACTGTCTTTTGGGCTGCATAGGTCAACAGCATACTAGACTATTAATGGTTGGGAGCTCACCCCGACTATTAATGGTTGGGAGCTCACTCCGACCCAGGCTGACTTCGAACTCATGATCTCTCAATCAGTAGTGATTTAATGCTGCTGGCTACTAACTAGCTGTGCCACAGCCTGGTCAGAAAACAAAGAGAGAGGGAGAAAGGAATACAGAAAGTTAGGGGGAAAAACATTTTTGACCCCATTGCAACGTATTTTCTATGAGAACTGTTTCAGATCCATGTAAAAGGAACCTGCAGTTATAATCACCCCCAGACTTACCAAAGCAAGTGTTGCCCTGGGGCAATTAGCAAGGATTCTGAGATCATGGTTCATCACTGCACCCTAATTTATAGTTGGGTCAAAGAGATTAACTGACTCCTAATCCACCTCTGTGCAAGCAGCTTTGAAGGATAACCAAAGGGCAAAAGGTCTTGTGTCAAAACCATGGTTCCAATTTGTGACTCTCCTCTTAGCATTTTGTTCAATTGCTTCTGCCACCCAACCTGCATTGATCCCATATCACACAAATATGCACCTCTCGCCTCGGTCTCAATTGTAGGCTCAGACCAAGGCTTAGAAAGCAGGCTGTTGATTAGAACTGATTTGCAACTTCTGACCCTATCACTGAGATCATGAACTCTGACCTGGAGTGAATATTTACAGTGTGAGGGGGCGGGGGAAATGATAGAGGGGGAAATCAGCAAAGAGGGGAAGTCAGCTCATTCTTGTTACTTAGCACTTTCATTTTGAATTATTATTTTTGCAGGGTTCAAAATAATTAAATTTGGATCAGCCTTCACAAACTCTTTGGAAAATGAATTAAGGTGCTATAGAACTTGTTTCTCAAGGCTTTCCTGTGAGTCTCAGCTATTTAAGGGTACATCAACATATAGAACTGGGTTGTCTTGCAGCTGGTTGGGAGTTGGCTGCATTGAAATCACTACAAATTGAAAATTCATGAGTTCAAAGCCAGCCTGGGTCAAAGCATCAGCTCCCGACCATTTGTCTAGCTTGCTGTCAACCCTTGCAGCCCGAAAGACAGTTGTATCTGTCAAGTAGTAAATTTAGGTACCGCTTATGCGGGGAGGCTAATTTAACTAATTTACCACGCCATAAAACTCTCCAGCAGTGTGCAAAAGAATGAGGAAGTACTCCATCAGTGTCACAAGTAGACGGTGAAGCAACTGCCGGAATTTCAAGCATACCCTCATTAAGCTGGAAAGTTAAATAGCCTCTGTGTCTGTGTGTCTGTCTATATATGTTGTGTGTCTATGTCATTGAATGTTTGCCATGTATATGTGCATTGTGATCTTCCCTGAGCACCCTGTGGGGTGGGAAGGGTAGAATATAAATACTGCAAATAAATAAATAAATAAATAAATAAAACTAATGTAATTCGAAAGTACAGTAGAGTCTCGCTTATCCAACATAAATGGGCTGGCAGAATGTTGGATAAGCGAAGATGTTGGATGATAAGGAGGGTTTAAGAAAAAGCCTATTAAACGTCAAACTACATTATGCTTTTACAAATGAAGCACCAAAACATCATGTTTTACAACAAATTGACAGAAAAAGCAGTTCAATACACGGTAACTTTATGTAGTAATAACTGTATTTATGAATTTAGCACCAAAACATAGCACTGTATTGAAACAGTTGTGGATCCGGGTGGGAGGCAGACTGCATTGGATAATACAAAACATTGGATGAGTGAAGGTTGGATAAGTGAGTCTCTACTGTACTTTAATTACTATGATTCGCTGCTTTGGAATCACCGGAGTTGGAGGGGAAACTCCCAGCATATTCATTCCCCTTGCCTTATCAATTTGTGATATGCTAGACTACAACCCTATCTCCAAACCAGGTTTCAAACAGGTTGCTTCAAGCATTTCTAATCATATTAAGAATGTCTTTGCTTCATTCAGGGGAGGGGAGGAGCAGAGAGGAAGAACAGGGGAAGAAAGGAAACTATTTACACACCAAATGATGTGATTTCCAGGTGGAATGTAGTCTCAACTCTTCAATTTTCTTGGGTTGTTAAAACAATTTTTTTCATGTCAGGAGCGACTTGAGAAACTGCAAGTTGCTTCTGGTGTGAGATAATTGGCTGTCTGCAAGGACATTGCCTAAGGCAGTGTTTCCCAACCAGTGTGTCGTGAGCGATTATCAGGTGTGCCGTGGGAAATTGGAACCTCCAATACCCTTTCTTACCCCTCCTGCCGAACACTTTTTCTTCTCCACTTGGGCTCCCTTCTTCCCAGCATCGCTCTGCTCGCTTTGCCTTGCTTTGCTCTGGGATGAGTCTGCGCAGTAGCGCCCGCACAAGTCATGTCTTACTCCCTCCCCCCTCCCCTCCTGAACACGCTCACACTGCCCCCTCGGATCAAAATGGCGGCAGAAGTGGCAGTGTAGAAGAAAAAGTAAGTGTTTGACTGGAGGGGGAAGAAAGGGCGCGAAGGGGAAGGGGGAGGAAGAGGTCTCTGTCGAAAGCTGGCATGGGCCAACTTGGACTTTCCAGGTGTTTTGGACTCCAACTCCCACCATTCCTAGCAGCCTCAGGCTCTTTTCCTTTTCCCCCCTCAGCCATTTAAGCAGGAAAGGGCCTCGGGCTGTTAGGAATGGTGGGAGTTGAAGTCCAAAGCACCCAGAGGGCCGAAGTTTTCCCATGCCTGTTTTAGGGACCTTAAAGTGGTGAGCCTCCTTCCAACATTGTAATTCTGGATAGAAAACAAACAACAACATAACATAACATTGTTTGCGTCCACAGTGCTCTCTGGGTGTAGGTGAACTACAACTTCCAAACTCAAGGTCAATTCCCAAGCAAACCCTTTCAGTACTTTCTGTTGGTAATGAGAGTTCAATATGCCAACTTTGGTTCAATTCCATTGTTGCAAGAGTTCAGGAAGCTCTTTGATTGTGTTTTAAATATAAATCCAAGAAAAAGTAACTCCCAAATCTCAAGGTCTATTTCCCCAAACTCCATCTGTGTTCACATTTGGGCATATTGAGTATTCATGCCAAGTTTGGTCCTGATCCAACATTGTTTGTGTCCACAGTGCTCTCTGGATATAGGTGAACTACAACTCCAAAACCCAAACTCTTATCATATTTTCTCTTGGTTATGGGAATTCTGTGTGGGAAGTTTGTGTCTTTCTGCCATTCCTGCCAGGATACCTATGTTGTATTCATCGAAACAGGTCCAGGTTTCACACTGAGTGTATAAATACATTTACAAACATATTAACTATATGTATTACTGTGTTAGAGTGTCATTTTGTGTCATTTTGGTTGGTGGTGTGCCCCAGGATTTTGTAAATGTAAAAAATGTGCCGCAGCTCAAAAAAGGTTGAAAAACACTGGCTTAAGGGACGCCTGGATATTTTTGATGGCTTTATCATCCTTGTGTGAGGCTTCTCATATGTCCCAGCATGGGGAGCTGGAGCTGACAGAGGGAGCTCATCCGTTCTCTCTCCAGCTTCGAACTTCCGACCTGTCAGTCTTCAGTCCTGCCGGCACAAAGGTTTAACCCACTGCAGCAATTAAAACAAATTAATACCACTATTTAAAAAGTTGATAGACCCTGTATTCTAGTGAGTGCACTTTCTGGATAGAAACTATTTTGAACCCTTTAGGTCCACTTGCTCAGAAGGAAACACAGAGGCTAGCTGAGATGAGAACTGTGCACACCAGGATTTAATAACTGAATAAGGAAAGGGACCAACCTCAGAGGGGGGCAAGGGAAGCGGGGAGAGCTTAACATCCATCCTAATCTCCTTATCGAGGAGACCGGCCAAAGAGGTGTGAAAGTTCACATTCTGGGGCCCAGCACTCGTTGAAAGGAAAATGAAAACTCATTAGAGTGTTTGTTCAGAAAACAGGGCCTCCCCGGGCATCTCTGCTTCAGCAGAAAACTGAGCCACGGATTTTGATCCCTGCGGATCAGCCAAAACGTCTACCCTGTTTAAATGGAGGCAGATGAACAGTCCTTGCAGGGCCTCTCCGGAAGTGCCAGAGCTTCTAGGGCTGACAGGAGTTGGGAGCTTTGGGGAGAGCAGAGGACTGAATGGTACCCAGATCCTGACAGCTCTGCTTCTTTTGAGGAGGAACAGACCAGGGCAATTTGGGGAGGGGGTGCCCCCATGCCTAGGAGGGGAATGCTAAAATTCTACAAAGACACATCAATGGCTCAAGACAACAAGACTTGATGGGCAGGAAAGAGGAAATCCAGCCGAAAATCCCAGCATCCTAAATATTTAATTTACAGACTTTCCCAATCAATGTTAGGATTTACAAAAATTAGAGTGTAGCTCTCAGCCAAGAAAAATCAGCATGTGCTAAATATTTGTTGTTTCTTGTCATCGAGTCCACATTGATTTATGGCAGGCCTGTAAATGAGAAAGCTCCAAGATCCCCAATCAACAACAGACCTACTCAGGTCTTGCAAAAGTGGCAAAATGGTAATAATAATAATAATAATAATTTTTATCTATTTCTACTCATGGCTCAAGGCAAGATACAATACTGTCAAAATGAGAGAATCCTCTCCAAAATAAGAATTATTCCTCTGCCCCATTAAATTTTTCTTCTCAAATTTCTAGCATTGTAGTAAACTAAAGGTAAAGGTTTCCCCTTGACATGAATTCTAGTCGAGTCTGACAGGGTGGGGGGTCATCTCCATTTCCAAGCCAAAGAGCTGGCATTGTGCATAGACACCTCCTAGGTCACGCGGCCAGCATGACTGCATGGAGTGCCATTACCTTCGCACCCAAGCGGTACCTATTGACCTACTCACGTTTGCATGTTTTTGAACTGTTAGGTTAGCATTGTAATAATATGCAATTTCAGCTGCACATTTCGAAATACAGTATGGGATGACTCTCATACCAATATGGGATGTTATGTGCAAAACTGGAGACAATAGCAAACCCTGTTGAAATGAAGGACTTCTGCCCCAAGAATACCATAGAAACATGCTGGAGCGTTTAGAAAAGGATTAGAGGGGTCAGATATTTTGTTGTATGCAGATAAATGAAACAATAGATATAAGTCCCACAGATTCAAATGTCATTTTGCACGCTTTAGGTATCCCAGGAAAGTGGGCTGGAAAACTCCCCAAAGGGATACAAGCATAGCAAATACAATAGTTGTAAATGTAAAAAAAATTAAATGTCTCACTCTGGGCAACCCTAAAAAATGTGGGTACTAAAGGAAATTCATTTGGAGGAGAAGAATTCCAATAGCAAGGACCTCATTCCCTCCCCCCCACACACACACACACACACATACATTTATCTACATTTTCCAAATAACTTCTTTTATTGATGCAATCCACCTGTAATGTGGTTTCTTCTACTGCTTTCCGCTTTGATTAACATTATGGCCAAAGCCTATTAACACAGTCGCCGAACGGGTCTCGAAGAGAAACGACAACACAGAAAGAACCACAACTTGGAAACAACAGCACCCATGGAGATTTTCTGCTGTGCTTTCTGCAACCGAACTTGCCTATCTCAGATTGGCCTTTTTAGACATCAACGCGCTTGTAAAAAACGTGGGATGAGTCCTTCCTAAGAATCTTTGTTCGCGAAATAATGCCAAGAGAGATTTATGTATATGTAGCTATGCAACAGAGGCTCTAGGGAACTCCGAATTGCAAAGATGTCTAACAGGATGTGGATAAGAATGCTGTGACACACATCACGATCTACTGAAAAGCCCCTTACTGGTCTAGGATGTACAGTGTATTCTCGCTATTTCGCGGTTCGCTTTACGCAGACTCGCTGTTTTGTGGTTTTTAAAAATAAATATCAATAATAAATTAATATAAACATTACCTACAATAGGCCTCGGAGGCTTGTGTGCAGGCCGGGACTCCCTCCCTGGCCTCCGCAGACCTTGTAAATGCAGAGGCCAGAGGCACGGCGGAGAAGGCCTGCCTCTCTGGCCTCTGCAGACCCCGGAAATGTGGAGGCCAGAGGCGTGGGAGGCAGGCCTTCCCCACTGCACCTCTGGTCTCCACACTTCCAGGGTCCATGGATGCCAGAGGCGCAGCAGGCAAGGCAGGTCTCTCTGGCCTCTGCAGACCCCGGAAGTGCAGAGGCCAGAGGCATGGGAGGAACGGGTAAGGAAGCACGGGTAAAAAAATCCACAAAGTAAGGACGCTATATTAATTTTAATATTTATACATTATAATATAGCGTCCCTATTTTGTCGATTTTCACTTATGATGGGTGGTCCTGGAACACACTCAATAAGTGAGGGAAGACTGTACAAAAATTAGAATGTAGTTCTCAGTCACATTAGATCCGCTTATGAAGATACGAGGGCGGGTCAATAAGTCAGTGACTTTTTGAATGAAACACAGGTTTTTTTATTTTAAAAATCATTTTATTTTTCAAGGTAGTCTCCTTTGAGCTCTAGACACTTTGTCCAACATTTCTCCAATTTTTTTATTCCTTCCAAAAAATAAGATTTGTCGAGGTCATCAAAATAGGTATTTGTTTGTGAGATGATTTCATCATTGGAGTCAAATCTCTTTACGCCGAGCCATTTCTTCAGGTTTGGAAACAAGAAATAGTCACTCAGGGCTAAATCTGGAGAATAGGGTGGACGAGGGAGCCATTTGTATCCCAATTCATGGACTGTTGCCATGGAAACTGCACATGTGTGCACCCTTGCATTGTCCGCACCCTTGCATTGTCCTGGTCCCGTCTTGCAGAAAGCTTTCTCATACCCAAGTGATCATTTAAAATTGAAACCACTGAGCCATGTGAGATGCCTATGGCCTCCACAATCTCTCTCACTTTCAATCTCTGATCGGCCAACACCATATCGTGAATTTTTTCTATTGTTTTGGGTGTAGAGACCTCAACTGGGAATCCAGAATGTTCGGCATCTTCCGTGCTTGTACGGCCACAACAAAATTCAGTAAACCACTTTTTTACCATTGAAACTGATGGTGCAGAGTCCCCATAGTAGTTATCAATCTTAGTCTTGGTTTGAGTGAGAGTTTTTTTCCACAAAAAATAATGCTTAATGAGCACACGGAATTAATTTTTTTCCATTTTCTCCTCAAATCATGCGGTAGTCTGCTATCAATGGCTGTCAAACACAAACTAAATGACGCAGCTTGTTCAAATTTTGACAGGAGTCAACTGACAGATGCCTGTTGACAGGAGCAGTGTGGCCCTTTCAGTTAAGAGGCGGGAAATTCAAAAAGTCACGGACTTATTGACCCGCTCTCGTATATGTCCCCAAGAGGAATCTACCCTATATTTCCAATATGTCATGTCATTTCCTGATGTGTCAAAAGTATGACTGACTCAATTTAGTCTTTGTAGTTTCTAATGAGGAGGTCAATTAAGCATTTACCCATCTTTTAAAACGTGGCTTGCATATACATGTTCATGAGGTTTTGTTTAGGGTTTTTGCAAATCGCTAACTATATGCCAGGCAGAAACAGATCTGTAAAGTCAGGGTTTCTTTTTTTAATAGACTTCCTGCTTTTCCTATAATGAAATGCATTCTGTGCTGATTTGGAAATAAAACAAAGATTTATAAGCATTTTTCAAATTGAAGCTTGGGTACCACTATCTGCTTAAGTTATGTGCCTTTTGCAAAGGCATGTTTTTCAAATGTGTGCATATGGGTGAACTCTTTTTTCCTCCTTTCTTTCATGGAATGCAAAATCGATGGTCTGGAAGGTTCAGAATCAAATCAATTCACAAAACAAAGTCTGGATGGAACAGATTATCCACACATTCTTAGTGCCAGGATGCAAAGGGATATTGTAACACCTTCGAGAGTAATGAAAATCGTATGCTACAACCTTTCTCTCAGTTACTTTCAAAAGTGCTAAAATATCTCTTTGCATGCTGATACAGACTAACATGGGAGTTGTGGTTTTCCAAGGCATTTAGGCTTCCCTGCTGGAGTGCTGGTTCCAGGTAAATTGCTATCAGTTTCTGCTTGCTTAATACCGGAAGCCCCCCCATATCCGGGACTGTGGCGCAGCTGGCTGGGTGTCAGCTGCATTAAGATCACTACTGACTGAAAGGTCATGAGTTCGAAGCCAACCCAGGTTGGAGTGAGCTTCCAGCCAATTTTGTGTAGCTCGTTGTCGACCTTTGCAACCCGTTAGACAGTTGCATCTGTCGAGTAGGACATTTTGGTACCACCTATGTGTGGGGAGGCTAACTTAACAAATTTACGAGGCCATAAAAAATCTCCAACAAAAAGCATGCGGGGAATGTGGAAAGTACTTAATCAGTGTCGCAGATGGACGGTGAAGTGACAGCTCCTCTGGTGGCCAGAAAAAAATTAAATAGCCTCTGACTGTCTGTCTATATGTGTTATGTGTTGTGTGTTTATGGCATTGAATGTTTGCCGTGTATGTGTACATTGTAATCTGCCCTGAGTCCCCTGTGGGGTGAGAAGGGAGGAATATAAATACTGTAAATAAATAAATAAATAAATATCCTCCCGAAAACGGTTGCGTTGCCCAATGCGCGTTTTTCTTCCGCATCCAAAAAAGTGGCTCTTTTCGGACCATTGGTGACAATGGGGAACTTACAAGGCTCTCCTTTCCCCTGGGAGCCTTTCCTTTCTTCCCTTCAAGGGAGCCTGGGTATCAGCAATGGGGTTAAGAAAGCACCCTATCCAGCCCATTATGGGGGGGGGGGGGGACTTCCCACAGGCTTCCCTTCCATATCCTTCATTAAGATCTGGATTTTAAAAAGCGTCAGAGTTGAGATGCCAGTCTTTTTTTATCCTTTTCCTTCTGTTTGCAGAGGAGGAGACGAGTTTAATGCTTCTAGAGGAGAGGCAGGCACTTTCTCTCCCAACACCAGCAACATGCCACACAGCTTTCCAAGGCATTTTAAGGAGGTCCATGGAAGGTAGAGTGATGGCCTGGAGGTCAGTGCAGATATCCTCCTTGGACTACCTTAAAAATCCCCTCTGTTACCTGCAATCTCTTTTCTGCTTCCTTAAAGCTGTTTCTACTTTCTACTTTAGGGGAGAGATAGGTTTCTCTTTTTTGTTTGCTGGGATTACTATTGTTAATAATTTTATTATCTTTTAGAAGTATTTTCTGAAGGAGAGGAAGGGAAGGAGAAAAAGAAGCTAAAAGGGTGACTTTCCAAGCCCCCAAATGCACGCACGCCC
This sequence comes from Anolis apletophallus, assembly GCA_030556195.1. Taxonomy (NCBI): domain Eukaryota; kingdom Metazoa; phylum Chordata; class Lepidosauria; order Squamata; family Anolidae; genus Anolis; species Anolis apletophallus. The sequence continues at coordinate 116,951,313 of JARBWK010000008.1, forward strand.
CACCCACCGTCCCTCAGGTCCCCAACTCACAATCAGTCCCACTAAATCAGTGTTTCTCAACCTTCCTAATGCTGTGACCCCTTAATACAGTTCCTCATGTTGTAGTGACCCCCAACCATAACATTATTTTCGTTGCTCCTTCATGAATGTAATTTTGCTACTATTAGGAATGGTAATGTAAATACATGATATGCAGGATATATTTTCATTTCATCCAAAATTGGCACAATTATCCAATACTGCCAAATTTGAATACTGGGGAGGGGGTGTCATGATGCAGGGTCTTGGCCCAGCCCCTTAATCACACACACAGAGACGGTAATCAGCTATTTATTGAATAATAACAAACAGGTGAAAAGGTAAATTGTCCATAAAAGTATCAAAAGTTCAATCAAAAAGGTAAAGAGTCAATAAGTAAAATCCAAAGGCAAACGTAGCAAAGAGCAAAACAAGGCGGATCAAGGACTTGGTCTTGGAACAAGGGTTCACAAGGCCCAAGAAACCTTGGCAAGGGATCGAGCCGACAACCTGGCTCCGTGGATCTTCGCTCGCTTCACTCCCTTCAGATCAGAAGTGGCCGAGCTACTGAGGATCCGTTCCTACGGATCCTATACTTAATTCCCTTTGTGAGACCCCCGACGCTCTAGGCTTCTGCACCAATCTGTGCTACGGGATCTAGCGCTCCTCTGGCGCTCTAGGCTTCGGTGCCATTCCCTCCTGCTGGACTCGATGCTCCGTCTCCTATCAAAGCTTCGTCCTTGCCTCCCAGCACCTGGGTCGCTATCTTCATGAGAGCCTAACTCCCTTTCAGCTTCCATGGGCTCATCCCTGATCCTATCCTGCGACCCGTAACCACCTGGTTTCTCATACTGATTATCGGAGTCAGCACTTTCAGTGTCAGCCTGACTTTCCCAGCTATCATAGCCATCAGGCCATTCATCATCCCAGGCCAAGCTCTCTGTGGGAGAGGAAGGCCCAGCCAACTCATCATCCCCTTCCTCCATGTCCTCATCAGCTGCAGCTGGCCCTAATGCAAGTGGGACCCCCGGTACCGCCCCTTGCCCCCCAGGCACGAAAGGGAACTGGGTTGCTACAGGGGGGGGGGGGATTGATTTTGTCATTTGGGAGTTGTAGTTACTGGGATTTATAGTTCATCTACAATCAAAGAGGATTCTGAACTCCACCAATGATAGAATTGAACCAAACTTGGCACACAGAACTTCTGTGACCAGCAGAATATACAGGAAGGGTTTGGTGGACATTGAGTTTTGGCGTTGTAGTTCACCTATATCCAGAGAGCACTGTGGACTTAAATAATGATGGATCTGGACCAAACTAGGCACAAATACGCAGTATAGCCAAATGTGAACACTGGTGGAGTTTGGGGAAAATAGACCTTGACATTTGGGAGTTGTGGTTGCTGGGATTTATAGTTCACCTACAAAGAGCATTCTGAACCTAAAAAATTGGGCCAAACTTCCCACGCAGAACCCCCATGAGCAACAAAAAATACTGTGTTTTCTAATGGTCTTTGGTGACCCCTCTGACACCCCCTCACAACCCCCCAGGGGTCCCGACCCCTAGGTTGAGAAAAGCTGCACTAAACAAAAAGACACAGGAAAATCAAGAAAAATCAAAAATATTCAACTGTGATGCGAAATAGGTGAGGAGGAGCCTTGATTGGCTGCCTTGTGGTCCCTTTTCAGATGGGAATCCATGATGGCTGGGTTTTTGCCGTTACGGATACCGGATCGGACCAAAAAGGCTGGATTGGCCCAAGGGGATGGTTAGGCTAAAAATTTCCAGGCTCAAGTCTACTGCTGATGTGTTACCAAACCACAACTTCCAGAATGGTTTTGAATCCCTAGTTATCTGTCAAGAGTGACCTTTAAATCAAGCATTTTCAGTGGGTTTTTATTTGTCCTACACCATATGACATATTGCTAAGGAAGTATCTATAGACTGTGTCCAAGTACTTTCCAATGTTTTGTTTGCATAGTGAAAACTGGCTTTTGTTCTTTTTTCTTCCTACACTGTTTGGGAGTACAGCCTCCCTTGCCACCATTTATCCATTTTCATAAACTCTGAGTATATTATTGGAATCATTTTCAATCAGAATTTCAGATTCCAGAAGAAACAGGTGTGCTATATGGCATGTTAAATTCCCGAGAACTCAGTCCAAAGACTCACATTCTGCTGCTGTGTCCAAGATAAAGAAGAGCCTATTTTCCCAGACTTTATAGAGACTATATAAAATGAGTGCATACAATCATTGTTTCCTCAACATAAGGGGAAAGAGCCATATCAAGAGATCAAGGAAAAGTACCGAGACAAATTATGGTTGAAATGAGCCCAATGAAATGAGTAAGGACTTCATCATGTACAAGGTCTCTTATGGCGTCCCGCCCAAGGCCTGAAAAGGGGGCTTTAAGAAAGGGCGAAGCTTCTATAGACCCTGGGGTTCGCGTTTAGCTTTCCCATAAAAGAAAACCTGGAGTGTTTAAGCAATGAGTTCAGGACCCAAGAAAAGATGAACTCAAAACAATGGTTTATTTGATAACAAACAGTAAAAACTGATGGTCCAAAAAGCTTGAAGTGGGTTGCAAAAAGAGTCCTCTAAACAAAGGGAAAACGTTCACTTGCCTCATGCAGAATGAAGGTACCTTTCTTCGGAATCCAGGTGTCCTTTGTTGCTCCTCAAATGGTCCCCCGACACACGAAGTTCTGAGGTCCCCAGAAATTACAGTCTTTGGGTGAAGGGCTGGCCTTCCTATCACTGTAGTCCTGGCTTGAGAGCGTAGGGAGAAACTATACATGGACAAAGATGCGTTGTCTAAGTGAGCTTAAGATTTCCGCCTGCTTCGTCCATAAGCTATCCTTGGAATGGAATAGAGAGGACGCCCTGCCCCTCACATGACCTCAGAAAGGGGAGGAGTTCGGGGTGGTGATGCTAGGTTAGCACCAAGACAAAGCTCCTCCTAAAGTGTCCACATGGCAGAACAAAAGCCATGCAGGTGAATGACAAACAGGTACACAATACAAACGCAAAACAAAACAAATGCAAACCAAGCCCCGTTGGGGGTGCCATATCTCTCCCCCTCCCTGCCCATTTCCACACAGTTCTAAAACAGTTTTGTGTGTGTGAGGAGCTACTTGAGAAACTGCAAGTCGCATTTGGTGTGAGAGAATTGGCTATCTGCAAGGACGTTGCTCAGGGGACGCTTGGATCTTTTCCCATCCAGTGAGAGGCTTCTCTCATGTCCCTACATAAGAGGTTGGAGTTGACAGATGGGAGCTCGCTCCGCTCCCTGGGGGCTCCTTCTAAAGCGGTTAATAGACGAATAGTACAGATCCCTTCATGCAGTGAAGCAGACTTCATTTTCGCAGCACATGGAAACGGACCCCAGAATGAGTTTTGAGGGGAAAGCGGGGGAAAGATGGATCTCCATGGGGGGAAAAGGTAGGATGGCTGGCCATCCCAAAAGACAGATCTTGACGGGAGGGAATGGTGTAAGATGGTTCCTTCTGCTTTGCCCCTGCTCATGAGATGAGGTTCTTAGTTTAAGAAGCTATGATGTAGGGCAGGTATCCTCAAACTGCGGCCCTCCTGCTGTTTGAGCCTTCAACTCCAAGAATTCCTGACCACTGAGCAAGCTCATTAGGGCTTCTGGAAGTTAGAGGCCCAAACAGCTGGAGGGCCACAGTTTGAGGATCCCTGATGTAGAGTCATCCCTCGGCTGTGTGATCAGTTAGGTGCAAGTTGTTGTTGTTTTAGATATGAAAAGGAGAAACATTTAGCATTTTTAAACAACAGATTGCCTACTTAAAATGTGTTTCCTAAGGCAGTGTTTCCCAAACATTTTTAGCCTACCGCCCCCTTTCCAGAAAAATATTTACTCACCGCCCCCCTAGAAATTATTTTTTTGAAATTTTTAATAGCAATTAAACAGAAAGATATATGTATTAATGTTTCTACCTTCTTTTAAAATTAAATGTTTTAATGTGTTTTAATTTTAAGTTAAATTTTATTTTAATTGCATGTTGTTTTTATGACATTGAAAAAAGAAGGGGCCGGCACTGGACAAGCGAGACCCACCTTGAAAAGTGCCTCCCGCTCGCCTCGCCTCGCACCGGGCCCAGCAAGGCGCGCTTGCAAGGATGTCCCCATTGGAAGAAAGAGGCAATACACAGGACTGCGCCATGGGCGGGGTTGACGAGAAGTAGGAGGCGCGCACTGCAACACCTGCCTGGGGATCCCGCTTGCGACTGTGTCCCTGCGAGTTGGAATCTCTGGGCAGGAGTTACCATAGAAACCGCAGCATGCGCCTCCTTCCCCTTCAACCCCGTCCACGGCGCAATCCTGTGTATCGCCTCTTTCTTCCAGTGGAAGAGCCACATTAGCCACATTAGGAGCCACATCCACTGTTTTAGCATGGTGAGATGTGTTCCACACCGGCCATGCATATTCAGCAGCAGGGTAGCAAAGCACAAGGTCAGATGTCTGATTGTGATCTACAGGTTGTGCCAGCCAGTTATCATATGATAATTTCTAGCACCTACTTTTGCTTTATATTCAAGCAAAGGCGTGTGTGATAAGGTACTATGTCTAGATCAGTGGTGCTCAAACTTTTTTGGCCTACTGCCCCCTTTCCAGAAAAAAAAATTGCTCCCCTTCCCCCTAGAAATTAATGTTAAAAATTTTTTATAGCAATTAAACAGAAAGATATATGTATTAATATTTCTACCTTTTTTGTAAAATATAGTAAAATATGCTTGTGTTTAGGTAAGGTTGCCCAGTGTTTTTTTCCATGAATCAGGGCCAGCTGACACCTCCCAACAAAGGATCCCCCCAGGCAATAACCAGCCAGGCACTGAAGCTGCAAGGCCATTAAATGCTAATCAAGGTAGCCAATTGCAACATTCACACTTGCCTCAAGCAGACTAGACTTCTTTCTCCCACCCTGGACATTCCACTTGCCTAGTTTCCAACAGACTTCACAACCTCTGAGGATGCCTGCCGTAGATGTAGTTGGGGCAAAAGGTCACAAGCACGCGAGTGTGTGCGCCTGCAAGTTGCAAGAGGGCTGTATGGCATGGGCAGAGTTCAGGAAAGGAAGGGGCGGGCTCTGCGCAGAGCCCTGTTGGCGTGGGAGGCCTGCTGGCGTGAGAGGAGTTCAGGAGAGCAAAGGGACGGGCTCTGCGCAGTGGCAACACAAGGCCAGGGTAATGCCATCACCCCCTTTCTAAGCTTCAGTACCCCCTAATTTCATCGGAGGCTTCTACCCATGCCCGGATTACCCATAAGGCCAACAAGGCCATGGCCTAGGGGCACAAGCTGGGGGCACAGATCAGAACCAAAAAAAACCAAAACTGGTCTGCGCCCCTCTTTCCCCCTTTCTCATGCCCCTCCTCGCTCCTTCTCCTGGCAAAGTCTCTGCTCCATCCCCTCTGACTCTCTCTCTCTCTCTCACGCGCGCCTTCTCTTTCTCGCTCGCTTTCTCACTCTCTCTCGCGCTCTCGCTCCCTCATGTGCACGCTCCCTCTCACTCTTGCTCACTCTTGCTCACTCTTGCTCGCTCTCGTGCTCTCTCTCGCGCGCTCTCTCTCTCTTGCTCTCTCGCGCACGCTCTCTCTTGCTCGCTCTCTTGCGCTCTCTCTCTCTCTCTCTCATTCTCTCTCATGCACGCCTTTGGAGCGGGTTTGCACCCGCTGCGCTCTCCCCAAGCCTCTCGACTCCCAAGGAGACCTTCAGAGCACAGTGGAGCTTTCCAGCCGGTGGGAATGGGGACCTTGGAGGTGGCGGGAGGTTGGCTTAAAGGGGGTGTAATTCCAAACTGTGGCCTAAGGTGCGAAAAAGTGTTAATCCAGGCCTGCTTCTACCCCCCCCCCCGAAATGCACGACCGCCCACCGGAGCGCAGTAGCGCCCACTTTGAGAATCACTGGTTTAGATCTAACCCATAAAGTCTTGTGTCATTGAATCGCTCCTTTCAGAATAGAACTGCTCATTTCTCAGATGAAACTAATTATTTCCTTAAGCTTTTCTTTTATTTAGACCAAGCTGACAATGCATGATAACCTAATGAGTCATATGTAATTTCCCCCCTCACATCATTACTTCCTATGACATCATTGTAACGGTTTTTGTAAAACAAAGCCAAATAGAGAACCTGTGACAAGGTGATTTTGCCTGTATAATTGTTTCAGGCAGCCTCCAGCCTATGGAGGGTTGGGATAATTTTTTTTTTTTTAAAAAAAAAGCTTAATGGAAAAAATAATTCACATACATTTACTTAGGTTGGTTTGTTACAGATCTAGTCCAGATCAATAAAAAAAACAGCTGTTAACCACCAACGAGACTTTTTGGGTGAAGAGTTAGGGAGACGTGTGTAAACATTTCAATCACTCAGTTTAATCTGGTTCTAACATGTGGCGCACATGGGGCGGTGAAGGGAAGCCATCTATTACTTCAGTATTCTGTTTTTCACATCGCTGGGTGGATCTCAAAGGCTTGCAAGCTCTTGAAGAATCAGTCAATTTCATTCTTTAATCCTTTCCTCATTTTCTACTATTCTTTCCTAACTTACAGATGTGTGTATCCTGACTCTCTGCTGCCCCCTACTGTTGTCCTTAGCTTTGTCTCATGCAAAGAACTGACATGAAAATAGTGAGCTGGATTTAAAATCAGAGTTTGGAAAAAGTTACTTTGTGAACTTGTTGTGTGCCTTCAAGTTGTTTCCAACCTCTGGCAACCATATCACAGGGTCTTCTTGGCATGATGTGTTGGATTGCCATTGCCTTCCTCTGACGCTGAGAGAGTTCGACTTGCCCCAGGTTTCCCAGTGGCTTTCTTGGCCAAGCAGGGATTCGAACCCTGGTCTCCAGAGTCATAGTCAAATGTCCAAACTACATTGGTTCCAAGTTTGTGAATTATCGTTTTCAAAGTCATCCTTCCAGTGTGACTGCTAGCCATGCAGATAGTTGGGTTATTGGAATTATAATCCTGCTCCAGATCTAATAAAATTAGCAGTAAATAGAATTTCTGTAATTTTACCTAGTAAGACTGGCTGCAAGGTTGTAGCCAGGGGGCGGGTTTAGGGGTTCAACCCCCCCCCCCCAAAATTCTGGTTAAAAATAAACCTGATTAATCATTAATTTTAACTAGTTAATCAAATCCCCATGCTCAGTCTATGAAAAGCAAACATTACATTGATTTAATTAACTCTCTATAAAAATATAGAATGAACCACACTATTTAAATCATTTTGTTTTATGGAACTATTCTTCATGATTTGCTAAAACAGAATCACATGAGGTCTCTTCCAACTCTATGATTCCTTTATTTCCCCCCCCCCCCTTTTTTTTCTGACTATGGCCCCATCCACAATTTCATAAAATGTCATTTGAAAGCCAAAAGAAATTGCATTGTATTTTTATCATGTCAGAAACGACTTGAGAAACTGCACGTTGCTTCTGGTGTGAGAGAATTCGATGTCTGCAGAGATGTTGCTCAGGGAATGCCTGTGGGAGGCTTATCTCATGTCCCCACATGGGAAGCTGGAGCTAACAGATGGGAGCTCGCCCCATCTTGCAGATGTGAACCACTGACCTTCAGATCAGGAGTTCAGCCAGCACAAGGGTTTAGCCCATCGCGCTACCATGGCTTCTATTGCATTATATCGCCAGTGTAGACTCAGATAATGCTTTTGTGGCCCAAATCAATGTCTCGGTCCCCATACACACTACCATATAATGCGGTTTTAAGATCCAGCTCCAGTTCTAAATTGAAGAGACCTAATGAATCAGTTGAGTTGCCAGTTTGTCTTTTTTCTTGGAGATGTTGTGCAGTGAATATTATATCAGTACGAGGGTGAGAAAACACCCTCCCTGAGTCCCGTACAGTCCCCCTGGGGGTGAGAAGGATTCCCCACCACCACCACCACCACCACCCGGGGGGGGGGGGGTGAGAAGGACGGGGTAGAAATAATGTAAATAAATAAAACAGGAAGTGAGAGAAATCTATCCTTTGGGATGGTAATTCTCTCCTGAAAGAGTTACTATGGGGAAAAGGTATCTCCACTGAAGCTTTATCTCCAATCCTTGTTCTCACAACAAGACATTTATTTTTCAAAATGCAATGATCCCAGGGACAGAAAGTGAGGTGCAATCTGATCAGAGGCTCAAACAGCAAAACAAACACCACAGTGGTGTTAACCGTTATCTATGCTATCCAAAGATAGATAGATAAATAGATAGATAGATAGATAGATAGATAGATGATAGATAGATATCTGGAATTACGTTTAAAATGTACCTGTTCTAATTTACAAATTAATTCAACTTAAGAACAAACCTACAGAACTTATCTTGTTCATAACTTGGGGACTTCCTTTGCTTAAAACCTACTCGATACAAAAGCTTTGGAAGCATTAAATAAAGAGTTCCAACTAATAACATTAAATTGCAACTCAGGGTGGATCTACATTACCATAATGCAATTTCAGAATGCAGATTAACTGTATTGAGCTAGTTTCTGTGAGTCTGCACCGTCATATAATCCAGTATTGAAAATGCTACTAGAACTGAGGTTGCATCTACACTTTGGAATTAAGGCAGTTCGACACCACTTTAACTGCCATGACTCAATGTTATGGAATCATAGAATTTGTAGTCTGGAGAGGCATCAGCACTTTTAAATGGAGAAAGTGAAAGATTTTGTCAAACTCCAGCTCCAATGATTACATAGCATTGAGGCATGGCAGTTAAAGTGGTGTCAAACCGCATTAATTCTACAATGTAGATGCACCCTCGGTTCTAGTCACCAAATGACAGCTTTGAGAAGCCAATATAGTCCATCAAATTAACATCAAATTATTAATATCTCAGTTCTCATTTGATCTTTATTGGGATTGAGATGCTCTCTTTCTTTATTCCTTGGGTTTTTTTGCTACCCTGGAGACTAGGATGTGGAACAATGACTTCAAACTACAGGAAAGGATAGTCTACTTGAACATTAGGACAGTGTTTCCCAACCGCTGTGACACAGCACAGTAGTGTGCCACGACGACCTCCTGCTCTGCCGCGAGAAAAGCTCTCTGCCCCCCTTCCTTCCCCCCTCCTCCTGCCGAACTCCTGCTGCTTGGGGGAGGAGGAGGAAGGGCTGGGGCGCCGCCTCCTTCGGCCGTTTCCCCAGCCAGCCTCCAATCCGCCATGACTCTGGCCCCTCGCTCACCCTTTGCTCTCTGAAGCCACGCGGAAGCCACCCACTGAAGCCCGTCCACCACTCATGCTCCTCCTCCACGCGGTTTCAGCGAGCGAGGGGTGGGCTTCATGACTCCCACCCCTCGCTTGCACTGCCCCCTCAAGGCTGGAGAAGCTGTGGGAGAGCTGAAGCCAGGGGAAGGGGGCAGGGCATGGCATGGCCTGGCTCCGCCCCTCCCCCCGGCTTCAGCTCTCCCATAGTTTCTCCAGCCTTGAGGGGACAGTGCCAAGCCAGCATTGTGCTGGCTCTGCCACTGCTGGCTTGGCACTGCCCCCTCAAGGCTGGAGAAGCTGTGAGAGAGCTGAAGCTGGGAGGAGGGGGCTGGGCATGGCATGGCCTGGCTCCTCCCCCTCCCTCGGCTTCAGCTCTCCCAGCAGCTGCTCCCAGCAGGCCACCATCCCCCAGCTGTTCTTTACTGTGTTAGAGTGTCATTTTGTGTCATTTTGGTTGGTGGTGTGTCCCCGGATTTTTTTAATGTTAAAAGTGTGCTGTGGCTCAAAAAAGGTTGGGAAGCACTGCATTAGGAAGAACTTCCTAACTGTTGAGAGTTGTTCAGCAGTGGAACTCTCTGCCCTGGAATGTGGTGGAGGCTCCTTCTTTGGAGGCTTTTAAACAGAGGCTGGATGGCCATCTGTCAGGGGTGCTTTGAATGCAATTTTCCTGCTTCTTGGCAGGGAGTTGGACCGGATGGCCCATGAAGTCTCTTCCAACACTAGGATCCTAAGATTCCTTTATTACTCAATTTTTTAAAAAATCAGCCACATTAATCCCTCCAAAGCAGGACAGAGCTTTTAGAAATACAACTCTTTATATAAAAGATATATTAAACAATAAAAAATAATAGCAATGTATTAGCAGTGACCGCCAGTCTACTTTGGGAAGACAATAATTAAGCACGTTCTGATTAATGCTTAATATCAACTCTCACAGTCTACTGAATTTGTCACAAGAGGGCAGCACATTTCCAAGGAAAGCCGTAGTGAGCAAAGAATCAGGGGCCACGGGCTGCATTCTGTAAAAATGCATGCCAAGTTGAGTCTGTCATCTCTGGGATAGATCCCAAAGCATCTCAAGTCATTTGCTGCTGGGCTTTCATTCAGATATCATAAGCCTTTATCTCATCTGTCCCTCAATCTTTGCTTGCTTCTTACTTCCCAAAAGAGGAATTATTTGGCAGGGAAAAAGAATGTGGAGGAATCATTAGCAGAAAGGACAGCATACCACATTGAAAAGGAGCATGTGCAAAATTGCTTGATTTAATAATAATAATAATAATAATAATAATAATGTTTTGTATGTGTTGTTGAAGGGTTTCATGGCCGGAATCACTGGGTTGCTGTGAGTTTTTCATGCTGTATGGCCATGTTCCAGTAGCATTATGACATTTCGCCCACATCTATGGCAGGCATCCTCAGAGGTTGTGAGGTCTGTTGGGGCTATTCAATGCTAATCAAGCTAACCAACTGCAACATTCACACTTGCCTCAAACAGATAAGAGTTCTTTCTTCCACAGATATATAAACCCCATTTACCTAGTTTCCAACAGACCTCACAGCCTCTGCCATAGATGTGGGCAAAACGTCAGGAGAGAATGCTTCTGGAACATGGCCATACAGCCCGGAAAACTCACAGCAACCCAATCAGGTTATTTCTTATCCACCTTACATCAAGGCTCGAAGCAGGGTTCAATATAGTTAAAACACATAGATAAAAACATAAAACCATTTAAAACACATAGTCTTAAAAGACATAAGATTAAAACACATTAAAATATTTCATACTAATAAAGTACCATATTAAAATTCGTAGTTTAAAACTGACTGAGTTGTCCCACATTTGAATAACAATAGTAATTGTTATTGTTGTTGTTCTGATATGCATTCTGGTTGTTAGGACTCACGGCAATTTACAAACAAAAAAGAATACAAACCCTTTTTTTCATATCAGGAGTGACTTGAGAAACTGCAAGTCGCTTCTGGTGTGAGAGAATTGGCTGTCTGCGAGGACGATGCCCGGGGACACTCAGATGTTTGATGTTTTACCATCCTTGTGGGAGGTTTCTCTCATGTCCCCGCATGGGGAGCTAGAGCTGACAGAGGGAGCTCAACCCACTCTCCCTGGATTCGAACCACTGACCTGTTGGTCAGCAGTCCTGCTGGCATAAGAGATAAACCCATTGTGCCATTGGGGCTTCCAAACCGAAAACCCAAAATAAAGTACATATAAAAACATCAGTACAGATATATAAAATATTATCTACATTTTTGGGGAAAATGATACCAGTTCAAACACTGATTCAAGTGAAATGAGATCTTCTATTCCGTTCACAGGGCTAGGTTTAAACCATATAGAAGGAAATGTATGTGGCATTTTGAAATAGCATTTAGATTGAGAATTGATACTTGTCTTATTGATGCCAGAGAGACAGATATGCCCACATACACACACTCATTACTCTTTTTGATTGTGAACAGTTTAAATATAATTTAAATGTAATGAAGTGTAAATATATCTGCTCCAAAAAGTCAGTGTTTAATTAGAGGGGGGGGAGGAGAAAGATTGCACCCTGCTCAAATTCTTGTTTTCATATATTAGAAGCAGAAAAAAATGCTGATCTTTGGATGCTTTTTTCACTGGCTTTATAAATAATCAGGAAAACCCCATGAAAAGCTAGCCTCACTGTTATGTTAAAAATCTCTTATGGGTGTATCTATATCAGGCATGGACAAACTTCAGCCCTCAGGTGCGTTTTGGACATCAACACCCACAATTCCTAACAGCTGGTTAGGAATTGTGGGAGTTGAAATCCAAAAAACCGGAGGGCCGAAGTTTGCACATGCCTGATCTATACTGTAGAATTAATGCTGTTTGACATCACTTTAACTGCCATGGCTCAAAGCTATGGAACCATACAAGATCTTTAATCTTCTATGGCAAAGAGTGCTGATGCCTCACTAAACTACAGGATTCAAGATTACATAGAATTGAGCCATTTTAGATAAACTAGCTAGAAGGTGTCAAACTGCATTAATTCTACAGTGTAGATGCGCCCTTGGGCAGCTGATTTCAGGTTTCAGAATGCAGCAATTTCCTACTTAAATTCTTAGCTTCAATATCAATTTCCCACTTTTAATGCTGTTGTTTGCCCCAAAGTTATGGCAATCAGAAATGTTACACAATAAAGCAGATAGTAGCAGCCTGCTACTAACTGCTTCATTGTGTAAAGGCTGGAGGTGGCAGGAGTTAGAGGGAAATTCTCATTGGAAATAATGGCTGAAGAAATGTGCCCCTTCCCTTCGAGTCCTCTAAATGGGTTACACACTTCAGAACATAGGATCTCATCTGATGATATAGTTTAAGACATGCAAAGCCATTTTTAAACACAGGAACAGTGGTTCCTACCCTTTGGTCCTCCAATTGTTTTGGACTTCAACTCCCAGAAATCCCAGCCAGTTTCCCAGTTGTTAGGAATTATGGGAGGAGCCCCCGGTGGCACAGTGGGTTAAACCACTGAGTTGCTGAACTTGTTGACCGAAAGGTTGCAGGTTCAAATCCAGGGAGTGGTGTGAGCTCCTACTGTTAGTCCCAGCTTCTGCCAACCTAGCAGTTTGAAAACATGCAAATGTGAGTAGATCAATAGGTTCCGCTCCAACAGGAAGGTAATGGCACTCCATGCACTCATACCAGCCACATGACCTTGGAGGTGTCTATGAACAATGCTGGCTCTTTGGCTTATAAATTGAGATGAGCACCAACCCCAGAGTCAGACTTAATGTCAGGGGTAAACCTTTACTTTTACCTTAGGAATTATGGGAGCTGAAGTCCAAAACACCTGGAGGACCAAAGTTTAGGAACCATTGAAATAGAGGTTCACCAACAATACCAATCTTGTTTTCATGCATTACTCGGAGATGCATATTGCTTCAATAGAATGTATGATTTCTCAGTCAGTTCTATGCAAGCTGCAACTGCTCCTTCTAGCTAGTTTGGGGCCAGTCCAACCATTAGGTCAGGAGTGGGAATAATCTGCTTTTCTGAATATTGTTGGGTTGCAACCTCCAGCACCCCTAGCTCAATATAATTATGAATTGCTAGGTTTTTTTTTTTGTTTCAGGTTCACTTTAATTTATGGTGACCTTATGAATTGGAGACATCAAACTTATCTGATCCTTAACCATCCTGCTTAGATCTTGCAGACTAAGGACTGTGACTTCCTTGCTTGTGTCTACCTATCTGGAATCCAGTCTTCTTCTTTTCCTACTGCCCTTTATCAAGTAATATAATCATCTTTTTGAGCGAGTCCTGTCTTTTTATGGTATGGCCAGTGCACAACAGCCTCAATTTGATCATCTTGGCTTCTAGGCACAGGTCAGATTTGATTGGTTCATTTATTTGTCTTTTGAATGGTCCACAAAACTCTTCTTCAGCACCCCATTCAAATTAGTTGAATTTATTTCTATAACCTTTGTTTAAACTTTCCATCTTTCACAACCACGCATAGAAATAGAGTACATGATGGCATAGATCATTCTAACTTTAGTATTCAGTGATAGATGTTTACACTTTGGGATCTTATCTAATTCTGTCTAGTTTCCACCCCAGTTAATAATGAGATAGAGTTTGGGCCCTTCTACACTGCCATAAAATCCAGAATATCAAGACAGATAATCCACATTATCTGCTTTGAACTGGATTATCTGCCACATAATCCAGTTCAAAGCAGATAACTTGGATTTTATACAGCTATGGAGAAGGGGTCTATGACAAATGCCTCAATGGGCAGATATTAGGGGTGGTTGATCCAAAAATGTTTCTAAACTCGTGAGGGAGGGGCCGGAACCGCTTCCATTTCGAAAGTGATACACTTGCGCAGTTTTCCGGCTCTGTTTCGAAATTGGTCCGTATTTAATAACAAAATTAGTTACTACTTCGTTAATGGCGCCACACATGTGCAGTACACAGGGGATGCCCACCTCCACGCCCCCTCACCAGCTCAGAATCAACCCACAATATCTCTAATGTGGGTTGATTCTCAGCTGGCGAGGAGGGATGGAGTGCATGACCTTCATGCCCCCTCGCCAGCTGAGAACCAACACAGTTAAAGATAACCCGTGTTAGTTCTCAGGTGGCGAGGGGGGATGGAGGGCATTGCATGCCCTACGCCCCCCCCCTCGCCACCTGAGAACCAATGTGGGTTATCTTTAACCCGCATTGGTTCTCAGCTGGTGAGGGAGTGTGGAGGGCATCGCCTCCACGCCCCCCTCGCCAGCTGAGAACTAACGCGGGTTTTCTTTAACCCTCGTTGGTTGTCAGCTGGCAGGTGAGTGTGGAGGGCATCACCAACGTGGGTTAAAGATAAGAAAGGACAGAAATAAAAATGACATAATAACGCGTCCTTTACGGAAATGGCGGACCTGGTTTCGATTTAGAAATGTCACTTCTGGGTTGCTGGCTGCGGGTTGAATTAGGGTCTAAATTGATTTTAATTCGAAATAATAACGGTTTTCTAAGGATAAGGGCCGGAGATATTCACCCCTAGCAGATACATTAAGAGCTGGAAGTAAAAAACTTGATATAATGGAGTTGGGCCACACAGCTGGACACTGAAGCAAACTTTGTTGGCCAATCCATTTGGTTCTCTAAGTCAGGGGTTCTGAACCTGTGAATCCCCAGATGTTTTGGCCTTCAACTCCCAGAAATCCTGACATCTGGTAAACTGGCTAGGATTTCTGGGAGTTGTAGTCCAAAACACCTGGGGACTCACAGGTCAAGAACCACTGTCCTATGTGCAAGGATGGGAGCCAGCATGGTGTACTGGTGTGAGACAACAGAACTCAGATCCCTTCTTGGCCATGAAAGCCTACTGGGTAACCTTAGGGAAGTCACACACACTCATAGCCTTAGAAGAAAGCAATGGCAACCTAGCTCTGAACCAATTGCATGATGAATTCACCTTAGGATCACTATATGTTGGCGATGACCTCTCGCATTTCAGCTCAAGCAGCGAAATGTCTTGGGCCAGCCCATTATCTATCATTTTAATAATAAACGAACAAAGGCAAATCAAAAACATCTCTGCAGGTCTCAAAGACCATACATAGAAAATACAGAGTATGGATACAACTCGTTACAAATAACTTATGTGAAACTGCTTCTGTTTTTTTTCAATAGTGAAAGTATAACTAGGTTATATTGTGACAACTCAATGAGGGATACTTTCACTCCTTTTGAGAAATAATATTGTGACAGCAGTGAGGTGTACCAGAGGAGTGTCTTTTGTACCACAAATCAGCAGTTTGCGACATTTCAATTTTTCTTAGATAATGAAAAGGACACACGACTTTCAAATTACGTTTTGAGATACAAGACTGTAAAAAGAAACATTTAAGAAGAAGATAATAACAGTAGCTACTTTGGGGAGCCTTCGGAACTGTAATGGTATAACATTTCATCACAAAGTATTCTGATCGCAAAGTATTTCTCGTATTTGTCAGAACCCAGAATCATCTGTTCGGGGGAGTTAGAAGCTGAAGAGACATTAATGTAGGTGCTCTTTGGATAGTCGCTTTATCAGCCTGATCTTCCTCAAAGGGGTACTGTTGGGGAAAAGGGGAAGGAGGACATCTACGTACAGTGTCTTGAGCATTTTGAAAACGGGTGATATCTGGCTCAACAACAGTAGATGCGAAAGGGATCTAGGAATCTTAGTAGACTACAAGCTGCCATGAGTCAAGTGTGATGCGGCAGCTAAAAAGCCAATGCAATTCTAGGCTGCAGCAATAGGAATATAGGGGTTCCCAACTTATTTTTATCAGGGACCACTATGATCAGAGGCTACTTTGACCAGGGACTACTTTGACCAGGGACCACTCTCCAACATTAGTACCAAAAGGGTTACAAATCTGTTTTTGGTCAACTTTAGATTCGGATTGGTTATTTGGGGTGCTAATTCAGAAAATTGCATTGGATCGATCACATCAGCTCCAGTTTCTGATACAGAACATACGCCATCCAGTCATCACTATCTGCTCACCCACAGAAAACCATATTTAACAATCTAGAGCTGATGTGGTATATCCAATGTAATTGACAAGCTGGAATGTGTCCAGAGGAGGTTGACTAAAATGATCAAGGGTCTGGAGAACAAGCCCTATGAGGAGCGACTTAAAGAGCTGGGCATGTTTAGCCTGAAGAAGAGAAGGCTGAGAGGAGACATGGTAGTCATGTATAAATATTCGAGAAGAAGTCATAGGGAGGAGGGAGCAAGCTTGTTTTCTGCTGTCCTGGAGACTAGGATGCAGAACAATGACTTCAAATGACAAGAAAGGAGATTCCATCTGAACATTAGGAAGAACTTCCTGACTATGAGAGCTGTTCAGCAGTGGAAGTCTCTGCCCCAGAGTGTGGTGGAGGCTCTTTCTTTGGAGGCTTTTAAACAGAGGCTGGATGGCCATCTGTCAGGGGTGCTTTGAATGCAATTTTCCTGCTTCTTAGCAGGGGGTTGGACTGGATGGCCCATGAGGTCTCTTCCAACTCTATGATTCTATGATTCTAAATTAGCACCCCAAATAACCCCAGGAACAGGCCTAAAAATGAAGACACCAAGGCACCCCTGCTTCCAGGTGCCACACAGAACGGCTCCACCCAGAGGGAGGGAGGGAGGGAGGAGGAGAAGGCAGCAGTCAGGAGGCTTGTTGTCATGCCTTTTGCAGGTAGTTAGCCTCTCCCCTCCCAACATCCCCATTGCCTTGGCATTATAAGAAGCTTTCGTGAGACTAGTTGCTCTTGTTGCAATGGTGTAGTAACAGTGAGGCCACATATCATATTTTAGTTCTTGGGGACCACTGGTGGTCCATGGATCACAGGTTGGGAACCACTAGTCTAGAAGTAATTCTGTTTTGGTCAACACTCACCTGGAGTATTTTGTCCAGTTCTGGCACCACAAGTCAAGAAGCTGACAAGTGGGATTGCAACCAAAATGGTCAAAGGTCTGGAAGCCAAGCCCTATGAAGATCAGCTTAGGGATCTGGGTATGTTTAGCCTGAAAAAGAGAAGGTGAAGAGGGAACATTAGAGCCATGTTTAAATATTTGAAAGGATATCACATTGAAGAGGGGACAAGCTTGTTTTCTGCTGCTCTAGAGACTAGGATATGGAGCCAGGATTCAAATGGAAAGAAAAGAGTTTCCACATAAACATTAGGAAGAACTTCCTGACACCAAAAGTTATTCAGTACTGCAGTGTTTCTCAACCAGTGTGCCGTGGCACACTAGTGTGCCGTGAGCGATCATCAGGTGTGCCGCGAGAAAAGCTCTCTGCCCCCCTTCCTTCCCTCCTCCTCCTGCCGAACTCCTGCTGCTTGGGAGAGGAGGAGGAAGGGCCGAGTGGCGGTGAAGAAAAAGAAGAAGGGGCCGGGGCGCCGCCTCCTTCAGCCGTTTCCCCAGCCAGCCTCCAATCTACCATGACTCCTGCCACGACTCTCACCCCTCGCTCGCTGAAGCCGCGCGGAGGAGGAGCCCCACCTACTGAAGCCCATCCACCGCTCATGCTTCTCCTCTGTGGGAGAATTGAAGCTGGGGGGAGGGGGCGGGGCATGGCATGGCCTGGCTCCGCCCCCTCCCCCGGCTTCAGCGCTCCCACAGCTCCGCCAGCCTTGAGGGGGCAGTGCCAAGCCAGCATTGTGCTGGCTCTGCCACCGCTGGCTTGGCACTGCCCCCTCAAGGCTGGCAAAGCTGTGGGAGAACTGAAGCCGTGTGGAGGGGGCGGGGTATGGCGTGGCCTGGCTCCTCCCCCTCCCCAGCTTCGGCACTCCCAGCAGCTGCTCCCAGCAGGTCACCATCCCCCAGCCGTTCTTTACTGTGTTAGAGTGTCAATTTGGTTGGTGGTGTGCCCCCGGATTTTTTTAATGTTAAAAGTGTGCCGCAGCTCAAAAAAGGTTGGGAAACACTGCAGTACTGGGATATGTTGCTTTGGTGAAGTCACCTTCTTTGGTGGTTTTTAAACAGAAGCTGGATGGCCCTTGAGCTCTCTTCTCTCTGTTTCTATGAAGGAAGATCAGGACAGAAATCTAACTATTTTTTTATTTAAAAAAAATCAAATTTGCCATTGAAGTTGCTAAAAGAAAGGCTCAGTCTGACATGCAGAGAATTTGGTTTACTTTTTGACCTGGTTGCCTTGGAGCTGCCCCTTCCATATGTTCATCAAAACCAAAGAGGTTTTTAAAAATCTCTCAAGGCCACTAGACAGATGAAATAGTTTGTGATGAAATATTGCAACAGCCAGTGTCATTTGCTCCCTTTCCAAACCATTTCCCCAAGGGACCTTCCGGGGAAAAGAGCAACAGGTGTAAAAGGCCAGGTAGTTCAGCTAAAAACGGCAGGCAGGTATTTTTGTGCTTGATTTCTGTGGTCGTGCCAATGTAAAATTAAACCCATTAAGTTAAATAAATAAACTTGCCTGATGATATTTTGCCAGCAAAATGAAGGCGCTCTCGTCAAGGTCGGTCGGTTTTTCAAAGGGCCACCTCCTTCTCTGCGGTCTTATTTTTAATTCTATTTATAAATAGACTTGCCAGCATCTTAATGGTCTTGCTATTTTGCCTTTAACAGGCGAGAGACACTCCGATGTAGGACGTGAAGCCTCTTCCACTGCATATTTCCTTGCCAGGAAAAACTCATCTTGTGATGTTTCTGCAAGATGGGCAGCTGTTCTTCAAGCCACAGGATCGAGGCTGTTGTTCTTCCATCTGTATTCCTTTTACAGTAATTCCTTGTTCACCCTGATGCACGAATTGGGGTTGGGGTGGTTGAAAAAGAGGACAAGGCTACTACTTATTCAGCCAAAGAATGAGCAAAAACAACAACAGCACACACAGTCACCAGTTTGGGACCCATAGATCTGTGGTGGCATGAATTTCAGTGGCATAACGTTATATTAAGATGTGACCAAAAGCCCATTTGCACTATACAGTTATAGCATGATGATTCCACTTCAATTGCCATGGCTATATCCCCTGAAGCTCTCTAGTTTGGTGAAGTACTACAGTTTTCCGGCTGATATTCTAACAATTATAGGGAAATATATCACTATAATTGTGCACTGAAAGGGCACCAGGACCAAAAGTCACGTCTGGATTCCATGTATGTGAACGCTTAATTGGTCTGTTGCTGGAAGATGAGTCGCTGCTCATGGAAAGTTTCAGGAATGGTGATTTGTGTGTTTTGGGTCACCTTGAAGTACATCTAATTTTCCCAATTGTCCCTCTAAATCAAACCTGGGCATTTCATGGCCCGCGGGCCACATGTGGCCCACCAGCCGATTCTGACTGGCCTGCGTAAGGGCCCCGGCAGGCAGGCAGGCAGGCAAGCAGAGCGGTCAACAGATGGGAAGGGAGGAGGGAGACGAGGAGGATGTTGATGAACTATAACTCCCAAACTCAAGGTCAATGCCCACCAAACCCTTCTAGTGTCCCTGACTTTGATGCATTTGTTAAAGACCAACAGAGACTTGATTTCTCTCACTGAATAAGAAAAAAATAACTGAATAGCACCAAATGAGGTGATTAAACCAAAAATGTCAGCAATGTTTCTTATATGTCTGTAGAAAACCAAGAACCTCTTTCCAGGAATAAGTGAAACTCAAAATGTGCTTTGAAGCGAATGTGACTGAAAATGATCATTAATATAATGAATCACAAATGATACAAATGTTCACATTTTGTTAACCATTGTTTTGTAAAATTTTAGTGAATAAATGTCATTTTTCCTATGACAACCTCTCTTTTTCATTGCTCATGACATATACTCTTATCAGTCTTATTAATATATCAAAAATGCAATTTAGTGCCTTTTTATTATTATTAAAGAAATTCAATTGATATTATGTAGAATGTAGTTCAGCCTTTAGGTGCGGCCCTCCATAGTATTTTTTGGTTCTCGTGTGGACCCATGGAAAAAATAATTGCCCACCCCTGTTCTAAATTGAAGAAACTGAGACTCAGGACTGCAAAAAAAAAGCCCCTGGGATCTCATGGAGCCATGGCTTATACTTTCCCCACCTCTGACCAAGAGTGCTTCTCCTCCAGGCATGGGCAAACCTTTGCCCTCCAAGTGTTTTGGATTTTCACAATTCCTAATACCCTGTAGACTTTTAGGAATTGTGGATGTCCAAAACACATGAAGGATCGAAGTGAGGCCACAACCCTAGCCATATACCATATTTTAGCTCTTGCGGTCCACGATCCATAGGTTTGGAATCACTGGTCTAACTCAAGGGAAGCCATGGTGCCTTTTTATTCTGCTTTGGTCAGACCTCACCTGCAATAACACTGTGTCCAATTCTGGGCACCACAATTCAAGAGGAATAAGCTGGAGGGTTTCCAGAGGAGGACAACTAAAATGATCAAAGATCTGGAGACCATATCTTAAAGAGCTGGGCATATTTAACCTGCAGAAGAGAAGATTGAGAGGAGACATGAACATCATGGTTAGATATTTGAAATGATGTAATAAGGAAGAGGGAGCAGGCTTGTTTTATGCTGCCTTACAGACTAGTCATGGGTTCAAATTACAGGAAAGGGTGAATTTTAAGACGGATTTTATAGAAATATATTTTATTATGTATCTTTTATTTAAAATACTTTTGATGATGATGATAAACAACTTTATTTATACCCCACCACCCTCTCCCCAAAAGGGGTTTTCAGGGCGGCTAACATGAGGCCAAGCCCAAAACTACAAATTTACAACAAAATACAATACAATACAAGTCCATGCTATTGAGAACACAGCTGCGCTGGGCAGGGCACATCTCTAGGATGGAGGGCCACCGCCTCCCAAAGATACTACGCTATGGTGAACTCGCCACGGGTCAACGCAAGAGAGGCGCCCCCAAAAAGAGATAGAAGGACTCTCTGAAACAACATCTCAGGCTCAGCCAGATTGATCACCAACAATGGTCCACCCTGGCCTCACATCGGGAGGAGTGGAGGCGCACTATCCACAATGCTGCGGCCTCTTTCGAGAAGACATGCCAAATGGGTCTCAAAGAGAAACGACAATGCAGAAAGAACAGCAACTTGGAAACAACATCACCCAAGGAGACTTTCTGCTGTGCTTTCTGCAACCGGACTTGCCTATCTCAGATTGGCCTTTTTAGTCATCATTGTGCTTGTAAAAAGCGTGGGATGAGTCCTTCCTAAGAATCTTCATTCGCAAAGTAATGCCGAGTAGTAACAATACAAGTACAGCATAATAAAATACAAAAAGCAACAATACCATCAAAATAAATACGTAATATAACAAAATAAAATAAAACAATTCCAGAAAAACATGATAGAGAAATGGGACACAGTTGGCGCGCCAAATGTACTAGAAGTAGAATTGATAGAATTGATAAAACCCTGGATGACGAAGGTGGAATGTGTTTCTGAGGCGGGAACTCAAAGAGCTGAACAGTGGGATTAAACCTTCAATTAATAAGTGTATTTCTGGTATTTTTACAATGTTTATGTTTTAATTATTCTGTAATCCACCTCGAGGAGAGGCATTATTATTATTATTATTATTATTATTATTATTATTATTATATGAGATTCCACCTGAACATTAGGAAGAACTTCCTGACTATAAAAGCTATTCAACAGTAGAACTATCTACATCGGAGTATGGTGGGCTTTTAAACAGAGGGTGGATGGCCATCTTTTAGGGGTACTTTGATTGTGCTTTTCCTGCATGGCATGGTGTTGGACTAGATGGCCCATGTGGTCTCTTGCAACTCTATTATTCTATGCTTCTATGAAACATCACCAAACTACAAATCTTTGGATTCCATAGGATTAAGATGTGGTGGTTAAAGTGGCATCAAACTGCATTCATTCAGCTGTGGAGATGGACCCTGAGGCAACCATGATTTCTGAATAGGAAAGAGTAATATTTGACCCCCCCCCCCCCCCCCAAATAAAGCGGGGATAACAAGGAGAAGGCGGAATGTTCCATTGCAGCCTTTTTCAACCTTTTTTGAGCCACGGCCCATTTTTTACAATTACAAAATCCTGGGGCACACCACCAACCAAAATGACACAAAATGACACTCTAACACAGTAATAAATATAGTTAATATGTTTTAAAATGTATTTATACACTTTTTCAATGAACACAACATATATATGACTTCCTTTCACATACTTATACATGGCTATCATGCCGTCTCTCAGCCTTCTCTTCTTCAGGCTAAACATGCCCAGCTCTTCAAGCTGCTCCTCATAGGGCTTGTTCTCCAGACCCTTGTGAAATTTCATCCTGAGTGAAACTTGCTTCCAGTTAACTATGGATGTCATGAACTGTTATAAACAGTTCCTTGTGGGGGTAACTCTCAAAAATCCAGTAAAATAGTTAAAAAAAAACCACACATTTCCAAGCGTAGAGGCTCAATTTGTTTCTTGGAAACCGGTGAATGCTTCAGCCTCCCGATGCTCCCAGGTTTGCTCACTGCCCAATTCACCAACGTGGAGCTTCCGGCTTTGTTCTCACGAGAAATCCAAGCCAACGCGAAAACGCCAACTCAATCACTTTCCGCCCAGTGCTCTGCTTTTGCGGAGGGAGGAGGGAGGCAGTAGAAGAGGCCACACAGGTCTATGAAACATATCGGGAGGCTGAAGCAGCCCTGAGCGGGAGCTGGAGCCATGCTGAGTCGAGGCTCCTGAAGGCTTCCTCAAGGCATGCCTGGCCCTGGCATTCGGCGGAGCCCTTCCTTTGCCTCAGGGAGGATCTTTGGGGAGGGAAATAGGGAGAAAGAGCTGCTAGGAGGGGGGAAGAATGCCAATTTCCCACGGCACACCTGATGATCACTCATGGCACACTAGTGTGCCATGGCACACTGGTTGGGAAACACTGTTCTATTGCATCCCTATCTCAGTTTGACACCAATTTAACTGGTCACTCAATGCTATGGAACCACAGGAACTGTAGTTGTACAAGGTCTTTAGTTTTCTTTACTGAATAGTGCTGATACCTCACCAAACTACATTTCTCATGATTCCATAGTATTGAGCCAAGGCTGTTAAAGTAGTGTCAAACTGCATTCATTCTATGGTGCAGAATCATGCACGTGTAGTTACATGAAGTGAGCCTACTTTTAGTAAAGTGAAAACAGAGCTTAGAAAATTAATTTTTGAACTTCAGCTCAGCCTTTCCAATGCGACATTTCAAGTACTGGTGGTTCTGGGAGTTTAGATTTAAAAAGTAACCACTCCACTCCAACGAAAGCTGGGAGGGAAATTCGTAAGATCTACACCGAGCAAGAACGGCTTAACCAACATACTGTTACTCCGAGCAGAAAGTTAATTAGTAGTCAAATCCTCAATGAATTCCATTGCTAAAATGAGCACGAACGGAAAGTAAGGTGCCTGTTTAAGTTCTATTGGGTGATTCATTCGTTTTTGTAATAAAGGATTATTGCTTGAATTATGCAAATGTTTGATAATGTCTACTCTTAATTTCAGCCATCATAAATAATTCCTATTTTCTCGAGTTCATAAAATATTCCTTTTGTGTTCCATTAAAGTAGCTATGCCTGTCTAGTTAATTGCTCTTCATGGTTATTAATGAGTTTATCACCATTAAATACAACATCCTAAACTATATAACACAGTTATCGTGCCAATATTTCATGTATTTAAAAACTGTATTATTCTTTGGCAGCACCGAGAATGTTCTCTAGAGTACAACGCAAGATTCAGAGGAAAGATCTGTGTGGTGTAGCGGTTAAAGACTAGGATTAGGACTAGGGCATGCGTCTACACTGTAGAATTAATACAGTTTGACACCATTTTAAGTGTTGTGGCTCAATGCTATGGAATCATGGGAGATGTAGCCTGGTGAGGCACCTGCACGATTTGGCAAAGAAGGCTAAAGGTCTTGTAAAACTACAATTCCCAGGATTCCACAACATTTAAGCCCCTTCTACACTGGCATATGATCCAGTATCTGATCCCAGATTATCTGTTTTGAACTGATTATATGGCAGTGTAGGTAAAGGTAATGGTTTTCCCTTGACATTAAGTCTACTTGTGTCCAACTCTGGGGGTGGTGCTCATCTCCATTCATAAGCTGAAGAGCTGGCGTTGTCGGTAGACACCTCCAAGGTCATGTGGCCAGCATGACTGCATGGAGCACAATTTGATTTTTTTCAAACTGCTAGGTTGGCAGAAGCTGGGGCTAACAGCGGAAGCTCACGCTGCTCCCCAGATTCGAACCGCTGACTTTTTGGCCAGCAACTTCAGCAACTCAGTGGTTTATTTGGCATTGTGGATTCATATAATTCAATTCAAAGCATATTATATGAGATCAAATACTGGTTTCTATGGTAGTGTAGATACATCATGAGTCATAGCAGTTAAAGTAGTGACAGACTGCATTAAATCTACAGTGTAAATGCATTTTAAGAGCTGAAAGGGGCCACAAGGATCTTCAGGCTGACCTACACTGCCATATAACACAGTATCTGAGCCTAGATTATCTGCTTTGAATTAGATTATATGCTGCCATATAACTCAGGCTGGAGCTACCCTGCTCTATATCCCAGGATCTGATCCCAAATTATCTGCTTTGGACTGGATTATATGAATCTATACTGCCACATAATCTGGGATGAGAAGAGAATTCGAGATCAGATCCTGGAAAATAGGGCAGCATGGATCCAGCCTCAATTCAAAGCAGATAATCTGGGATCAGAAACTGGATTATATGGCAGTGTAGAACGGGCCTACACAGACCTATATCCCAGGATCTGCATTGACCTGGATTATGAGTCTACACTGCCATATAATCTGGGATAAACAGATAATCTGGGATCAGATCCTGGAATATAGAGCAGCCTCGGTCCAACCTCCTGCCATGCAGGTATACCAAACTAAAGCAATCCTAAATTATTCCCATCCAACCTCTGTTTCAAAGAAGTCAAGTCAGTCAACCTCCAAGACAATATATTCTACTGTTAACTATTAAAGTAAAAAGAGTTCTTCCTTTTGTTAAAGTGAAATCTCCTTGTAATTTATATCCATTGGTTTATATTCTATTCTTGGAAGCAGAAGAAAACAAGCTGTCGCCATCCTCTACATCAGTGTTTCCCAACCAGTGTGCCAGGGCACACTAGTGTGCCGTGAGCGATCGTCAGGTGTGCCGTGGGAAATTGGAACCTCCAATACCCTTACTTATTAAAGGAGCGCTGCTACGTCACAGTACAAAATGCACAATTAATCATACATAATCATACGCAAAAAACATATTCAAAGTACCCAATCCTGCTGGAGAAAATCAAAAGTCTTACATAAGGTAGTTCGGCATGGTCGCCACAGAGAGCGGAGGAGTTGCAAACCAGGAAGTAGCAAGTTCACGGAGCGCTCCTCTACGGAAAACTCACAATATTTGATGAAATCACGGAAGTGAGTGCAAAAAACAAAGTGTATCCTCACGTTGTTATCCAATGTCAGTTCCGGGATCCGCACAATAACACGGTCAGTTTGTGGACAGTTTAAAAAGCAACACCATAATCATAGCGACAAGGTAGAAAATCACGTAGATAATCACATATATTCAAACCGCCAGAGGCTGAAGATAGATGTGACGATGGAATCGAAAGCTGGCATGGGCAAACTTGGACGTTATAGGTGCTTTGGACTCCAACTCCCACCATTCCTAGCAGCCTCAGGCCCTTTTCCTTTTCCCCCCTCAGCCACTTAAGCAGGAAAGGGCCTCAGGCTGTTAGGAATGGTGGGAGTTGGAGTCCAAAGCACCCAGAGGGCCGAAGTTTTCCCATGACTGACAGCTGTTGAGCAAGACCTTCTTGTGTGTCTTTCGGCCATTCCTGCCATGATATCTTTGTTGTGTGCATAGAAACAGGCCCAGGTTTCACACTGAGTGTATAAATACATTAAAAAACATATTAACTATGTGTATTACTGTGTTAGAGTGTCATTTTGTGTCATTTTGGTTGGCGGTGTGCCCCAGGATTTTTTGTAAAAAAAATGCTCAAAAAAGGTTGAAAAACACTGCTCTACATGTCCCCCTTCAGATACTAGGAAGGGTAAAAGGTAAAATGAAATAAAGAACCATGTAAAATAACTATTTTGTTCTGGAATGTAGAGGTATATCTATCTACACTGTAGATTGAATGCAGTTTGACACTACTTTAACCGCCAAATGTAGCCAGGGGGGGCTAAGGGGGCTTCAGCCCCCCCAAATTCTCAGGGTGGTCTGCGAAAAGGCCTTACTGGTACATTATTTAAACTGTTATGCTTATTCATATCATGATCTGATCACCATGCTCATTATATCCCACATTAATGGGGTTATTGGGATAACAATACAAAAGGTTTGCTAGGGTAGACCCTCTTCCACCCAGTCTCAGCCCCGAACCAAACTCAGCCCCCCCCCCCCGAATCAAAATCCTGGCTACGGCCCTGGGCTCAAGGCTATGGAATCTTGAGATTTGTAGTTTGGTGAAGCCACAGTACTCTTTGGCAGAGAAGGCTAAAGACCTTGCAAAACTACCAATTCCATAGCATTGACCTATGGCAGTTAAAGTGGTGTCGAACTGCATTAATTCCACACTGTAGATGCACCCCTTAGGAATTTTTATAGAAAGAAGATTGTTCCCTGATCGTTTTTGTTCTCAGCACAATAAAACCTTCACACAAATTGATAATATACACAAACACACACACACACACACCCCAAGGTATATTATTTTTACTGTATTTACACTCAGGAAAATTGCTACAAAAAAAACTAAACAGAAGACTCTACAGTAAAGTCTCTCTTATTTGTGTTGTACTTTTGTTTGTGTTATAGACAGTGTAGTCTTTATTTCACACTTGGGACTGTTGTTCCCATTCCTATTTTAAAGCTCTGCAATGTTAAAACGATGCAATATTTAAAGCTGTGCAACCTTAAAGTGTCACCTTCCATTTTGTGCTCTTTTCCTCCATCTTTTTAAAATAAAATCTCCCATAGTTTTCCTGACAAAGTTGCACAGCTTGCCAGAAAACTTCACAGCATTTTGAGATGCTCTGTAAATGTGTTCAGAAGGTTACTTAGATTCCCATCATTGGAGGGGGAAAATGTTTCCCAAGTGTTTTGACACTACCGAAAGAAAATGGGTTAGGAAGACTAACCCAAACTATCTGGCTAAAATGCTTCAATAATTAATAGTCTCCATCCAGGTTAATAAAAGAGGGGTATACAAGGCCCCATCTACCCTGCCATATAATCCAGTTTCTGAATCCAGATGATCAGTTTTGAATAGGCGAATATACCAGTGTAGATGCATATAATCTAGTTCAAAGCAGAGAATCTGGATTCAGAAAATGAATGGATTATATGCCAGTGTAGATGGGACCGTAGAGATCTTGCCCCTTTCATAGTGGCATTAAATTACTTTTATGACTGTATGGACAAATAAATAGACCTGAAAACAAATCAAGACTTAGGACTTAGAAGCCAAAATGACTAAACTGAGGCTACTATACTTTGGGCACATCATGAAACAATGTGCCTATTAGAAAAAATATATATAATGCTTGTTAAAGTGGAAGGCGTAGGACAAGGGGAAAATTGTATTACAGGTGGATTGACTCAGGGTGCATCTGCACTGTAGAATTATTGCAGTTTGACACCACTTTAACTGCTATCACTCAGTGCTGTGGAATCATGAGATTTGTAGTTTGGTGAGGCAACAACACTATAGTACAGTGGTTCCCAACCTGTAGCCCGTGGACCACCAGTGGTCCGTAAGAATGAAAATATGATCTGCGGCCTCACCATTAGTACACCATTGCAACTAGAGCGACTGGTCTCGTGAAACCCTTTTGTAGTGCTGAGGCTTATTAAATACTAGCTTGGGGACCCGGCGGTGTCTGGGTTATTTGAGAAAGACATTGTTTGTCTGTGCTCCAAGTTTAGTGTAGATCCCATGTCTACTGGGTTCAATGAGTGCAGGTGAGGTACAACTCCCATGTGTAAGTCCCATCGTTCATGGTCCATCCTCTTCCAAACCACACCAGGATGTAAAGTGGGTCATGGGGGCTCTGTGTGCCAATTTTGGTCATGATCAGTCATTGGTGTGGGTTGCAGTGGTCTCAGGAAGTGAGTGAAGGTACTGCAAGTCCCATCATTCACCACACCAGGACGTAGAGTGGGTCATGGGGACTCTGTATGCCATGTTTGGTCTTGATCTGTCACTGGTGTAGGTCACAGTGGTCTCTGGAAGTGAGTGAAGGTATTGTAAGTCCCATTATCATGATCCTGCCTCCTCCAAAGCACACCAGGATGTAAAGTGGGTCGAGGGAAGTTCTGTGTGCCAAGTTTGGTCCAGTGTTGTCATTCATGGGCATCAGAGTGGTGTGTGGGAGGTATATTGGATAACTACTGGATGGCATATGCTCTTTATCAGAAATTAGTGCTGATGTGGCCTGTCCAATGCAATTTTCTGAATCAGAACTCCAAATAACCAAATGGAATCTAAAGTTGACCAAAAACTGATTTGTAATCCATTTGGTACTAATGTTGGAGAGTGGTCCCTAATCAAGTGGTCCCTGGTCACAAAAAGGTTGGGAACCACTGTTGTATTAGATAAAGCTAAAACCTTGTAAAACTACAGTTCCCATGATTCCCTATCATCCAGCCATTGGAATTAAAGGGATGCCAGACTACATTAATAATCTACTGTAAATTCAACCTCAGTCAAGCTACCCATGGTACTGAGATTGTGAAATCTTGTAGGTCTGTTTATTTTATTTTTTTGGAATTATTTTTATTAATGAGTTTTTAAAAGTATATACACACACACACACACACACACGCAAAAGTGGGAGTACATTTGTTGTTTTAAGTAGAAGAGTAGTAAAGAGGTGATTGAAATTGAAAAAAAGGAGGAGGGTCCCCTCCAAAAAAAGGGGGGGGGGAAGAAAGAGAGAGAAAAATAAAGATAAAAATAAAAATATTGTAGACTTCCATCTAGTCTTCGGCGGTCTTTTAAAGGTTTTTTCCCCCTTACAGGTATATTGTTGAAAGGTAATTTGCTCCCCTAATATTTCTTCTTCAATAGTAATTTACTTTTTTTTCTTCTTCTCATATGATAATCTCTATTTTACACTGTCTAAAGTAGTCTTTTACCGGGTCCCAATTTGTATGTTTCTTCGGTGATCCTTGATTTCACGTTAACCAATATGTTAATTCATCCATGCTAATTATCTCCAAAATTTAATTGTGCCATTCTTCCCTTTGGGGAATTCTTTCGATCTCCACTTCTTAGCAAATGCAATTCTTGCTGCAGTAGTTAGTTAGATAGTTAAATAATTTTTCCTTTTTTTTCTCTCCTTCGAAGTCAAGCATGCCTAGCAAAAAGAAGTCTGGCTCTTTTTTAAATCTTACTTTTAAGATTTTTTTGAATTTCTTTTTGGATAGTATTTCAAAAGTCTTTGGCTTTTGGACAAGTCCATCAAGTGTGGAAAAAGGTACCAGCTTGTTGGCTACATTTCCAACATTTATTTGATGCATTTTTGTAGCATTTTGAATTTTTTTGAGGGGTTATGTACCATCTACAATATGTTTTCCTTAAGATCACAAGAGTAAATGTATTTAATTTTTTGATTCCAGATTTTCTCCCACTTATTTAATTCTATTTGGTGGCCTTCATTTTGTGCACATTTAACCACTGATTCTTTTATCTGTTCTGTTTTTGTCACCCATTCTAATAATTTTTTGTATAGTTTTGTGATTAACTTGTTTTCTGTCTTTATAATTGTATCCCAAAAGCCCTCTCTTTCAGCAAAGTCTCATTCTTTGTCTTTCTTAAAATCCTGTCGGTCAGTTTGGAGCAGGCACCCCGGGATCTCTCATTCATAGGATCATCACAAGCCCAAGTTGACTGGATAGCACTTAACAATGGGCTTGGCTGACTTACCGGCCAAGGGGGTTGTGGGGCAGCGCTGCCCTCGCGCCATCTTGTTGCCTGGAGGGGGCTTCTTCCCCCCAGAAGCCCCTGGGTGGCAGGAAGGCTTCCCGCCACCAATGCCGGCCGGCCAATGAGGGGGCTGGCTCCACCCCACCCCTTCCCTGTTTCTGGCCGGCTCGCACTTCCACCCGGGCAGTCTTGTTTTGCCTCTCCACCCCACCCCCTACTTATTGCATTGCTTGTTGGTGTCCTTTGTTTCTCTGCACTTCATTGTTGCTCTGTTAATGGTTTCACGTTTTTGTTATGTTCTTTGTCGCAACTCCATGTTTGGCGTATGGCGTGTGGCATGGCCCCTGGATCAGATTGGCTTATTGCCCCTTGGTTGTAAGGGGGATAACGCCCAGGCCCCCTGGGGTGCTGAGTTTCCATGAACAGGCATTGGGCCACTCGCACCCCAGGCTAGCAAACGCCTTTGGACATTCGTGGGGGCTGTTCGACCCTGATCCAGGACCCATGCGTGATCGCCAACCCTTTGTTCCTGTTTTCAATAAATGAGTTGTGGTCATTTTTATCCAAACAATTGTCAGATTATTGCATTTTGAATAGCAATTCATGAGTCAGCACAAGCAGTTTGAGATGATTATTGTTCCTGGCGGAAGGTGATTTAATATCTGTGAGGAAAGGATGTTTAGAAAGGTCACGCAGTTATTGCAACTCTCTGGGCTGTTACGCAACAAGTTTTTAAAAAACACTAACTTCAGAGAGCTACCCCAAGGGTCATTCAGTGACCAATGGGAAGAAAGATCCCTTGCAGCCAGGGCCGTAGTGACCAATGGGAAGGATTTTGATTCAGGATTTTTTGGGGGCTGAGTTTGGTTCGGGGGGCTGAGACTGGGTGGAAGAGGGTCTACCCTAGCAAACCTTTTGTATTGTTATCCCAATAACCCCATTAATGTGGGATATAATGAGCATGGTGATCAGATCATGATATGAATAAACATAACAGTTTAAATAATGTACCAGTAAGGCCTTCTCGCGGACCACCCTGAGAATTTCGGGGGGCTGAAGCCCCTTAGCCCCCCGGCTACATGCCTGCTTGCAGCATCTACCTTATGGCAGAGTGGAAGACATCTGTATGTTCCCAAAGACAATCCCTTTGTGAGAAAGGTGAATCCCAACTGAGTGGATGAGTCAGACTGACTTCACCGGTGCCCTGCGAGTGCACCTTTCCTGTCCTCTGCAGCAGCTGCTGTGGAAACAGAGAGAATGACAAACTGAACTGACACATCATCATCATCACACCCGAGCCATGAAATGAAGCCTCATGCACCGGCAGTCAAGGGAAGGGAATGAGGGTGCCGAAGTTTACACACCTGAGTCAGACCATTTTGCCCATCTCACCTTGTTTAGGGCAGCCTCCCACATCCTAAGATGACTTTCGCTACGATTCCCAGCATTCCCAGGCATCAATGTATATAGTCTGATCAAAATCCTTTCTTGTATAATAATGGCTTGAATGTCGAACTAGGAAATTCACTTTGTGGTTAGTATAAGCTGGAAAAGACTTGAAGGCAAACAACAACACAAAACAGCAGCAACAAGAACTGATTGAGGGCTTCAGGACTCAAGAGGTATCACCTTCAGGGTTGTAGAGTATATGGATCCCCAGATTTTACTCAATTAGAGTTCCCATCATCTCTTACTAATGGTTAGGCTGTTGGAGACTGGAATACAACATCTAGATCAGTGGTTCTCAACCTTCCTAATGCCACGACCCCTAAATACAGTTATTCATGTTGTGGTGACCCCCAATCATAAAATTATTTTCATTGCTACTTCATAACTGTAATTTTGCTACTGTTATGAATCATAATGTAAATATTTGATATGCAGGAAGTATTTTCATTCGCTAGACGGAATTTGGCACAAATACCAAATACGCCCAAATTTGAATAATGGTGGGGTTGGGGGGGATTCATATTGTCATTAGGGAGTTGTAGTTGCTGGGATTTATACAAACAAAGAAAATTCTGAACTCCACCAACAATGGAATGAAACCAAACTTGGCACACAGAACTCTCATGGCCAACAGAAAATACTGGAAGGGTTTGGTGGGCACTGACCTTGAGTTTTGGAGCTTTAGTTCACCTACATCCAGAGAGCACTGTGAACTCAAACAATGATGGATCTGGACCAAACTTGGCACGAATACTCAATATGCCAAAATGTTAATACTGGTGGAGTTTGAGGAAAATAGACCTTGATGTTTTGGAGTGTAGTTGCTGGGATTTATAGTTCACCTACAATCAAAGAGCATTCTGAATCCCACCAATGACAGAATTGGGCCAAACTTCCCACACAGAACCCCCATGACCAAGAGAAAATACTATGCTTTCTGATAGTCTTGGGTATCCCCTCTGACACCCCCTCACAACCCCCCCCCCTCAGCAATCCTGGCCCCCAGGTTGAGAACTGCTGATCTAGATAACCACAGGTTTATGTGTCTTGTACACCTGATGCCAAGGAAGATCTCTTGAGTGATAATTTGGGAACAACTACCCTAACATTATCACTAATCGGGAATGGGTGAAATGAGAACCTTTAACTTCGAGTCTGATACTGGCATACATGTATGTGGCAGCAAGAGACGTGGAGATTTGAATTCAGTGTCCTGGGAGTCATATTAGCGCTGATCCCAAATATGGAGCATCTTGTCTACAATGATGCATTTTTTTTTGTATAATTGCAATGTTTGTTTGTTTGTTTTCGTGTCAGTAGCAACTTGAGAAACTGCAAGTCGCTTCTGGTATGAGAGAATTGGCTGTCAGCAAGGACGTTGTCCAGGATGTTTTACCATCATGAGAAGCTGGAGCTGACAGACAGGAGCTCATCCTGCTCCCCAGGTTCAAACTGCAACCTTTTGGTCAGTAGTCCTGCTGGCACAAGGGTTTAACCCATTGCACCACTAGGGGTTCCTATTGCTATGTTAATTTTGAGGGACTATATAATTCAGCCAACGTGGATGATTATAGGAACCATTTTTCCAAGTACTGACTCCCTCAAAGGTTTTATAGTCCAAACTTCATGTATTCTAAGAGTATGCCTTCAGCTATGAAAACAAGTTTCAAAGTTTATTTTATTTATTTATTTATTATTTGAACTTGTATGCCGCCACTCCCCGAGGGCTCGGAGCGGTTTACAGTAACATAAAAACATATTACAATCTAACAACATCTAAATTGACCAAAATAGTTACACAATTTAGCAGTCAAATGCTAACTGAAAGAGATAAGTCTTGCAGGTCTTACAGAATGATGGTAGGTCTTGCAAGGCCCGGACTTCATTTGGGAGGGTATTCCAAATTGCTGGTGCCACCACCGAAAAGGCTCTAGACGCCAGGCGGATATATTTAATGCTGAGTACCTTGATTAGGTTCAGGTGTTCGGAGCAGAGTGATCTCCGGGATTGATAGGGGGTAAGACAGTCCCTCAAATACAACGGCCCCAGACCATGCAAGGCCTTGAAGGCTAACACCATCACCTTGAAGGTGATCCGGTGCTCGGCCGGAAGCCAATGAAGCTGCAGAAGGATGGGAGTTATGTGACCTCTCACCGGAGTTCCAGTAAGAAGTCGTGCAGTGGCATTCTGGATGACCTTAAGTTTCTGGATCAAGGACAAGGGCAGGCCCATGTAAAGGGCATTACAGTAGTCCAGTCTCGAGATGACTGTAGCTTGGATCACCGTGGCCAGGTCGTCTCTAGATAAGTAGTGGATACATTGATCCCAACCACTGTTCTAATAAATGTCCAGGTGAATTTAAATCAGGAGCATCATTTTCCCTTTCTGCAAATATAAGCATGAAGCAAAACTCACTCCCTTCCCTGTAATGCCCACTCCAAAACCTCTGGTTTCGCATCCTGCTGCAAATTCTGCCAGGCTGTTGAATTAATCTGGAGTCCGACCCACCACCTGCTCATTCTGCAGCATCCTTCCTCTTGAGCCTGCCATCCGCTGCCCTTCTCTCCTGGATCCTGGCCTAGAAACAGACCTCCCGCCTTCCCATTGTGCCAAGTTTCCTGTTTTGCTGAGTTTTTTCAAAAGTTGGCAGGCAGGCAGGCAAGGGTTAAGACAGGACTCCGCTGCTCCAGTGGTGGCACCTGTCAGTGGGAGGGAGCTGGTGGAGAGCAGAAAGAGAGACACACACAGAGAGCGGGAGACTGGAGTGAGTTTACCAGAGTCTCCAGCAAAGCAGGGAGGCAGCCAGGAGAAAGCCACATGGAGGTCTCCAGCTGCAGAGGGTGAACAAAAAAGGCATCTTTCTGACCACGCCTGGCTGGAAAGAGGGCGAAACCTGGCATGGGGGGATCCTAAGGAGGCCAGAGTAGAACAACATCAACAAGGAGGCAGAGGCAGAGGCAGACTAGACTGTCCAGACATCGAAAGGAAGGAATAGAGGAGAAGAGGCAGAAAAATGCAGCTGACACGTTGCTGTTTCATATTCCTCATCCAAGGGAGCATCTATTTGCTGGTAAGTGACCGACAGGTTTGGGGAGGGGGGCGTGGGTCGCTGAGCAGCAAGACATGCCCTTGCAGATGCCTGAACGGAAAAGCCAAAGGTCGGCTCAGACCACCTCTTGCCTACCATTAGTACATTTCCAAGCAGTTTTCACGGTCTGCTGTTTCCCTAACCCCCTTCTTTAGCATGCGCTATGCATTTTGCCTGCTCTTAAAATGTGTCCTTGCATTAACTTTGTCGGAGAGGTTACAGGGCTAAAGAAATAATGGAGAGGCTATCCAGTCCAACCCTCGGCAGTCCTTGCGTGGTAGATCCATCCACTGGTTAAACAACCTCAATTATTTTCTTTTTTAAAAAATTGTCTTGTGTTTTTCTTAGAAGCCAAATCTCTCGGGCAGTTGGGCGTTTTTTTCCAATTACGGTACTTTATTTTAACTCCCGGAACAGTTTTCTCTTGCTTCATAGCTTTATGTTGATTATAGGTACCAAGATAAGGATTAGATGGGATAGAAGGTGGCAACTATTGTCATTGCAGAGAAAAGACTATGGGGCATTGTGTATGACCAAAAGACCCCCGTCAAGTAAACAATTCCAGCTAGTGAGCCAAGTCACAAAGAAGCCAGCCAGACATGGCAGAGGAAGGCTAGATCATCTATGGCAAATCCATCTGATCCGATGATGGGTAGGATGAAGACTTCTTTACAGCAAACTATCAGATCCTAAGCAAAGAGTGGGGAGCAGCATGCCTAAGTTGCAGTGAACTAAACTGGAAAGCCACTAAACCTCTTTCCTCTACTCATAGCAGCTCTTTATGCCCGAGAGAGATTGCGGAACATGTAACTCATGGCAGTTTTGCTATGGGGAGGGAGGGAAGCACCCTCCCAAATCCAGTGGGACACAAAAGGAAGCAGCTGAGCAGAAAACGAATAACAAAGATAACTGATGCTGATGAGCAAGGTTTCAAACTGGAGGCAGATTTGAACACAGGTCCCAGAGCCAGCCCGAACCAAACCAATCATGTGCCACCACAAAATCAGCATCCCTAGCTCTCTTCTGGAAGATGTACCAGTTTCCTAATGCGTCTTTGAAACAGCCGTTTTTTGTTGGTTTGTGTGTGTGTGTGTGTATGTGTGTGCATGCATCAGGAGCGATTTGAGAAACTGCAAGTCGCTTCTGGTGTGTGAGAATTGGCTGTCTGCAAAGATATTGCCCAGAGGACACTCAGATGTTTGATGTTTTACCATCCTTGTGGGAGGCTTCCCTCATGTTCCCACATGGGGAGCTGGAGCTGACAGAGGGAGCTCAGCCCGCTCTCCCCAGATTCGGACCACTGACCTGCCAGTCAGCAGTCCTGCCAGCCCAAGGGTTTAACCCAGTGCGCCACCAGGGGCTCTGAAACAGCTACTGAAACTAGCAAAAATTCATTAATGAAACAGGCCGTAGGCACAGCATAGGTTTGAGTGCTTGCCTGAGCCTGAGAAGCATTGTTTACCTACAGAAAAGGGCGGATTTGCGTCAGTCGGTGAAAAATGCATGGTCGCAAGGTTAATTTTAAACAATCCTCGACTTGATGCACTTTGAGATGCGATCTTCACCTTTGGCTTGACAGGAGTGGGCTGGTATGACACCGTCACTCTCAATCCAAAGAGGTGATCACCGAGTTGTTTTCCAGAGGATAAGGGAGCAGGAGAACTTATTGAAAAGCTTTCCCAAGCAGTGTTTATATTTGGGCACATAGCGCTAGCTGTGATGGATAGGAGTAAGTGGTGAATAATCACCATCTCCTGTGAGGAGGGCAAAACCATGACTTCTTCCACCCACCATGTAATAGTTAATCCATGAGCCCAGTGTCAAATAGAACAAAGAATCCTGTGAAACCTTGAAGGCTCACACTTTTTCAGGACTGAGGTAGAAATCGTGCTATGCTCTGTCCATAAAGGAAGGAAACCTATTGATTCATTTGATCGGTATTCTGTATAGCACATAACTTGTGCTATAACAAATGTGCCAGGGGGTTGTTGTGTGTTTTCCAGGCTGTATGACCATGTTCCGGAAGCATTCTCTCCTGATGTTTTGCCTGCATCTATGGCAGGCATCCTCAGAGGTTGTGAGGACCTCACAACCTCTGAGGATGCCTGCCATCGATGCAAGCAAAACGTCAGGAGAGAATGCTTCCGGAACATGGCCATACAGCCTGGAAAACACACAACAACCCAGTGATTCCAGCCATGAAAGCCTTCGACAACAGTGTGCAACTCTTTAAGATGCGACAGGACTCTTTGTTGTTTTAGGTTCAACAGACCAGTGGGGGTGAAACACACACTCTATTCCCACCCCACTTTTGAAATTAGGAAATAGAACTAGATACAGCCACAAAGGTACGAGCCTCGCCTCCTGGAAAGGCTATTTGGGGAAATAACTGTTGGAAACCTCTCTGTGTTGCTCTTTAGAAGCAGGGCTCTTCCCTGCTATATGCCTTCTCCAATCATTTTGTTGTTCTTCCTTGCACAAAAACACATTTTGAATCCATGGGGAAATGAGCCCAGCATTTTCTTTGGCAGCCGCGTGCCCTTAATCCCTGTGGGTCTGGCATGGATACATCTTCCTCCAAAGACTGCTTGGCATGGGGCATAGGGGAAAGGAGGATAATGGCTGGCAACGGAGCTGAATTGGATTGGGTTAATCTGGTCTGCTTCCCTTACTCTTTCTTAAAATAAAATAAAATAAAATAAAAATACTCACTGCCTACACCAGTTAATGGGACATCTGCAGACATTAAATTAAATTCAAGTAAAGGAATGGGATCACAGACTTTTCACTTTTCCTAGAGGGGAACACACAGGTTTAATGTAATTAAAGGCTGGATTTACATTGCCAAATAATGCAGTTTGAACTGTATCATATGGTCAATGTGGACCTATATAATGCAGTTCAAACTGCATTATATGGGTCTACAGCCTCTTCCGCACAGCTGTATAAAATCCACATTGAACTGGATTATATGGCAGTGTGGACTCAGATAATCTAGTGCAAAGCAGATATTATGGATTATCTGCCTTGAGATTCTGGGTTATATGGCTGTGTGGAAGGGCCCTACGTTGACCATATAATGCAGTAGATATCCAGCCTTGAATGTAGCCAGGAACCTGGAAACTGCTCATTGGTATATGTGTGAGTAGTGTACCCATAGTGGATCCAGACCACTTCATGTCTCCAGGCCAGACTTTAAGAGCTGCTGCTCTGACTTTCCACAAGTGAAGGTTGTGCCCTAACCACCCCAACTGAGACCAGCGGGAGATTGCCAGGGATTGTGCCCAGGCAAAGCATTTATCGTGCCCGGAGCTGGAGGGAACTTACTTTTTATGTGCCACAACCCCAAACACCCCCTAGACAGTCTGCTTGGTGGGGATTCTGAGAGCTGCAGTCCAAAAAAACCTAAGCTCTCCCTCCAAAAAGTAAATCCTTTAATAAAGCAGATCCTTCTTGTCTCTATCCAATTATTTGTGTGTGATAAAGACTAATAAGGGCTCTTCCACACAGCCATATCAAGACAGAAAATCCCATAATATCTGCTTTGAACTAGGTTATCTGAGTCCACACTCAGATAATGTGGGATTTTCTGCCTTGATATTCTGGGATATAGGGCTGTGTGGAAGGGCTCCCAGGTTGGATCTACACTGTCATATAATGCAGTTCAGTCTACTTAAACTGCATCATATGGGTTTACACTGACCATATAATGCAGTTCCAGGACCACCCTGAGAGTGAGAGACAGGGGCGGTTTTACGTATACGCGAAGTATGCGGCGGCATGGGGCGCCATCTTGGAAGGAGCGCCACCGCGCCGGCTGCGCCGCTATAGCAAACCTTCCTGCTGCTGCGTCGGCTTCAGTGCCTGCAGGAGCTTCTGGGCATGCGTGGAGGTTTTCGCGCATGCGCAGTGGCTCCAGAGCTGAAATTGAGCTCCGGCGCCACTGCGCATGCGCGAAAACCTCCGTGCATGCCCAGAAGCTCCTGCAGGTGCTGAAGCCGAAGCCGAAGCCTAAACAGGCCTCGCGCGAGGCTGTGGGCAGTGCGGGGCGCGTGAGAAGGAAGGGCGTGGCCCCGTGCGAGCCACTACACAGCCGCCAGTTCACTGCTGCTCTGTGAGGGAGCCTTTTTCTCCCTTTTCCTTCCACGAAGCCGGCGGTGAGTGGCGGTTTTCTCCTGAGGGGTGCCTTCAGGCAGAAGCTTCTGGGCATGCGCAGATGGGAGGGGGCACCAAAATAATATTTGGGGGGGGGCAAAATAATGTTCGCTTACTATTTAGAATTACCTTCGACCGCCCCTGGTGAGAGATGCCCTCCATCAAACACACAGCGTGGATTTATTTGCTAGGACCCAAAGCAGAGACAGGATGCTCTCCATTTGGGAACAAAGGGTTCCTGGGGGATTGAATTTCCCTCTTTCCAATCCACTCTCAGTGTCAGAATAAAATGGTGATTCAAGGTTTTTCATTTTGAGAAAAGGAGATCTCTTTGCATTGGAATTTACTCTCTTAATGCTGTCACATCTAAATGATGCTTCACGGTGGTCTGATCCCAGAAGACTGTTAGTGATTTTTTCCCCATGTAACCTTGTACTTATGGATGAAATGCTCTGTTTCACTTTTCAAACAGCAACAAACAAACAAACTGAAGGGGACTAATAATCATTTCAGAGGGGTTTGTTTATGTCGTTTAGAGAATAGATGATTTTTTTTCTTAAATAAGAAAAGAAGGATCAAGTGCCTTATGAGGTGGGCAGTTATTGCTGTCATTTTCCTACTAATAAAATGGAAGATGAATGTTGGACTACATAGGATTTTGGTCTGATTCACCATGGCTCTTCTTAATATAGTGGTCCCCAGTTCTTAGTTCTCTAGGCATTTTAGATTTCAGCTCCCAGAAACTGTAAACAACATAGCTGAAGCTTAGATTCTGGGAGCTAAAGTTCAAAGCACTTTTACAAAGGACCATGGGATTCTGATGTACTCACTGCTGAGATAAGATATGCATAGGTTCCCTAAATCTAACAACCAGAGCTTGGAAGGGTGATCTCTTGAACTACAACTGGTCAACATCCTCCTGTCAGCATTCTGGGAGTTGTAGTCCAAAAGATATAGCTTTCAACTCTGCTTTCTAAAGTCCTAACTTAAGTTCTTTTACAGCAGTGGTTCCCAGCCTGTGGTCTATGGACCACCAGTGGTCTGCATTAACAAAAATATGGTCCGTGGCCTTACTATTACTACACTGCTGCCTCGAAACCACACAGCAACGAAAGCAAGTGCTCTCGGCTCTCGCAAAACCCTCTTACAGTGCCAAGGCAACAGGGATGTTGGAAGAGGCTGACTGCCCATGAAAGATTACTACTAAGCACCAGGAATGTGGCGCAGCTGGCTAAATGTCAGCTGCATAAGATCTCTCTGACCAGTAGGTCATGAGTTCGAAGCCTGCCAGGGTCGAGGTGGGTGCTCGACCTATAAGTGTAGCCTGCTGTCGACCTTTGCATCCCGAAAAGCCAGTTGCATCTGTCAAGTAGGAGATAAAGGTACCACATTAAGTGGGGAGGCAAATTTTGACTGAATTATGAGGCCATTAAAGAACTCCAGGAACACTGAGGAATGCAGAAGGAACAACAAGGGAGGCTGGGAACACTGAGAGATGAGGAGTGTGTCAGCTCCCCCTGGTGGCCAGAGTTTGCCTCTGTTCGTCTATGTGTGTATGTGGAAAACGGCAGGGATTGTCTGCTAAGTATGTGTACCTGTAATCCGCTCTGAGTCCCCTTCGGGGTGAGAAGAGCGGAATATAAATAAAGTGTATTATTATTATTATTACTATCACATCAGCTCTAGATTATTAAATATGGTTTTCTGTGGGCGAGCAGATGGTGACTACTGGATGGCATATGTTCTGTATCAGAGTTGATGTGGTCTATCCAAGGCAATTTTCTGAATTAGCCCCCCAAATAACAAAACCAAAAACAGATTTGTAACCCTTTTGGTACTAATGTTGGAGAGCAGTCTCTAGTCAAAGTGGTCCCTGGTCAAGTTGTCCCTGGTCAAAAGAGGTTGGGAACCACTGTTTTACAGTCATCTTTACACATGCTATTGCATCCACATATGGCACAGTGCAATTTTGTAAACTGAAGGTATGCACGGCCAATCTTTAAGCATATTAGTCTGATTCCAGAAAGATGTATTAGATGTCATAGGAAGATGCCAGACTTTGTGGGAAATATTTGGTCTTTAATTTAATTTAATTAATTGAATTAATTTTAATTTAATTTAATTTTAATCCCTTTGAAACTACAATCCCCATAATCCCTGGTTGAAGCTGCTGGGGACTGAAGTCCAAAACATAATGCAATAAAACAGCCATTCCTAATTTGGTCCACAAACATCCTTAGGAACAGCCTTTCCGACAATGGAGACTCATTGAGTAATAGCCACATAAGGCAGCTCCTTCAAGCACATCTAATAAGCTATGCAAAACAAAACAAAACAAAACTTATCTACCTGACCTAAACAATTGTTCCAATCTAAAATCAAAATCCTTCACCGAATACAGGAATTGGTCATGCTATCTGCACTGCAGAAATGTCTCTAAGCACGATTATTGTTTGTGTGCCTTCAAATTTCTGACTTATGGCAACCTTAAGATTTTCTATGAATGAGAATGTGTGACTTGCCCAAGGTTACTCAATGGATTTCCCTGGATGCGCAGGGGAATCAAACACAGGCCAAGTATCATCATCATCATCATCATCATCATCATATTCAAAGCAGCATCTCAACAATCTTGTGAGGTAGGTTAGACCACACAAAAGTAAACAGCCCAAATGTACTCAAAAAGGTACATAGGAGTGGGCTTACAATCTTTCCCATATACATTATTTCCCATGGTAACATCAGTATTATAACTTTTTGAAAGAGTTTGCAAGTTTCTTTAAAATAGTCCACTACAATCTTTGGCTTATTTGGCTACCCAGCCATACTGAATTATATATTGGTGTTATGCACATTTTACAGAAGGGAAAATGAAGGTTCAGAATAACTTTGATCTGGCTCTGCAAGTGTTAAAATGCCTTTCTAAGGTTCTAGTCCTTTACGTTCCTTACTTGGGAACAAGCTGCAGCAAATTTAATGAGAACTGCTTCCTGAGTAGGCATACGTTCCGCCTAGTAAATATATGAATTAAAAATGATGGAGAGGGTGAGTAATATAACATTCCCACATTTTAGTCATTTTGACAACACTGCCGCAGGCACAAGATTATTTTGCAGGGATCCTAAGTCAACCACAGCCCCCATTCTTCCTCTTCCCCATTATTTCTTAATACAGTAGAGACAATGCAATTTGTGTTTTTGTATCATGGGTCATCTGCCAAATACAAGGTTGGAGGAGGAGGCAGACTTAATTTGTGTATTTTAATTTCA
Organism: Anolis apletophallus; assembly: GCA_030556195.1. NCBI lineage: Eukaryota > Metazoa > Chordata > Lepidosauria > Squamata > Anolidae > Anolis > Anolis apletophallus. The sequence continues at coordinate 116,993,494 of JARBWK010000008.1, forward strand.
GACTAGTGGAATGATACTATAGGTCAGTGGAAGAGCACTTGTTTGTTTGGGATGTAGAAGGTCACAGGTGCCGTCCTGGCCACTATCAGTTTAAGAATCAGGTGCCTAGAAATACTTCTTTAGTAAATTCAGCTGCTGGCATTGCCTGTCGGAAAACAGATAATACAGGATTAGATGGGGTTGGTTGTTGCCAACCTTGGACAAGGCAATACTTCTTAGCAAAGTTGTCAGATGAATGCAATCCAGTAGGAGTAGAACAACTGGTGTTTGATGTGGTGCCCTGCAGGTGTTTTGCACTACAGCTTCCATCAACCCTGGCAAATATACAGTATACAGTATATATTTGAGTATAAACTGACCTGAATATATGCCAAAGCACCCAATTTTACCACAAAAAACTGGGAAAACATATTGACTCGAGTCAGGCATGTAGCCGGGGGGAGGGGGAGGGGCTTCAGCCCCCCCCCCCCCCAATTCTCAGGGTGGTCTGCGAGAAGACCTTACTGGTACATTATTTAAACTGTTACATGTATTCATATCATGATCTGATCACCATGCTCAATATATCCCACATGCATGGGGGTATTGGGATAACGATACAAAAGGTTTGCTAGGGTAGACCCTCTCTCACTCAGACTCAGCGCCTCCCGAATCAAACTCAGCCCCTCCCGAATCAAAATCCTGGCTATGGCCCTGACTCGAGTATAAGCGGAGGATGGGAAATATAGCTGGTAAATTTCAAAATAGATACCAATAAAATTACATCCATTGGGGGATCAGTAGGTTAAATATTTACATAAAACTGTAATTTAAAATAAGGCTATCCAACTCTAATTAAACCAGTCTAACCTTATTCAAAGTAAATGTGCTTACGTATCCTTCCAATAATAAAAAAATAGAGTAAAATAATAAATGTAATAAAAATAATAATAGTGTAAAATAATGGAAATGTAATAACAGTAATAATAGAGTAAAATAACAAATGTAATAAAAATAATAAATAGAAGAAAAATAAATAGAGAAAAATAATAAATGCAGTAAACAATAGTAATAGAGTAAAATAATGGAAATGTAATAATAATAGAGTAAAATAATACATGTAATAATAATATTAACAGAGTAAAATAATAAATAACCTTGACTTGAGTATAAGCTAAGGCGATGTTTTTCAACCTCTTTTGAGCCACGGCACATTTTTTACATTTACAAAATCCTGGGGCACACCACCAACCAAAATGACACAAAATGATACTCTAACACAGTAATACATATAGTTAATATGCTTTTAAAATGTATTTGTACACTCAGTATGAAACCTGGGCCTGTTTTAATGAACTCAACATAGATATCCTGGCAGGAATGGCAGAAAGACACACACGAAGGTCTTGCTCAACAGCTGGGAGTTATAGTTCACCCGCAATCAAAGAGCATTCTGAACTCCACCAATGATGGAATGGAATCAAACTTCCCACACAGAACTACCATAACCAAGAGAAAATACTATAAGAGTTTGGTGGGCATTGACCTTGAGGAAGACGTGGAGCGAATCTGTGCAGTAGTGCCCGCACGGGTCACGTCTTCCTCCCTCCCCCCTCCCGCAGAAGCGGCAGCGTGAGCAAAGCGAGGCAAAGCAAGCAGAGTGAGGCTGGGAAGAAGGGAGCCCGAGTGGAGAAGAAAAAGTGTTCGGCAGGAGGGGAAAGAAAGGTTATTGGAGGTTCCAATTTCCCACGGCACACCTGATGATCACTCACGGAACACTAGTGTGCCATGGCAAACTGGTTGGGAAACACTGAGCTAAGGGGTACTTTCCAGCTTTAAAAAAGGGCCGAAAACCCAGGTTTATACTCGAGTGTATACGATAATATAATGTAGGCTGTAGTGCAAAAATACCTGTGGGTTCCCATGCTGATGTCGAAAAATCATCTATTTTGGAACAGTGTCTTCAAGGGGGGAAGAGAAATGCAAGTTGGGATAAAACCTATATATCTTGGATTTCTCCTCCCCACTGAAGACATGTTGTTTGTTCCGTATATTTCAGCAATGGAAACCCATTCGGTGTTCTTGGGCAAGTCAAACTCTCGATTGTTACCTGATTATATCTGCTATGATTTGCTTTTCTGTTATATACCATAACTAAAATAAACAGTTTATTGTTTTTCAAAAAAAGAGTAGCTCATACCCAGTTTTTGTTGATTAAGAAATGCAGTTGTTTCTTATTACGGTAAATAAACTTTATGTGATTTTTATTTTAAGTAATAAAAAACAAGACAAGTCAAACTCTCTCAGCCTCAGAGGGCAAAAACCATCTGAACAAATTCTGCCAAGGAAACCCCATGCTAGCTTTGCTTTGGGGTTCCCACAGTCAGAAATGACTTGAAGGCACATAACAACTCATTCCTATCTATCAAACATGGGCTATTCTCAACTAGAGTCACATTTACTCAGTGAAACCGGGAGTATCGGTTCAACAAATTTGCATTAATGAAAATTGTTTCCATTATTGCCATTATCTCTGCTAAGTAGGAGTGTCAGGTAGATTCCAGCCATCTTTTTCTCCACCTTCTTCTATTAGTAGTATAAGTCAGTGTTTTTCAACCTTTTTTGAGCACCGGCACATTTTTTACATTTACAAAATCCTGGGGCACACCACCAACCAAAATGACACAAAATTACACTCTAACACAGTAATACATATAGTTAATATGTTTTTAAATGTATTTATACACTCAGTGTGAAACCTGGGCCTGTTTCGATGAACACAACATATATATGACTTCCTCTCACATATTTATACATTGCTATCATGTCTTCTCTCAGCCTTCTCTTCTTCAGGCTAAACATGCCCGGCTCTTCAAGCTGCTCCTCATAGAAGTTGTTCTCCATACCTTTGTGAAATTCCACCCTGAGTTAAACTTGCTTCCAGTTAATTATGGATGTCATAAAGCTGTTATAAACAGTTCCTGGGGGGGGGGGGAGGCAACTCTCGAAAAAATCCAGTAAAATAGTGTACAAAAACCCAAACATTTCCAAGCGGAGAGGCTCAATTTATTTCTTGGAAACATGTGAGGGGCTGCTAGGGGGGAGAGTGCCAATTTCCCACGGCACACCTGATGATCGCTCACGGCACACTAATGTGCCATGGCACACTGGTTGGGAAACATTGGTATAAGTATTACATAGATTTTTTTGAAACAAAAAAAACAGGCAGATAGGGAAACTTAGATCTATCATATAGGAAAAGATCTGTTTTGGGCAGCATCAGGTGAGAGGAGGGAAGAGCAGAAAAGAAAACAGGAATTGGTGCCTAGAGATGCTACCAGACTAACTGAAAAACAGAGCAACCTGGCAGGAAAGATACATTTCAGTTCTGCTTCAGGCAGCACAGTGTCTTGGGTCGGCACTACAGGTGTGCGTGTTATAGTAAATGTCAAGTGAGGTTATCTTATCTTACCAGCAATTCTTAAAAGAACTCTGAAAAGCCACTGGAAAATGTCAGAACAGTCTCGGTGCATATTGATATATCTCCAGGTTTCAGAATTTTCTTTTCTGAACCATTATCTTTTACTGGTTGCTGATGGGGAAGATGCCAAGGATGGCGGGGATAAAGAAATATGGATGTTTATGAAAGGCACTGTCTTGTCCTTGAGATTAGCCAACAAATACCAGGATTTTACTGATGCTGCAGCCCTTTTCGCCCAACTGCACACAGACCCGACTTGACATATCCAGGAACGCTGGAAAAAATGTATACGACTTGAATCTGGGTGTAGCCTCTGTTACAACGGCAGGATCAATACATCTAGGCAGTGGAGTGAGGAAGGGGGAGGATTTACTCTCACTTCCTTCCTTACATGTTAATCTTTTGCACAACTGCAGTGTGAGAAGGCTTTCTGAGTGGCTACCCTGCTCCCTTCAAAATCCCATTTACAACCACTAAATGTTGACCATGACAAATGCAATCCACATGACTACTTTACTTGTGGTCCTTAGTTAATGTTGTGGTTTCCAGGAGAATATTTATAGTACAAGAGCTGAAAAGGCAGCTGGCATCCACAAGAGACTCGAGACTAATAGGGAGGCTTTGGGTCAACTTTCCTCCTTTGACTTGTCCTGGAAGGGCTTTGTTATTACTGTGTGTCACACTAGATAATGAATCCACTTTTAATAAGTGAGGCTGTTAAAGGCTTCTCCCTAAACTACAAACCCCAGAATTCTGCAGGAGGCAGAAACAGGATTTTAAGTAGATTCATTCTCTAGTACAGTGTTTCCCAACCTTTTTTGAGCCGTGGTTCACTTTTAACATTAAAAAAAATCCATGGGCACACCACCAACCAAAATGACACAAAATGGCATTGGGGGATGGTGGCCTGCTGGGAGCAGCTGCTAGGAGTGTCGAAGATGGGGAGGGGGAGGGGCCAGGCCATGCTATGCCCCGCCCCCTCCTTCCAGCTTCAGCTCTCCCACAGCTTCTCCAGCCTTGAGGGGGCAGTGCCAAGCCAGCGGTGAGAGGTGGGAGTCATGGCCCCCGTCCCTTGCGCCGCTCTCCACCATGACTCCCGCCCCTTGCTCACTGAAACCACGTGGAGGAGGAGGAGCATGAGCGGTGGATGGGCTTCAGTGGGCGGGGCTACTCCACGCGGCTTCAGCGAGCGAGGGGCGAGAATCATGGTGGGAGTCATGGCGGATTGGAGGCTGGCTGGGGAAACAGCGCCCTGGCCCCTTCTTCTTTTTCTTCACTGCTGCCCAGCCCTTCCTCCTCCTCCCCCAAGCAGCAGGAGTTCGGCAGGAGAAGGAAGGGGGGCAGAGAACTTTTCTCTTGGCACAGCAGGAGGTCCGTCATGGCACACTACTGTGCCGCGTCACAGCAATTGGGAAACACTGCTCTAGTGTGATGAGGTCCTTCAAGTGGTTTCCAACTTATGGTGATCCTAAGGAGTTTCCTTCCTTCAGAGAGTTTTTAATGATCTTTCTTGAAGGTGAAGTGGGTTTCCATGGCTGAGCAGGAATTGGATCCTGGTCTGCCAGAGTTCTACCTGAACATTAGGAAAAACTTCCTGACTGTGAGAGCTGTTCACCAGTGGAACTCTCTGCCCCAAAGTGTAGTGGAGGCTCCTTCTTTGGAGGCTTTTAAGCAGAGACTAGATGGCCATCTGTCAGGGGTGCTTTGAATGCAGTTTTCCTGCTTCTTGGCAGGGGTTTGGACTGGATGGCTCACGAGGTCTCTTCCAACGTTATGGGTTGTTTCTGACTTATGGCAATGCTAACGTGAACCTAACATGGGTTTTCTGGGGTTGAGAGTGTGCTTGGGTTTCTATGGCTGAGCAGGGAATCAAACTCTGATCTCTAGAAAGTTCAATGTGCAAACGTTTACACCATGCTGGCTTTACTTCCTTTAATAATATGGTCTTCTGATGTAAAAGTCCCCTTTCCCTCTCCCTGCCACCAGTCAGATCTTTTCAGCCCGGTTGGAATTAGAGCAGGGCTGGGAAAACTATGAATCTCCTGATATTTTAATAATCCGCTCCTCTCCTACTTGACTGTTGGCCATGCTGGGAGAGAGGGAGGTATGGGGACTGAAGTCCAAGACATCTAGAGAGCCAAAGATCTTCTTCTGGATCAAAGGAAGGCTTTATGTGCATGTTCCCAACCAGAGGTGGCTCTTCTCACCCTGAAGGGAACTATTACAGGTACACATACTTAGCAGACAAGCCCTGCTGTATAACCGAACAGAGGCAAAGAGGGGAGCTGACTCCTCATCTCTCAAGCATCCCTTGTTGTTCCTTCCGTCCCTTGTAAATCCTTGACTGCTCTATATCCTCACATGTGGGAACAAATCGTTATTGTAGTCATCTCATTTCTGCGGGAGGAAACATGGCTAATAATTGGGAGGAAACCTTTCACCCAAGTATTCGCCATGTATTTGAACAATGTGTAGTATTATGGAAGGAATTCCATAATGTATAGAAAAATAAGTGTCTGTTTTGTGCAAAACTTGTTTGCAGCACACACAAAAAAGGGGGTCCTCCACAAAAAAAAAACCCGCAGGGTTTTCTGAACAGAAAACAAGATTTTTCCTCCACAGGGAACTTGTTTCCTGAGCAGAATATAGGTTTTTGCACAAAAAGCTACGTTTTCTAAAAATAATTATTCTACAACCCATATGGAAACTTGAATACGGGAAAGCAATTGGGTTAGATTCTTTCTGATCTGCTGTTCTTATGGGGTTTGCTGACTGCCAGGTACCACATTTTTTGACCAGAGAATGAGTAATAATAATTCCATCTCTGTTCAAAAACAGCTTCCCTTTCAAATGTTCCAGAATACCAGTTGTGAAACAAAACTGATTAAAGATGGTTCCTCCTCCTCCTTTAATCATTGAATTATTTTGTTATGATTAATTACCAATAATATCAATGGCTAGCAACCTATTAACAATTATAAATGCACAAGCGACACCTTACACATTCATAAATGTTTGGTACTCAAAGTTAGGACCATGGCACTATGCCCACAATCAGAAATGCCCTCCCCATCTACCTAACAATTAGCAGTCGCATAGGGGACAGAGATCTGTTATGTTCATAGTCATGGCTCAGCGGGTTGCTTTTTCCAGCCCTCTCCTGCCAGTAATCTGCCATGAAACAAAATGAGAAGCAGAGCTCCTATTGCAAATCCTTGTCCCACTGCAAATCGCTATCAGGAGGGGGCTGGAAATGCCATCCTGCCAAGCCCTGGCCACCAGAAGAAGCAGTGGCTTCATCACATGGGTCTTCGCAAGCATTTTAGGATGCTTGTAGCACACTCCATCATACGATGCACCCTGACTGTAGATTAACTGTGCCACAAGCATCCTAGGATGCTCCACCCAGAAGGCTTCCTATGTTCTGTAGGCAGCAGCAAGCATTCAAGGATGCTCAACTCAGAACACGGAAGACTTTCCATGTTCTGTAGGCAGCAACTGGGCCAGCATAGGGGGAAGCTGCATCGCTGTGGGCAGTGGGAAGCGTCACTGTGGGCGATGCGAGGTGTGGGCCAATGGGATTGCTTCACTATCCCATGGATTTACCATGGAGGCTGGCAAATCCCCCCACTGCCCTTCATCAATGTGATGAGATCCTCTGTTGCTTGGTCAGGGTGCTGGCTGTTAAGGTTTGTTTGGAGAGTCAGGTCAGGAGATGATAGGAGATGATTATTATATTTTTAGCAAAGTCTGTGATGCAGGATCTCAGCCTATACTATTTATTTATTTGTCACGTTTCTGTACCGCCCCTCTCAGCCCGAAGGCGACTCGGGACGGTTTACACAGGCAGTCTCTGCCCTCAATACAACACAGCAACAAGTCAAACCTCCCCCCCCCCAAAAAAACCCACATGTAATAACAATTTAACAATTAAAAACATACAATTACAGCCTCAGTGTCATGTTGAAATCAGTTTCCATCGCATTGTCGTCATTCCATATATCCAATTAAGCCTTATATTTCATTAACAAATGCCTGCTCAAATAGTCAGGTTTTGACTATTTGTGTGTGTGTGTGTGTGTGTTGACTATCTTGGGACTAGATAGGATTTTTTGTTTGGATTTTGGAACACCTATATTTGCATATACAGGTCCTTCTCAAAAAATTAGCATATAGTGCTAAAGTTCATTGTTTTCCATAATGTAATGATAAAAATTAAACTTTCATATATTGCACACCAACTGAAATATTTCAGGTCTTTTTTTTGTTTTGTACTGATGATTTTGGCATACAGCTCCTGAAAACCCAAAAATACTGTCTCAAAAAATTAGCATATTTGGTCGGATGGAATATTCTAATTTTTTGAGATATGTATGCCAAAATCATCAGTATTAAAACAAAAAAAGACCTGAAATATTTCAGTTGGTGTGCAATGAATCGAAAATATATGAAAGTTTAATTTTTATCATTACATTACGGAAAATAATGAACTTTAGCACTCTATGCTAATTTTTTGAGAAGGACCTGTATGTATATAATGAGATATCTTGGAGACGGAGCCCAATTCTAAGCACAACATTCATTCAAGTTTCATATGCACCTTGTGAACATAGCCTGAAAGTCATTTTATATAATACTTTTAATAATTATGTGTATAAAATAAAGTTAATGTATTGTCGAAGACTTTCAAGACTGGAATCACTGGGTTGCTGAGAGTTTTTCAGGCTGTAAAGATGCCAGATGCAGGTGAAATGTCAGGAGAGACTGCTACTAGAATATAGCCATACAGCATGAAAAACTCACACCAACCCAAATTTTATGTACACTGAACCACCAAAAAAGCAAAGATATTACTAATATTACTACCCCAGCCAATCATGTGGACAATTTTGAATTTTATCCAAGTAGCTGATGATTTTTGGGAGATTCAGCACATAGAATATTTCCTCTAATATTCCATTTAAAACCCAGAGCAGACAAAGGTAAGTCAGTATTATTATCCCCCGTATTGCAGACTGTCAGACAGAGTGGCTCATCTAAGGGCGTTTAATTAATTCATGATTTGAACCTGGGAACTTTGGATTTATAGCTTTGTTTCTTAGGGAATACCTCTAAACAAACACAGTGGGGGTCTTTGGCAGGCCATGCAGCAGCCAGGAGCTCTCCCATCTATTCAGGGTAAGACGACAAACACGACAAAATGCAGTGTCTTTTCTAGTTCAAGTAATAAACCAAGTGCAGTGCAGAGATCAAGTTATAAACCATCTCTTCTCAGACAGATCCATTTTTCAAAGTCCCCATGGGAGTTAAATTCACTCTCCATTGGAGCACATGGAATTAAACACAGAAAAAATTTAAAGAACACAGAGATGCTGGGAAAGCTTTTTCGTATTGTTCTTTGGTATTAATACAAAATGGGCTGGTTTCGGTAATCAAACAGGAGCAGCTATTTCCCAGTAGGGTTGAATTTCTGTTAAAGGAGGTACAGACCATGAAGCTTATTGGGAAGCCCTCTTCTTTTCGCTTAGGCATGAGAACATAGGGGCATCCACTCAATGCACTTTACACATGGTCAATGTCACTCATTACTTTAGATACTTTTGTGCTGAAGGCCTGCACTGGATACATTTTTACTCAGACATCCCCATCTACAGATAACCATGCTGTTTACATGCAGTCATATAAATATATTGCCAAAACCATGCTGAATTTTAGAAAAAAGATCAGAATATACTGAACTGAAAATCTGGATATTTATATATTGGCAATGGGCTACAAGTTCTGAGTTTGAGAAACCTTAAGTAAATGATGCTGTTCGTCTCCTTGTATTCATATGGACACAAGAACAGACAGTACTTTCCTGTTTGGCTATTTGTAGACAGTCCCATCTTCCAGCGTTTTTCAACCTTTTTTGAGCTGCGGCACATTTTTTATTTATTTACAAAATCCTGGGGCACACCACCAACCAAAATGACACAAAATGACACTCTAACACAGTAATACATATCGTTAATATGTTTTTAAATGTATTTATACACTCACTTAGTGTGAAACCTGGGCCTGTTTTGATAAACACAACATAAATGACTTCTCTCACAGGACATGGCTATCATGACTTCTCTCAGATCTTCTTCAGGCTAAACATGCCCAGCTCTTCACCCGCTCCTCATAGAGCTTATTCTCCAGACCCTTGTGAAATTTCACCCTGAGTGAAACTTGCTTTCCAAATACTATAACAGTTTGGGGGGCAACTCTCAAAAATCCAGTAAAATAATAATAAAAATAAACATTTCCAGAGAGGTTCACTTTGGACTTGCAAACCAATGTTGGATCAGGCCTCCCGATGCTCCCAGGTTCGCACACTGCCTGCCACCTCGGATCAAAATTCAGCAGAGCCCTTCCTTTGCCTCGGGAGGATCTTTGGGAAGAGGGAAAGAGGGAGAAAAAGCTGTTCAGCAGGGGGAAGAGTATTCAGGTTCCCCACGGCACACCTGCTGATCGCTCATGGCACACTAGTGTGCCACGGCACACTGGTTGGGAAACACTGCCATATTCTACTGTGAAAGTATTTAACAGTGTGGGCATTTAAATGGATTGACTTTCTGAAATTCAATGTATACCTTTGGTCACTTGGAAGAAACTGCTTTATTTCAGCAACCTGTCTCTTGTCACTTATTTTAAGTGTGCCAGGGAAGATTTGTAGCTCTGGGGTTGGTTACCCACTTCCCCATGGAAACCCATTGGATGACCTTGAGTGAGTCGCATATTCTCAGCCTCAGGAGTAACTTGAGAAACTGCAAGTCGCTTCAGATGTGAGAGAATTGGCCGTCTGCAAGGATGTTGTCCAGGGGGTGCCGGATGTTTGATGTTTTATCATCCTTGTGAGAGGCTTCTCTCATTTCCCCAAATGGGGAGCTGAAGCTGACAGAGGGAGCTCAACCTGCTCTCCCCAGATTGGTCAGCTAACCTGGTCAGCAGTCCTGACAGCACAAAGGTTTAACCCATTGTGCCACCAGGGGCTCCTAGAAAACCCAGTGAAAGGTTCACTTAAGGGTCACCATAAGCTGGAAATGTGTAGCACACAACAACAATATAGTAGATCAAATGTTTTAAAATAAAATGCATACAGTTGTGATTGCTATCTGCAGCATCTTTGGCTGGGAAAGACTTTTGCCTGAAACTTAGGACAGCTATACCAGCTGATGCAGAATGGTCTGGTACTTCTCAGTCCTTGGCCCACTAAATGTTTTTGAATGTATTTCCTAAAGGCTCCAGTCACCAGTAGTCAGGAAATATGGGAGTTGAATTCCAAAATGTTTGGAGATCCAAAGATTGACCACTCAAGTAGACAGTATAGAGCAAAGTGGGCTAATGCTATAGCCATAAAGAAAGCTGGTTTCCATTTGAATGGCCACTGTTAATAACGTCACTGTACATTGTGCATCTGAGTTTACTGTGTCAACATTTCTTCTTCCAACCATCTGAACAGCTGAACAATGGACTAGCAGTGCACACTTTTTGGGCTGTAGATGATAGGCACATTCTAGCATTTGGGCAAGGGCCCCCTGGTGACGCAGTGGGTTAAACCACTCAGCTGCTGAACTTGCTGACCAAAAGGTTGGTGGTTCGAATCTGGGGAGTGGAGTGAGCTCCCACTGTTAGCCCCAGCTTCTGCCAACCTAGTAGTTTGAAAGCATACAAATGGAAGTAGCGCAATGGGTAGAGGAAGGTAACAACGCTCCATGCAGTCATGCCGGCCACATGATCTTGGAGGTGTTTATGGACAACGCTGGCTCTTTGTCTTCGAAATGGAGACGAGCACAACCACCCCAGAGTTGGACATGACTAGACTTAATGTACTTACTAGTATTTGGGTCTTCTTGAGGGCCATAACCATTCTGAGGCTACCATTTTGGATGGTGAGGAGTCAATTTTTGCTCACTTGGGGGCCTGCTTGGAAGGGGAGGGAGTTGCTATTTCAAGGAAAATAAGCTAGCGTTTTTGACCATTTTGGGGAGGGGTCTCTGTGAGAGTCACCCAAGGCCCTAATTGCTCCACCAAACCCCCCTCCCACAATGAGATGTCCATAGGCTGAACAATCCCTGCTCCTTCTTCAGATTATGCTTCCTGTGTCAAGCTGCACCGTGCAAGAGCTCATGCAGTAATAAATCTGTTAGTGTTAAAGGTGCCACAGGATTCTGTTATTTAAGGCTCACTGTTGTTTCACCTTCCAGAGACCCTTTGAAAACTGTTTTCCCCTCTCCCTCCTCTCCACCCCTTTGGTCTTCAGAAAACAATGCTGGTGCCAGCAGTAGTTGATTACACACAGAGACCTATTATTTTCTTTGCTTCCTAGTTTTCCAACCATTCACTAGAGCCACCAACCAATTAAAGGTCCTTTCAATCAATTAAGTGCCTGGCCTTTCCCTGATTAATTGAATAAATGTTCGCATGCCTGTGGCAAAAGCTCAATGGTATGCCTTTCCCTCCTGAAAGGCAAGAGGCAGTTTCTCTGCTCGGTGCCACAGTTCGATACAGACCCAAAAAAAGCCACAATTCACTTGTAAGAAGAATGTTTAGTCTTGGGAACATTCTCTGTTATAGAAGCACATCAAAGCTAGAACATGCTTCAAAAGCAAAACATTGGCTTTGTGGAGACCAGTTTCAAAAGAAAGGTGCTGTGGGTTTTTCAAGCAGGCATTTTCCAAGAACCCCTAGATCCCGCCGCTTGAAGGAAAATCACAGGCGTTTCACCCTGAAAGACACAATTGCTATCTTTTGAAGGAAATGTATTTTCCTCCCCGAACTGTTCTTAACCTTGTCGAAGGCACTTCCTCCAGGAGCCCTACTTCTCCTTAAAGCGGTGTTTTTCAACCTTTTTTGAGCTGCGGCACATTTTTTACATATACAAAATCCTGGGGCACACCCAAAATGACACTCTAACACAGTAATACATATAGTTAATATGTTTTTAAAATGTATTTATACACTCAGTGTGAAACCTTAGCCTGTTTAGATGAACACAACATAGATATCCTGGCAGGAATGGCAGAAAGACACACACAAAGGTCTTGCTCAACAGCTGGGAGTTATAGTTTACCCGCAATCACAGAGCATTCTGAACTCCACCAGTGATGGAATGGAATCAAACTTCCCACACAGAACTACCATAACCAAGAGAAAATACTATAAGATTTTGATGGGCATTGACCTTGAGTTTTGGAGTTGTGGTTCACCTATATCCAGAGAGCACTGTGGAGGGGAGGGAGGAAGATGTGGGGCGAGTCTGCGCTGTAGCGCCCGCACGGATCACATCTTCCTCCCTTCCCCCCTCCCGCAGAAGCGGCAGCGTGAGCAAAGCGAGGCAAAGTGAGCAGAGCGAAGCTGAGAAGAAGGGAGCTCGAGAGGGGAAGAAAAGTGTTCGGCAGGAGGGGGAAGAAAGGGTATTGGAGGTTCCAATTTCCCATGGCACACCTGATGATCGCTCACGGCACACTAGTGTGCCATGGCACACTGGTTGGGAAACACTGTCTTAAAGGACTTCAGACTTCTGGCTCTCTTATATTGCTCCATTTACTCTGTTTTGCTATTCCTTTTACTTGGCATTCCTTCTCTGGTCTTTTCCAGATATCCTTATGTTCAGCCATGGTTGATCATAAAAACAATGAGCCTAACATCCCCTGAGTCCTGTATTCTTTGTTTCTTTTCTGGGGGTGCTGATGAATAATTTGGAAACTTTTACTTTTTTTTTTGATGAACCACAGTTTATTGGGGTCAGACTCCATATCAAACCATGATTATTATTAATTGTGATTTGTTTGAAACATAGCAACCTTCCAAGCCTCCACTAACTGTAAATGTGTGTAATTGTTAACCTATATTGTATGTACATTTTGGTTTGCCAGTTTGACTTTTCCTCTTTGGTGTGGGAGGGCTTCAGACACAGGACTCCATTTTGCATTCATTTTGCATCAGACCTCAGTGGAGGTGGATGCATGTTGCTGTTTGGAGTTTAGTAGAGAAGTGTGACTTATGGATTTCAGTGAGTACAGCTATACTTAAAGACTATGGGCAATTGATTGTTTACAGCAGGGGTGCTCATTAGGTAGATTGCGATCTACTGGTAGATCGCGTAGGGCGTCCTGGTAGATCGCAGGCAGGGTGGGAGGAAGGCTCCCGACGCCGCCCAGGTGCAGAAGGAGGTTGGACTGGATGGCCCTTGGAGGTCTCCTCCTATTCTAGGAACCCATTGTTGTTGTTGTTATTATTATTATTATCAGAGGCTGAATGGCCATCTGTGCAGAATGCTTTAATTGTGTTTTTCTCTTATGGCAGAAGGAGGTTGGACTGGATGGCCCTTGGAGGTCACCTTCTACTCTAGGAACCTGTTGTTGTCACTATTATTATTAGTAGTAGTAGTAGTAGTAGTAGCAGAGGCTGAATGAATATTATAATCATTATTATTATTATGAATAAATTCAGGGGCTTATTATACTCACATTTAGTTGAATTCAGTCTTAAAATATATTATATGGCTCTCACTGAAATACATTTCCAAATATTTTCTTTTATGGCTCTCTGAGTAGTGGGTAGGTAGATCATTTGGACTTGGTTGTTTTATAAGTAGCTCGCATGCTGAAAAAGTGTGAGCACCCCTGATTTACAATATTTATATTCCGCCCTTCTCACCCCACAGAGGACTCAGGGCAGATTACAATGCACATATACATGGCAAACATTCAATGCCATTAGACATACAACATATATAGACACAGAGGTGATTTAACATTCCAGCTTTCCGGCTTCATGAAGGTATGCTTGATTCCGGCCACAGGGGGAGCTGCTGCTTCACCGTCCACTTGTGACACTTGTACTCCTTGAGGGAGTACTTCCTCATTCATACACATGCTGCTGGAATGTTTTATGGTGTCGTAAATTAGATAAATTAGCCTCCCCGCATAAAGTGGTACCAAAATTTCCTACTTGACAAATGTAACTGTCTTTTGGGCTGCATAGGTCAACAACAAGCTAGACTAGTAATGGTCAGGAGCTCACTCCAACCCGGGCTGGCTTCGAACTCATGACCTCTTGGTCAGTAGTGATTTAATGCAGCTGGCTACTAACTAGCTTCGTCACAGCCCAGTCCTATTATGTATCATACCCTGTGTACTCAACATAGAGAAGAAACTACATCTTATCTAACTGAACTCTAATAAGAAACGTGCCTGTATGGTGAATTAATACAAGTTGTTTATGAGTAAACAGATGTTATTTTTCAAAGAAGGCCTTGTTCTTATCTCTGAGTGCATATTTTAACTAAGAAGTTTTAAGGCAACTGCAAATTTCATTTTCAAAGAAACAACCATCCTCTGCTAACCAAATATATTTTTGTAGTGGCATGTCTTTACCCTTGGCAGTTTAAAGACATGGTTCTTCAGTTTAGCCGCTGAGTTACCTGTGTGCCATTACATGAATGCTTGTGCATATCACTTTTTCAAAGAGTTGACTTCTAACAAGGTCATGCTTTTCTTGACTAGTGGTTTTCAAAAGGTGGTCTCCACATGTTCATGGAGACTCACATTTGCCAAATGGACGTGACATCATTTTACCTTTTCAATAAGGTTGTGGTGCAGTTATTTCCAACAGGTTATGGAATTTCCAATACTTCAGTCCAGCTGCTAGTAAGTTGACTTGTTTCAATCTCATGTTTATATGTTGGGTTGTTTAAATTTTGTTAATATTGATGTATTATTGTCGTATTCGGGCATTGAATGTTTGCCTTTTATGGTTGGAATCCGCCCTGAGTCCCTTCAGGGGGATATAAATAAATCTATTATTATTATTATTACTGTAGTTTAGATCAGTGTTTCCCAAACTGTCACAATCGCCGACTTAGAACTGCCCCTTTAACACACACACGGAGACGTAGCAAGGCTAACTACTTTATTGAGTATATAAAACAGTTCCAAGGAGTAAATAGTCCAATAATATGCAAGTGTTCAAAGTATAACGCAAGTAGTCCAAAGTAAGTAGCAAATAGCTTGAAGCGTGGCAAGGCTCCGCAAACCAATGCGAATCAGGAAACAGGACAAGGCTTCGCAATCCAATGCGAATCAGGAAACAGGGCAAGGTGCCGCAAACCGCTGCGGCCCAAGAAACAAGGCAAAGGCAAGGCAAGGCTTGATGACCACGGTTGGCTTGTGGTCCCACTCCGCTTCGCGTCTATTCAGGAAAGACGTGGCCGGAGAACTGACGATCAGTTCCCACGGGGCCGTTCTTAATCCCTCGGCCTGGGACCCCGACGATCTAGGGCCCGGCGTCTCCAGTCTCTACTTTCCGAACGGTGACGGTCTAGGGACAGATGCCAGCTCCTCCTGCCCTCCTCTATGTCCCTGCGCCTGTTGTGAGAACGGCCCCGCTCTTCCAGTCTAGTATCGCTATCTTCCTGAGAAGCAGCCTCCCCCGGAGTTTCCCAGCCGCTAGTCTCCATCTGCTGCCCGGCCAGCTCTTGGGAACCTCGGCCATTTGGGAATTCATAACTATCTCCGCTATCTGCTTCGCTGCCTCCCATCTCCACCTGGTCCGCTCCTTCCCCGAGAGAATGCCCCCACTCGAGATCCCAGGCTAAACTCTCTACAGGTGAACTGGGCAAAGGTACTGCTGACCAATCTTGCTCTGGGCCTTCTAACTCATCCTCCGAGTCCCTTTCAGCCTGTGCGGGTCCCAATGCCAACGGGACCCCCGGTGCGTCACCCCCCCCCCCCCGTGGCACGGACGGGCCCATGGGTGCTACACAACCTTTTTTGAGCCGCGGCACACTTTTTACATTTGTAAAATCCTGGGGCATACCACCAACCAAAATGACACAAAATGACACTCTAACACAGTAATACATATAATTAATATGTTTTAAAAATGTATTCATACACTCAGTGTGAAACTTTGGGCCTGTTTCGATGAACTCAACATAGATATTCTGGCAGAAATGGCAGAAAGACTTTCCACACAGAACTCCCATAACCAAGAGAAAATGCTATAAGAGTTTGGTGGGCATTGACTTTGAGTTTTGGAGTTGTAGTTCACCTATATCCAGAGAGCACTGTGGACTCAAACAATGTTGGATCAGGACCAAACTTGGCATGAATACTCAATATGCCCAAATATGAACGCAGATGGAGTTCTGGGGAAATAGACCTTGACATTTGGGAGTTGTAGTTGCTGGGATTTATAGTTCCCCTACAATCAAAGAGCATTCTGAATCCCACCAATGATAGAACTGGGCCAAACTTCCCACACAGAACCCCCAGGAGGCAAGGGGAGGTCTCTACTTGGGGAAAGGGAGGCGGACCTTCCCAATGCATGGAGAGGGAGAGACCAAGTAGACAACCGGGGGGGGGTGTTTGTAATTTTGTGCCTTTATCAAGGTAGGTTTCTTAGGGTTTTTATACTTCAACACACTAGACTCCTCCCCCCCCCCTCCCTGGAGGTTCCAATTTTCCACGGCACACCTGATGATCGCTCACGGCACACTAGTGTGCCCCGGCACACTGGTTGGGAAACACTGGTTTAGATTAACCCCAGTGTAGAGTTCAGATGCAGTGATGAACTGTGGCAAATTGAAATATGAACAGAAAATGTCCTGTCTCCTCCTTACAATCATACCAGATAAGGGGACACACACAAGCCAAGAAGAAAAATTAGTAAATTACAGTTTATCATAACATGTACTCTCGCTCCCCTTTGCTCTCTTTTTCCACCACTTTTAGAATCAAATTAGAAGCCCGTTTCTATGAATTGTTTGACACAGCATCCTGTATGAAACAATGTCAACTGAAACAAAGCCCGGTTATGCCTTCTCCTTCAATAAATTCCCTGAGGAAGAAATTACTTTGTTGACAACCATATATGTTTGTGACACTGTACAACTAGGAAATAACAGCATGGTGCATATTGAGAGCTGACAAGGTGGCCTGCACAAAAGCAGAAACTTTTTATTTCCCTGAGCTCAAAATATTTTCCCTATAGAAGGACCCGCTCATACATGTTGTTGCATCTCCAAACCCTGTCCATCCCATCCCATAGCTACGATGGAAATTACAATCCAGTGACACCCAGAGGAACAGAGTCTTCCCTATCCCTGGCTTACAGTATTCATTGTTATGTGTCTATTTTCTCTATCTGTAAGGTTCATGTTATGACAACAGTAACTGATGGTTTTTAGTCTGAATATCAAAGGAACTATCTAAGGTTCTGAACAGTATCGGCGCCTTTAAAGTTCAGCACCTTTAAAGTTCAGGCTAAAAGTACACATTCAGAGCAGCGCTGGCATAGCAGCAAACAGTTATCAGTAAGCTATGCCCCTATGCAAGATTTTTCACAAACAATGGGCCCTTTGATATCTGCTGGGTTTTTGTTCCAGGATTTACAATAGATGCTGAAGTCCTATTATATATAGTTATATAATAAAAAATAGTGCCCCTTACAAATGCCAGAGAGACACTAAGGATCGGTGATATAGTGGGAGACTACAGCAGGAAATGCCTACACGTCAGCATAGAATTCAATGTTGGTACAAGGGCGGGTCAATAAGTCAGTGACTTTTTGAATGAAACACAACTTTTTTGGATAAAAAATCATTTTATTTTTCAACGTAGTCTCCTTTGAGCTCCATACACTTTGTCCAATGTTTCTCCAATTTTTTAATCCCTTCCAAAAAATAAGATTTGTCAAGGTCATCAAAATAGGTATTTGTTTGTGAGATGATTTCATCGTTGGAGTCAAATCTCTTTCCGCCGAGCCATTTCTTCAGGTTTGGAAATAGTCACTTGGGGCTAAATCCGGAGAATAGGGCAGATGAGGGAGCAATTTGTATCCCAACTCATGGATTGTTGCCATGGAAACTGCACATATGTGCACCCTTGCATTGTGTGCACCCTTGCATTGTCCTGGTCCCATCTTGTGGAAAGTTTTCTCATACCCAAGTGATCATTTAAAATTGAAACCACTGAGCCATGTGAGATGCCTATGGCCTCCACAATCTCTCGCACTTTCAATCTCCGATCGGCCAACACCATATCATGATTTTTTTTCAATTGTTTTGGGTGTAGAGACCTCAACTGGCTGTCCAGAACGTTCGGCATCTTCCGTGCTTGCACAGCCACAACAAAATTCAGTAAACCACTTTTTTACCATTGAAATTGATGGTGCAGAGTCCCCATAGTATTTATCAAGCTTAGCCTTGGTTTGAGTGATGGCTCCCCCCCCCCCCGCAAAAAATAATGCTTAATGAGCACCCAAAATTCACTTTTTTCCATTTTCTCCTCAAATCACGCGATAGTCTGCTATCAATGGCTGTCAAACACGAACTAAATGATGCAGCTTGTTCAAATTTTGACTGGAGTCAACTGACAGATGCCTGTTGACAGGAGCAGTATTGCCCTTTCAGTTAAGAGGCGGGAAATTCAAAAAGTGTTTGACTTATTGACCCGCCCTCGTAAAATCAAATATAGCTTTTCAGGGTATATTTTTACCAATATTTTTGAGCCTTGGTTGGTTGAACCCAAGGATACTGGGAGCCAACTGTAACAATAACAACAACAATAAACATGATGCTCTAGATTCCTCCTCCCATCCTATTAAGAAAAATCTATGCTCTATGATGTCATGATCTCTTCTCATTTCATGCAGGTCATCTGTGGTCAAGATGAAGTTACCGAAGAAGAGGAAGAAGACAATGGAAAACCACCAAAAGAACAAAGAACCCAGGTGCAAAAGAAGAAGAACCAACTGTCCCCGAAGGTCTCCTCAATAGCTTCATCCAACTTACAGAACACAAGTCTATTAGAGTTGGCCTCTAACAACAACCAAGAATTTTGGGATGTCTTAGAAAATTTGTCTAAGCAAGGCCAAGGCCCACAGCCTTTACGTGGCCGAAGGGACTCTGCCGCCAGCCCCAGTAGGCTTAAGAAAATATTTGGCTGGGGTGACTTCTACTCCAACATCAAGACGGTCAAGCTGAATCTCTTGATTACAGGCAAAGTGGTTGACCATGGAAATGGCACCGTCAATGTCTTCTTCCGGCACAACTCCACTGGACAAGGCAACATATCTGTCAGCCTAGTGCCCCCCAACAAAGCTGTAGAGTTTGACCTTGAGCAGCAAATCTTCATTGAGGCAAAAGAGTCCAAGATCTTCAATTGCAGGGTGGAGTATGAGAAGGTTGACAAGGCAAAGAAGACCACCTTGTGTACATATGACCCCTCCAAGACCTGCTACCTGAACCACACACAGAGTCAAGTTTCTTGGGTGTGTTCCAAGCCCTTCAAGGTCATCTGTATCTACATCACCTTTTACAGCATAGACTACAGACTTGTGCAGAAAGTGTGTCCTGACTACAATTACCACAACAATGTTCCTTATTACCCTTCTGGGTGACAACGTACCTCTTCCGAGCTCAGAAGCAGCCCAAGTCCCAAGCACAACTTGGTTTGGGGTTTGGGAGCAGGAAATTGAGGCCAAGGGCTGGGAGATGGATGAGTCATGGCTCTCCAGTGCTAGAGAAATCACCAAGCAAGCCTGGCCTCTGCTACAGGAGGGGAGTCTCAGAGAACACAGACCAACAGACCGTGCTTGCAAGGAGCTCTGCAGTCTATAAAAAGAATACCATCATTAACCAAATCCACAACCTCCACACTTTCATGTGTACACTCAGACCAAATCATTAATATGCGCAAGGCAGACATTCGAAATTGTACTTTCTCTCCAGTGTTGCTCCTTAACACAGGGTTCAATCCGTTGGGGAATTCTGCTATGAAGGCTTCCATGTGGCTTGTGCATAACGACTGAAGCAGTGGTGAAGGCAAAAGTGAACAACCCTGGCTCACCAAATGTTCTTAGATTGCAACTCACAGCATTTCTCAAGTTTGGTCTGCCTGGGGCTGCTGAGGCTTGCAGTTCATTGAGGGAGGGGGTTAAAAATTCTTGCTGCTACTCTATGACGAAAGGCAGATAACTGTGGCTCTCCAGATATTTCTGGATTGTAATTCTCAGAATGCCTTGTTATTATGAAAGGGCTGATGGGAGTTGTAGGACAAAGACATTTGGAGCGCCACAGTGGGACTATCCTTGCCCAGGGTCAGATTCATCTATAGTTCATTAAACCAGTGATTTTCAACCAGTGTGCCACGGAACACTAGTGTGCCGTGAGAGATCATCAGGTGTGTCATGGGAAATTACAGTGTAGAGAGAGAGAGAGCCTAGCAGGAAACTTCAGTCAGCAGAAATGAGGCTTTCCTGGCCGAAGCAGCAATGCCAGCCAGCCTGGCTGCAGTCAGGGAGAGCCCTCAGTGTCCAAAACTTTCCTCCCTCCCTCCTCTCTCTCTCTCTCCTTCCTTCCTTCCTTCCCTCCCTATGCGCGCCAAGGGCTACCTGGCCAGGCTGTGGCTCCTCCTGCTTCCTGGCTCCTGGGCGCTCTTCTGCCCTTCTCCCTTCCAGCACCAAGGAGGAGGAGAAGGAAGAGGAGTCTGCGGGAGCTGCCCCCGTCTGACCCGCTCCTAGAGGCTCGAGGTGAAGTTTTCTGCCCTCTAGCCCCTCCGCGCCGGGGAAGGGGAGCAACCTCTCATCTCCTGGCCTCTCCTGGCTGGGCTCTGGGTTCGCTGCAGAGCAGAGCAGAGGCCGGGATGCGCAGCTCCACAGCCCAGCTTGGTTCCTTCCTGATCTGGCCCCAAGGCGACAGCAGGGAAGATGAAGAGACACGGGGGGAGGCACTCCTGGGGGGCTGAACCCCTTTTGGAAGGAGAGCTGGGGGTGGCGACGGCTGTGAGCCTCCGCTGCAGTTTGTTCCAAGGCTCGGAGACACCCCATGTGCTCAATTCCTATTTGTCCTGCTCAGCCGAGCCCGCACGTGCTTCGGCCACTCAGCGCAGCCCTCCCCCACGGGACGGTGACGGGCCTCCTGCGTGTGGGCCTCCTGGGTGGGGGGCAGGAGGGGGGTTTGGTGGAAGCAGTGGCGTCACAAGGGGGGAGGGTGACAGTTAGTAAAATGTCAGTTAGAGTGTCATTTTGGTTGGTGGTGTGCCCCAAGATGTTGTAAACGTAAAAAAATGTGCCGTGGCTCAAAAAAGGTTGAAAATCACTGCATTAAACCACCCTTAATGACACCTGAAATCTGCTAGCTATTGTCTGGCCCTGCTTCATCTCCCCTCCCTCCCAACTGAGTCTCTAACTGAAAATAGAAAAAAACAGATTGAGCCAGTGCAAGCTTTCCGTTTCCAAATGGCCATCCCTGGGCCATAAATTGTGAATGATCACCTACCTGACAGAAAGGTGAAAACCTAAGTACTTGGCTATAATTGTTCCTTCTTTCCAGTCCAATTGCCTTATTAAGCCCTTTTTCTTGCAATTTTTTTGGCCTAGCCCCAGTTATGACTAGGGCCCATTCCACCTCCAAGTGAGGTGAGGTTGACTTGAATTGAATACTAATGTCATTGATCTGTTGTTGCTACAACAAATATATCAAGTACTCAGAGCACAGCATCCATAGAGAATGTAACCCAAATAAAACAATTGCACTGTCACTTGTTTTAAAGCAAAGGCAGGCAATGTGCAGCTGGCTCCCAAAGGATATATTTATGACCCTAAATCCCTCTAGTCTAGGCTCACCCGATTACCCTCCCCAAAATGATGAACTGCCTCTTCTGGGAGCCTCCAGGATCAGGAATGTATGTTCCAAATAGGGTTCAGGGTTCCCTTGAACGGTGTGGCATAACATATACTTGTTTTTAAAACCCAGAATTGACTTCCAACTGCATCTCCTTTAGGGGAGAAGTTGGCATTTTGAGCAGTCTATGAGGCTCTGGGAAGCCTGCAAGGGCTTCAAATTGGCCTCTGGAGTTGCCAAAGATGCTAGCCCTGGTTTAAAGACATCTTAGCTGAAAGGAATGTTAAAAATAGGCTGAACTTGTGTAAGTTAAGTGGGATGAAGAGTGTGTGGTGGAAACATGATAGGTGGGATAAGGCAAGGAAGCATGTTAGCACTCTGAGCTTGGAAATTTATTATGCTAACCCAGACATGGGCAAACTTGGCCCTCCAAGTGTTTTGGACTTC
The DNA here is from genome assembly GCA_030556195.1 of Anolis apletophallus. Lineage (NCBI taxonomy): Eukaryota > Metazoa > Chordata > Lepidosauria > Squamata > Anolidae > Anolis > Anolis apletophallus. The sequence continues at coordinate 117,016,059 of JARBWK010000008.1, forward strand.
AACTCCCACAATTCCTAACAGCCTCAGGCCCCTTCCTTTTCCCAGTCAGCCGCAGCGGCTGACTGGGAAAAGGAAGGGGCCTGAGGCTGTTAGGAATTGTGGGAGTTGAAGTCCAAAACATCTGGATGGCCAAAGTTTGCCCATGCCTAGGCTAGCCTCTACTGTGGCATCAAAGCCAAATGAGGAAGCCAGCTTCTGGTGCCTTTAGCCCCAACCTGTAGCAACACATTGGCAAATACTGTTTGGGAAAACGGATTCCTTGCCCTGGTTTAATATATGGAAGGGAAGGCTTGCTGAAGTTTGGACCTGGGTTTGCTATCACTGCTGGGAGGCACTACAGCAGGCATGGGCAAACATTTTTGCCTTAGGGCTACATTATGGGACTGACTGAGAGGGCCGGGCCAGGAGGGATGGAAGACAGGCACGTGCTGGGTGGGACAGGCCCAGGAAGGACCTCCTCCCCGATCCTCTTCTCCCAATCTGGGCTGTCTTCCAGCATTATGCCGGGAGGATGGCGAGACAGGCAATGGCTGAGAGCACTCCAAAGAGCTCTCAGCCTCTGCGAGCCTTCCTTAGGCCGTCCTCTCAGCATAAGGACAGGGCCACTCTCACCGTCCTTGTACCGGGAGAAGGACGAGACTGCATGTGGTGACTGAGAGTGCTCCAGAGGGCTCTCAGCTGCAATGTCCCTTCCTCCCCCATCCTTTCTGCTTAAGGATAGGGTAGACCGCCATGTCCTTATGCCAAGAGGACAGGGAAAATGAGAAGGGTCTGAGATAACTACCCGGGGGTTGCATCTGGCCCACAGGTCTTAGTTTGCCCATGCCTACACTGCAGCCTCCTAATTTGGCTGGGACAGTCCCAATTGAACCTCCACCATCATACTTTTTCAGATACAGACAGTCCCTGACTTATAAATGACTCATAGTTAAGAACTGGGGTGAGATAACAGGAAGTGAGAGAAATCTACCCCTAGGAAGGGAAAATCACTCCCGAACGAGTTATAATGGGAAACAGGTGTCTCCACTGAAATTTTAGAAACAATTCTTGTTTCCATAGGTGAAGGTAAAGGCTTTGTAGTTGTGTCTGACTTGGGGGGGGGGTCCTCATCTCCATTTCTAGGCTGAAGAGCTGGTATTGTCTGTAGACACCTCCAAGGTCATGTGGGCAGCATGACTGCATGGAGTGCCGTTACCTTCCTGCTGAAGCAGTACCTATTGATCTACCCACAAGTGCATGTTTTCAAACTGCTAGGTTGGCAGAAGCTGGGCCTAACAGCGGGAGCAAACACCGCTCCCTGGATTCAAAGTGCTAACCAGCAAGTTCAGCAGCCCAGTGGTTTAATCCACTGGACCACCAGCTTCCATAACAAACATAACAAGTGAGGTGAAATCTGAACAGGGGCACAGACAGCAAAATGCACATATCCAAAGCTGATATGTAAATGGCTGAAGTTACACTTTAAAATGCACCTGTTCCAACTTGCAAATAAATCTAACTTAAGAACCACCTACAGAACTTACTTTGTTTGCAACTTGGAACTGCCTGTACTTTAAAAATGTCCCAGGCTCTCCCTTTCTTCCTTCCACATACTCCCTTTGTCCTCAGCTTACTTCAATTGCGAGCAAGTTCAAAGTTTGCACTCAGTGAAATGAGCGTGGAGAATTGGGAGCTGTCCTTTCCAGTAGGCTTAGTCAAAAGCAAACTGCTGCAGCCTCTCCTAGCCTGTGTGTTCTTCCTCATTAATAACCTTGACCACATCTGTCCTGGTTATCATTTTTGAAAAGTGGAAGGGGTATGACACACATGTCACCGCAAATACTATCTAGGGTCTCTTGCACAATACACAGTTATAGTACTTTGATACTACTTTACTTGCTATGGCTTAGTCCTATGGAATCCTGGGATATGCAATTTTGTGAAGGGTTTAGAATTCTTTAACAGAGAGCTCTTCCTTTCTCTCCACATTGCAAATCCTAAGATTCTCAGAGTAGTGATAAGCCCTTGAGGCCCACTTTCCCCTAGATATATTCTACTTAAAAATAACTATATATATGCATGCACAACCTTAACTCCTAGGCGGTCTACCAGTGCCTATGTGCACACTCATGTACTACCAAGAAACACACCTTTAGGAGTTAGAATAATGCATCTAGATTTTCCATCATGTTGCCTCCCAGTTTTTACAGAATGAGGATTTTATTTTTTTTACAAATACAAGGAATATGAAGCCAGAAGGCAAATTCATGGGAGACATGGCTATCCATAGTTGTTAATCTTGATGGCTATATGATATTTCCAGTTTCAGCGAAAGTATGAAACACAAGCAAGTGGTACAAATAATGCTGGTGTCCAATTTGGGACATCTGCTTAGCTAACATGGAGACAGAATGCTGAACTAGACAGTCCATTTGTCTCCTTGTATTCTTATCAATTGAGAATAAAGCCCAACTCTTCTTAAATTCTTCTGAATTTGGGGAGAATGGCCCTGGGTCAACTTCGACTTTGGATGGGGCTGATTTCTCAGCCTCCAAGTGTGTGTGTTTCTACCTAAACAGCAGTCAGGTATGAATTTTTGAAAATATTAAAACTTGCACTGGAGAAAACAACTCAAGCTGGTAGGAATTTCAAGTCGCTATGGATTTAATGTATTGTCCAAGGCTTTCATGGCCAGAATCACTGGGTTGATGTAGATTTTTCAGGCTCTATGGCATGCCTGGGCAAATGTCGACCCTCCAGGTGTTTTGGACTACAACTCCCACAATTCCTAACAGTCGATAGGCTGTTAGGAATTGTGGGAGTTGTAGTCCAAAACACCTGGAGGGCCGAAGTTTGCCCAGGCCTGCTCTATGGCTATGTTCTAGATTAGAAGCATTCTCTCCTGACAAAACAACAGACCTCACAACCTCTGAGGATGCCTGTCACAGATGCAGCTGAAATGTCGGGAGAGAATGCTTCTTGAACATGGCCATACAGCCCAAAAAATCTACAACAACCCACTTACTATGGATTGCTTTCCAACTTTCATTGATGGTGGCTTATGGACTAGCTCTACTGGTCCAATCACATAGGCTAGTGCAAATATTACATGTGTGCTTTCACATTGCTGGGTGTGATTGCCATCCATGAAACCATGGATGCTTTGAATCCCAATTTTTTGGAGGAGGGTGGGATACAAATAAAATAATAATAACAATAATACATGGAAACCTATTTCTAGATATACCTTGGATCAGGACATTGAGGTACTGTTTCACTATCCAGGCAGAGGCCACAAGGGAACGCTATACAGAGAAGGATAGTCCATTTTATGGGGAGGAAAGGGGTTGAAGGAGGTAAACAATTTCCCCCTGTTTTCCTGTTATTCCCCGCCCCCACCACCACCACCCATGACACAATCATTGAAACAACCATGGCCGGATTACCCATAAGGCCAACATAGGCCATGGCCTAGGGGCGCATGCCAAGGAGGGGCGCAGATCATGGACCAAAAATAAAAATAAAAACTGGTCCACCCCCCCCCCCTCTTTCTCTCTCTCTCTCCTGCATGCCTTTGGAGCGAGTTTGCGCCCGCTGCACTCTCCCCAAGCCTCCCGAGGAGACCTTCAGAGCACAGCGGAGCTTTCTAGCTGGTGGGAATGGAGACCTTGGAGGTGGCAGGATGGTGCCTACTCGCCTTTCTCTTCTGCTCCAGAGGCACCATGGCAAAAGCCAGCCAAGTGTGGGTCTGAGTGGTGAGTGGGGGGGGATAGAGGTTGGCTTAAAGGGGGCGTAATTCCAAAGTGTGGCCTAGGGCACAAAAAGGTGTTAATCCGAGCCTGGAAACAACCATTGTTTATGATATGGGAAAGAACGCAGGAGGAATAACCTGAGAAAATTAACAAAATGGTTTCCCTCCTTCAACTCCCCACCCCCCACCCCTAAAAAGGATTATCCTTCTCTGTCTAGGCCTATTTTTGGTGGGGTCCACTTAGATAATGAAACAGTTCTGGACATTAGACATAAAGCTGGATTTAAATTTAGATTTCATCACTAAATCTGAATGGCTTGCCATGAGCAAATCATTCTTAGTGTGTTCCTTAGAGAAAAGCTTATTAAAAATTACTTTTATGGACTACAACACTCAGAACCTCAAAACCTTTCTGGGAACAATGTTGCTAGAGCAGTGGTTCTCAACCTGTGGGTCTCCAGATGTTTTGGCCCCCCAGAAATCCTAACAACTGGTAAACTGGCTGGGATTTATGGGAGTTGTGGGCCAAAACACCTGAAGACCCACAGGTTGAGAATCGCTGTGCTAGGGGTTCTGGGTGATGTATTACACCCCCCAAAAGCTTATCTTTCCCTAGCTGTGAAATGGAAACAGGATCTACCTCAGAGGATTGTTGTAAAGACGATGTCATGAAGATTGTAAAGCATTTGGTGCTATAAAGAAATGTTTCAAAGAAGTTCTCTCCCTCCCTTTCCGATTTTGTCTGCTTCTCTCTCCAACTCTCTCTCTCCCAACAAACCTTTTCCCAATGAATTTCCCACTCCCTCAAACCAGATGTTTCTGTTGTCTATAGATTGCTCCATATCTTCCCTCTTTCTTCCTTTCTTTCTGATTAAAGGATGGGCACATCTCCTTGACATCATGTATTTATTTTAAATACTATCCTTACAATGAAGAATAAACTTTCCCTCTATATTATGGAGGGGCCAAATGATGAGTGGATTCTAGATTTTTTTAAAAAAATTTAGTCGAGAAGACCTCTCTTGCTCTCCACTAATAACATGTGAAGGTTTGAGAGTATCACATTAGATGGTTCTGAGATGGGTGAACAATCCCAGATTGGCTCCAGACGTAGCGTTCTAGACTTGTTAAGCGCATTGATGACTAAAAAGGCCAATCTGAAATAGGCAAGTCCGGTTGCAGAAAGCACAGCAGAAAGTCTCCTTGGGTGATGTTGTTTCCGAGTTGCGGTTCTTTCTGCATTGTCATTTCTCTTTGAGACCCATTCGATGTGTCTTCTCGAAACAGGCCACAGCATTGTGGATAATGCATCTCCATGCCTCCCGATGTGAAGCCAGGGTGGACCATTTTTGGTGATCTGTGAGGCTGCTCTAATTTCTCCCAGTGATCACGCAAACTCTTCTGGTTGATCCAACGAAGTTTATTAGAGGTACAACACCTATAAAGCCAAAGCAGTGTCCCATCGCCCAAACACACCTTTTATACTCAGCCCCCTTCCCCCTTCACCCGCAACGTCTGGGAAAGGTTGCATCATCCCCTCCTGACTCAGCAATCCCAATGTCCAGTGGATATTGCATCATATCCCTTCTGAGTCAGCAATATGCAAGTCAGTGTTCATTGTCCGGAAGAGGTCGCGTCATGTCCTTCCTGACTCAGCATAACTCCCGGGAGATTACATCATCCCCGGGAATTCCCCATGGTGACGCGCCAGTCTCTTGCAAGCTAAGTCAGGCTGCGAGTTCCCGTAGCCTCCCCAAGGCTAAGAACCTCCAGCTCTGACATAATGGCCTCCTCCACCTCGTCCTCCCCCTGTAGGAATAAAACACCATTCAAACTTTCGGCATTACAGGGCTCACATATCGCTTCAAAAGACTCCAATGAAATGTAGGGTGGATTTTATCCATCCCTTTTGGCAAAATCAGTCTATAAGATACTTTATTCATTACTTGAGCAACCCGAAATGGACCTATGTATCTTGGGCTCAATTTCTTAGAAGGAAGTCCTAGTTTAATATTCTGGGTAGATAACCAAACTAAGTCGCCTTCCCGATACTCTTCCCCTTCCTGCCTCCGCCGATCTCCAAACTTCTTATAGGACCTCTGTGCCTTACGTAAAGCTTCTGTCACTTCTTTCCATTCTTCCTGAGCTCTTATGCCCCATTCCTCTATCTCATTCTCCGAGCTTCCAGGCAATTGCGGCAGGGGAACCACCTCTTGCCCATAAACTACCGAAAACGGAGTCTTTCCAGTTGAAGAATGAACTGACCCATTATAGGCCATCTCAGCATACGGCAACAGATCCGCCCAGTCATTCTGCTCTCTATTGGTAAAAATCCGCAAATAACTGCCTAACGACTTCTGCGTTCGCTCCACTCCGCCATTACAACACGGATTATAAGCAGTAGTAAGCCTACGATCCGCTCCTAACACCTCCAGAAACTTCTCCCAAAACCGCGCAGCGAACTGCACCCCACGATCACTAATTACCTGCTCCGGACACCCATGCAACCTGTATATATGCTGAACATACAGCTTAGCCAACCGTTCAGCCGAAGGCAACCTTGCCAAAGGAATAAAATGGGCCTGCTTAGAAAATAAATCCAGCACCGTCCAAATATACCTATAGCCCCGGCTCGATGGCCTCAGACAGCTTAAGTTGAACAAGCTACCATCAGTACGATAGCGTATCTTCGAGATCTGCTGTAGCCCTTTGGAGCATCATGCTGAAGAAGATTGTAAATAGAGTTGGTGCAAGAACACACTTGTTAATTAGAAGCACAACTAATCTTCTTAACAGATTTTCTCTGGTAAGTAAGAAAGATGGGAAAAGATTGGGAAATGTGAGACTAATAACAGAAATTTGCATTTGTCTGGAGTCCCTGTATAATTCTGAAAATTCAGTGTGGTGAATGGATTTGAGAACAAAGCAAGACTGAACTCTTTCTGGAAACCAAAATGACCAAACTGAGACTACTATGCTCTGAAAACATCATGGGATGACATAATTCATTTGACGATGCATGTAAAATTGAATAAGACTGGAAAGCCATATTATAGATAGATTGACTCTGTCACGAAAGCCACAGCTCGGAGTTTGCAATGCTTGAGTTTGCAATGCTTGAGCAGGCCTGAAAGCCAGAGTGTCTCATTCATAGGGGCACCATAAGACAAAGCCAACTCGATGGCAATTGACCACACAAAAATTGCATAATAAAAGTATTGACCAGTGTGGTAGAAATGGGGCATTTTTGTAACCTCACCCGAAAGCTGAAAGGTTGAAATACCTCTTTGACAAAACATTTTGGTCCATAATATCAAAATATGATCTCTATAAGTAATGGAGGGCATTTCTGCCATGCTTGGAGTCCCATGGTCCCAAATCAAAAAATAAAAATTTGAATAAAATTTAGAATATTTTTTGCTGCCTTCTAGGAGCCCAGTAATGTTATGATACATAACAACAATGCAAGGAAGCACCTTCTGTTTTAGAAAAATGAGTGGTAAATGCTTTTGGAAAATCATGGCAGCTCTTCCAAATTTTAAAGTTAGTCTAAATCAGCATTTCTCAACATGGGTGTTAGGACGCCTAGGGGGGAGTTGTGAGGGGGTTTCAGAGGGGTCACCAAAGACCAGCAGATGCATATATTTCTGATGATCTTAGGAAGCCCTTTGGCAGAGAAGGCTGAAGATCTCTCAGCTCGCCCTTCCCTTCCTTTTTGGAAACAGATGGTGAATCTTCCCACCAAAAGCCCTCCTTCGCTGTGATTGGCCTGCCTCTCAACCGGCCTCTCAGTCAAGGGGAGGGCTATTTCTGAGACTCCAAGTGGGGGGGGGGAGCAGACGTGCTCGAGGCATGGCAACGTGGTGTGCATGTGTGGGCGAGGAAGAGTGTGAGGCTAGAGAGAGACTCATGCCAGTGAGTCCCTTCAAGGCATGGGGGGTCTGTGTGGGCAGTTTGGCCCAATTCTATTGTTAGTGGGGTTCAGAATGTTCTTTGATTGTAGGTGAGCTATAAATCCCAGCAACTACAACTCCCAAATGGCAAGGTCTATTCCCCCCCTCCCCCCAAAAAACCTCCACCAGTGTTCACATTTGGGCATATTGAGTATTCATGCAAAGTTTCATCATGTATTCATGCAAAGTTTCCAGATTCATCATTATTTGAGTCCACAGAGCTCTCTGGATGTAGGTAAACTGCAACTCCAAAACTCAAGACCAAACCCTTCCAATATTTTCTGTTGGTCATGGGAGTTCTGTGTGCCAAGTTTGGCTCAATTCCATTGTTGGTGGATTTCAGAATGCTCTTTGATTGTAGGTTAACTATAAATCCCAGAAATTTAAATCCCAAATAACAAAGTCAATCCCCGCTCCACCAGTTTTCAAATTTGGGCATATCAGGTATTTGTGCCAAATTTGATCCAGGGAATGAAAATATATCCGTGCATGTCAGATATTTACATTATGATTCATAATAGTTGCAAAACACCATTTATGAAGTAGCAATGAAAATAATGTTATGGTTGGGAGTAACTACAAGATGAGAAACTGTATTAAGGGGTCACGGCATTAGGAAGGTTGAGAAACACTACCCTAAATGATGATGGACAGATGATCCCCCACACCTCTCTTGGGAATGTTGATATATTATCTAGATCAGTGTTTCCCAACCAGTGTGCCGGGGCACACTAGTGTGCCGTGAGCGATCATCAGGTGTGCCATGGGAAATTGGAACCTCCAGGGGGGCGGTGGGAGTCTAGTGTGTTGAAGTATAAAAACCCTAAGAAACCTACCTCGATAAAGGCACAAAATTACAACCACCCCCCTCCCCACCTCTACTTGGTCTCTCCCTCTCCATGCATTGGGAAGGCCCGCCTCCCTTTCCCCAAGTAGAGACCTCCTCTTGCCTCCTGGGGGTTCTGTGTGGGAAGTTTGGCCCAGTTCTATCATTGGTGGGGTTCAGAATGCTCTTTGATTGCAGGGGAACTATAAATCCCAGCAACTACAACTCCCAAATGGCAAGGTCTATTTCCCTTGAACTCCATCTGCGTTCATATTTGGGCATATTGAGTATTCATGCCAAGTTTGGTCCTGATCCAACATTGTTTGAGTCCACAGTGCACTCTGGATATAGGTGAACTACAACTCCAAAACTCAAGGTCAATGCCCACCAAACTGTTATAACATTTTCTTTGGGTTATGGGAGTTCTGTGTGGGAAGTTTGTGTCTTTCTGCCATTCCTGCCAGGATATCTATGTTGTGTTTATCGAAACAGGCCCAGGTTTCACACTGAGTGTATAAATACATTTTCAAAACATATTAACTATATATATTACTGTGTTAGAGTGTCATTTTGTGTCATTTTGGTTGGTGGTGTGCCCCAGGATTTTGCAAATGTAAAAAGTGTGCCGCGGCTCAAAAAAGGTTGGGAAACACTGATCTAGATTAGCTTTTATTTGGCTAAGTTTTATCTGAATTCTCTCAAAACGAAGGGGCATTTTATGTTCTGCAAAGTTTAGTGAAACAAAATGCATTGTACCAAATGAGAGTTATATTAGGGGTACAGGGTGATTGCTCATTAGAAAAATAGACCAGCTTCCTAAAAGAGAGGTTGGAAGTGAAGGACAGGATGAAAGAGACAGAGAATTTGGTCTCCAAAATGGAAAATGTCAGGGCTTGATTGCTGCTTGGTGGCTGTGATCACAGGAGAAGAAGTGGGTGAATTTGCTTCCATCTAAGAATACTATGCTTGCCAGTTTGCTAATAAATAGGTTCCTTCGTCTCATTGGGAACGGGTAGGAGAGGGAGAGAAAAAAAACTCCTCTAATTTAAATTTAATGAGCCTCAAATGCTTGAGCCTCCAGTAACCTTTGCTCCAGCACATCCAGAAAACCAGCCACTTAGAACAAACACCAAGTCAAATCTACCACATTTAGCTATTAACAGAGAAAGGGAACTAACACAGCTGCCCACGCTGCAACCATCTGCCTGGCTGAACTCCACATGAAGGACATGGAGGAGGAAAAGATATCAGAAGCAACCGAGAGACCAAAGAGAAAGATGTTTGTGAACAGCAGCTTTCTTCTGTGTTGTATACAGAAAAATAGAAATAATTATAACTAATGTAAAATTAGGGTTTGCTTCTCAAAGATCTCCCTTTTCCTCTTATATCCATCACAAAAGCCAGTGTTGTGTAGCAGTTTGAGTATAGAATATGACTCTGGAGACTAGGGTGCAATTCCCACTCAGCCACGGAAACGCACAGCATGACTGTTGCATGTAGCCAGGGGGGGTCTAAGGGGCTTCAGCCCCCCGAAATTCTCAGGGTGGTCCGCGAGAAGGCCTTACTGGTACATTATTTAAACTGTTATGTTTATTCATATCATGATCTGATCACCATGCTCATTATATCCCACATTAATGGGGTTATTGGGATAGCAATACAAAAGGTTTGCTAGGGTAGACCCTCTTCCACCCAGTCTCAGCCCCCCCGAACCAAACTCACCCCCCCCCTGAATCAAAATCCTGGCTACGGCCCTGACCTTGGGCAAATCACACTTTCTTGGTCTCAGAAGAAGGCAATGACCAACCTCTTTTGAACAAATATGCCAAGAAAACTCCATGATAACTCCATAGGCCCCAATTGGCTTGAAGGCACACAGCAGCAACAACAACAAGCACATTTTACAATGACCTGCCTTCCTACCTTAAAAACAATTTCATTGTCTTTGGCTGCAAGCTTGTTTGCCTGGAGGCATCCTTAGTTGTGAGGAGTAAATCTTGTCCTCTCTACCCCAAGGCAATAACTATTCAATATTTTATAGGTGAAAAAGAGGAATACAAAACACATTGATTCTCAAAGCAAGGAACCATGGCTATGGCTTACTGAGTGAAAACTAAAAAGCAAGAAGTACAGAAGTCACCACCAGGCCCAGGTTAACAACTTTTTGCGCCCTAGACCACACTTTGGAATTACGCCCCCGCGTGTTGTGCTCCCTCCTGCCCCTCCCTCCCTCTCTTGGGCCCCCCTGTTGTGACGAGCAGGCTCCAAAACCACCGCCTTAGGGAAGGAGGCCGGCCTCGCGCCCTTAGCACAGGCCCGAGTCTCGCTAGAGTGCTAGACCCTCCCTCTAGGCCCCACTGACCCGGCTGTTGCTCCCAAAGGCGGGCTCGCCCAATTGGCCTGCTGCTATTTTCCCACTGGGGGGTTGCTGCCACCTTTCCTCCTCCCTCTCGCCTTTCCTCCTGCGGCCTGCATCCGGGCCACGGAAGGCCACTTCCCTGAGGGGAGTGTTCTCGCAAGAGGCGTCGACTGTGTCCTCCCTCTCTCCCTCCCTCCCTCCCTGGCACCCCAGCTGCGCGGCTCGCTCCTCTCCTCCACCAGCGCCTCCTGGGGCTTCCTGAGGGCGAGTTCCATGGAGCCCGTTGTGCCCGTTGTCCCTCCCTCCGGGGCTCTGCCTGGGGGCGTGTGTGGCGGTGGGGCTCTGGCTCCTCCTCCTCATCCTCCTCTTCTCCTCCTCCCCGCGGGCGAGACCCTCAGACGCTGCTACGTGAAGGAGGCGAGGCGGGGAAGCCACAGGCTTCTGGCGGCTCCACGAACAGGTTGGAACCCCAGCTAGCGGCAGGGGAGAGTGGTATGAGGCGGAGGCAGCCCAGGAGCAGTGGCTTCCTTCCTCATCCCCATGCACCATTGCGTTTTTATTTGTTTCAACATTTGGGGGGTTCGTGATCTGCGCCCCCCCCCCTCAGTGTGCGCCCCTAGGCCATGGCCTAGCCTGGACTTATGGGTAATCCGGGCCTGGTCACCACCCACAGTATTGTCACCACCACCCTCTTGTCTGTCAGTGTAGTAGGACAGGAGATCCTCCTTGAGTGGAGATCCAACCCCATGTACTGTCGAAGGCTTTCATGGATGGAATGACTGGGTTGCTGGGAGCACCTGATGAACCAACCTGGACACAGCATATTATTTGAGAACACAGAAATGCTGGACCACTCTTAACAACTACCATGTCATGCTACACAAGTTTGGTACAGATCCATCATTGTTTGGGTTCACAGTGCTCTCTGAATGTAGGTGAACTACAACTCCAAAACTCAAGGTCAATGCCCACCAAACCCACAAGCATGTGGACAATTTCAACAAAAAGGAAGAAACCATGAAAATGAACAAAATCTGGCTACCAATATTTAAAAAAACTCTAAAATGAAAACAGTAAACAAAGAACAACATTCAAAAACAGGAGAACTCCAGACAAGAAACAATCGGGGACAGCTAATCACATCTCAACAAAGGATTCCCCCAGGCAGTAAGAAGCCACAGCTTGAAAACTGCTAGGCCATTCTATGCTAATCAATGTGGCCATTTGAAACATTCACACATACCTCCACCAGACAAGAGTTTTTTCTCCCACTGATATATAAATCCCATTTTTCTTGCTTCCAACAGACCTCACAATCTCTGAGGATGCCTGCCATAGATGCTGGCAAAACATCATGAGAGAATGCTTCTGGAACATGGCCATACAGCCCAAAAATCTTACAGCAACCCAGCATTCTAACCCCAGTTCAATGGTAGCTAAACACCTGCAAGAACCACTAGGCTTCTGTAGAGTGGAGTCCTGTCCTTTATTCTACTTCTCCAAAGAGCTAAGGCAAAGTCACCTGTAGGGGGTACTATAGTTCTAGATCAGTGTTTCACAACATGGAGGGCAGGACCCCTGGGGGGGGGGGGTCATGAGGGGTGTCAGAGGAGTCGTCAAAGACCATCAGAAAACACAGTATTTTCTGTTGGTCATTGGGGTTCTGTGTGGCAAGTTTGGCCAAATTATATCAGTGGTGGGGTTCAGAATGCTCTTTGATTGAAGGTGAACTATACATCCCAGCAGCTATAACTTCCAAATGTGAATGTCTATATTCCCCAAACTCCACCAGTGTTCACATTTGAGCATATTGAGTATCCCTGCCAAGTTTGGTCCAGATACATCATTGTTTGGGATCACAGTGCTCTCTGGATATAGGTGAACTACAGTACAACTCCAAAACTCAAGGTCAATGCCCACCAAACCCTTCCAGCATTTTCTGTTGGTCATAGGAGTTCTCTGTGCCAAGTTTGGTTCAATTGCATCGTTGATGGAGTTCAAAATGCTCTTTGATTGTAGGTGAACTATAAATCCCTGCAACTACAACTCCCAAATGGCAAAAATCAATCCTCCACCACCACCACCCCAATCCCACCAGTATTCAATTTGGTTGTATCGGGTATTTGTGCCAAATTTGGACCAGTGAATGAAAATGTATCCTGCATATCAGATATTTACATTACGCTTCATAACAGTAGCAAAATTACAGTTATGAAGTAGCAATGAAAATAATGTTATGGTTGCGGGTGACCACAACACGAGCATTTGTATCAAGGGGTTGTAGCATTTAGGAAAGTTGAGAATCACTGTTATAGATTAAACAGGAGTTGGTTCACATGACCCTATAAGTCTCCTTCTGAAGGCACCCTTGACAGTAGGATTGAGAACCCATTCCAGAGATTGACTAGTTCTGAATGAACTATGTGTTGTTGAAGAAATTCATGGTCAGAATCACTGGGTTGTTGTAGGTTTTTCGGGCTATATGGCCATGTTCTAGAGTGCTTTTCAACCTTTTTTGAGCTGCGGCACATTTTTTACATTTATAAAATCCTGGGGCACACCACCAACCAAAATGACACAAAATGACACTCTAACACAGTAATAAATATAGTTAATATGTTTTTAAATGTACAGTATGTATACACTCAGTGTGAAAACTGGGCCTGTTTCGATGAACACAACAAATATATGACTTCCTCTCACATACTTATTGTACATGGCTATCATGTCTTCTCTCAGCCTTCTCTTCTTCAGGCTAAACATGCCCAGCTCTTCAAGCCGCTCCTCATAGGGCTTGTTCTCCAGACCCTTGTGAGATTTCACCTTGAGTGAAACTTGCTTCCAGTTAACTATGGATGTCATGCAACTGTTATAAACAGTTCCAAGGGGGGGAGGCAACTCTTGAAAAATCCAGTAAAATAGTAAAAAAAAAAAAAACACAACATTTCCAAACGGAGAGGCTCAATTTGTTTCTTGGAAACCTGTGAATGCTTCAGCCTCCCGATGCTCCCAGGTTTGCTCACTGCCCAATTTACCAACGTTGACCTTCTGGCTTTTTTCTCGCGAGAAATCAAAGCCAATGCGAAAACGCCAACTCAATCACTTCCGCCCAGTGCTCAGCTTTTGCGGAGGGAGGAGGGGGGCAGCGAAAGAGGCCACACAGATCTATGAAACGTATTGGGAGGCTGAAGCAGCCCTGAGCGGGTGCTGGAGCCATGCTGAGTCGAGGCTCCTGAAGGCTTCCTAAAGGCGAGCCTGGCCCTGGCATTCGGCGGAGCCCTTCCTTTGCCTTGGGGAGGATCTTTGGGGAGGGAAATAGGGAGAAGGAGCTGCGCTGGAAGAGTGCCAATCGCTCACGGCACACTAGTGTGCCATGGCACACTGGTTGGGAAACACTGTTCTAGAAGACTTCTCTCCAGACATTTTGCTTGCATCTATGACAGGCATCCTCAGAGGTTTTGAGGAACTGTCCAATGTGCTGAAGCTATTCAGAACTTCTTTAGGTTATGGATTAAAACCTTGGGTTGACATGGGAGCCACCAGTCACTATTCCTCAGTGCATGAGCTGAGAGATCCTTTACCATCTGTCAAGCTGTATTCTGTTACTCTGCATCCGTACATATTGCACTAGCTTCTGAAGCAACACATGTTTTCCTTTTAAAGTGACATGGCCACTTTATTTAATAGCAGCCTTGCAAATGCTTTCAAATACAACTTTCATAAACCCCAGACAGCATGATCAATGGTCAAGGATTATGTAAATTAACAGTTCAAAACATCTGGAGAGCCCCAGATGGGCTCCTGCCTTTTTGAAAGAAGCCACAACTTTGGAATTCAATTTAATATACTTTTATACATTTAATATCTTTTTACTAGCCTCATCAAAAGATTTTTTGCAATCTTTTGCATCAAAGATTTTGCAATACATCTTACAAATACTTCCCCACTATCAAAGAAAATGAACAGAAAAATGAAAAGCAGCGAAACCAACATTAAACCGTGCACTCAAAGTCTGTAAGAGGAGCCAATAAAACAGCTGTAAAAAGAAAAGCCTGGGTAAATTATAAAACTTTTTTTTATGAGCTGCTACAGATGAGAAAAGCTGTTGCTGAACAGGCGGATCTACAGAGACATTCCAGAGACAGGATACTCCCAGTTGAAGCTGGTGGCTTCCATATCGATGTGGCAATGAATCCGTTCTGGGTTGTAGTCTGAACATTAAGGAAAGGATTTTAGACTGTCTCCAGGCTATAGAATTCATGCATTTACACTGGTTTATCCAACAATAACCCTGAACACAATGGTGAGGTTATAACTTAAATATATATTATAACACAGACAACCGAGTAGGTCAAACAGTATAACATAAATTCCCACTATCATGCATTTACACTGGTACCCTGAACACAATGGTGAGGTTATAACAAATATGCAGAGGCAAACCTCATCAAAGTCTTCTAAATGTTCAATGCAGGTAATGCTGTAACCATAAGTATGGGGAGGGTTGACTGTGTGCGGCCCTTCAACACAATATTTGTAATCCAAACCCCGATGGGTTATTTGTAATCCACAATGGAGAAAGTAAAGGCGGGGAGACCGGGGACAGAACGCTGGCTTCCAAAAATAAATTGGCTCAGTAGCCTGCCAAAATCAACAACGAAGGAAAATGCCAGGTTCGGTCCACATGTACTCTGGCTGACGAGGACACCAATGCTGCGGAGTCCACCCTCGTTTCGACCCTTGATGGGTCTTTTTCAAGGCCAATAGGTATGAATGTTCTCCCACCACAGTTCAAATGGGACAGCGGCAATATTCTATATAGAAATAAAGATACATTTACAACATGCATCACACAATGTGTGTGTTCAAATTAAGCAATCAAAGTAATTCTGGCATAACAATATGCAATGGAAGCACATATAGTACTATTAAGAAAGTAAATACCTCCTAAGCGAAGTCGCAGGTAAACTATCCAGGTGGATAGCGCAAATGCATAGTAAAGCGGACTGAGAAACAATTTATTGGCGGAAGGGGTCCGCAGGTGAGCTCATTAAAGGAGTAAAGTGCTGATAGGAATTTTTTCATTTACGCCCCAAGGTTGCTCAGTTTTTAAGAGGACAGTCCATTTACTTTCTGCCCTTAAGAGAGCTTTTTGGACGTCATCATGGGGTGATACCCGAATTTTTTCCAGGCCGAAAAATCGGAGATCATCAGTGCCATGTTGATGTGATTTAAAATGTGCATAAAGAGGGGAATCCTCCGAATATAGGCGGATTCTGAAGCGATGCTCCGAGACCCTCGTGCGGAGACTCCTCCCTGTTTCACCCACGTAAAGAAGGCCGCAGGAGCAGACCAGGCCATATACGAGGGACTCCACTTGGCACGTACAGAATAATGCTAATTACACTAGTTTAACCATGGCTAAGGAATCATGGGAGATATAGTTTGGTAAGACACCAGCAATCTTTGACAGAGAAGGCCAAAGATCTTGTAACCAGGGCCGAACTAAAGTAATTTAAAATGATAAGCGAACATTTTTTTTGTGCCCCCTCGCTCTCCGGCCTTGTGGAGGGTGCACATGCACACCCTCCACGAGGCCGGAGACTGAGAAGGAGGGTTTGGCGGCCGAGGTGGAGGCTACACGTCCGCGAACTATGGAGGGCACCACATATTCAGGGGCGCATCGGCCACCAAACATCCCTTTTCAGTCTCTTAGCCTCAGCTTCTGCCAAGCTAGCAGTTCGAAAACATGCAAATGTGAATAGATCAATAGGTGGGAAGGTAACAGTGCTCCATGCAGTCATGCTGGCCATATCACCTTGGAGGTGCCTACGGACAACACCGGCTCTTTGGCTTAGAAATGAAGATGAGCACCAACCCCCAGAGTCGGACACGACTGGACTTAATGTCAGGGGAACACCTTTATCTTTACCTCAGTTAAGAATGTCTCTGATACTAAAACTCCTTTTTACAGAACTTTTTTAAAAAACCTGTCCAGCTCCTTCTCATCCTTATACTAACTGGAAGTATTTTTAAAGCAATGACAACATTGGGAACTGTCTCCAGAATTCCCTTACTGACCATGAAACAGTAAGAAAAAAAATGATTCAGCAAATAAGCCTGTCTCAACAACTACCTCAAAAACTGAAAACATAAGAAAAAATAGGCTAGTGAAAGGAAAAAATAATTCCTGGAAGCATTTCATAAGAGTGTTGTCGAAGGCTTTCATAGAGTTGCTGTGAAATTTTCAGGCTGTATGTTTCATTAGCATTTTCTCCTGATGTTTTGCCTACATTTGTGGCTGGCATCCTCAGAGGAGCCTCTGAAGATGCCAACCATAGTTGCAGGCAAAACCTCAGGAGAGAATGATACTCGAACATGGCCATACAGCCCCAAAAACTCATAGCAACCCAATTTCAGAAGTGGCCTCTAGATCAGTGTTTTTCAACCTTTTTTGAGCCACGGCACGTTTTTTACATTTACAAAATCCTGGGGCACACCACCAACCAAAATGACACAAAATTACACTCTAACTCAGTAATACATATAGTTTATATGTTTTAAAATGTATTTATACACTCAGTGCGAAACCTGGGCCTGTTTCAATGAACACAACATATATATGACTTCCTCTCACATATATATATACATGGCTATCATGTTTGATCTCAGCCTTGTCTTCTTCAGGCTAAACATGCCCAGCTCTTCAAGCCCCTCCTCATAGAGTTTGTTCTCCAGACCCTTGTGTAATTTCACCTTGAGTGAAACTTGCTTCCATTTAACTATGGATGTCATGAAGCTGTTATAAACAGTTCCTTGGGTGGGAGGGGGAACTCTCAAAAATCCAGTAAAATAGTTTTTAAAAAACCATTTCCAAGCGAAGAGGCTCAATTTGTTTCTTGGAAACCTGTGAGGGGGCTGCTAGGAGGGGAGAGAGTGCCAATTTCCCACGGCACACCTGATGATCACGCTCACGGCACACTGGTTGGGAAACACTGCTCTAGATAATTAATTCAATTAATTAATTGGTTGTTTTGCTTTACATATCATCTTTCTGCCAAAATGGGATTCAAGGTACCTTTCAATATGTCTTAAACAGTGAAGTTAAAATATTAGTTTACAAAAGTTAAAAAATAATTTAAAAATTTGGGGTTTTTATTTTTTTAAAAAAAACAACACCATTAAAACAGTTAATTTGAAATGCTGGTTCTTCTGAAGATGCAGTCTGACAGAGACACGTGATTTCTACAAGCATCCACACAGACAAGTCATTTTCTTAAAAAGAGGTAATGTCCAAGGACACACATTTACTGAGGTTAGGGAACAGGACCCCCACCAAAGTGAAAATTTGCAAATAAAGAAATTGCTAGAAATATCTAGGTTTACCAGCATGGCAATCTCTCTATATAAATTTTGACACGTCGTGCATCCCGGCAAATAGACAGCTAAACTATAAGCCGCAGAAGCACGAAAATCAGCAACACATTCCACCATACCATGAGGTACCTATACAGCCAAAAAACCCGCCCTAGATACCTCACAACACCCCCAAACACAACCCCCAAAAATCGAGCAACGTACCTGGCATCCCTGCCTCTTCGCTGCCAGCGCGCGTTTCGAACGTTCGCGTATGTCAGCCAGAGCGCAGCGGCCCAATTCCACAGACTGAGGACGGCCCGAGGAGGAGGGAGGGAGGAGGGGCCTCCATGGACTGTTTCTGCCTGGGCAGGAGAAGATGCAATGAACACACTGAAAATAGGATAAGGTGTAACCAGTCAAGAACTGTCAGGCAATATATGCAAAATATACTATATTGATAGCAAGAGGAAACTGAGTGGTAACCCAGCACAGCTATTACAATAACAATCATACATGAATCATACATCAATAACATGAGACAATCTCGAGTATAATCAGTATCTATGACTGCATGTCAAGCAATACATATGCAAATGAATACATAATACATCAGTCAAGAGAGCTTGGAAAGTAAAGGGATGTAGATGGGGGGGGCCTGTCCTGTCTGGGATGGATACCCGCTGTATGTAGATCCTGTGTGCTGCCTCCCCAGCCGGCCTGGCGGCGTTCCAGCCTGGATCGGCAAACTATCACGTAAGGCGTCAATTGTGTGGAGGATGGGCAGGAGAAGAGCCCGGAGGAGGCGGACAGGCCTCACTGCTGCTCCTGTCCTGGCCGTGCATGGCAGAGTACCTTCAGGCCGCCTATTTGCTTGGGTCTACATTGAGCCAGCAGGGCTGTTAAGTAGTTAAACAGTCAGCTTGATGCTTCCCAGGCCCCAGCAGGGCCTCTCTGCATTCTCGTGTGAAACTGGTACGGAATGCATAGATAACTACCTCCAAGGTTACCAAAACTAGCCTCCCTTTTGCAAGGCGCCGGAGGAGCCATAAACTACTCCCATAAGCACATCTGTGCCCGGTAATTGGCAGGCACATTCTGATGGACCTTAGGTAACAATAAACATATAGTTTCTCATTAATCATTGGGCTTGATGTTCGACGCACTGGAACTGGTCACAGAACCCTATATCCCTCACCATAGGATTCATCTCGGATCAACTTTTGCTCAAGGAAGATGCTACTCTGAAGCACCGGCCCTGAATGGCCTGCCTTAAGATACACCCGCCCTTTCCAACGGGCTGCCTTGGATCCCTGAACTCTGTGTGCGTCTTGCTCAAGCCTCGTTCCTGAAAAGACTTTGCTGCTAAACTACCTTGCTTTCCAAGCTGCCCGTTTGCCGAATCGGAGGGAATCTGTTTGGAGACTCTTCCTGTGCATCCGGCTTGGAATCCCCGCCGCAGGATTATAGTTACCTGCTGTTCCTGTTTGCTGCTACTTTAAGGCTTTGTATTAGCCTTCACGCTTTCCTTATTTCCTGCACAATAAAACTGTGTTGTACCTCAAAGCTGTGTGGTTTGTTCAGGGAGGTCAAGTGTGCCCAGGCCCTGAGAGGTGACACAGGGGCCCGATTCCTCAGATTCCACGGGAAGGGAGGGGGGGCCGTCCAGGGAGGAGGAGGCAGCTCCCTCCCTCATCCTCAGGCCCTCCTCCTCCACCTCCTCTTTCTGCCTCCCCCTCGCCGCTGGGATCAGGACCGGCGGCGGCGGCAGGAACAGCGGCGGGAAGGGAGGGAGGGGGCCAGCCAGGGAGGAGGAGGCGGCTCCCTCCCTCATCCTCAGGCCCTCCTTCTCCACCTCTTCCTTCCGCCTCCCCCTCACCGCTGGGATCAGGAACAGCGGCGGCGGGGGGAGGGAGGGGGCCGGCCAGGGAGGAGGAGGCAGCTCCCTCCCTCATCCTCAGGCCCTCCTCCTCCTCCACCTCCTCCTTCCGCCTCCCCCTCGCCACTGGGATCAGGAACAGCGGCGGCGGCGGGAAGGGAGGAAGGGGGCCGGCCAGGGAGGAGGAGGCGGCTCCCTCCCTCCTCCTCAGGCCCTCCTCCTCCACCTCCTCCTTCTGCCTCCCCCTCGCCACTGGGATCAGGAAGATAGAGAGAGAGAGACAGACAGACAGACAGAGAGAGACAGAGAGAGAGAGAGAGAGAGAGAGAGAGAGAGAGAGAAGAGAGACAGATAGATAGAGAGAGAGAGAGAGAGAGAGAGAATGGCGTATGGCACAGCAAAGCGTGCACCCCTGGTGGTACAGCTAAAAACCCCAAATACAACAGTAGAGAACATAATAATAATACACTTTATTCATATTCTGTCCTGATTCTCCCATAGGGGAGGGTGTTCCAGAGTGGAATTCACCCCAGGGATGGCAACATTTACATACATAGTCAAATGTTCAATGCCTTTTACAATCATATACAAATGAAAAACACAAGTACAAACAAAGGCAGAGGTTTCTCCTTTCATTTCTGGCTTCTGGGGGACTCAGAGGCAGTGCATTTCATCTCTGGCTACTGGTACAAACAAAGGAGAGGTGCTGGCCTGGGGGCATTTTTCTGGAGAGGTGCTCGCCGATTTTTGAGCCTGGGTTGTCATCTCCCGATTGTGTGGTCGACAAGATTGCTTGGAGTGTCTCTTTGCCTTTTCCCACCAAAGTGGTACCTCTTTATCTACTCACATTACATGTAGTAAATTTTATTGATTAGCTCATTGCCTGCATACACATATTTATTTATTTATTTACAGTATTTATATTCCACCCTTCTCACCCCGCAGGGGACTCAGGGCGGATTACAATGTACACATACATGGCAACCATTCAATGCCATAGACACACAACACATATAGACAAACATTCAGAGGCTATTTAACTTTTTTCTGGTCACCAAGGGAGCTGTCACTTCACTGTCCATCTGCGACACTGATGAAGTACTTTCCACATTCCCTGCATGCTTTTTGCTGGAAGTTTTTTATGGCCTTGTAAATTTGTTAAGTTAGCCTCCCCACGCATAGGTGGTACCTAAATTTCCTACTTGACAGATGCAACTGTCTTTCGGGTTGCAAAGGTCGACAACAAGCTACACAAAATTGGCTGGAAGCTCACTCCAACCCGGGCTGGCTTCGAACTCGTAGTGCTCTTAATGCAGCTGACACCCAGCCGGCTGCGCCACAGTCCCGGTATAACATACAATACAACATAAGTTAAAATAAGCAAGTTTTTAACAAGGTCCCGATCCAAATCAAATTCTGCATCACTTCTACAGTTTATTTACTCATATTGCATGTTTTTAACTGCTAGGTTGGCAGGAACCTGAGCTGACAAATGGGAGTTCACTACATCTCGTGGATCAAACTGCCGACCTTCAGGTCAGCAGTTCAGCAGCACAAGGGTTTATCCCAGGATCTGATCCCAGATTACCTGTTTTAAAATGGATTATATGAGTCTATACTGCCAGATAAGAAGATAATCTGGGATTAGATTCAGTTTTAGGGCCCTCATGTATTCCAGAATATCAAGGCAAAATAACCCACAATATCTGCTTTGAAATGGGTTATCTGAGTCCACACTGCCATATATTCCAGTTCAAAGAAGATAATGTGGGATATTATTCAGTTGTGTGGAAGGGGTCTTAGATATAGCATTTTAATCAAATCTGTGAATTATCAAATCTGCCAAAGTCAAACCTGCAAAAGACTGTACTTTCTTAAATGAGGTGCTTTAGCTACCAACTCTGAGTAATGTGCCACTCATTTCATGAAGTGAACTCTAGCTCACCAAACTTAACCCATAACATATTTATTTGTCCTTAAAGTCCCACAATAGATGCTCATTGTTTTTGCTGGTGCTGACTAATGCAATCCTCTTTCGGGAAATGCAGTAAAGATGCATCCTTTGCTACAACCAGCTGCTTCATTTTGAGAGACATACGGCTGACACAAGAAAAACTGTTAACGCCTATGCACATATTCACTTGCTTTTTCCAGATATCTCCAAAAGGCAAGTAGCAGAAAATAGGGGCTGTCTGTAGTGAATATGGACAATTGCACTGCATGGGAACCTTCATATTCAAGATTAGTAGACCTGGATCCACTGCTGCAGGAGTGCTTAGAATTCTTTGAGCCTCCAAGCCAGCTGTTGACTTCTGGTGACTCCATGAACCTGACTGGTTTTTCTTAAGCAAGGGGTGGCTTTGCCAGTTTCTTCCTTTGATATGTATCTTACAGCAGCTGGTTTCCATTGATGTGTATCTCATCCACTAATTACTATTTATTTATTTATTTATTCGGTTTTATATTCCGCTCCTCCTTGCAGGCTCGGGGCGGATCACAATGACATTCGGTAAAAACATCGAGATACAACAATGTTAAAAGGTCACACGGGTTACAAATTCTTAAAAGCTCAAAAAACATGGTCATACAATACATTAGCCAAAAGCGAGTGTGAAGAGGGCAGTCTTGCACGCTCTCCGGAAAGGAACAAGCTCTCAGATCACGCGGGTATCGGGTGGAAGAGAGTTCCACAGCATAGGGGCTGCAACAGAAATGGCACGCTGCCTGGTTGTGGACAAGTGGCAAGAGCGGATTGATGGAATTTCTAACAAGTTCTGCTCCTCAGAACGCAGTGATCTCGGGGGAACATATGGGGTAAGGCGGTCCCTCAGGTACACAGGCCCTAGACCGTATAAGGCCTTAAAGGTCAAAACCAGCACCTTGAAGGCAATTCAGTACTCGATAGGAAGCCAGTGCAGTTGCTGTAGGATGGAAGTAATGTGCTCTCGGCATTCTGCACTAGCTTGAGTTTCCAGATTGTCGACAAAGGAAGGCCCACGTAGAGGGTGTTACAGTAGTCCAGCCCCGAGATGACAGTCGCTTGGATCACCGTGTCCAGGTCATCCCTGGACAGGTAGGGTGCCAGTCGCCTAGCCTGTCG
Organism: Anolis apletophallus; assembly: GCA_030556195.1. NCBI lineage: Eukaryota > Metazoa > Chordata > Lepidosauria > Squamata > Anolidae > Anolis > Anolis apletophallus. Next base: position 117,039,262 of record JARBWK010000008.1, read on the forward strand.
GAGATGGAAAAATGATACTTTGCTGACCATGGAGACCTGGGTCTCCATGGACAGCAAAGGGTCCAGATGGACGCCCAGACTCTTAACAAGGGATGACGGGCTAAGTTTATTTATTTTATTTTATTTATTATTCGGGCTTCTATGCCGCCGACTCCCTGACGGCTTACAACAAGGGCACAGTAAAATACAAGGCAATAAAACAGTTAAAAACAATTAAAAACAACAGCGGTATAGCAAACAATAGCAAAGTTGCTCGCCATCCAGGGTAGGCAACCGGCACTCATCCAGCCCAAGGCGACCGGGCCACAAGATCTCCGTCTTGGATCGAGTCTACTAAGCTTAGATGGGATCTGGTGCTTTTAGGGTAGTTCTACTCTGTGTTTTGCAATCACATATTATAGTGGATTGTAGGGTGCTGTTCACATTCTGGACTCTCATTCCTGCGGATGATCATCAGTTCTATGACAGTATCCATAGAACCTGGACAGTTTACATACAACCAGGAGGAGCCATTGTAAAACCAAGAGTGGATCTGCTTCTTCTGCAACAGATCCTGAATCTCTGGTTACACGGTAATGGGAAAATAAGGTAGTGTGGCGTCCCGCCAGGGCCAAAATTGGGACTTTAAGTGGAGGGACGAAGTCTATAGGCCCTGGGATACGCGTTACAGCCTTCCCATAAAAGAAAACCTGAAGATTCTCTAAGCAATGAGTTCAGGACTCAGAAAGGGTGAACTCAAACAGGTTTATTTGTTTAACAACCAGTAAAAATCACTGGTGGCCCAAAAAGCTTGAAGTCGGTTGCAAAAGTGTCCTTTGAGAAAAGGGATCAATCACTTGCCTCTTTGTTTGCAGAGTGATGGTGCTTTCTTCTGGTTCCAGGGTTCCTGGAACCCTGGAACTTCGTCCTCTGGCGCACAAAGTCCTTTGGTCCACAAAGTTGAAGGGCTGGCCCTTCCTATTGCTGAATTCCTTGGTTTTGAGAGCGTTGGAAGGCTATACATGAACAGAAGTGCTTTGTCTGAGACTAGCTCCAGATTTCAGCCTGCTTCGTCCATGTGCTCTTTGCTGGAAGTGAGGTCAGAAGGGACGTCCTGCCCTCAGGTGACCTCTGGAAGAGGAGGAGTTCAGGGCGGTGATGCCAGGTACAACTCCACCCAGCACAGTCCACATGGCAGAACAAAAGGCCATGCAGGTAAAGGGCAAGCAAATACAAATACAGATGCAAACAAGCCCCAGGGGGCGCAAAAAGTAGACTCTGCCATTTTTTGGTATTTGAATGTCACGCAGAGCCATTTGGCAGGGCCAACCCTACTTTTAGAAGGAATGAGACAGATGGCAGCAGTTTTTAAAATCATGTCAGAAGTAACTTGAGAAACTGCAAGTTGCTTCTGGTGTGAGAGAATTGGCTGTCTGCAAGGACATTGCCCAGGGGATGCCCGGATGTTTTACCATCCTGTGGGAGGCTTCTCTCATGTCCCCGCATGGGAAACTGGAGCTGACAGATGAGAGCTCACCCCACCTCACAGATTCAAACCGTCAACCCTCAGGTCAGCGGTCCTGCCAGCACAAGGGTTTAACGCATTGCACAACCTCATGGCAGCAGTAACAGGGAGGAATGTAAATATCTGATATGCAGGATGCATTTTCATTCACTGGGCTAAATTTGGCACAAATACCCAATATGCCCAAATTTGAATACTGGTGGGGTTGGGAGGGATTGATTTTATTATTTGGGAGTTGTAATTGCTGATATTTATAGTTAACCTACGATCAAAAAGCATTCGGAACTCCACCAACAATGGAATTGAACCAAAATGGGCACACAGAACTTCCATGACCAACAGAAAATACTGGAAGGATTTGGTGGGCAGTGATCTTGAGTTTGGGAGTTGTAGTTCACCTGCATTCAGAGAACACTGCGAATCCAAACAATGATGGATCTGGACCATACTTGGCACGGATACTCAGTGTGCCCAAAAATGAACACTGGTGAAGTTTGGGGAAAATAGACCTTGATATTTGGGAGTTGTAGTTGCTGGGATTTATAGTTCGTCTACAATCAAAGAGCATTCTGAACGGCACCAAGTTTCTGTATAATCCAACTGGGTCAAACTTCCCACACAGAACCCCCATGTCCAACAGAAAATACTGTGATTTCTGATGGTCTGGCAGTGGCTATCCCTCTGACACCCCCCACCCCATGCATGCCCAGATTACCCATAAGGCCAACGAGGCCATGGCCTAGGGGCGCAAGCCGGGGGGGGGGGGCAGATCACTGACCAAAACAAAACAAAATTGGTCTGTGTCCCTCTTTCCCCCTTTCTCATGCCCCTCCTCGCTCCTTCGCCCGGCAAAGTCTCTGCTCAGTCACCTCCGTCCCTCACGCTCTCTCTCTCTCTCTCTCGCATGCTCTCTCACACGCTCTCTCTCACTCGCGCGTGCTCTCTCTCTCTCTCTCTCTCTCTCTCTCATGCTCTCTCTCTCTCTCTTGTGCGCGCCTTTGGAGCGAGTTTGCACTCGCTGCACTCTCCCCAAGCCTCCCAACTCCCGAGGAGACCTTCAGAGCACAGCAGAACTTTCCAGCCGGTGGGAATGGGGACCTTGGAGGTGGCGGGAGGTTGGCTTAAAGGGGGCGTAATTCCAAACTGTGGCCTAGGGCGCAAAAAAGTGTTAATCCGGGCCTGACCCCATGATTCCCCCAGGGGTCCCAACCCGCAGGTTGAGAAACACTGCTCTAAACTAAACTGTTGTCCTCAGGTGTGGTGGAGAGTCTTGTCTCACTGGAAGTTATAATAAAGCATGTTTGTTATTATTTGTTTGTTTGTTTGTTTGTTTACTGTACTTATACCCTGCTCTTCTCACCCCCGGAGGGGGACTGTTATGCTGCCTATGTCATCTGTCTTGCTATACTTTGGAAAAGCAGTACTGGATTATACAGAAACTTGATCTTATGCAGTAAGAAGGAAGAAGAAACCAATGTTTAGGTGAACTTCTTAAGATGAATAGGAAACAGCTGCCAAGGAGAGATGGCCCATTGCAAGTGCAAAGGCAAGACAGAGCAAGATGTTGGTAGTATGAAAATATGTTTCAACATCTGGCCAAACCCATTACATCTTGCAGAAAGTGGAACCAGGTAGCCCCTTCTCAGATTGTGCATTCCTATTATGGTTTGTGCAAATTTGCGCTAAATCAGTTATTTTCAACCAGTGTGCCGCGGAACACTAGTGTGCCATGAGAGATCATCAGGTGTGCCATGGGAAATTACAGTGGAGAGAGAGAGACAGAGAGAGAGAGCCTAGCAGGAAACTTCAGGCAGCGGAAATGAGGCTTTCCTGGCCGAAGCAGCAATGCCAGCCAGCCTGGCTGCAGTCAGGGAGAGCCCTCGGCATCCAGAACTTTCCTCCCTCCCTCCTCCCTGTCTCCTTCCCTTCCTTCCTTCCTTACCTCTGCACGCCAAGGGCTACCTGGCCGGGCTGCGGCTCCTCCTGCTTCCTGGCTCCTGGGCATTCTTCTGCCCTCCTCCCCTTTGGCGGCAAGCAGGAGGAGAGGAAGGAGGAGTCTGCGGGAGCTGCCCCCGTCCGACCTTGCTCCCGGAGGCTCGAGGCGAGGCTTTCTGCCCTCTAGCCCCTCCACGCCAGGGAAGAGGAGCAACCCCTCATCTCCTGGCCTCTCCTGGCTGTGCTCCGGGTTTGCTGCAGAGCAGAGCAGAGGCCGGGATGCGCAGCTCCAAAGTCCAGCTTGGTTCCTTCCTGATCTGGCCCCAAGGTGACAGCAGGGAAGCCGAAGGGACGCAGGGGCAGAGGCACTCCTGGAGGGCTGAACCCCTTTGTGAAGGAGAACTGTGGGTGTTGACGGCTGCGAGCCTCCGCCACAATTTGTTCCACGGCTCGGAGCCACCCCATGTGCTCAATTCCTATTCGTCCTGCTCAGCCAAGCCCGTGTGCGCTTCGGCCACTCAGCGCAGCCCTCCCCCGTGGGACGATGATGGACCTCCTGCGCGTGGGCCTCCGGGGGGGGGGGTTGGCGGAAGCAGCGGGGGGAGGGTGACAGTTAGTAAAATGACAAAGTGTCATTTTGTGTGATTTTGGTTGGTGGTGTGCCCCAGGATTTTGTAAATGTAAAAAATGTGCCGCGGCTCAGGTTGGAAATCACTGCCCTAAATGACTACTTTCCTTAGGCGATGGTAAGACTCCTTGCTTTACGTTCAGCGGAATGCTTCCTTTTGTTTCCACTGCTGGTTGCTGCTAAATGTAGCGTGTTCACGCAGGAACCAGACATCTCAAATTCCAGCGAGAGAGACCCCAAAGATGTCATTACAACAAACTTGCAGGTGGACTGGAGTGCAGAGGTATTCTCTAGTTGTTAGCCAGCAGCACTGTGACCTTAAAAGATGCACGCTATCCATCAGGAATTGATTTTTTCTTTTGCCACACAAAGGAACCATGGCTCTTTGCAAAACAGCGAGTTTATAATTTTTGAGGACACAAAAAAAAGCAAAGAGAGGGTTAAACAGCAGGGTTTCAGATCTAGAGAATATGCTCCTTAATTCCAAATTCATAAAATCAATACTACATTCCTCAGCTGGTTGTCCTCCCTGTCTTCAGTACTCTCCGCCACCCCCACACCAGAAATAAACACAGAGAAAGAGAACAAACACGCTGCAAAACACTGTAATTAAAGAAACATGGGCCCGGAGTGCATGACTTTTGCCTCTGCTCATCTCTTGAATAACCACCAGAGCCAACCTCTCACACTGGAGCTCGAATTGGAAAGGGAGCGGTGTGCTTTTCAAGAGGAGGAAAAAGCAGTGGTTGTTTATCTTCAGCAAGCTTGAACTGGTCAACCTGCACACAGGCAAATTCGAATGGATTGCCAAACCGTCAGCAGTGTCTTCCGGGCTGATTCCATATTGCATCTCTTCACAGGAAAAGAAAAGGAAAGAGGATAATTCACTAAAGGCTAAAGCTTTTTAGAGCAGTCTTTCTCTACCTTTTTCATCATCATCATCATCATCATCATCGGTTTATCATTTGTTAATCGCCCTCCATTAAAATGCTCCAGGCGATTTACATAAAACAATTGCATTAAAAATACACAATACCAAATAGAATGCATTAAACATTCAAAGGCTCTGCTAAAAAGCCAGGTCTTGAGTGCCTGAGCAAAGGGTCGCAAGTCACGCATGGCCCTCAAGTGGGGAGGCAAGGAGTTCCACAAGACAGGGGCAGAGATGGAGAAGGCCCTACGTCTTGTGCTCTCAAGACGTACTTCCCTGGGGCCTGGAACATACTGTAAGTTTAGTTGGAGGAGTCGTGGCGACCACTGGCGCAAAAGGGGAGAGAGGCGGTCTCTGAGATATGCTGGCCCCTGACCATAAAGTGCCTTAAAGGTCAGAACCAACAACTTAAACAGGGCCCGGAATTGTGTTGGAAGCCAGTGCAAATGTAACAGAGTTCGAGTTATGTGGCATCTCAAAAGTGTTTTTGCAAGTAGCCTGCCAGCCGCATTCTGAATAATGCGGATCCTCCGAATAGTCGACAGGGGAAGGCCAACATACAAGGCGTTACAATAATCCAGTCTAGATGTAACTGTTGCATGGATGACTGTAGCCAAGGCTTCCTCTGAAAGGTAAGGTGCCAGCTGTCTCACCTGCTGGAGATGGGAAAAGGCCTGCTTACTAACATTAGCGATCTGGGCCTCCATAGTCAACTGTGAATCCAGGACGACACCCAAGCTCTTAACAGTGGAAGATGGATGAAGGAGGGCACCATCAAAGTTGGGCAGGGAGGGCGCCACTCCAAGCGGGCGGCCAGGCCACAAAATCTTGGTCTTAGTAGGATTCACCTTCAACCTACTGGCACGCAGCCATCTCGATACAGCCTCAAGGCATAAGGTGAAATTGTCTAGTATTGAGGTGACTCCAGGCTCCAGCCGTAAAAGCAGTTGGGTATCATCTGCATATTGGTGGCACTCCAGACCAAAGCTCCGCACAAGGCTGGCAAGAGGTCTCACGTAGACGTTGAAGAGGAGGGGAGAGAGAATTGCTCCCTGAGGCACCCCACATGAGAGGGCAGATCTGTCAGAGGTTCGAGCTAGGTACTCGACACATTGAGACCGGCCTCGAAGAAATGTGTCAAACCATTAGGCAAATTCGTGAGAAGAAGGTTGTCAGCGTCCGCTATTCACAGCAGCAAGGATCAGAGAGAATTGGCCTGCCCAAGTTGGTGGGCAATACCGACAAAAGGATTTTGTTGTTGCCTGTGTCTTGCTTCAGGTTTCCTATAGGAATCTAATTGGCTGCTGTCAGGATCCAAATGCTGAGCTACATAGACTCTTGGTCAAGTCTAGCAGTGTTGTTTACCATCTGAAAGAGCAGACAATGGGAAAGCATTCTCGGACAATTCAGCTGCATTGCAGTCCCGGGCCAAAAGCCCTAGAGAAGAGGTGTGTCAGGCAGTCCAGATACTCCCTCCGGGTGCTCTGCTGATAACACAGTGTCCTGAAGATGAAGTTGCAAACCTCCTTCTGGGCGGGCAAAGGCTCCGTTCCTCACATGATAGATTTCTCCTAGATCATCCCATCTGCTCTACTACCCGTCTTGGCCTCTCCTGAGAATACAAAGGAAAGGGAGGAAAATCAAAAACAGAAGCCTGCACACAGAGCTTCTTTCTCCACTTCCATATGCCCTGTAGTTTCAGTTGAGCTATTTATTTATTATTTATTTATTTAAAACTTTTGTACCCCAAACCACAACTTTCTCACGACCGGCTTACAGCAAGATTCAATGCTATACAATTTTAAACATCTACAACAACATATTAAAATACATAAAAAGCCCAAGAAATAAAACCAAATTGCCATTAAAACCATTCCACTTAGTTTGTAACGTGGTCATTCATTCAGACTATAACCAATCTCAGCCTATTCTGGGAAAGCTTCATTCCACATCCAGATCTTCACCAGACTCCTAAAGGACAACTGAGAGGGTGCATATCTGACCTCCCTTGGGAGAGAGTTCCATAGCCGAGGGGCCACCACAGAGAAGGCCCTGTCTCTCGTACCCACCAGTCGCGCTTGCGAAGATGGCGGGACCAAGAGCAGGGCTTCTCCAGAGGATCTTAATGTCCTTGATGGTTCATAGGGGAGAATCCGTTCAGACAGGTAAACTGGGCCGGAACTGTATAGGGTTTTGTAGGTTAAACATGAACAGGCTTCATCTGGTTATTTGGCACAACTGTCCTCAGCCTGGTGCCCTACAACTCCACTGGCCAGGGATGATAGAAACTGCAGTCTCGCCCATCTGAAGGACCCCCGACTGATTTAATAGTTTCCACTAAATTTGTGAAGCTGGAATAAGCAGGCCTTTCAAGAGTGAGCAGCCCTCTATAACATTTGCATGCCAGAACAGAATGATTGGAAAGCCCACCTTTGCAGGTTTAACTTTTGCAATTTTGATTGTTTTTTTGAATCCATTAATAGGTTCACACCGAGAACCCCCCTATGGCACAGTGGGTTAAACCACTGAGCTGCTGAACTTGCTGACTAAAAGGTTGGCAGTTCGAATCCGGGGAGCGGGGTGAGCTCCTGCTGTTAGCCCCAGCTTCTGCCAAGCTAAAATGTTGAAAACATGCAAATGTGAGTAAATCATTTGGTACCACTCCAGCAGGAAGGTAACGGCGCCCCGTGCAGTCATGCCGGCCACATGACCTTGGAGGCATCTATGGACAACGCTGGCTCTTTGACTTAGAAATGGAGATGAGCACCACCCCCTAGGCCTAGAGTCAGACATGACTAGACTTAATGTCAGGGAAAACCTTTACCTTTACTAAGAACTCTAGGTTTTCCAGTGCAACTCTTTCATCAACCTCCACTGGAAGTTGCCCCAGTTTGTACTGGACTGTACCAATCTAGGTTCACACAACTAAATTGACACAATTCAGTCTTGAGTGCCCCTTGACACAGAAAAAAATATTTGCACATAGAAAACTAGCCTCCCAGCAAAAAGACAAAGATAGAGCTTTTTATTCCTCAACTAGATTTCGATGTAAAGAGTTTTCTTTAAACATTTTACTTTATGGAGGAGTGTTCAGCCATACAAACCACCTCCTCAGCTAAAAGTACTATATGACACACGTTTTCCACCCTAGTATGTGCTATACTGGAGCTTCTGGTGGTGAAGTGGGTTAAACCGCTGATCTGCTGAGCTTGCTGATCAAAAGGTCACAGGTTTAAATTCAGGGAGCAGCATGAGCTCCCGCTGTTAGACCCAGCTTCCGCCAATCTAGCAGTTCAAAAACATACAAATGTGAGTAGATCAATATGTACTGCTTCTACAGGAAGGTAATGGCACTACATGCAGTCATGCTGGCCACATGACCTTGGAGGTGGCTACGGACAATACCGACTCTTCGGCTTAGAAACGGAGATGAGCACCACACCCAGTTGGACACAACCAGACTTAATGCCAGGGGAAACCTTTAACCTTTACCTATGTACTATACTAGATCCAATATTAGAAACTGTGGTCTGTATTACCATCATCATTCACAGAACTTTAATACCATCATTCAGTTACGGGAGAGCTATGAATCTGATTGGGAAGAAGAGGAGAAAGTCCTTTAAAATGTTTACATTTAATATCTCCAAATAAATTAATGAACATTAAACATACAATAAACTTAGCTGTGCACAGTGAATAAAATGTGAGATAATATAATCACTAGATAAGCATGACAAAAGGCAACTGGTATAATTTTAAAATAGAAAAGATTGCCTGAATTATTGCCTACTTGGGAAACATCTTCCAATAAATCGGCTTAAGTGCTTGATTGTTTTTAAAAAAATACAAAGGGGGTTCTTTATTGACAGAAGAAAAATCTCAGCTTAAGAAGCAGACCATATTTTAAATATACTCTGTAATCCAGTTTTCTCCAGGTTGATACTTTCCAGATGTGCTAGGACTACAATTCCAATCACACCCAGGTAGCAAAAACATCTGGAGGGCATCAGTTTGGGGGAGATGCTCTAACCCATCTCCTTTGATATAATATTACTTTCTTACCCAATCAACATCACAGCAAACTGCTCTCACCAGGGCCGTAGCCAGGATTTTGATTCGGGGGGGGGGGCTGAGACTGGGTGGAAGAGGGTCTACCCTAGCAAACCTTTTGTATTGTTATCCCAATAACCCCATTAATAACAGTTTAAATAATGTACCAGTAAGGCCTTCTCGCGGACCACCCTGAGAATTTCGGGGGCTGAAGCCCCCTTAGCCCCCCCCCCCCTGGCTACATGCCTGGCTCTCACGCTTTTGGGAAGAAAGAGGGAGGCAGGAGACAACATGAAACAATGACAGCGATGAGAAATTACGTATCAGTTTTGTGTGGCGTAATGTAAAATAAACCACATGTAGTTCATGTTTGATGATCCCACACACTGCCTTGCTAGAGACTGAAAATATGCCATGCAGGTAAACAGTAAAGAACAAGTAGTTTACTCTTCTTGATTCAGAACAACATATGTATAATGTGATTGGTTGCATTCACTCACATGATGTCCTTTTATGAGAGATTTAAAATGATTTTCCTCTGTCCATATGGATAAACTCCTTCAACAGCTCATGAAGCAAAAGTACCAAACTCTGTCTGTCTCTCCTTCTCTCTTCAAACTGTCTTTCTCTGCACAGCTCAAGCCTGAACAAAAATGTCACAGTATCCAACGGTCCCAGGCTCAGCTTGCTCCCCAGGCATTGCCCAACCAATCAGCTTCATACATCTTATTTTGCAGTTGACGCACACACATTAACTGATTACTTGCATGCTCCAACAGTTTGGGCCAAGGTTTGGAAAAATAATTTTAAAATGTTGAAACAAAAACAGAACATCTAATGCAGGGCAGGGCCGTAGCCAGGATTTTGATTCGGGGGGTGAGTTTGGTTGGGGGGCTGAGACTGGGTGGAAGAGGGTCTACCCTAGCAAACCTTTTGTATTGTTATCCCAATAACCCCATTAATGTGGGATATAATGAGCATGATGATCAGATCATGATATGAATAAGCATAACAGTTTAAATAATGTACCAGTAAGGCCTTCTCGCGGACCACCCTGAGAATTTCGGGGGGGGCTGAAGCCCCCTTAGCCCCCCCCCCCCCTGGCTACATGCCTGATGCAGGGGTGCCCACACTTTTTCAGCATGCGAGCTACTTATATTAAAACCAAGTCAGAAAGATCTACCTACCTCCTCAAGGTTGGAGAGGGGAGGGGGCGGGGCTTGGCCAGAGGGGGCAGAGCCAGGCCGCACCAAGCCCCGCCCCTTCCCCTCTGGCTTTGAAGCTCCCAGCAGCTTCTCCAGGCTTGAGGATGGCAATGCCAAACCAGTGGTGGCATAGCTAGCACAAGGCTGGCTTGGCTCTGCCCTCCTCAAACCTGGAGCAGCTGCTGGGAGTGCCAAAGCTGGGGGAGGGGCGGGGCTTGGCATGGCCTGGCTCTGCCCCCCTCTGAGAAGCGATCCAGCTGGGATCGACCTCCTTCGGTCCCGGGATTGACTGGTTGATCGCGATCGACTTCCTGGGCAGCCCTGATCTAATGATACTGTAGTGTATACTTATATAGTGCTTTGAAGTTTTCAAATCACTAATCTTTACAAGAAAAATGTATGTTCCATCATTCATTACAGCTGAAGGGGGAGCAAGAGGAGGACTGAAAGTGAGAGAGAACAATTTGTAAGGCAGCGATACCCAAACTTTTGCCCTCTGGGTGTTTTGGACTTCAGATCCCAGCAGCCTCAATCACTTTGGCAAATGGTTGGAGATTTTGGGAGCTGAAGTCCAAAACATCTAAAGGATCAAACAGAATATCTGGCAGAAACAAGACTGAGAGCCAGGACTTCCTACTGTGCACCTCTATCTCTTACCCACTAAAAGCTACCATATTTTGGCGTACTTTTTAACCCAAGAAAAACTTCTTGAAAGTCAGGGGTCGTCTTATATGCAGGAGTCGCCTTATACACGGGAGTCGACTTATACACCAGGAGTCGTGTTATAGATTGGGTGCTGAAACTTCCAATACAGATTGGAGAATCTGTAGTTGCCGCATATGGTGGGGGGAGCTCAAAAATGGCAGTGGCCGCGTCCCTGCCGTATGCAGCGACTGTATGAAAGCATTAAGGGTGACGCTGTACAAATACGGTAGAAGAAAATCCATTCATCAGGATTAGTGGACTTAATGCAATCCGGAAAGTGAGGTGAAGGGGTGCCTCACCAGGAAGATACAAGCTGCAGACGTCTGGGGCGCCTGGAGTATGGAAAAAAGAGATAAAGTGGCTCTGGGCCCAGAAAAACACACCTCTTTTACCTGTCTGGCCAACCGTTGTATCCTATTACCGTACCTCCTTCTCTGCCTCTCAGATCTCGCTCCTGAAGACTGCAGTGAAGTGGTACAGGTGCGCATGTGCGAGATCTGAGAGGCAGAGAAGGAGGTACAGTAATAGGAAAATTGCCGTATTGAAATCAAATCTGATGCTTAAAAAAAATTTATTTGGTGTGCGTTGGAAGAGGGGTAGTCTTATACGGCGAGTATATCCCAAACTCTATATTTTAACTGGAAAGGTTGGGGGCATCTTATACGCCCAGTCGTCTTATACACCGGAAAATATGGTACATCAAAACGGTATCCGTAATTAAAACTTTGATACTCCTCTAGCTGTCATGGCCCCACCCTATACAATGTGGGATTCATAGTTTGGTGAGGGAATAGTTTGACAGACAGGTCTAGTTTAAAAGGAAGTGCATTATAATATTAATAAGAAACTCTTGACTGTAAGAGCAGGTCAAGGATAAGGGCATGGCAGGGAGTTGGACTAGATGACCCTTAGGCGTAACATTTCAACTCAAAGACTCTGATTCTGTGACACTCTTCAGCTACTGATGCACAGAAGGACACTGCAATCTGGCGCTATAGGGAATATATATCCATCATTATGACTAGTAGCTGCTGACCTCCTCACCCTTGTCTAATATCCCTGTAATGATTTCCATGTAGATAGCCATCACTTCTTGTTGTAGTAGCAATTTCCAGAATTTAACCACACATTATACAATTTCTAGATCTCAGTTCCCTGGCTTGGACTCCAAGGCAAAGGAGAGAACGCTCAAGAGAAAAGTGCTCCCTTGAAAATACAACCCATACATGTATTATTGATCTCTTGTGTGTGTCGCTTTAACCCAGCTTTGTGTTCTGGGCTTATTGTGTTGCTTTGCACATGCTGAATTACTGAGAGACATATAGTGTGTATAAATTGAATATAGGTATATAGATTTGATGCTCAGAACTATGTGTTCAGCGTGTCACTAATGCTTATGATTATGCACCATAATATATTTTGATTTTTGCAACCTTGTAGCACTTTATTTCCAGGCAAGGACTCAGTCTGGTGTCGCACTCCAGTCCATCCCTGTATTTAGTTGGCTTTAGCATTGTGTATTACGAGTGCCTTTTGTGAGCATAGTCTGTATTGTGTATTGGTTGGACTGGATGGTCCACAAGTTATCTTCCAGCTCAATGATTCTAGGAATCTAATCCTGATTTTTTAAATCATTGTACATCTCCTTGTGTGTCTTCTTTTTTTCTAAGTCAAGTAAAGGCTAATTCCAACTTACAGTTCTTGGACTCTACTTTTGTGACACCTAAAACTCCCCACCAGTTTTTCTAATCCCTAATTTAAAAACAGAAAAGGAGTGAGATTTTGAGGCAATATTGACACCAAAATTATGTAGAAAACCGCATAATTCACAGAAATATGTGAAAAATGTATCCTCACCCAACCCTATTATTATGTATTATTTCCAAATACCTGTCCTTGCAAGAGTGTTAGTTGAACTTTTTAATAGTAATTTTGATATCTTTTTCTGCAGCTTATACAAAACTGTGATTATTTCCCCCCCACGTATATTATGCATACAATTCAAAGCATGGTTGGTTTTTCGCTGCTTAATCCATGTCTTTGCCCTTTTCCCACATCAAGGGGCCTTACATAATAAAACTCCACCTTCCCCAGTCAAAAAACTAAACCAAAAACACAGCTTCGAAATCAAGTTACATTGAGGAAATTTGCTTCCACACGACAATAGAGGAAAACTTCAGAATCCAGGACCGAGGCTTCTCCCTCTGGGCCCGACGTAAGGGAAGGTTTATTTTAAGCCTCCTTTCCTATCTTTGTTGCTGTTGCTTGTTCGTTAAATCATTTTCAGTCGCTTCAGGGATCCATTCCTTGGCACGTCCTCATTGGCTGCATGCTCTTTGCTTATCCCTTCTACAGTCAAGCCTTCTGCTCCCAGCCTCCATTATGGTAAACACGGTATCTTAATTAAAGGACTCGGCTGGCTTGCTCAGCTCAGACAGATGGAGTCTTAATTTAATTAGTATACTTTAATTACCTATGATAATAAGACCTCCACCTGTGTCCAGTTTTTTTTCTCTCCCCCCTCATCTTCCTTAAAATCAGCTGTCAGCGAGAGTACAACCGTGTCAACAATAAGCTGCAAAACTGCCGTTAATTTTAAAAGGCTGACCTCCTGCGGACGAGATGTTTCCAGAACACACTGTTATTATTTCTTGTTATTAATAAAGGGCCATTAGTATTTGCGGCACTTTATAGAGCTTGCTCAACAAGAGAACAGAGGTGCTACAAAGCGCTTAAACTGCCCATGGAAGAAAGGTAGAGTGATAGATAGATAGATAGATATGCATCTACAAAGTAGAATGAATGCAGTTTGACCAGGCCCGGATTAACACCTTTTTGCGCCCTAGGCCACACTTTGGAATTACGCCCCCTTTAAGCCAACCTCTACCGCCCCCCCCCCACATCCTTTCATCCGCTCGTCCCCCTTAGAGCCCCGCATCCAGCTCTCCCGGTGTGGCCCCACTAGGTCCGCCACAGGAGTTTCCCTCTCGGCAGGCACTATGGATGCAGGCATGGGGGGAGTAGCCTCCTCCCCGATGCCGGGGCTCTAGGCACTTGGCTCCTCCCTGGTATCAGGGATTGCGCATGCGTTGTAGTCAGCAGCTGTACTGATGCCACACTTCTCCCCGATACCGGGGCTTGTCACGTTGGGCTTCTCTCCTGTACTTGGGTTTGTGCATGTGCCGTAGTTGGCAGTTGCACTTCTCTCTCCAGTAAGGAGGAGTCTCCTCCTTGTGTTGGAGGAGGAATACCAGCTTTCATGGGGTTAGGGCATGCGCAGACTGCGCAATGGAATTTCCTGTACTTGCACTGAAGGAGCCAGCAAGTGGATGCTGTCGGCATCGAAGAAGTTAATTGTTCCTCCTGTTGACGTCGACGCCGTTTGCGCAGAGGCAGGAGCTGGTATTCAGGAAGGGGCAGGGGTGCCGCCAAAAAGGAGGACCTCCGATATTCTTTCTTCCTCATATCCATGCGCGTTGTGTTTTTATTTGTTTCAATTTTTTTTTGTTCCGTGATCTGCACCCCCCCCCCCTTCGGCTTGCACCCCTAGGCCATGGCCTAGGTTGGCCTTATGGGTAATCCTGGCCTGAGTTTGACCCCACTTCAACTACCATTGCTCAATGCTATGCAATCCTGGTAATTCTGGTTTTACAAATTTGTTAGCCTTCTATAAGGTCTGGTTCCTCACCAATCTGCAGCTCTCTTGATTCCATAGCATTTGAGCTAAGTGGTGTCAAACTGCATTCATTGTACACTGCAGATGCACCAATCAATAGATAAATGAACAGATGATAGATGATAGATAGATATGCATCTACAGTGTAGACTTAATGCAGTTTGACCCCACTTCAACTACAATGGCTCAGTGCTATGCAATCCTGGCAATTCTGGTTTTACAAAGTCTTAAGACTTCTGTGTCAATAAGGTCTGGTTCCTCACCAAACTACAGCTCTCTTGATTCCATAGCATTTGAGCCAAGTGGTGTCAAACTGTATTCATTCTACACTGTCGATGCACCAATCAGTACACAGATGAACAGATGATAGATAGATAAATAGATAGATAGATATTAGGCCTGGACAATCATGGTTCTAAATGGTTCTAAAGTACTTACAAAACTAAAGTTCTAGTGGTTAAAACTAGGTGGCGCTGGTGCTTTGCTTCTACAGTGTTGCTAAAGTTCTGGTGGTGAACATTTCAGAACTCTAACAAACTTTCAAAACTTCATTATTATTTCATTATTGACGATTTTTAAGACAGAACCCATTTATAACGAAATTTTGAAAGTTTTGTTAGAGTTCTGAAATGTTCACCACCAGAACTTTAGCAACACTGTAGAAGCAAAGCACCAGCGCCACCTAGTTTTCACCACCAGAACTTTAGTTTTGTAAGTGCTTTAGAACCATTTAGAACCAAGATTGCCCAGGCCTAGTACCGGTAGATATGTATCTACAGTCTAGAATGAATGCAGTTTGACCCCACTTCAACTACCATGGCTCAATGCTATGCAATCCTGACTGTGGTTGACAAAGTCTTTAGCCTTCTACGTCAATAAGTTCTGGTTCCTCACAGACTACAGCTCCCTTGATTCCATAGCATTTGAGCCAAGTGGTGTGAAACTGCATTAATTCTACATTGTAGATGTGCC
The DNA here is from genome assembly GCA_030556195.1 of Anolis apletophallus. Classification (NCBI taxonomy): domain Eukaryota; kingdom Metazoa; phylum Chordata; class Lepidosauria; order Squamata; family Anolidae; genus Anolis; species Anolis apletophallus. The sequence continues at coordinate 117,054,871 of JARBWK010000008.1, forward strand.
GATCAATAGATAGATGAACAGATGATAGATTGATAGATAGATAGATAGATAGATAGAGCTAATTTTCATGTTGTGCTATTATTTGAATGTTCAAGGCATAGATTAGGTTTCAAGATGATTTTGTCTTCTGTTAGACTGAAAAAACCCTGCTCAGCAAATTTTGTTTACTGGATGGATGAAAATTGTAAAGTACCACACTATCCATCCATCAATAATATTTACAGATTGTTGTCTCCACCTTGTAGATGACACAAATACAGCCCCCAAAATGTAACTTCTGGGGTAAGGAAAATGAAGACATTCTGGCCCTACAGTAAGAAGTCTGCCTAACATTCAGCCCCCAAATTTTTAGCATTGAAGAAACCTGAAACATTAGTTCCTTAGAAATACAGTTTAGGCACCCCAAGAAAACCTTCCTGTTATATACAATCTACCTCTGTCTGCATCCCGTGTTTATTTATTTAAAATTTTAATATTCACATTTGGCCTGCCCGAAATGGTTTTAAACTGTATGTTATTGCTTATGTTTGCGTTTTATTGATGGTATTGTTTTATGATTGCTGTTGTGTTGTTATTATGTGTTATTGGGCTTGGCCTCATGTAAGCCGCACCAAGTCCTTGAGGAGATGGCTGCGGGGTATAAATGAAGTAAATAAATAATAGCAGGCAGAGTTACCGAGGGACTGCAAACATAGCAAATAATGGAAATTTCGGTGTGAAAATTCATGAGAGCTCAGAATTCCTGTTTGGAGAGGTAATGTCCTAGTTTTGCCACACAGATCCAGTAGCTAAAACCCTGTACAATGACTCAATTCCACCAGAAAACAATAAGGGAAATAGACATACAGTCGGCCATCCACATCCATTGGGGTTAAGGGCACAGCCCCCCCCCAAATGAAAAATCATAAATGAATAAATTGTTGAGAATACTTCTCAAGGAATTTCTGTGTCTTCCAGCATAACTCTGTGGTCACTTTCTGCTGGAAGCTGGGCATAGAATTGCATTGGAGCAGTGTTTCCCAATCATGTGTGCCGTGAGCGATCAACAGGTGTGCCGTGGGAAATTGAAACCTCCAATACCCTTTCTTCCCCCTCCTGCCGAACACTTTTTCTTCGCCACTCGGGCTCCCTTCTTCCCAGCCTCACTCTGCTTGCTTTGCCTCACTTTGCTCACACTGCCGCTTCTGCGGGAGGGGGGAGGAAGGGAGACGTGACCCGTGCGGGCGCTACTGCGCATACTTTGTTGAGAGGTGATTAGCTGTTCCTGATTGTTTCTTGTCTGGAGTTCCCTGTGTTAAGGTGTTGTTCTTTATTGACTGTTATAATTTTAGAGTTTTTAAATACTGGTAGCCAGATTTTGTTCATTTTCATGGTTTTGTCCTTTCTGCTGAAATTGTCCACATGCTTGTGGATTTCAATGGCCTCTCTGTGTAGACTGACATGGTAGTTGTTAGAGTGGTCCAGCATTTCTCAAATAATATGCTATGTCCAGGTTGATTCATCAGGAGAGAATGCTTCTAGAACACGGCGATACAGCCCGAAAAACCTACAACAGCCCAGTGATTCCGGCCATGAAAGCCTTCGACAATACAGTTCAAACACGGTTTCCAATTTTTCAAAAAGTCTTCAATTGGCCTCTTCTTTGGAACTGGTATTAATTTGGCAATGTGGGCCAACTCAGCAACCTTAACAATCCCTTCTTCCATCGTTGGTTATAATTAAGCTCTACTTGTCTCCTCAGATCAGGAAAAATAGCTTCTTCCAGCGGCACAAGAAACCGCAGGGAGTGCAACAGGGTGATGCTTATTAAAGATCACTTCACACCCGTGTCTGTGTGTGAACGTGGCTCCCTCGACGTGTGAAAAAAAGGAGACCCTCCGTGTGGTGGCCACAGCTGCTTCTCTTGAGTGGCAAGGCAGGAAGGGGGGGAAACAGATCTATCTGTCAGCAGAAAAGACCACCACGTTGCTCGCCAGAAGTCACTCAGTAGCCCAACAGATGGCCAGGGCTTTGCGCTGCCACTGGGGACTGCAACGGTATGAAACACCGAGCTGCATACAAATGAATGGCTGGTGTGCCAGCACAGCACCGCCTTTCCAAGCCATTCCACAAATACAACTTTGGCTGTTCTCACTTGCGATCTGGCGACTGAACCCACGGGCCTAAAGGGACTCCATGCTGGCAAGAGGTCCGCTTTCTGAAAAGAAGGGCCAATGCATCTGCCACCGAGAGGGGACCGGCCAACAGCTGGCCTGCCACCCTTGACCGAATACCAAGAACAAAAACAACACATGCCGTACCTGTTTTAAAGGACAACAACAAGTGCATCTATACTGAAGAATGAATGCATTTTGACACCACTTTAACTTTAATCGGTGCTATGGAGTCCTGGAATGCGCAGTATGGTTCACTTTGATAGAGAAGGTTCAAAACCTTAAAACACTGCAACTCTCATGGTTCCATAGCATTGAGCTATGCAGTCAAAGTGATGCCAAACTGCACTCATTCTACCATGTAGATTAGGCATGGGCAAACTTCAGCCTTCTGGGTGTTTTGGACTTCAACTCCCACAATTCCCACAATTAGGAATTATGGGAGTTGAAGTCCAAAACACATGGAGGGCCAAAGTTTGCCCATGTCTGATGTAGATGCACTGCCCACTCCTCTCCTCCTTTCCACATTCCTGCATAGTCATCCAAAATCCATGACCCCCTGGTGGTGCAGTGCATTAAACCCTTGTGCCGGCAGGACTGAAGACCAACAAGTTGAAGGTTCGAATCCAGGGAGAGTACAGATGAGCTCCCTCTGTCAGCTCCAGCTCTCCATGCAGGGGCATGAGAGAAGTCTCCCACAACGATGGTAAAGCATCAAAACATCCAGGCGTCCCCTGGGCAACGTCCTTGCAGACAGCCAATTCTCTCACACCAGAAGCGATTTGCAGTTTCTCAAGTTGCTCCTGTCATGAAAATAAAATCCAAAACCCACTGAGTGACCTCTCAGCTCAAAGTGCATACTATTCAGTGCTCACCACATTATAGAATCACAACAGAAGCATAGAGTTGGAAGAGACCACAAGCACCATCTAGTCCAACCTCATTGTTCCATATGGGAAGACATATTTAAAGCACTCCTGACAGATAACCAGCTAGGTTCAGCTGTAAAACCTTCAGAGAAGGGGACCCCACCACACTTCCAAACAGCATAGTCCACTGGTGAGCAACTTACTGTCAAGAATTTCTCTCAATTCTCTAGGTTACTATTACAGATTTCCCCTCTAGGTCCAGGTTGGGAGGTAATCAATCAATCAAAACTTTATTACGGTCACTGACCAGCACAAAGCGGCACAAGCGCCCTAAGAGGAGAAGGACAACTCCCCAGTAAACAGTTATTTAAAATCAGACTAGAAATCAGTATAAAAATATATATTAAAAGACAGGATATTGTTGCCTTACGGTGTCAATCATCACCCGTCTGATATTAAGGGCAGCAGCACAGAACTTAGCAACACTGTAAGCAGGCATGTAGCGGGGGGGGGGCTAAGGGGGCTTCCGCCCCCCCCCCCGAAATTCTCAGGGTGGTCCACGAAAAGGCCTTACTGGTACATTATTTAAACTGTTATGCTTATTCATATCATGATCTTATCACCATGCTCATTATATCCCACATTCATGGGGTTATTGGGATAACAATACAAAAGGTTTGCTAGGGTAGACCCTCTTCCACCCAGTCTCAGCCCCCCCCCAAACCAAACTCAGCCCCGAATCAAAATCCTGGCTACGGCCCTGACTGTAAGTCATTGCAGTGTTAGAGTCCGAAAGCAGCAGGGTGGAATAACATCTTTCACTGCGCCCCGGGTACTTTAAAAGCCATGGTCCAATGAGATTGGATCTAAGATCTCTGTAGAACATGCATTGAAGAAGCACATGCTCAGTTGTTTCCACATGACCAGACCCACAGGGGCATAGTCTCTGCTTGAAGGGGGTCTTCTGATACCTCCCCTCCAATACAGCCGATGGGAGGACATGGCATCTTGCTAGGGTAAAAGCCCTTCGGTGTTTGGGCACCTCCAGGTCTGTTAGGTATGCCATGGGGGCAGTGAGGTATCTAGTGGCTTCCCCAACAATGAAGGCTGGAGAACAGGCTAGGTCGGATTGGCGCTCTATGTCCAGGATCCGTTGCTTAATGAGGTCCTTGGCTTGGTCCCATCTCATGCTTAGCAATTGTTCTTGGGAGAAACCTAACGTTGCGATCTTTGCTGCTACTGTTTTATGGAAGTAATCACAAAATATGCATTTTGGGAATGTTGTCTTTTTCAGACCTTATGAATGTTCTCTTTTAGGACTATATCGTCCAACTAGACAGGGCCGTAGCCAGGATTTTGGTTCGGGGGGGGGGCTGAGTTTGGTTCGGGGGGGCTGAGACTGGGTGGAAGAGGCTTTACCCTAGCAAACCTTTTGTATTGTTATCCCAATAACCCCATGAAGGTGGGATATAATGAGCATGGTGATCAGATCATGATATGAATAAACATAAAAGTTTAAATAATGTACCAGTAAGGACCACCCTGATTTGGGGGGGCATTTTGGCTACATGCCTGAACTAGGATGATCATTTTTGTCTGGAGGATTCTGTGAATTGCTAGTCTAAAAAGTGGCTTTTCTATAGTCTACTGTTTGTTTGGGGCTTGTGCCACAGGTTTCCAGTTTCCCTTTTTTCCTGTCCAGTTTACACAGAGCTTACTGCCTTAATGTTAAGGAAGTATAATCCTGCCTGAAATCTCTTTTCCTACAATTTCCACAGACCTGTAGTTGCTGGGAAGTATAGTTCATATACAATCAGAGCATTCTGAACATGATCAACGATAGAATTGGGCCAAATTTCCCACATAGAACCCCCATAACTAACAGAAAATATTGTGTTTTCTGATTATCCTTGGCGGCCCTTCAGGCACTCCCTCATGACCCCCCCCCCAAGGGGTCCCAACCTCCAGGTTGAGAAACACTGCTCTAACCTCTGCAGGAGTGTACCGTATATCATGTAGCTGTGGACAACTCTACATAGGGACCACCAAATGCAGCATTGCCCAAACTTGAATCAAGGAACATGAAAGGCACTGCAGGCTACTTCAACCAGAGAAGTCAGCCATAGCAGAACACTTGATGAACCAACCTGGACACAGCATATTATTTGAGAACACAGAAATGCTGGGCCATTCTAACAACTACCATGTCAGGCTACAAAAGAAGCCATTGAAATCCACAAGCATGTGGAGAATTTCGACCGAAAGGAAGAAACCATGAAAATGAACAAAATCTGGCTACTAGTATTTAAAAACTCTAAAATTATAACAGTAAATAAAGAACAAATCTCAAACACAGGGGAACTCCAGAGAAGAAACAACCAGAAACACCTTATCACCTCTCAACAAGAATCCCCCGGGCAGTAACAAGCCACACCGAAAAACTATCAGGCCATCAAATACTAATCAAGGTGGCCAATCGAAACATTCACACCTAGCTCCAACAGACAAGAGTTCTTTCTCCCACCCTGGACATTCCACAGATATATAAACCCAATTTTCCTAGTTTCCAACAGACCTCACAACCTTTGACCAGGGGAGCAGTCACACAATTAAAACTTGTGCGCCAGCTGCGCCCGTACCTTGGGAAGTCTGACTTGACCACGGTAGTCCATACTCTGGTTACATCCCATATAGATTACTGCAATGCTCTCTACGTAGGGCTGCCTCTGAAGACTGCTCAGAAGCTTCAAATGGTCCAACGGACAGCAGCCAGGGTGATAACAAGAGTGGCACTCAGGGAGCGTACAACTCCTCTGTTGTGCCAGCTCCACTGGCTGCCAGTTTGCTACCAGGCACAATTCAAAGTGCTGGTTTCGGCCTTTAAAGCCCTAAACAGTTCTGGTCCAACTTACCTGTCTGAACGCATCTCTCCCTATGAACCATCAAGATGTTTAAGATCCTCTGTTTTTACCTTTTCGCCCTCCCCGATCCCCACCCCCATGTCACCACCCCACCCTATCGATTCTTTTTTTTCCCCTCTGTACTTTTTCTCTCTTAAGGTAGATTGTACGTATAAGGTGTTGTTACATGTATCACACTATATTCACAAAATCAATAAAAAAAACTATTTAAAAAAAAGATGTTTAAGATCCTCTGGAGAGGCTCTGGGACAAGAGAGACAGGGCCTTCTCAGTCCCGCCTGCATTGCAGGCGTCAGATCTGCCTCCTCCCTCCTGGACAATAGACAGGGCCTTCCTAGTGATGTCAGATTGGCCTCCTCCCTCCTGACATTTCGTTTAAAAGTCAAGATTTGGCTGTTTGAGCAGGCATTCGCAGACAAACTTTAATTAATCGAGACCAACGGATTACGACGATGCGACGGAAATCGATTTTAAGAATGATGTGCTGAGATTTGTATTTTGTAGTTTTTAACTATTAATTTATATGGTTTTTATATGACTGTTTTTATCATATATGATGTGTTTATATGTGGGCACATGCTGCTGCTTGTTCACCACCTCGAGTTGCCTTTGGGCTGAGAGAGGCGGTATAGAAGTGTAGAAAATAAATAAATAATAATAAATTTGAGGATGCCTGCCACAGACGCAGGTGAAACTTCAGAAGAAAATGCTTCTAGAATATGTCCATACAGCCTGAAAAACCTACAACAATCCACAGGAATCCCACTCTTTCCCAGATTTTGCTAGTTGAATTATTTACTGCCAACATGCTACTGTAACTGACACTGGAAGTCTGTGTTTTTCCAGCCCTTCTTCAGCATTTTTTAAAATAAAAAACTAGAACGGGGATGAAGAGGAAAAACTTTGTAAAAAAAAGAGCTTCTTTAGCAGATGCTTTCATAATCAAGACAAGTCTTTATTCGACCCATTGGGACAAAAAGTAAGGCTTAATCCTTAGGTGGGTCTATAAGGAGAGGCGCTCCTTCAAATACCCCGAGCCATTAAGAGGGCCACCTAGTGGCACAGCAGGTTAAACCACTGAGTTGCTGAACTTGCTGATTGAAAGGTTGGTGGTTCAAATTTGGGGAGTAGGCTTAGCTCCCACTGTTAGCCCCAGCTTCTGCCAACCTAGCAGTTGGAAAACATGCAAGTGTGAGTAGATCAATAGGTACCACTCTGGCGGGAAGGTAACTGCGCCCCATGCAGTCATGCCACCCATATGACCTTGGGGGTGTCTATGGATAATGCCGGCTTAGAAATGGAGATGAACATCACCCCCCAGAGTCCGACATGATTAGACTTGATGTCAGGGGAAGCCTTTAAGATATTGTTTTCTCTCTCTCTCTCTCTCTCTCTCTCTCTCTCTCTCTCTCTCTCACACACACACACACACACACACACACACACACACACAAACGGAATGAGAAAACACCACTGGTGAGTGTGGACTGTGGAAAAATCCTTCTTATGCACGTCTATAGGATAAATCTCTAACATCAACTTGGATATATCCGACAACCTGGATTATTGGGAAGATGATGAGCTCACAAATTAAATTGGCTTGCAAAAAAGGCAAACAAATTAAAAGGAGCAATTTGGAATTAAAACTAATGTATAATTTATAACGGAGAATCAGAAAAAGGGGAATGGCTTATGATTTGTGAATACAGACTGCAGTTCCCCCTTGAGGCAATGGTGATGCAGTACACTAATTTATCTCATACCTTTGTGTGTGGTAATACAACACACTCTAAAACTACAGCCATGAAGCATCTTTAGGAGAGCGGAGAAAGATGGACTTCCAGACAGGATTATACTTCTTTAAAATTAAGACAGGGTCCTATGCAGGCATGTAGCCAGGGGGGGCTAAGGGGGCTTCAGCCCCCCCGAAATTCTCAGGGTGGTCCGTGAGAAGGCCTTACTGGTACATTATTTAAACTGTTATGTTTATTCATATCATGATCTGATCACCATGCTCATTATATCCCACATTCATGGGGTTATTGGGATAACAATACAAAAGGTTTGCTAGGGTAGACCCTCTTCCACCCAGTCTCAGCCCCGAAACAACCCCGAAACAAAATCCTGGCTGCAGCCCTGGTCCTATGTAAAACTGGACTGCAAGGATAGGGAAGGTGCAAATTCATGGCCCAGGCAAACAGTATAACATGATGAAACCACTTTTTAGACCAGAAATGGGTAAACCCAGGCCCAGGGGCCAGATGTGGCCCCTTGGACTCTTTTCTCAGGCCCTCCACTCTCTCACCATCCTTTCCTTCCTTCCTTCTTTCCTTCCTCCTTCCCTTCCTCCCTCATCCTCCTCTTTCTCCCTCCCTCCATTCCCTTCCAGCCTTTCATCCTTCCTTCCTTCTCTCTTTCCTTCCTCCTTCCCTTCATTGTTTCCAACCTTCTCTTCCTTCCTTCTCTTTCTTCCTTCCTCCTTCCCTTGCTTCCCTTCCTGCCTTCCTTCCAATCCTTCCCTTCCACTCTTTCATCCTTCCTTCCCTCCCTTTTGTCTTTCCTTCCTTATCTCTTTCCTTCCTTCTTTCCTTCCTCCCTCATCCAGCGCTCTACGTTGGCCTTCCTCTGTCGGTGACCCGGAGGCTCAAGCTAGTGCAGAACACTGCCGCCCGGCTCCTGTCTGGAACTCCAGCAGGTTGCCACATAACACCTACCTTGCAGGATCTGCACTGGCGGCCAATTGAGCACCGGATCACCTTCAAAGTGTTGGTTCTTACCTTTAAGGCCTTGCACGGCCTGGGGCCAGCGTATCTGAGGGACCGTCTCACCCCATACTGCCCTATGAGATCCCTCCGTTCGGAGGACACCAACCTCTTGGCTGTCCCCTCCGCAAAAACGGCCAAATTGACAGCCACCCGCCGAAGGGCCTTTTCGGTGATTGCGCCGACCCTTTGGAATGCCCTTCCGGCGGACATGCGCGCCATCCACGACCTGCTCCCCTTCAGGCGGGTGTAGGCCTTACGGGTTGCACCCCCTGTGGATTCGAGCTCCTGCCCTAGGTCATTTTTAAGTGTTGCTACGGCTATTTTTAATCTCATTTTAATGTATTTTACCCCTGTTTTTATCTTGTATTGTTGTTTTTATCTTGTATTCTTTGGTGCTGTGAGCCGCCCCGAGCCCGCCGGGAGTGGCGGCATAGAAGCCGAAAAATAAATAAATAAATAAATAAATAAATAAATAAATAAATCTTCCTCTTTCTCCCTCCCTCCTTGCTTCCCTTCCACCCTTTGTCCTTCTTTCCTCCTTCCTTCCCTCTCTCCCTCTTTCTCCTTCCTTCCTTCTTTCCATCCTTCTCTTCTTCTCTCCCTTCTCTTTTTGCTTCCTCCTTCCCGCCCCTTCCCTTCCTGCCTTCCTTCCATCCTTCCCTTCCACCCTTTCATCCTTCCTTCCCTCCCTTCCTTTTGTCTTTCCTTCCTTCTCTCTTTCCTTCCTCCTTTTCTTCCTTCCTTCCTTCCACCCTTCTTTTCCTTCCCTCCCTTTTGTCTTTCCTTCCTTCTCTCTCCCCTTCCTCCTTACCTTCCTCTCTTCCTTACCTCCCTCTTTCTCCTTCCATCCTTCAATCACTGGGCAGTCAGTCTTCCTAGCAGGGAGTGATAGCATGCGGTCCCCAAGTTAGAAAGTTTGCCCATATCTGTTTTAGACTAACAGCTTCCAGAATCACCCAGACAACAAACAATGCCCATCCCAATTGGGGGATTCTGGATGGTCTAGTCCCTGACGAAAACATTCCTAAAATCTGAAAGAGATCTTTAACTTTACCTCCCAACTGAAACGGCACTCCATGTAGTCATGCCAGCCACATGACCTTGGAGGCGTCTACGGACAATGCTGGAACTTTGGCTTAGAAATGGAGATGAGCACCACCACCCAGAGTTGGACACGTCTGGACTTAATGTCAGGGGGGAACCTTTACCTTTACCTTACCCAACGGAAAAGTTCTCAATCATGCAGAGCATAATCTGGGTATCTTGTAGAAGTCTGAAGTTGAATGGATAGGGAGAGGAATGGGTGCCGAATGTACATTATAAGATCTTTTAAACTCCAATAGTGTTTTAGCTGCATACCAAACCACATGCTCCAGCTGCACCTGCCTATGCAGATTTCAAGCTGGTCTCCTGCCCCTTTTTGCCTTCTTCTCTGAAATTTAAATTTTAGTCCAACCCCATTTTGCCACACAGGAATGCACAATCAAAGTATTCCAGACAGATAATCATCAATCCTCTTTCTAACAGGCTCCAGAAAAAACTCCAGCACACTCTGAGGCAGCATATTCCAGTGCTGAAATGTTTAGGTAGAATCTCTACTCTTGCAGGTGTGGCGCCCCCACGGGGCTGGTATTATATTTGTATGATGTACCTGTTTGCCTTCATCTGCAAGGCCTTTGTCCTATTGTTCAGCCATGTGGACACTTGATAGGAGGAGCTTTGTCTTGGTGCCAACCTGGCATCACCACCCTGAACTCCTCCCCTTTCTGAGGTCATCTGAGGGGCAGGACTTCCTCTCTTTGGCCATTCCAAGCATAGAACATGGACAAAGCAGGTGGAAATCTGGAGCTACTGCTCAGACAAAGCACCTTCGTTCACGTATAGCCTATCCAACGCTCTCAAGCCAGGATTGCAGTGATAGGAAGGCCAGCCCTTCACCCAAAGACTGTAATCTCTGGGGACCCACGGACTTCGTGAGCCAGCAGACCATTTGAGGAGCAACAGGATATCTGGAACCTAAGAGAGGTACCTTCACTCTGCAAAAGGCAAATGAACGCAATCCCTTTTCTCAAAGGACCTTTTCTAGCAACCAACAGCAAGCTTTTGAGCCACCAGCACTTTTACTGGTTGTTATTGAATAAATCTTGGTTTTGGTTCACTATTTTGAGTCTAGCACTCATTCTTAAAGCTACTCCAGGTCTCCTGTACATGGGCTAGAACGTGAACCCAGGGGCCCATAGAGCTCTTCCATCCTTTTAAAGCCCTTTTTTTGGCCCTGGCGGGACGCCACATCAGGATTATTGTAGGTTTATTTGGGTTATATGGCCTTGTTCTAGAAGCAGGGCCGTAGCCAGGATTTTGGTTCGGGGTGTCAGATTCTTGCATTTGAAAAGTAATTCATGAGTCAACACAAGATGTATTATTGCAGTTTGAGATGACCTGCGGTGTGGCGTGCTTGACACCAGATGGCGCTGTTTCAAGACTGATAAATGGAATCTTGAGGATGTGTCAGTTGAAAGTGACAGTTGGGATCTGACAGTTGGTTTATAATATCTGTGAGGAAAGGATGATTAGTAAGGTAGCTGTGATGGCTGTTGTTTTTCGATGTTTTGCCAGTTATTGTTAAATACAATTCAATACAAAGTTATATATTTACCTTGTGAATTGTATGAGAGTTTCATTATTCACACGAACAGAGACTGGAGTATTTGGGCCGATGGGGAATTAACCTTCTATATTTCTGGAGCCTATCCGCTGTGACATAAATACTCGACGCCGAAGAGGGGGCTGAGTTTGGTTCGGGGGGCGGGGCTGAGACTGGGTGGAAGAGGGTTTACCCTAGCAAACCTTTTGTATTGTTATCCCAATAAACCCATGAAGGTGGGATATAATGAGCATGGTGATCAGATCATGATATGAATAAACATAACAGTTTAAATAATGTACCAGTAAGGCCTTCTCGCGGACCACCCTGAGAATTTGGGGGGGGGGTGAAGCCCCCTTAGCCGCCCCCCCCCCCGGCTACATGCCTGTCTAGAAGCATTCTCTCCTGAAGCTTCGCCTGCATCTATGCCCTCACAACCTCTGAGGATGCTTGCTATAGCAGGCGAAACATCAGGAGAGAATGCTTCTAGAACATGGCCATATAGCCTGAAAAACCTACAACAACCCAGTGATCCCGGCCATGAAAGCCTTCAACAATACATCTCCTGCGCTTTGAATCCATTGCTTTGTATCCTAGTCTCTGGAGCAGCAGAAGTTTTTCCCCTCATTATGATGATATGCTTTGAAATATTTCAACAATGCTAACATGTCCTCTCTTAACCTTCTTTTCTTCAGGCTAAATATACCCAGCTCTCTAAACTGTTCCTCATAGGGCCTGGCTTTCAGACCTTTTACTGTTTTGGTTGCCCTTCTCTAGACGCATACCTGATCTTTCTTGACTTGCAGGGAACTTTCCCAACCATATCTGGGAAATGCCAATGGATGAACTTTCTACCTACAAAACATGTGCTTTTCTGTTAAACTATGACCTGTCCTCCCAACATAATTGGCCTGGAATATCAGCTTACCTAGACTTGATTTTTCTCTCTTCCCATTGCATGGACCGTAAATCCAGAAATGTGGGAACAAGGAGGGTGTGCTTCTCGGTTGGTGCAAAACACATTTCCCTCACTGCCAAACAGCTCAAACTACCAGCTCCATCACACACAGACCTGTAATTGTGAAGGAAAGCTTTGAAATATTTTTGAAACCAGCAGGTCTCATTTTAGAAATTGCATTACCAACTTCCCTGGGAAAAAAGCAGGCAAAAAATACCATCTGCAACAGCTGGGTATTATTTCTTCTTCTATTACTAGGCTTCCACATTTGACGTTCTCTCTCCCCTACCATACTAGTGCCTTTCAAATTTCCTGAACCAAGCTGGCATTGGCTATGTTGCCTTATAACAGAAAGCTGGAACAGAACCTGCATTTACAAGAAGCTAAACGTAGTGCGGCATATATATTTGGAAGTCCAAATAATATGCAGTGGCAACTCCCTTACACTGGCCAACACCCATTTTGGTGCCTCAAATGTTAGATCTATATCTAGCTATATTAGACCTGCTGATTCCAAACATGGCACCGGTTTTCCCTTTAATTTTTGAGATACTGAACCTATGGCATACACCAGTTGCCATCTGCTCACCCATAAAGACGAATTCTAACCATATCTAAGAATCTAGAGCTGATGCAGTCTATCAAATGCAATTTTCTGAATCAGCACCCCAGATAATCCCAGGAACAGGCCTAAAAACAAAGACACTAAGAAAACATATTTTGTAGGGCTATGCTATATAATTTTAAATACATTTTGCCTCTGGGTTGTTGTGAGTTTTCCAGGCTGTGTGGTCATGTTCCAGAAGCAGTCACTCCTGACATTTCGCCTGCATCTATGGCAGGCATCCTCACAGGTTGTGAAGTCTGTTGGAAATTAAGAAAATGTGGTTTATCTATCTGTGGAATGTCCAGGGTATCTAGTTGAGGTAGGTGTGAATGTTTCAATTGGCCACCTTTAATGTCTTGATTAGACAAGAAACAATCAGGGCCAGCTAATCACCTCCCAACAAAGGATTCCCCCAGGATGTATACAGCCAGACTTTTAAACTGAAAGGCTAATCAATAGTGATCAAGATGGCCAATCAAAACACTCACACCTACCTCGAACAGACAATAATAATAATAATAATATAAAACTTTATTTGTATTCTGCCCTATCTCCCCGAGGGGACTCAGAGTGGACAAGATTTATTTCTCCCACCTTGGACATTTCACAGATATATAAACTCCATTTTCTAGTTTCCAACAGACCTCACAACTTCTGAGAATGCCTGCCATAAATATGGGTGAAGCGTCAGGAGAGAATGCTTCTGGAACATGGCCATACATCCAGGAAAACTCACAACAACCCAGTGATTCTGGCCATAAAAGCCTTTGACAATAGATTTTGCCTCTGTTTTCTAGAGAGCTGGAACATACAATAATTAGGATATTTGTTGCAGGTACTAGCTGCAGCCCAGAGGGTTCTGGTAAATCCACTTAACAGTCCAAGCAAATAGTCATTGGGGACTCATGAGAAATAAACAATGAATAGGGAGTAAATGAATTCCCTATGTTCCTCACTGGAAATAAACCTAAAGTAACTAGATTAATTTTCCAGAGGTTATAATGTCGCCGGATCGGGTCCCTAGACATTACCAAAAAGGCACCTGTAAAACCCAAGTATAATCAAGGTCTACATGTCTGTATTCTGGTGGAGCCTTCACAGACCAAAATCCAGACTGGATTTAAAACCCAAGAGTTAGCTATTAATCCATGAGCCATTGGATGTTCCCTAGATCGGCCACAGGCTGAACCAGCTACTTGATGTCACACTACAAAATATTTATTTATTTATTTATTATTGAGGCTTCTATGCCACCGACTCCCGGGGGCTCGCGGCGGCTCACAAGAGCCAGGGGCATAAAAACAAAGATTAAAAACATAAAACAATTGAACAATTAGAGCAATAGCAGAACAGGCAATAAAACAAATGGAGCAGCAACAGGAGGGGCGTTCCACAGCGTGGGGGCTATGACGGAGATTGCCCTCCGGCGGGTAGATGTCAGGTGTGCCGACTTTGCTGATGGTATTTCCAGGAAGTTGGCATCCTCAGACTGTAGTGATCTCGATGGGCAATAGGGAGTGAGGCGGTCCCTCAGATACGCTGGCCCCAGGCCGTACAGAGCCTTGAAGGTAAGAACCAACACTTTGAAGGCGATCCGGTGCTCAATAGGCAGCCAGTGCAGATCCTGCAAGACGGGTGTTATATGGCAACCTGCTGGCGTGCCAGACAGGAGCCGGGCGGCAGTGTTCTGCACCAGCTTGAGCTTCCGGATCGATGACAGAGGAAGGCCAACGTAGAGCGCGTTACAGTAATCTAGCCTTGAGATGACCGTGGCTTGGATCACCGTGGCCAGGTCGTTCCGGGAGAGGTAGGGGGCCAGCCTCCTTGCCTGGCGGAGGTGGAAAAAAGCAGCCTTGCTGACCGCAGAGACCTGGGCCTCCATGGTCAGCTGGGAGTCCAGGTGGACCCAGGCTCTTCACAGACGGCGCTGGGCACAGCGCCGCACCATCCAGGGTCGGAAGCCGGGCACCCACCCCGCCCGGGCGACCCAGCCACAAGATCTCCGTCTTCGCCGGATTCACCCTCAACCTACTGGCTCGCAGCCATCCAGTAACGGCTTCGAGGCAGTGCTGGAAATTATCGGGGACGGGCTCCGGCCTGCCCTCCATCCTCAGAATGAGTTGGGTGTCGTCAGCGTACTGGTGACAAACCAGCCCATAACTCCGCACCAGCTGTGCAAGCGGCTGCATGTAGATGTTAAATAACAGAGGGGAGAGGATGGCCCCCGCAAACTAATGGGGAGCCCTCGGAGACCACCTCGCCCCTCCTCACACGCTGAGACCAACATGGTTGCTTACCTGTAACCATGTTTCCTCGAGTGGTTGTCTGTGAAATTTGCACATCCACGTCCATCCTTCTTGCTATGTTGTCATGCCATGGTTCTTCTAGCTGCCACTCTGCGGTGGAGGAACTGAGGCTCCCACTGGCTATATACCTCCTTGTGGAGTGTGCGAGGGGCTACCATCAACATATATTTTAGAGGCTTTCTAGAAGATTCTGAACTGATCGTGCAGGTGTAGAAAATATCAATGTGCAATTTTACCATATGTGCAAATCTCACAGATGACCACTCGAAGAAACACGGTTACAGGTAAAATTGGGTATATCTTCTACCCACTATTCATAGAATACCTACCTCTAACGTGAGATCCTATCCACGAAGGCTTGGGTTTTCTCTGTGCTGGCGAAATGAAAAACTCATCCTCAAATCCATGGTTTCCTTCAGGCAAACAATAAATGTAGATGGAAAACTTCAAACCCCAGAAGCTTTGGAGAGCATTTCCAATGGCCGGTCTAGTGGCGAACCAACTGTTATTGGCTAAAAAGATCTTTCGCTGCCTATCTCCCTTAGGCTTTAATTTATTATTGACGGATTCTGCTGAGGCATTTCTCTTGCTTATTGTGAGAGTTTATCTTACCTTTCTCTCCTTCCCCCACCCTACAGTTGATTTTTCCTTTATGAAAGACAACAACTCGCCCATTTACCAACAAAACAACAGACCAGAGAGCTGGATTGCTTTGAAAGCGCTTTAGCTTTTGTTCTGCAGCTGAAAGACAACCTTCTTTATGTCTGTATGAAGCTGCATATGGGAAAATCTGTGGGCTGCTTCTGTTCCTTTTTTTTGTTTTCAGAAAAGTGTTTGGAGCCTTTGACAAAGACTGTCTTGCTAAACTAATTACCTTGGTGCATCACTTTTAAATACACACAAATACATTTAGGGCAATGTTTCCTACTACACGATTCTCGCACCAGACTCGATTAATAGCTCGAAGACCTTTAAAAACTTCAAGACTTCTCCTCCATTTAAATTCTTTACATTATATCCCTGTGTGTGTGGTCATGAACAGAGGAGACTGTGTTCTGCATCATATTCCAGACTACATTTCAGACTATAGAGGAGAGGTGATCAACATATAGCCAGTATGCGACGTGTGCCCCATCCCAGCCATGTTTGCTGTTATTAAAAAATGCCACAAAAATGTGATTCATTATGGTGTTGCCACTGGGTTTGGATTGCAAATTGGAGAATTCTGTTTAAAGAAATATTTTTTTCTTGCTTTGGATGCCTGCTTCCAATAGAAGGTCACAGGTTCAATTCTAGGGGGCAGCATAAGCTCCCGGTGTTAGGCCCAGCTTCTGCCAACCTAGCAGTTCAAATACATGCAAATGTGAGATCAATAGGTACTGCTCTGGTGGGAAGGTAACGGCGCTCCATGCAGTCATGCCAGCCACATGACCTTGGAGGTGTCTATGGACAACGCTGGCTCTTCGGCTTAGAAATGGAGATGAGCATCAAACCCCCAAGTTTGATGCTCATTGACATGACTGGACTTAATATCAGGGGAAAACCTTTACCTTACATGAATATAAAATGCCAATGCTCTTTGAACATCCAGAAGGTGAAGGGACAATTCTAAAGGAGACGATGGGTCCTGAAAAAAAGGCCTGTAGCACTATATCTTGCAACATGTGGAACCTAGACGCAACTTTGATTGAAAATGCAGTTTCGGTGCAAAACATGACCTTATCTTTATGAAACCAGAAGTATGGCTCATCCACACAAAGGGCACACAGCTCACTTGCTCGTTGTGCAGAAGCAATAAGCGATGAGGAAGGTCATCTTCCAAGGTAGGTAAGATACGTCCATTGAGGCTAGAGGCTCGAAGGGTGGCTTGGACAAATGGGATAGTACAACTTCCAGACTCCAAGCTGGAACAAGCGGAGCCATGAGGGGGTGCATGTTCTTGTAACCAGCTTCACCAGCGAATCAGAGAGGCAGGAAGGCTGGCTGGTCTTTCTCCTAAATCATGAGATGATGATACTGTGCAACAGAGAGTCTTAAGGAGGTTAACAGAGTGTTTAAAAGTTACCTTTTTAGACTGCTAGTTCATTCCTGGGATTGTGCATAATACACTGCTTATAGCAGAGCAATGAACCAGACGAGTGGTAGAGTAAGGGGCTGGCACTTGGAAAACAGAAGTACTCATCTTATTCAACCACGAAACTCACTAGTTGAATTTAGACCAATGACACTCTTTTCCAGCTTCACTTATCTTACTGCATTGTTGGGATAACAATGTGTGGGAGAAGAAAGTTATGTATGTCAGCTTGTGCTTATTGGAAGAAAGGCAGGGTATTAGTTCTGTGGCACCTGGAAGCTTAACACATACAGCAGCATAAGATTTGATGGGCTCACGGTTTATCATGCAGCATTTGTACACAACAAACCAGTCTATAAGCACAAAGCCATGTCTCAACATACTACACCATGAGTTGCACAGACTGGATTGCCATCTGTCAGAGGTGTTTTGAATGTGATTTTCCTGTAGGGGGTTGGACTGGATGGCCCACGAGGCTCTTCCAACTCTATGATTCTATGATTCTAGGATGTCAGTTGTTTTTGCCAAACCATATTAACATGACTTCTCTTCTGTAAATAATGCAGTTTAAATAAAATCCTGATGTAATATGTATATACATTTTATCCTGCTTTTCAGGGAGCCCCCAGTGGCACAGTGGGTTAAAGTGCTGAGCTGCTGAACTTGCTGACTGAAAGGTTGCAGGTTCAAATCCGGGGAGCGGGGTGTACTCCTGCTGTTAGCCCCAGCTTCTGCCAACCTAGCAGTTCGAAAACATGCCAATGTGAGTAAATCAATAGGTACCGCTCTGGCGGGAAGGTAATGGCGCTCCATGCTGGCCACATGGAGGTGTCTACGGACAATGCTCTCCGGCTTAGAAATTGAGATGAGCCCCAACTCTCAGTCAGACACGACTGGACTTAATGTCAGGGGGAAACCTTTACCTTTACTGTATCCTGCTTTTCTGCCAACAATTTGTTGCATTTTTTTTTAAAAAAGGACTGTAATACAATTAAAACCCAGGCTGCACTTATGATCCATTTTTTCTGACTCACTCATGATCATTTTACTTTAAATGTCATAAATTGCAATCCCTTAATTTCTTGGATTTGAAGTTCTTCTATTTTGAAAACATGAAAGCCTAAAAGAGGGATTTCCTTTTTCTTTTGGACAGCTTTGTTCCCAGAAGCATACAAGATCAAGGTTGTGACTCTATGTGAGAGTATAGTGAGTGGAAAGTCACTTTTTGTATATGAGTGTGTGTGTCTTCAAGTCACCTGCAACTTATGGAGACTGCATAAATTTCATGGGGTTTTCTTAGGGAAGGAATACTGAGAGATGGTTTTGCCAGTTCCTTCCTCCAAAAATATAGCCTAAAGTGCTCTAGTATTCAATGATTGTTTCCCAACCAAGTAGTAACCAGGTCCCTCTCCATTGGCGCCCCCTTGTCACGGGGGAGAGGCTTGCATACCCTAATGAAGCTGTGAGCTATGCTGGCGGTGGCAAAATAGCCACCGGTAGGGCCTCCCATGCCAGACAGGTCACAACTGAAGGGTCTGACAAAGAGCGTTAATGGGTAGGATGGGCTCTCTAGCTTTTTGGCAACTATCCTAAGAGAAGGAAAACTCTAATTTCAAACCCGGGCAGATGGTGCTTGTCTAACCCTGTAAGGTCAACCATCTAGAGAAGGAAACTCAAACAAAACCTACGACCTGAGGACCTCGCTGCCACCATCCTAAGCTTGCTAGGCCCCAGCAGACGAACCTTTGGTCTAAAGGGTGAGGCCAGTTCTGTGCACGCTGCGCTCCACCAGAAAAATCCTTTGCACAGGCTCGAAGGACACATCCAACCTCCTTAGTCATCAACGCACTTGTAGAAAGCATGGGACGAGTCCTTCCTAAGAATCTTCATTCGCGAAGTAATGCCAGAGAGAGTAACCAGGTCTGTCCCTGCTTAGCTTCCAAATTCACATGGGATCTGGAGTGCTTTAAGGATATTGACATGTCTGGAAAGTCACCTTGGAGTGGCCAAAAAGGTAAATATTTCTTAAATCCCAGGCTTCCATGTTTGTACCACAAATAATGGCACCTCAGATGGCTGTTTCTTTAAATGTCCACCTGAATTACAGTTTAGATAAATATTCCCTTCCCCTCCTTGTAGAAATTCTGCTTCCCCAACTGTTCATCTGGCTCGGACATCTCTGCAGTAGCATAACATATACTGCAGACAGAAAGCTGCAGTTTGGATTTTGAAGAAGGCAGGGAGGGACGTTAGTGGGAGGTTTACGAACAGTATGCTGCAGCTCTGATCCTACTATCGCCAGATGGCTTCAGCTGTAGCAATTACTGTTTATTAAAAAGAGATCCATGCACCAAAAAATGAGATACGAAGCATTAGCTTGCAGAGAGGAGAAGCAATACCAACAGGTTGCCTCTTTCAAGGTCTTTCAGATCAAGGCTGGGCAGATGTCATGCTTGCAGAATCTCTTTTAAAAGGTAGAACACAAAAATCTAACATCTGGAGACAGTCTGGAGCAGAAATAAAGAACTTTCAAGTCCAAAATGTTGAGTACCAAAGCTAAACAGCTCATGGTCCATTTCTTGGCAGGTTGGTGGGGAGGGGATGCTGTCTACTTTTGGCTGTCCCGAGCTTTCTCAATTTCATTAGCACAATTTCAAATGGCTGGATGAAAGGGGTTATTTTGATTTTTCTTTTTAAAATGAGAGACAGAAATCCTTGGTGATCTACTACAGTAGGGATAACAATTGTGCAACTCTCCAGATATTGCTGGACTGAAAGATCAGTATCCAGAAACAGCAGTAGCGCCAGAAGTAATTTCTGCTTCACTTATCCATCCCCTAATTTAAGATTAACAACATAACTTGAAAGAGGACAACAGTGGCTTTACAACTCCTCTTCCAATGAGCAACTTATTTATTTATTG
Organism: Anolis apletophallus; assembly: GCA_030556195.1. Classification (NCBI taxonomy): domain Eukaryota; kingdom Metazoa; phylum Chordata; class Lepidosauria; order Squamata; family Anolidae; genus Anolis; species Anolis apletophallus. Next base: position 117,075,091 of record JARBWK010000008.1, read on the forward strand.
TATCAGAAGCAAACCAAGGATACAGTTGAAAATGAATTTTCAAAAAACAAAGTTAAAAAATTTGGCATTATGTCTAACACGTTATTGCTCTGGACAAAGGTTACATTTATAGACCAAAGATTCATCCAAAATTTTAAATGGGGCTCTCAGAAGAGGGGAATGTTTTTGGATAAGTGCTTTGTTATTTATACCTGTCGCCCTTTTCAGTGGCTTTCTAGTTTTGCGGACATGCTCCGGCCCCCTCTGGGCCTGTTTTGTACTGCGTTATGTACAGTACCTATTTGGCCTTTACCTGCAAGGCCTTTGTCCTATTGTTTAGCCATGTGGACTGTGATGGGAGGAGTTGTGCCTGGCTCCAAACCTGGCATCACCACCCTGAACTCCTCCCCTTCCTGAGTTTACCTGGGAGGCTGGACTTCCTTTTTGGCCTCATTCCAAGCATAGCACATGGATGAAGCAGGCGGAAATCTGGAGCCAACGCTCAGTCAAAGCACCTTCGTTCACCTATAGCCTACCCAACGCTCTCAAACCAAGGAATTCAGTAATAGGAAGGGCCAGCCCTTCAACAGACTGTATTTCTTTGGGGACCAAAGGACTTCATGAGCCAGAGGACCATTTGAGGAGCAACAGGAAACCTGGAACCTAAGAGAGGCACATTCACTCTGCAAAAGGCAAGTGAACGCAATCCCTTTTCTCAAAGGACCTTTTCTAGCAACCAACAACAAGCTTTTGGGCCACCAGCATTTTTTCTGTTTGTTAAATAAATAAACTTGTTTTGAGTTCACCCTTTTTGAGTCCTGAACTCATTGCTTAGAGACTCTCCAGGTTTCTTGTGCATGGGAAGGCTAGAACGTGACCCCCAGGGCCTATAGAGTTCATCCATCCTTTTAAAACCCCTTTTTTTGGCCCTGGCGGGGCACCACAACACATCATATAAAGTGCCTGGTTCTAGCTCTAAGACAAATAGTTTCTACTAGGAGGCTAACTCCTTCCTTATGTCCCATTTCAAAGTCAACTATTTACCAAGAACATTTTATATGTAATATGCCCTGAGATTTGAACAACCAGAAAGACCATCACAGCATCCATTTTCCAACTTTGGCTGAAGATGGAGCCATGTTTGAAACCAACAGAAGATACCTTGCAATCAGGGATAATAACACTGACTAATACAAATTTAGGGGCCTTAAACGTTCAATTTGTTTCTGGGCATATTTGGGCCCAATTCTAAAAATGGCACCAGTTTCCCCCTGTCAGCTCTAGTTTTTGAAATACTTAACATATTATTATTATTATTATTTGAATTTGAATTTGTATGCCGCCATTTCCCAGGGACTAACAGTTACAGTCATAGAAGCCAAATAATTAATCAGATAAACAAGAACAAATAAATACAATTTAAAGCAAAGTAAAAATTAACATCCATCAGACACTCTACTGAAATGTCCAGGTCCAAGTGCCTCTCAAACACACCTAGCGCCAAACTTCCCTTTCCCCATGCTCATCGGGATCCATCTCATCTAGAGCTTGCTAGGTGCCCAGTGCTCGACTAGTCCCCTGAAAAGGGGACTGGGCAAGGCCAGATAACAAATGGCTATGATCAAAGCCTTCAGGGTGATGGGGGGCAGGTGTAAAAAATAGGTCTCCTGGACAGCATCGCAGACAGGGGGATGGCCTAGGGAGCTTTAAATCCAGGTCGCTTGTAGAAAACTGTGAAAGGTTCCTATCCCCAGTGAGCTGAGTGGCCAACCTCTCCTCATTTCTAACACAGCTAGGGCTGTTTAAAGTAATAGATTCTGATTGTTGGGGAGGGGCTAAGGCTGCGGATCTTACCCAACTACCAAACCCCCCCCCCCCCCCCGAAAGTCCTAGTCTTAAACCTTCTTTGGCGGAAGCTATGTTTCTGAGGTCTACGCCTCGAAGGCCTTCAAGGATTGGCAGATTCAGTAGTTAAGCCCCTCACCATACTCAGAACTTCTGGTTTCCCAGGGCATAGCTCAGTTCCATCCTCAGTGTCCTGTCTCATTGTACTCACAGAGCTTCGAGGGTCAATAGGGACTCCCCTGCCTGCCATATACCAGTCCTCATCTGCTCACCCACAGAAAAGCATATCTAAGAAACTGCCCCGCATGGCACAGTAGGTTAAACTGCTAAGCTGCTGAACTTGCTGATCGAAAGATCGCAGGTTCTGCCAATCTAGCAGTTCGAAAACATGGAAATTTGAGTAGATCAACAGGTGCCACTCCAGCAGGAAGGTTATGGCGCTCCATCCAGTCATGCCTGCCACATGACCTTGGAGGCGACTATGGCCAAAGCTGGCTCTTCAGCTTAGAAATGGATGTTTTAGATATTTAGCTGCATGTTTTTATTGTAATTCGCCCAGAGCTACCTGGGATGGGCGGTTGATAAATCTCTAAATAAATAAATAAATAAATAAAATGGAGATGAGCACCAAACCCAGAGTCGGACAAGACTGGACTTAATGTCAAGGGAAAACCTTTACCTTACTAAGAAACTAAAGCTGATGTGATCTATCCAATGCAATTTTCTGAATCAGTGTCCCAAATAACCCTAAGAACAGACCTAAAAACTAAGACACCAAGACTTTTTTGTGTAATTATGAAAGAACACATAGGAAACTAAGTTTATATTGAGTCAAATCCACTATTCCATCTAGTCTAGTATTGCTAGCTCTGTCTGGGAGGAGTTCTCATGGACATCAGGCACTTTTTTTACCTGAGCCCTACTTGGAAACCACTAGTATTTTCTGATGGCTTTCCATCCATGGGATCATTGCCAATCACAGCATTAGAAGCAGAGATAGAAGGAGACCTTGTTAATGGTGGGAATGACCTCCAAGACTCACATGGCATCCATAGTATATTCTCAATATCAATGCTTTTATTTTTAATTTCTCCCAGAATTTTTGAAAGACTTACAAAACTTTGCTAACAGTCTTCGAATTCTGGAAGTATAAAGATTAATTTGTATTGGCTAGGAATGTATGTCCTGTGGATTGCTTTATTCTCTGCTTTGTAAAAGCTGCCAGGGAAGTTTGATTATGGGGTGGACAAAGAGAAATGATTAATCCAGAAAAAAAACATGGAGTTTGGCACATGGTATGCTCTCCAACATCATATATCCCTACTTGCATCTGGAAACCAGCTGACAGGGAAAGAGACTGAAAACAGCCCTGTAGTTACGACCAAAGAACTATCATTAGCCCAATACAAGCTTCTAAAGTGGCATTAGTGGTAGTATTTTCCCTAAAGGTAATTTGAATTTTAGCCAGTTTTATATGTATAGAAGCTGGGTCCAAGCCTGAAAGATCTTCAGTCCTGTGAAACCTGACTCTTTTTGCAAAATATGCATCTCATTTCTCAGGAAGACATACCAGCATTTATTGTTCTCTGCTTACAGCTCACTAAAAGCTGTAGATCCAGCAGCTTAAATGTACTGGGGGAGACCACAAATTTCACAGAGAGCTGAGGTCTTCCTGTTCTTTACAATGAGCAAAACCACATTCGCTTCTCAGGAAAACGATATAATCTGCTCAAGTTCAAAATAAGATTCAGAGCTGAGCCGTGGCTGAAATCAGCTGTTTTCTAAATTGGGCTCATCTGTAAACAAGGATGTATCTCCTAGCTTGAATATTTTTTGTTGGAGGATCTCTCAACCAAAAGGAGACACAGGAGGTCAAATAGAGAGACTGTTTCATCCCAGAACCACTGGAGAAACACTCTCTACTGAGGCAGTGGGAAATATGACTTTCAGATGTTTTTGATTTCAACATATGCCTTGATTTTCATACCATTTGGACTACTTTAAGTACATGGGGCAACCTTTTTGTGTGTGGGGGACTTCAGTGCTTTCAAAATAGGAACACATAACAGCTTCACTAGCTATCAATTTGATTTTGGTCATGGCTTATATGGTTTGGGTCCAGATTGTATCTCCGTATTATACAAATCTGCATTGTAAAATCGTCAGGGAAAGAGTTCCTATTGATCCTACTTCTATTACATGCCTATCTGTGAGGACACGGGAATAGGATTGACTGCTCCAACTCTGTGGAATTCCCTTCCACTGGGGCTAGACACCCTTTCCATGCTTAGTCTCTTTTTGCTAGGCTTTTTGTTGTTGCTTTTGTTTAAGTAAGCTTTTAATAAGCATAGTAATTACGGTTCTGGCCCAGCTTACCTCTCCCAACATATCTCTCCCTATGAACCATCTAGGACAGTGGTTCTCAACCTGTGGGTCCCCAGGTGTTTTGGCCTACAACTCCTGGGATGGGCGATTAATAAATCTCAGCTGTTAGGATTTCTGGGAGTTGAAGGCCAAAATATCTGGGGACCCACAGGTTGAGAACCACTGATCTAGGAGTTTAAGTTAATCTGGGGAGGCTCTGCTCTTGGTCCCATCTTCTTTTCAGGTGCAACTGGTGGGAACAAGAGACAGGGTCTTCTCAGTGGCGGCCCCTCGGCTATGGAACTCCCTTCTTAGATATATTAGATCAGCCCCCTCCCGCCTGACCTTCCATAGAAAAGTGAAAACATGACTTTTTGAACAAGCCTTTGGGAACCTAGTGCAATACATAAACATGGAACTATGTGAAATCGAATACTGGAACAGCTTAGACAGTGTTTATGGACGATTTTGTTTTCAAATGATTTTGCAGTTTATCAGCTATGATTTCAACATGATAATTTTGTAAAGTTGTATTTAAAAAATTTTCACCAGGTCTTAATTGATCTTGCTCTTATTTTTTGGGAGCCACCTTGTGTCCCATATCAGAAGAAAGGCAGAATAAACATGGAATAAACAAAAAAATAAACATAAATATTCCCATTTTAAAGAAAAATGTTGGTAAACTGATAAAATGGACAAATTAGGACTTCTTGATGGAGTACAAAAAGGGACTCAGTAAAAAATAATTGCTAAATAAATTTAGGGAAATAGAATAAGTTCAGAATAGAAGTCAAAACACTTTTTTCCATCTTTTTTCCAATTTTTTAAATTTCCACCCTACTTTTCTATATATGAGTATTGTTCCACCACTTTCCCTGTTATTATTCACTTCTATCTTTTACTTTATACTGTGTTCCTTTAAAATAAAAAATGAACATAAATATTCTCATTAAATGGTTTTGGTCCAGGCTATTTGTCCAATTGCACCTCCCTATACAGACCATCCTATGAACTGAGGTCAGCGGAGGAGGCCCTCCTCGTGGTGCCACCCCCGTCACAAGTGCACTTGGTGGAGACGAAAGAAGGGGCCTTCTCCGTGATCGCTCCACATCTCTGGAACGCCCCTCCAAAGAAATAAAAATGGCACCCACCCTGCTCTCCTTTAAAAAGCTCTTGAAAACACACTTGTGCACCTTGGCAGATGAAGAGGAGGAGGACTAGGATATTTCACTTCCACCAGAATGCTGGCTAACCTATCTGTATTCCACTGCCGCTATGGTACATGAGAAGTCTTGATAGCCATTTTAATGTAGTTTAATTGCCCTTTCTATGATGCATGTCTAAATGGTTAATTTATGTTACTAGTATAATTAGGTTTATTCAATTACTCGTATTCGGTCCTCATTTTGGTGTTAATTTCTTTTTTGTCACAAGTTCATGGTTCTTATTTTTGTATTATTCTGTTTATTTTAAAATGTTTGTACTTGAGTTGGGCATTGAATGTTTGCCTGTGTTGTGTGTAAATAACCCTGAGTCCTCTCAGGAGAGAGAACAGTCTATAAAGTTGTTGTTCTTGTCGTTGCTTATATAGGCTGTAATCCAAAAAGTCAGGAGTCTATGGTTGTTCACTCCTGTTCTATAGTAGGAAGTATCCCCCTGACCTACTAATATGATTTAATGTTATAGAATAAGTAGCTCTTGCACCCAGTGCTTTGCAAATTTACCCATGCACTTGGAGAGTAATTTAAATTATGTTCAAAACATAGGATCGGAATTTTAATCGACCACAAGGACCACCTTAACCAGCCCTAGGATTGTAAGAATATGTATTAAAGCAGGGGTGCCCACACTTTTTCAGCATGTGAGCTACTTATAATAAAACCAAGTCAGAAAGATCTACCGAGAGAGAAGCAGGGGGGAGCAGGGGGAGGGGGGGGGGTGGCCTGGCTCCACCCCCTCTAGCTTTAGCTCTACCACAGCTTCTCCAGGCTTGAGGAGGGTAGTGCCAAGCCAGTGGTGGCATAGCTAGCCACTACTGGCTTGGCACTACCCCCCTCAAGGCTGAAGCTGTGGTAGAGCTGTAGCTGGGTGAGGGGGCGGGGCTTGGCACGGCATGGCTCTACCCCCTCCTCCCTCTGGCTTTAGCGCTACCACAGCTTCTGCACACTAGAGGAGGGTAGTGCCAAGCCAGTGGTGGCATAGCTAGCCACTACTGGCTTGGCACTACCTTCCTCAAGCCTGGAGAAGCAGTGGTAGCGCTGAAGCAGGGGAGGGGGCAGGGCTTGGTGCGGCATGGCTCTGCCCCCTCTAGAAGTGCTCCATCCGGCTGGGATTGACCTCCTTCGGTCCCGGGATCAACCAGTCGATCACGATCGACTTCCTGGGCAGCACTGTATTAAAGCATTCCACAGACGTATGGCTACAAACCCGTTGAAGAACCTTTGACATGTTCCAATTTAAAACTTCCCTTTGTTCATTAATCTGTGCTCTCACTTTATATATGAAACAGCTTACATCAACATAAATATAAATGAACCTACTCGCTTGAGGAGAGATCTCCCAAAGCTGCCAAGAAGACCAATTCTGGTCTTTTGCCTTTCCTCAGTGGAAAGAAAAGGTCATACAAGTCCCAGCATGGATTGTCTTTTCTGCCCACGTGCCCTTGGTTCCCCCCAGGAAGAAGATTGCCAAAACCAGCCTTGATTTCCAGTCAAGCGCTTCCCTGAAGAAACGCGAGGGCTGGTGATGTCAGGGTCTGTTTAACTTCTTGCAAGTGTGTCTGCATCCTCCAAGTAGAAGCCGAGGCAAGAGACTCCCTGAACAGTTATTGCTGCTCCTGCAAACCCAATGGGGATGGAATCTTTGTCAAGTTACAGCAAACCTTTCAGTAAACAACACAGCTTCTTATGTGGAATAATTAAGGCAGCCTTCTTGCTCCTACCTAGAGACGCAGACGGGATGCAATTGATTCCAGCAAGCTTTCCCATTATTAAAAACGCAACACTCAAAACGCCGTTTAAAATGGTAAATTGGGCTTACATACTGCCATCAGCATAAAAAAGGAGGCAAAAATGCTTAATGGATGCAGAAAAAGAAATGATGCCAAGGGTTATGGAAGATTTCTGGCCAGCATACGAATCGTTCTGTCCTTAGGAGCTCAGCAAAAAACAGAAAAGATTCAAGATGATATCTACCCTAGCAACATAATAGAGCTAGACCATTTTTTGCTATGGGGCTTCATTTTTTCAATCTACACTGCACTGGAAAGACTAGAATGAAAGACATATTTAATAAAAAGTATAGTGATGGTAACGATCATAACTGATAGAGCAATGATTCCCAACCTGTGGTCCATGGACCACTAGTGGTCTGTAAAAACAAAGAAATGGTCCACAGCCTCACCATTTCTACATAGTTGCCTCGAAACCATGCAGCATTGAGAACGACTGGTCTAGCAAAACTCTTCTAGTGCCAAGGCAGTGTTTCCCAACCAGTGTGCCGTGAGCGATCATCAGGTGTGCCGTGGGAAATTGGATCCTCCAATACCCTTTCTTCCCCCTCCTGCCGAACACTTTTTCTTCTCCAATCGGGCTCCCTTCTTCCCAGCCTCGCTCCGCTCGCTTTGCCTTGCTTTGCTCTGGGGCGAGTCTGCGCAGTAGCGCCCGCACGGGTCACGTCTTCCTCCCTCCCCTCCTGAACATGCTCACGCTGCCCCCTCGAATAAAAATGGCGGCAGAAGCAGCAGTGTAGAAGAAAAAGTAAGTGTTCGGCAGGAGGGGGAAGAAAGGGCGCAAAGGGGAAGGGGGAGGAAGAGGTCTCTGTCGAAAGTTGGCATGGGCAAACTTGGACCTTCCAGGTGTTTTGGACTCCAACTCCCACCATTCCTAGCAGCTTCAGGCTCTTTTCCTTTCTCCCCTCAGCCACTTAAGCAGGAAAGGGCCTCAGGCTGTTAGGAATGCTGGGAGTTGAAGTCCAAAGCACCCAGAGGGCCGAAGTTTTCCCATGCCTGTTTTAGGGACCTTAAAGTGGTGAGCCTCCTTCCAACGTTGTGATTCTGGATAAAAAACAAACAACATAACATAACATTGTTTGAGTCCACAGTGCTCTCTGGGTGTAGGTGAGCTACAACTTCCAAACTCAAGGTCAATTCCCAAGCAAACCCTTTCAGTACTTTCTGTTGGTAATGAGAGTTCAAAATGCCAAGTTTGGTTCAAATCCATTGTTGCAAGAGTTCAGGATGCTCTTTAATTGTGTGTTAACTATAAATCCCAGAAACTGTAACTGCCAAATGTCAAGGTCTATATTCCCCAAACTCCACCTGTGTTCACATTTGGGCATATTGAGTATTCATGCCAAGTTTGGTCCTGATCCAACATTGTTTGAGTCCACAGTGCTCTCTGGATATAGGTGAACTACAACTCCAAAACTCAAGGCCAATGCCCACCAAACTCTTATAGTATTTTCTCTTGGTTATGGGAGTTCTGTGTGGGAAGTTTGTGTCTTTCTGCCATTCCTGCCAGGATATCTATGTCGTGTTCATCGAAACAGGTCCAGGTTTCACACTGAGTGTATAAATACATTTAAAAACATATTAACTATATGTATTACTGTGTTAGAGTGTCATTTTGGTTGGTGGTGTGCCCCAGGATTTTGTAAATGTAAAAAATGTGCCGTGGCTCAAAAAAGGTTGAAAAACACTGTGCCAAGGCAACGAGGATGTCGGGAGGGGAGAGGCTGACTACTCATGAAAGAGTACTAGTACCACATCAGCTCTAGATTATTAAATATGGATTTCTGTAGGTGAGCAGATGGCGATTACTGGATGGCATATGTTCTGTATCACAGACTAGAGCTGATGTGGTCTATCCAATGCAATTTTGTGAATCAGCACCCCAAATAACCAAACTGAATCTGAATTTGAACAAAATCTGATCCGTAATCCTTTTGGTACTAATGTTGGAGAGTGGTCCCTAGTCAAAGTGGTCACTTGTCAAGTGATCCCTGGCCAAAAAAAAAAGTTTGGGAACCATTGAGATACATAAATACACAGCAGTCAACCTAAACTTGATATTTCCAGATGTTTTTGGAACACAATTCCCATAATTCCAAGTCAGCATGACCAATGATTGAGAAGGGGTTTCTGTAAACCCAATGTTGGGAAACTACTGGATAATCATTTCCTAACATTCTAAGTAGAGGAAAATCCAGTTTTCGATGTATGATTCCATTTTAATGTTTATATGTTGTCAGTTTTAAATAATTGGTGTAGTACAAGTGTTGTAGACTGCTTTGAGTCTCGTTTAGGAGAGGAAGACAGGATAGAAATGAACATAAAGCAATGATAAGAATAATAATGCACATCCTGACAGAGTGGCTTTAGACATTATTGGTGCTATTAATATAGTTTGCTCAGAGGACATGTTAAATCCTTACCTTGGAGTCAGTATCATATGTCTCACATCAGTTTCTCTGCTAGGACACATTGAGAAGAACACTCTGATAATAACACTGAACATACATACAGCTTTTGACTTTTGAGGATTGCTGACATATCATGTAAGCGCATAACACATATATCTCATAGTATAGTAGTGTTTCTAAATTGTACATGACTGGGCAAGGTAAGCAGAGAAGAGTGTATTACAACTTCCAGAATCTCCGAGTCACACACTATAAAAGGTAAAGGTTTTCCCCTGACATTAAGTCTAGTTGTGTCCAACTCAGGGGTTGGTGCTCATCTCCATTACTATGCCGAAGAGCTGGCATTGCCCATAGACACCTCCAAGGTCATGTGGCCGACATGACTACATGGAGTGCTGTTACCTTCCTCCCGGATCTGAAAGGGAAATTCTGAGAATCATAGTGCAAAATGGTAACATTCCCGAACTTTTGGCTTGTGTAACAGTAACCCAGCACATACATGGTTGTCATGAGGACTTGTACAGATTTCCAGGCCACATCTTTTCTAATGATTCACTCAGATACAATAATTGGACTCTCATTTACACTTCTTTTCTTTGGCAGCTGGTTTCATTACCTATTCCGGCTGCTTGTCTCCTTTCCTTATTAATTCTTCAGCTCAAGACTGACATTGTTCTGCTGCTGAATATGTACTCTCAATTGCTCATTTATGTCCCTTCTATCTTGTTTCCCTTCCCTGTAGAAATTCTCTACTTTTTCGGCTGATGTCATCACGGCATGCTCTCATTTCAAGAAGCTCCTCAGAATTTACCTCTTCCCTTTGGCCTGACAGCACTTAGGACATCTGGAAGTCATTAAAACTCTGCCACTCGTATTTATGGCACTGAGACAGACAGACAGAAGCACATATACACTTACTTTTCAATTTTATCCCTTTCACCTTCCATCCTGTATTAAGAGGGTTGAATGAAAAGTAATGCCTCCACCTTTGTTACTTGGGTTTTGGATGGGAATATTTTAATAAATCAAACGCAGAAATAATCTTTAGAACAGAGGTGGGCAACCTACGGCCCGTGGGCCGGATCCAGCCCGGCAGCCGATTCTGTCCGGCCTGGATAGACGGGCGTCGGGGGCGGGGCCAAGAAGGGGTGCCGCTGCCGCCAAACCATCGCGGCGGCTTTGGAGTGTCTTGACATCCCTTTGGAGTGGAGGCTTTGGAGTGCCTGGCAATCCGGGCCTGCAGCGGGAGCAGTCGGCTGATAGCCCTGGCGACCCGGAAGAATTGATCGTCTTCCGGGTCGCCAGGTCAAATAAACCGCCTCAGATCGCCGACTGCTCCCCCTGCAGGCCCGGGGATGGCAGGCACTCCATACCAGGGCGATCAGCTGGGGAACAGCTGAAGGTGAGAGCGGGCGGAGGCTTGCAGCCTCCGATCGCCTGCTGCTCTGCTCTCCTTTGCTGCTGTGGCGGCTGGGTCCGCTTTGCCATCCTCTGGGCTGGGTCCATTGGGCCATTCCATCTTGGTTCGCACCTTGTCTTCTTGAATTTTATTTTATTTTAGTGGTTTTTTTTAATTATTTTTAATAATTTTATAATAAAAAATAGTATGTTATATTATTTCAATATATTATGTCTATATATATACACTATAATAATTATATTAATACTAATAATATATGAATATTTCTTGATATATTAATATGTTAATACTAATCATGTGTAATATATAGTAAATATCATAAATAAATAAATAAATTAGAATGTAGTTCCGCCTTTAGGTGCGGCCCTCTATAATATTTTTTAGCTTTCGTGTGGCCCCTTGGAAAGAATAATTGCCCACCCCTGCTTTAGAATGTGCTCTTTAACTTGCTTGACATTTCTCTCTGAGTGATACGATTGTCCTGAATCAATCTGTCAACCTTTTGCTTGTGAAACTCAGTGGTTGCTGTCACAGGACATCCAACTCTTTGTTTGTCACACAAGTCAGATGTTCCCGCCTCAACATCTTTAAACTTACTCACCCAACGATACACAGTACTCACATCAACACAATCACCATAAAAAGCTTGCATTCTCTGATGAATGTCATTTGGGGTGACACCGTCTGCTGTTAAGAATTCAATGAATACACGTTGCTTAAGTTACATTGACCGACCATCTGCGCAGGGTTCGATACTTTGCACTTTAACAATACAACCGTTCAATGCGAAGGTTTCCCGCCAAACTGGAACTGTAGAGGAGAGTCTACTGAACAAGCCAGTACCTGCCGCATACCAGTACTGCTATCTGTTGAGGGGTTACGAAGGTGGAGGCATTACTTTTCATTCAACCCTCATACCAAGGTGAGGAAATTGTGACCTTCCAATACCTCTGGATGACAACTCCACCTATGCCTGACCACTGGATACACTGCTGCAATAGACAAGAGTTGACATTATCTGGAAGGCATCAGGTTCTTCTCTCTGTGTGTGTCCTCTTTTGTTATATCAACTTTGTATTCAAGAATTCATGCAGCAGCCATTTGTTAGCCAGGAATTCCATTCAGGCAAATGCGTGGGTTGGCATCAGAAGGGTAGATATTTCCATTCCTCCTCCACTGATCTATTTAGTTATCATGCAGAAGAGAAGCCTGGCCCTCAGCCCTATCCATCCTCCACAAATCTGTTCAGTAGATTGCATTTTTATATATTAAAAAACTAGGATAGCAGATAGCATGTATGACAGAGGCAACTTGTCTCTTAGCAGGCTGGCAAAGAAAAGGAGTATTAGGTGTCACATCTGATTGAATCATACAGGAAAATGGGACACGTTTAACTACTCTAGACATTCATTCTTGTTTTATAAATGAACCCTTCCCAAATTATGTTCCTAAGATGTAGAACAAGAGTAGCAAATGCCTGCCCCAGAGATGAGCAACTTGGCCTCAATAGGTTGGTGTAAATTTTCCGGGCCATATGGCTATGTTCCAGAAGTATTCTCTCCTGACCTTTCGCCCACATCTATGGCCGGCATCCTCAGAGGTTGTGAGGTCTGTTGAAAACTAGGCAAGTGAGGTTTATATATCCGTGGAATGTCCAGGGTGGGAGAAAGAACTCTTGTCTGCTTGAGGCAGGTGTGAATGTTGCAACTGGCCACCTTAGTTAGCATTTAATGGCCTTGCATCTTCAAAACCTGGCTGGTTGCTGCCTAGGGGACTCCTTTGTTTGGAAGTGTTAGCTGGTCCTGATTGATTGTTGCCTAGAATTCCCCTGCTTTTTGAGCGTTGCTCTTTATTAACTGTCCTGATTTTAGAGTTTTTAAATATGGATAGCCAGACTGTTCTTTTTCATGGTTTCCTCCTTTCTCTTGAAATTGTCCACATGTTTGTGGGCTTCAGTGGCTTCTCTGTGTAGGCTGACATGGTAGTTGTTAGAGTGGTCCAACATTTCTGTGTTCTCAAATAATATGTTGTGTCCAGGTTAGTTCATCAGCTGCATTTCTATGGCTGACTCCTCTGGTTGAGTTAGTCTGCAGTGCTTTTCATGTTCCTTGATTTGTGTTTGGGCAATGCTGTGTTTGTGTTTGGTGGTCTCTATTCACAGCTGCATGGTATACAAGAGATTCCTGCAGAGGTGAGAGGACCCCTCTTGTCCTTTGCTGAATGTAGCATTTGTTGGATTTTCTTAGTGGGTCTGTAGATAGTTTGTAGGCTGTGTTTCTTCATCAGCCTCCCTATGTGGTCCATGGTTTCCTATGTGGTCCATGGAACACCTTTCCTCTGGGTGGGTCTTAGTCTTTACTCTCAAAATCTGGCTACGAGGTTGTTTTTTTTAAAAAAAAAAAAACCTCTGAGTGTGCGTTACAGTTCTATAATATTACATTTACTGCTATTGTTATTGTCTGAATCTGGCACTGAATTATTGCCATAGTTTGTAAGGCGCCCTGAGTCCCCCTTTGGGGGGAAAAGGTGTAAGTACAGTAAATCAATCAATCAATCAATCAATAAAACCAGGACAGTAACTAAAGAGCAACAGTCAAAAAGCTGGGGAATTCCAGACTACTATCAGGTCCAGCTAACAACTCCAAAGGATTCCCCCAGGCAGCAATCAGCCAGACTTTGAAGCTGCAAGGCCATTCAATGCTAATTAAGATATCTTACAATCAAAGAGAATTCTGAACCCCTCCAATGATAGAATTGGGCCAAACTTCCCACACAGAACCCCAATGCCTTGAAGGGAGTCTCTGGTGTGAGTCTCCCTCCAGTTTAACACACTCTCCCTCGCGCACACATGCACATCACGTTGCCATGTGCCAAGCACACCTGCTCTCCCCTCCCCGATTGGAGTCTCAGAAACAGCCCTCCCCTTGGCTGAGAGGCTGGCCAATCACAGCAGAAGAGGGCTTTTGGTGGGAGGATTTGCCGTCTCTTTCCAAAAAGGAAGAGAAGGACAAGCGGAGAGATCTTCAGCCTCCTCTGCCAAAGGGGTTTCGAAGACCATCAGAAATGTTTTCTGATGGTCTTTGGCGACCCCTCTGAAACTCCCTCACAAACCCCCAGGGGTCCTGATCCCCAGGTTGAGAAACACTGCTCAAGTATAAAAGAAATCCCTTTAAAGCACAGAATCTAAGGGAGCATGCCTCCTTCCTATCCATAAATAGTCCAATGAATAATCAGTAGACACAGAACGATGACGATTACCTGGACAAGGAGAGAAAGGATCTGAACTTAATAGGAATGGACCATTCAGAATTAGCATTCAGAATTCCATTTACCAGTTGAGAACAAAATCTATCATTGTTAGTAGTCTTGTTTGTTATTCCATTAAACCTCAACTCCGAGGAGTCCAGGAATCACCAGGTATAGAGCTTTCTTTGCAGATTCCTCCAATACATTCATTCATCATTTCAATTCCCTTGTTGCCAAATCTGAGAATCTTCTAACTTACCCAAAAAGAAATTTGCAACTGTGAAACTATTATCCGAATGATTCACATTATGGCATTAATGTGGGACCGCTCCATGTGAAATTCCACCCTTCTTTCCTAAAATATCTCCTGTTCTGGCTGGTATGAGCCAGAAAAATAGCTATGTAGGAGATGAGGCTCAAAGTATGAGAGGGATCCTGACCCTAATGTACCCTATCGTGCATGGCATTGTCACCAACTGGGACAATATGTGGCATCACTCTTTCTACTTAAAACTAAGGTCAGCAAGATCCAGGACAGGCATTCTGTCCTTAGCTTTCTATGTTAGGCAGGATAAGAAGGCTGAGATTTTGGCTATGTGCTGCTACTTGCATTCTAGAATGTGGAAAAATATTTTTGTACCAAATCAGGATCCCAACAGCCAGAATGGTAATTTAGGTTGGTGGATTTGGAAGCGGCAGCCCCCAAAACAACCCTCCGAAGTTCTGATTAAGTCACTTTATACAATACAGAAGACGTAAGGTTCAAGAACTTTAACTTTCCTTGATAAACTCCAGGGAAGACAGCCAGTTTAAACTGAACTAGATCTTTAAAAAGGTAAAGGTTTCCCCTTGACGTTAAGTCTAGTTGTGTCCGACTTGGGGGGGGGGTGCACATCTCCATTTCTATGCCAAAGGGCTGGCATTATCCATAGATGCCTCCAAGGTCATGTGGCTGGCATAACTATATGGAGCACCGTTACCTTTCCACCAAAATAGTACCTGTTGATCTCACATTTGCATATTTTCAAACTGCTAGATTAGCAGAAGCTGGGCTTACAGCAGGAGCTCACCCCACTACCCAGGTTCAAACCACTGACCTTTCGGTCAGCAAGTTCAGCAGCTCAGCAGTTTAACCCGCTGCATCACCGGGGGCTAGATATTACACCGGTCTTGGTGACAACTGCTACAATTACTTGGTTGCAAAAGACATAACAACATCAATAAAGCAGACACATACAATCAAATCAGAACCAGGAAGCATTTGTGTTTCTTTTTTTAAAAAAAACAGAAAGAAAACCCATGAAGACAAGACAGAATAACACACAGTACAAAAGAGTAATTATATTTCCAAAGAAAATAAAAGGGGAAAAAATTAAAAGCTTTACCAGCTATTTTGGGATTTTTTTTTCTTCTAAAAAAGAAAACTGGCTTAGAATGAAACAGGACCAGACCTTCTACAAACCAGCAGATTGGGTACAAACACTCAGTAAGAATTGTTTTAGCAACTCAGGACAAGAAACCTTTGACACAGTGCTCATGAACAATAAATTTTCTTTTTTTAAAAAAAAACAGAAGAGTCAGAGGGTATGAAGGAATCACAGGAGGTAAAAGGGAATAAAACCAAAGCAGGTGAAAAGAGGTACCAGAGGAACAAAATTTCCACAATATCTAAACAGGTAACCATTGTTCATAGATAGCAATTTCGAAGTCGAGAGTATCGCCCCAACAGTTCCTGAAGGCTGATCACAGCTGCCTCCATCTTATCCACGTCTTCGACAGAGAATATTCGTCTCTATCAGTCCGTTCTTGACTTCTAGGAAGTTGCCATTTTGTAAAAGAGATTCACTTTTTTTTCCTTTTTGCACCACGTATGAGTGCTAGCAAGAGAGAGCAATCGCCGTATCACAGCTGATGACAAATGCAAGGACTTCAAGACACCTAGAAGGCCTCTTCATGTCGTAAAAGTCTCTTGACGTAAAATCCCACTCACGGTCCCATTCATGGGCTCCGTTTCATGAAGGCAAATTCAGTTTCCTCTATTCCCCAAACATCATTTCCAAAGAAAAACCGAGCACTCTCCAGGCATGCCTGCCTTCTTGTTCTCTGCTGTCAAATGCAGAGGCCATGTTTTGTCTCTATTTCTTTCTCTCTTTTGCCTTAAATTCCATTCATCATTGTTGGGATCTGTTGTCTTGGGCCGGCGCCTGGCCAACCCCCTTAAGTTCTTGACTCAGCCAAGTCCAAGGGAAACACACAGACAATGCAGCAACAGGGATATATTAGGCTGAACAGTCCCCTTTACCCAAAGTCCACCCCTCCCTAATTTGCACCCAAATTTACTGGGTGTCATTTGTTGTTCTCTTTTAAAGGTCTGCATATCCCAAAGCAGTCTCTTTACCCCTCCCCTCCCACCCCAGCCCCACAACAGAGTAAAAAGCTCCACAGGTTGCATCGTCTACCTGGTGATCAAGGTTGGAGAAGCAACGGCTTCCATTGCTACCTCCATTTTAAAAAATACACACACACAAACACGCGCGGGGTTGTGCGATGGGGTCCAGGCTTTAGGATTGCTTCAGTCGCTTGCGTGGGGGTCCCAGAAAGGGACACTGCGCAGAGGCCAACGAGCGGTATGCTTCAGCCACCAAATGAGGGTGGGACACTACCATCGACTTCCACCCTGACGTCTCCATGACATCGGAAGCGTGACTGAAAACAAATGACGACAACAGTGTTAAGAGCTGATTCCGTGTTTGGAAAGGCACATGAATCATAGAATCATAGAGTTGGAAGAGACCTCATGGGTCATCCAGTCGAACCCCCTGCCAAGAAGTAGGAAAATTGCATTCAAAGCACCCCCCGACAGATGGCCATTCATGGAACATGCAATGCAAAATCATCCAAAGAAAGTTAGCTCACAAACTGTTTTTTTCACTTTGACATCTTAAATGTCTTTATCATTAGCCTACTGAGTTCCCCGGTGGCGCAATGGGTTAAACCCTTGTGCTGGCAGGATTGAAGACTGACAGGTTGCAGGTTTGAATCCAGGGAGAGCGTGGATGAGCTCCCTCTGTCAGCTCCGGCTCTCTATGCCTGACGTTTGTACATTTGTGTACATGTGTTTGTACATGTATGTGTACCCTAATGTTTGTACACTTTTTATGCTGGTCATTGACCATAATAAATCTAAATCTATGCGGGGAAATGAGAGAATCTTCCCACAAGGATGGAAAAACATCAAAACATCTGGGCATCCCTTGGGCAATGTCCTTGCAGATGGCCAATTCTCTCACACTAGAAGCAACTTGCAGTTTCTTAAGTCACTCCTGACAGAAAAAAAATTAGCCTACTAGAATTTGGAACATGGTCCTGCCATATCATTGCTGGCCCGTGGGAGAACCCAAGATATATGGATTACTCCTCTGTGCCATCCCAAGAATTACAGCCTTTTGTAGGGTGTTCTTCAACAGTGTAATGATGAGTAGGCAACATGTTTACCTAAAAAAATATCAAGGCTGTTCCAGATAATATGTTCTCTGATTTGTTGCTAATCAAATATCCATGCGTTGTGCTTACTATCATCATTTGGGCACGAACATGGTTAGAACTCAAGCAGTTCTTAAATAAACATACCAATTATCACAAAGAGGATACTCTGCAGGGGGAAAAAAACTGTTGCTAGTGTGCAAGTGCTTGGTATTACATTGCTCTTGCAGGGTTTGCTAATTCCCACTGGAATGCTGGAGAAAATGAACATGAATGCTCACTATCCTTTCCAAAAGGCATTTTTTCCATACTCCTTATGAAAACAATGTCTCTTTCTAGCACGAAGTTAAAAGAAAGGAACAGCTGAGATGCACGCTACACTGATGTGAAGGCACAGTTAAAATGAGAGAAAACAATTGATTTTTGGAAAGGAAGACGCAGGTACCTGCCCTTCGAATGTAAGAGATCGTATCTTTTTTGGTGGGCTAATTTGAGTTTGTGATAAGGAGTCATTGGACCTAATATACAGTGAAAATGCTATAGGGCCACTCTCTGCAGGGCTCTACTGGCCAGATTTCCACCACTTTGGGACAAAGAGAAAAGGAAGATCAACTTACTAGTTTATGAAGTCAACTGCCTGAGTTTTTAACTGGTCAGCGCTGTGTAGATCAGCCAAGATCAGAATTTCTGCTGCATTTTCTACGGACAGGTTGCTGCACAGGGCATCCTCACACATCACCTTCAAGCGTTCCAGAGCATACTGCAATCAATCAATAAATCATCAATCAATCAAGAGATAAAAAGAAGTTGAAATTTAGAAACTTCTCCACAGCCAGGTAATTTTTATTGTGTTTTTGCATATACAGGTCCTTCTCAAAAAATTAGCATATAGTGCTAAAGTTCATTGTTTTCCATAATGTAATGATACAAATTAAACTTTCTTATATTGCACACCAACTGAAATATTTCAGGTCTTTTTTGTTTTGTACTGATGATTTTGGCATACAGCTCCTGAAAACCCCAAAAATACTGTCTCAAAAAATTAGCATATTTGGTCGGATGGAATATGCTAATTTTTTGAGATATGTATGCCAAAATCATCAGTATTAAAACAAAAAAGACCTGAAATATATCCGTTGGTGTACAATGAATCGAAAATATATGAAAGTTTAATTTTTATCATTACATTATGGAAAATAATGAACTTTAGTACTATATGCTAATTTTTTGAGAAGGACCTGTATGACAGCGCACTTCCTCCACCTGCATTTTTTTTATTCCACTAACATCTCTGTGTATATACTCTGCAGAATCATTCCAAATTCCTCACAAAATTGTGCAACAGTAACAAAACAATAGATCCAGATTTAGACAAGGTTAAATACTCCCACTGAATTCAACGAGACTTAGTTTGATGTGACTAAGTGAAGTCCCATTGGGTTTTCAATGAGTCTGCTCAAACTTAAATGCAGAACATTCCCCATCCCCAATTATAGAAGTCTTTTAATGCACAAAGTTCAAGCGCAGTGACATAGAAGCATGCATGGGGGTGCAATACTAAATCTGTTCTTGGTATCTGCTGGTGTTGTTCACCTAAGGATAGGACAAACACCTCAGACAATACCTACAACATATTCTGATTGGGGAGGGGGAAACATTTTTTTAACTCCACTAGCCCCCTTTCTACTAAACCACTGGTTCCCAACCCGTGGCCCATGGATCACCAGTGGTCCACAAAAACTAAAATATGGTCTGTGGCCTCACCGTCACTACACCGTTGCAACGAGAGTCACTGGTCTTGCAAAATCCTCTTATCGTTCCGAGGCTTATTAAATATGGTTTTCTGTGAGCGGGCAGATGGCAACTACTGGATGGCATATGTTCTGTATCAGAAACTAGAGCTGATGTGGTCTATCCAGTGCAGTTTTCTGAATCAGCAAATAACCAAACAGAATCTAAAGTTGACCAATTCATAGCTCTTTTGGTACTAATGTTGGAAAGTGGTCCCTGGTCAAAGTGGTCCCTGGTCAAAAAGAGGTTGGGAACCATTTTACTAAACTGTTCGGAATCAATGCCAAACTTCACTCACAGAAGCAAAATTTTGCAAAATGATAATAACTAACTACTATACATATTGATATATAGGTTGACCTCATGTATTAGTCAAGGGCAGGTTTTGGGGCCACAATTAGGTATTTGATGCCATAGATAAGTCAAGGATCATCCTGTGGAAAGGGGAAAAGGACAATGCCAGGGGACATGGCACCCTTGGCCACTGCCATTTTTCCTCTGATCTATTCATAAATAGCAAGATGTGGCATTGTGATGGAGAAAGTAGAGGTGGGGAGTAGTGCTTCTTTTGGGTTATCCCAGGACAGACTAAGCTCTCGCCTTCTGACACTCTAGTCAGAGAAGGGGATGGTTCTGTATTTTTTTAAAGTTAAGATACTGTTGGGACCCAGAAAGTACTGACACTGACCCATAGATAAGTCAATCCAAGTCCATGGGGTTATTGTTTTGATGAAAAATTCTAGGCTTATCCATTAGCCTATACAGTAGCCTGTATAATTTATTCTATTTGTAAAACTTAATAAGCTTGGCACAATGAATATGAAATGACAAGAAAGCAGCTTCTACATGGTTTCTGGTTCTTCTTGTTCAACAATGTATTTTCCCCCCATCCTCTTCAACATCATCTCTAACTCGCTAAATATATCTTCACCTAAGAGGCCAATAGCAGGTCTCCAGGGTTTTGGATATGTACTATTTTTTTGTTTATAATTACATATTTTCCCCAAAGAGATTGCAAGAAAGAGAGAACAAGCTGTTTTTAAGCATCTCAGGGAAATATTACAAGGTTTGATGTGCTACCATAAAAGGTTTTGCTTTTTGTTTTTAAAAAGGTCACACAGGGATGTTTAGAGAAGGGAGATACTTAACAATCACAACCTCCCCCCTCAATTTTACTGCCTTACAAATAGGTAACTAGAACTGTTTCTGTTGCACAGTACTTGCCACAACCCAGACCAAGATTCACTTGGCATCTGCCAAATGGCTGGGTAGTGGGACAAGCAACTGGTTGTGGGAATATGGGGGAGAATACACATTCCAATTGGAAAGTGATACATTTCTATTAGAACATTTTTAAAAGGTCTCTACTAAGGTTTTCCATCCGAAATTCACTATTGATTTCTTCTCTCTGCAAAGATATATCTTAAACCACAAGGGCTTTCTGACTGTTTATTTTGATGACAAATTAAACTAGAGCTAGAAAAACAATTCAAATTCCTAGAAGCCCATCCTCCATAATGTTATTCTTTGCCCCTGCCAGAACCTTGCCATTGTTTCATTCCTTTGTGGAACTTGGCCAGTCTGAGAATACTGAATCCTGTTCTCTAACTGATCAGAACTCATTAACAGTTGAGACAGAACCTTGTTTTCACAGATATGAATTCACACATGTTCTTTATGTGTTCAGATGTTAGCAATATGGAGTAAGGAGTAAAACAATCTTGGTGGGGCAAAGACTGAACAGCAGATAATGTGCTTGTGAAATATCAAACATCCTAATGTATTTTTAACCTGCCAGTATTTATTCTATTCTTCTTTATTTATGCTGTTTATTTCTCTCATATTAAATAGATTTCCAAATAAGATGAGACTTGGGAGAGGAGACAGATCCTAATTGCTTTCCCTTTTTGCCCAATCTGTTTCAGTTTGTAGTTAATGGGGAAATAATATCATTAATATGATCACCATCATCACTATCATATACATACTTTTCTCTTAAATTGGGACTTCAGATATATATCATACAACAATCTTGGACTATATTGTCTAGGACTGATCGCAGCTATAGCTCAAAACATTTGAAGGATATTAAATAAGGAAAACTAGCTCAGGTGTTCAATAAAGATAAAAACATGCTGATATTAGAGTCTCCAATGTGGTTCTCACCACCTTTTTTAACAGAAAAAAAGAGAAAAGCTGGGCTGCCATGCTTCTTGCATACCTTGTCAGCAGCTGCAAGCAAATCGTCAGCCATTTTATCAAGATTGGGTGCCTTTCCCGTGTAAATGAAGCACATCATTTCTTTAAAAACTTCGGGTTCCACGTCATTGATTTCTACTCGATTCTGCAACGGATGGAAGATCGAAATTATTCTACAACATGCAGTCAACACATCCACCTGGCCCTCTCAAAGCCCAAATCTCTCTCTCTTGAGACTAAGAGTAACTATCAAGAGAGAGAAATAAACATTTAAGAGCCAACACAGGAATTTTTTTGACTGCAAGAAACAGTGTATTGAACTGTCCCCCTCACCTCTGTTTTGTCACTTTCTTGGGTATATAGAAGTAACAAGTGGTGCTTACAGTTATGTAATCAGAATCTCAAATGGCACAACGGGTACTTTCCAAATGTTTTAGGTTTGCTCATAATGCCAATTTTTTTCCTTGCCCAGTCTGAAAAATTCAGGGCCATTTAGAAGATGTCTGTCTCAGGTCTATTTTCCCAAAAGGTCTGCAAGGTAGGAATGTTGTATAACAATCTTCCCTGAAGCAAATGCACCAACCAGTAAGCTTAATAGCTGGACAGGGATTTAAATCTACTTCTTGTTTCACTTACAGCCATGTTGCATTTTCATCAGCAGGGTTGATTCCATAACTGCTTTGAAGATCTAGTTGTTTGAAATCCAGTTTATTAAGCTAACTCTATTTTTTTCTGCTCCCAGAGCAAAATGCCCCATCAGATTGGACATGCCAACCCACAGATATGATTTCTGTTTTGAGTCCTTGTGCTTCAGACAGATCTTTGAAGGTGGAGGTCCAAAGTCTGAAATCCTTTAAAGCTACTATCAGAGCCTAGCAAAAATTGTTTCATCCCCTCAACATTTCTCCATCTAAACAGGACCACAACTTGAAAACGGTCTTCTCTGTTCACTTACTTTTTTACTCTCTTCCATTTCATGTTCAAACATAGCACTGAAAACTGGAGAACGTGCTGTGGCCAGAGGTGGATGGGAAGGAGGGGAGCGAGGAGAAAAAAACAGAAATGCAATTAAAACAATGAGGAGAGATAACCCTTCCTCTCCAAAGAGAAACTGGCACATGGAATCAGTACCTGCAGATGCAAGTACCAACATACTGTAAATGGGCAAAAGTAAACATTGATAGAAGGTTCGTAAGTAAGATATATATACATGTGCATTAAAAAAGTAAATCAGTGCAAAGCTAGCTTTCATATCACAACTGCCAACATCATCCATGTGAAAGAGTTTCTGAAAATCACACCTTAAGTAAGGTGCAGTCCATTCATTGGATATATATATATATATATATATATATATATATATATATATATATAGAATTCTTAATAATATTTCTTCTTACTAGTTTGAAATGAGGGTTTGTGAATAAAATACACCATCTTCCAAGCTACATGCAGGTTTGATAGCCATGGTGGAGCAAAAACCAACCAGAGCACCAAATTGGTTCCTAACATTTTACAAGGTTTTTAAAAAAACCTATCCAGCTTTTTTTTTTTTAGTTTCAACATTCAGTCATCATAAACTTTCAAATAATGTTTTCGTTTCTATTGTTTCCCCAATGCCTCCCCAATCCTCTTCCTGGAATCAGTTGTTCCCTTTCCCTGGCTTTGACCTTTAAAGTGCTGGCTTTGACCTTTAAAGCTCTATACGGTTCTGGCCCAGCTTACTTGTCCGAACGCATCTGCCACTACATCCCACCTCGTAATCTAAGATCAGCCGGGGAGGCACTGTTCTCGCTCCCGCCAACTTCTCAAATGCGGTTGGTGGGGGTGAGAGAGAGGGCCTTCTCGGTGGTGGCTCCCCGCCTGTGGAATGCGCTTCCAAGCGACATACGATCAACCTCATCCCTCCTGGCATTCAGGAAAAAAGTGAAATCGTGGCTCTGGGACCAGGCTTTTCCACAGTAGCACAATACAACACTTTGGATTGGAATTGTAATGGGTAAGTTGATGGTTATGGCTCAATGCTTATGTGGTGGACGGAATTTTGTTTTTAACTTAAGTGTATGTGCATTATGTGATAATGTTAATTGTATTTTAATCCTGAATGTTTATGGTTTTATATTGTATTTATTGTGTTCGGCATTGAATTGTTGCCTTTTGTTAGGCCACTCTGAGTCCCCCCTCGGGGGTTGAGAAGAGCGGGATAAAAATGATGTAAATAAAATAAATAAATACATAAAAATTCGCCATTTGGCGCTCTTTAAAAGACAACCTGTGGAAGACACATCAAGGCACTCAGTCTGTCATTGACCTCTCCATCCGTCATCCTGCTAATCCTCCTGCCTGAGAAGTTACCGACCTGCTAATATGGCTTTGTGAGCCTGGAACTCCTGGCCTGCCACACATAGGCAGCAGTCCGTGAAGCGAGAATTTTCCCAGAGGCCTCCCAACTCATCAGCCAAGCGGCATTCAGGCACCTTCACCATATTCATGGAGTTCTGGCCGGAGATATTGACAGAGTCCTGTACTACACTCACCTGCAAGGAAGCACAGGGGTCAGCATCTCTACAAAAGTAGGATTAGCAGTGAACCTAAAAGCATAAAGCAAAACAAAATGCAGCAACAAATCCCCATGGATTTTCTCAGTCAGTGATTCAGACCTTTTCTGAAAGAAAGACACAGAAATGCACAGAAAAGAAAGCCTGTGTACACCCACACACTTGGATGGAATAAGGAATTTGCATATATTCATCCCTTGGGATTAAAGAGGCGACCATCCAACCCTGAAGCCAAGTTACTGGGGTTGCGAGGAATGCCAGGTTGGCGTAATTAAATTAGAAGAGCAATTTGATATGGATGGCCTAATACACATACACATACACCTTCTATGAGAATTAGAGTGTATCCTCCCCTTCGGTTTTATTTGCAAGCTGGCTCTGAAAATTTAGCTAAGAAACCCACTGCTTTGAAAAAGTTTACCAAGGATAACTTATATGAACTTGAATCAAAATAAACGCTTAAACCCAAATTAAGCACTCTGGCCATAAATATTTCACTGGAAATGTTACAGATGTGCTTCAAACTCTGCCTTCAAAAATCAATAGCACTTAAAAAGTGTGCCATTCTGGCTAGACTGTGCTCAGTACCTCTAAAATCATAAATGTGTTTACTATGTTAAATTATCCCAAAGCCACTGTCATCTGTTCAGAATACTGCACTGCACCCATGGAATGTGAAGAACCTGCTTTTTGCTTCTTTGATGCAGCAATTGGCTCATTCTGGAAATGGGTGCCTTGAGGGTCCCTATGTAGCCTAGCTAGCAGGCTCAACCCTACCAGCCTGAAAAAATGTTCACCATGCAAGCGTAAGAGCTCATAAAATCAGGTCCAACCATGACTACTAGTTAGCCTATGTTGTTTGTATTTTTAGACAAAACCAGATTAAGTTTTGCATTTTTAGAGAAAGAATTCATAACAGAAAGTAAATGGATTTTTTAGCATCACATGAACCCAAATTTCTAAAGCAGTTCCAAGTTTTAAAGAAAAGAGACACCCACACACGACTATCTCAACTCACAAAAGTTACCCAGTCTCCAGAGAGCCTCAGCAGTGCCAAAAAACATTTTATTAAAAAAAGAAAAGAAAAACCCAAGCACCATTGCTGCTAAATAGAAACACAACTGGAGGTACATGTGGCCAAGGAGGAGGAAAAGGGCTAGTTGAACATATGGTACACCTACCTGAATGGGAGGGGGGAAACCCTAACCATCAGCAATAAACAGTACAAGTTTGCATCTATGTGCATCACTCCTGGTTTCAGATTCATAGGCTTTGTCAGAAAAAAATCCTTTCTAATTTTAGAACTGATTCACTAAGCACTGCTAGTCCACATACTTCAGAGCTTGGAAATATTACTTTCTGAACCACAACTGCCAGAACCTCCCATACGGTTCAGCTAGGGGCCATGCTGACTGGGGAATCTTGGAACATAATTTTAGACCAAAAAAAGTAACTTTTCTAAGTTCTGCACTTACTTCCCCATATTCTCTTCTAGTGACTCATCTGACAAAATGTCACAAAAAACTACAATGAAGAAAAATGATTTTTAAGTAACTCCAGAAAACTAAAGCATGCAAGATGGATATAGTAAAATACACAAGCAAGGAAAACAATCCAGAGATCTAAAGGTCCACCAACGACAATTCTGCAATGACACCCCATGTGAATAAACAGGCCTTAAAAAGATGGCAGAAGCATCCTCCTGCACATAAAGATTTTGAACCACTTACCTCACAGAAGAGAGTGAGTTTGTCATCAGGAAGGAGTCCATTGGCTTCATCCAAGAGAAAGTCTCTTCTAATGAATTTCTTGAAACCCCAGTCTTTGCCTTGCACAAACCGATAGGCTCGCTGACTCTCTGAGAACATATAAATGGCAGAATTTTTAAACAGAAAGGGGAAAAAACAAGACAAGCATTACCTAGAGCCTTAACTTCTGCTCATGTTTGGAAAATAAACACAAGCACCTACCCACCAACTAGGCATACCCATTGCTTTTGTTTCTTCTCCTTTTGCATTTAGGATGGAGAACTTGAATTTGGCTCGAACTTCACTCTTTGGACAACTGACTAGTAACAGGTAAAGTGAAAGGTAATCTTTACTCTCTTCATCCAAGCCCTTTGGATTCACACGCAAGCACCTGCAGAAGCAAAAAAACAAACAAACAAAAAGAAGCACTTTTTACTTTCCTGATACAATCATGTACACCGTTCCAGTGAAAAAAGTGGTAAAATTTTTCTGAAGGCCCATCTTTCTTCCATTCATGATAGGCCATCGTTTGTACTGCATGGAATAATAGATTGCATTCTGTAATGCACATGTGTCAGACTCAAGGCCGCGGACCAAATTGGGCCTTCCATGTCATTTTATGTGGTCAGATGCTAGACTAAAACTCATCATTAGACATCATGTCTAGAGCTGATGGGAGCTGTGATACAACGCCATTTGGAAGGATTAAATTTGCTCTATATAGTCAGGATAGTGGGGTTTGAATTTAGATTCAAGGCTTGGATATGATGTCTGACTTGAAAATGTCCTCTGTCATAACCAGCAGTTTGCTAGGTTTGGTTCTGGTGCTGCTGAGTGCTTGGAAAGGGTTAACCTGTCTCCTGTTTGGAAGTAATGTTTCACAGACTGTAAAGATTATTTATTTATTTGTTTGTTTGTTTGTTTGTTTGAAACATTTATATTCCGCCTTTCTCACCCAGCAGGGGGCTCAGGGCAGAGCACAGAATAAATACAGCAAACATTCAATGCTGAGACATAAAACTATAAATATACACAAACACTAAAATCACTTGTATCTATTTTTAAATCAGCTGTTTATTGGTGAAGGCCTACTGGTATGACTAGCAGCTGAGGATCTCTGCATGAAAAGATCTCTTTGGGAACAGTAACATTGAATTGTGGGAACTGTATCTTGGCTGTGACCCCTGGGTCGAGTCTTGATAGCTAGACCTTGTTCTTGTGCTCCTGTCTTGAACCTTGCTCCATACGCACTATACCTTGAAAACTTGTACCTGAACTCCCGATTGACTTCCTAGCTTGAATCAAAGACTTGAATACCAGTTTGTACTTCTGGACTTTGAATGTCAATTTTACCTTGCTTATCTGAATTATTTTTGTTTGGCATTACCTCAACTGTGTGCTGTATTTCTGTTCTGCAGTCAGTCCTTGAAAAGACTCGGTAGTTAAGTTCTTCGTTTAAGTGAACTAGTTTTGGCACGTCCTAGGTTTGTTTGGTTAAGCTCCAGTTTTGTTATTGGGGGAGAACCCTGGAACACGACATAACTTTCCCTCAACCTCAGAGCCACAAGTGATGTTGTGGTAGAATTCCCATTATCCCCAGTCTACATGGAAGATCAGCAGAAGCAAAGGGTGTTGTTGTTCAGTAAACCTGGAGATCCAACAGAGTAAAAACTAAAGAACACTGAACACATGTAAAAAAGTACAGTTGGCCCTCTATATCCATGGATTCTCCATCCATGGATTCAATGGCCTTTTGAATGCAACTATAAAACTGAGGTGGCCCTTGATGAAAATGAGTTTGCCACTCATGCTATAATGGAATACTTCAACAAGATCCCAAACAGGAAAAAAATTCCTTCAGGATTTCTCACTCAGGATTTCTCAGATTCAGGATTTCTAGCTACTACCTCGTGATTGTCAGAAAATAACATTCTCTGTTGGAACTAGCTACAATCATTGTATTTATTTATTTATAAATTTATTTATTTATTTACAGTATAAGTATACTGTACTTATACCCCGCCCTTCCCACCCCCGAAGGGGGACTCAGGGCAGCTTACAAACTATGGCAATAATTCAATGCCAGATTCAGACAATAACAATAACAGTGAACTCATTGTTATAAAACTGTAAAAACATATACATATCAATTATAAATGCTCTGGGGTTTTTTTTGGTGGGGGTGTTTGTTTTTTTACAGCACTGCTACTCTTAAGTGGTGGTTCACAGACTGGTGAGTTTTCAGGACAGAAACAAAGAGTTGTAGCACACTGGGTAGAGAAACGGTCATTCTGCCACATGAGACAGCCTAAGAAGGAATGCTGTAAAGTATGTGGCTTGGCTCACTTTTACACTTTTGTAAGTTGCTGTTCTTTAGAATGTGTGCCTGTGCTTTGATTTTTTAATTGTGACACTTGGCAGCTGTTAGCAAAGGACAAATAACATGGACCTGGCATCTGGTTCTGTAGGATATCTGAATCCTATTTTGGATGAGTAAAATACATTAGGAGACACAGGTATTAATGACATGACAACATGAAACATGCTGGCATCTCGGACTTACAGTACCCTCTTTGGCGGAAGACACTATTTCCCTTAAGGAAGAGTGTCATTCCTGTTGGGGTTCATCCCTGGACTGCACAAGTCTATTCTGTCATCAAATTTCCAGACCTCAATGAGTAGCTAGACTAGAGATAGGATTAGGCTGAGGGATTCCTTACCCCCTCCCACATTCCTATGCATGTTTCCAAAAAGGGCTTTATCTTTACTCTTCCTCCTTGCCACTGTCTCCTCTCCTTTGGTGATGTAGGAATGGAATTCTGTGAGGGAACTTGCTTTTTAAAGGTTTTTTTTATTGCCCTGGCTGGCCATGTGGCCATTCGCCATTTTTGCTTTTCTTTCTACCTATGAGAATGCACATTTTGCCTCTCTCTAGGCAAAATGTAGTTGCATGGACTTCTTACCCTTTTACCTCTTTAGAAATATAGGTTGCTTACCTGTAACTGTACTTCCTCGAGTGGTCACCTGTGAATTCGCACATATGGTATTTCCTGCGCCTGCGCAGACAGTTCAGAATCTTCTAGAAAGTTAATATCACTTTAAATGGTAGCCCCGCCCACACTCCCCTCGAGCATATATAGCCAGTGGGAGGGGCTGCCACCTCAGATCCTTTTATCCGCTGCCATTGCGACAGCTAGGAATCATTCTCATATTTCTTTCGACTAGCGTAAAATTTACTATTCTATTTTATTTAAATTTAAATCGAATTTAAATTCATTTTTATTTATTTTATTTTTATTTTATTATTTGTCACGGTTGGGGTATATTTACCACCAGTTGCCGATAATGTATCTTAAAGATAATGTATCTTTTACCTCTTTCGAAGACAGGATTTAGTAAGCTAATTAGCTCCAAGACCTTTTCTATTAAAAATGTATTTTTTTTACTTCAAGAAATATTTTTGAACCTAAAGTTATGACTCTGCAATCTTGTGCCATCCTAAAATATAGAAGCTTATACCAGCTCATTACATGTAAGTTTCTGCAGGTTATGAAGTTAACTTCTGGTACTCTGTTATATTTATGGTAGAATCACCCCAACCGAGGGTTATTTTTGAGCTTAACAGCTCATATTCCCCATAATTCCAAGCCCAATCTAAAAACAATCCTATCTATCCAGTATCTATCCAGTCACTATTTTGCCTTTTTACTGAGGTATTAAAATTTAGGATTAACATGTTGTCCAAGGTTTCTAGTGAATGTATAGCGTAGCCATGATTTAAAGATCCATATGCAGTCAAGTTAATGTTCATGCCATTTCCCACTGTACATTCTGGGCAAGAATTTCTTGGGCAATGGTCCTTACCATTTCAATTTATCATTAGCTCCTGATGAAAATGTTGAACTTTTGATGACCTCACCCATTTCCTCCCTGCAAAAGCTGAAATTGTTGATGGTCCACATGTAGGAAAATTTGACCACTTTAATCTGTAAAGAAAAAAAGGAGGAGGGGAGACTCAGAAATGAATGTATGAAGAATAAAATTATTGAAAGACTCAAAGACTGAAACACAAAGAATGCCATTGATGCTGCTCATCAAAGAAACATGTTTGTACAAAGTGGGGGATGTCTTTCATTCATATTAAGAGACAGTTAATAGTTACGCCATCTTAAAAATTCCTCCATCCTTTTGAAAACTGGTGAGATATCCAAGAGTTTCGGCATCTTGCTTGTCCTTCTCACATATAAGTGAATGGAAACCTTTATCTTGTGAGTCTTATGTTCCTAACCGAAGTAAAGGATGAGAACCTATGGCCATTCACCTCAAGAGAGACCCGAGAATCCTATTTACATTCATGGGATCTCAACTTTCTTTTTTAAATCAATGCTGGCATTCTCAGGATTAAACTGCTGGATTCTTGCAATGGGAAAATGAAGCCTCGTGGCTCCATTACATTGTTTTTTCCCCATTTATTACTTTGACCTCTGGTTTTTTTTAAGACTGGGTAAGAGCACCTTTCCTGTTTACAATGCTAAACGATCCTCATAACCCATTCGGTACACGGAGAGTGGCAGTGTTGAAGGCTCTCCAACAAAATATAGGGCTGTCTTCCTTTGAAGGCATGCAAGAGCCTCAGTTCAAATGTGTTCTGGAGGCACTATCATAACTATCTTATTGGATGGATTAACCAGATGTAATAAGGTTATAGCATTTGAAGATTCAGAGCGCAATCCAGCTAAAAAGCAGCAGTATGGGTTCCATGAACTGAATGCAAGAATAGTGTTAAAGCTTTTTCCTTCTTCTCCAACACCTAAAGACTTGAAAATGCTTGTCTTTTACAGGATCAAGCATGGAGTGCCATATAAATGGATCAGGCTCTTATATTACCCATTCCAAGGATGGTTTTGATCAGGAAAAACATACTATAAAGAATAAGGGCTACAAATAATAATAATAATAATAATAATAATGGGCACACTGAAGAACTTGGCCTGCACTTAAACACAATTGGCACTGACAAAATTACCATCTGTCAACTGCAAAAGGCCACCCTATTGGGGTCTGCACACATTATATGCCGATACATCACACAGCCCTAAACACTTTGGAAGTGTCCAACATGTGGTGCAATACAACAGCCAGCATAGTGATCTTGTTTGCTGTGTACTAATTTTGTTGTACTTTAGTAAAAGTATGCTCTTCCAGAGAAGAGCAAAAACTCGTTTGAATAAAATCTTGTCTTCAGTGGTATATATCCACATGTATATATATACCTCTCCATTGGTGCCCCCTTGTCATGGGGGAGAGGCTTATGTACCCTAATGAAGTTGTGAGTTATGCTGGCGGTGGCATGGTGGTCACCGGTAGGGTCTCCCATGCCAAACAGGTCACAACCGAAGGGTCTGACAAAGAGCGTCAATGGCCAGGATGGGCTCTCTAACCTTTTAGCAACCATCCTAAGAGAAGGAAAACTCTAAATTCAAATCCGGGCAGATGGTGCTTGTCTAACCCTGTAAGGTCAACCATCTAAGAGAAGGAAACTCTAATCAAACCTACGACCTGAGGACCTCGCTGCCACCGTCCAAGCTTGCTACGCAACGGCAGATGAACCTTTGGTTTAAAGGGTGAGGCCAGTTCTGTGCATGCTGCGCTCCACCAGAAAAATCCATTGCACAGGCTCGAAAAGCTTCCTTTTTAGTCATCAATGCGCTTGTAGAAAAGCGTGGGATGAGTCCTTCCTGAATCTTCATTCACGAAGAAAAGCCAATAAGAGAATTTTGTTGTGTATATAGTAATAATAATACTAATACTAATAATAAAGCTTTATTTGTATCCTGCCACCATCTCTCTGACGGGACTCAGGGCAGCTCACAGAAAGCACTCAATAGTGCAACAATATACAAATATAACAAAATAAAGAAAATAAAAATGAATAACAATAAAATTAACCCAATTTTACTTAAAACAGTTTTACATTTCATGCTTTGTAGAACTTTGTACTGTATGGAATCCCACCAGGACAAAAGTGTATCCCTAAGTCTAGGATTTTAGACTCACCAGTGGTTTGAGAAGACCCCAGCATCCTAGACTGAATATGACAGTCCGCACAATATTTTGCTTGAGGTAAAAGCAATTCAAACAGGCACACTGAATGTTCCCAGTATTAAAACTACTATCAAGATATGTTTTGTTCACTAATAAGGGAATGCCAAGAAAAAGATCTAAACCACAGACTTACTTGAGTGTAACACCAGCTCTCTGCAACAGGTCCACTTGACATCTCTGCCGGAGGAGGAGGACTCGGTACCCTTGACATTGCCAGTTTGGAAGATTTCAGACAGGATTCCACAGGTTAGTTTAAAAAATCTAGTTGTGCAATCTTCAGCCTGGTAAAAAAAAAGACAGGGTGAGGAGTGCATTTTTTAAAAATGCAGCAATTCTGTTACATTTCAAAGGAATAGCAAATCTCTAAAAGCCATTTTACAGATTTTTTTTTTAAAAAAACAACACACCTGTTTGATCTTCTGTGCACATTTTGTATGATGTACATTTTGTGAGAGTTACCAGCCTCAATGAAATATTGACAGGATTTGGTTGATGGTTCATAAATCCAATTGCTACGTACTTGAGATATTCTAAACTCTGTAACTGACTATGCACCTTCTGGTGCTTATTTCTGTACAATATTTAAACGAGAAGAAGAAATTAACTACAGCCCTTACTATTCAACTTAGTGCCACCACTGTAGGTAATTATGATTCCCACGTTACAGTGGGGAATTGAGCCTGGAGTTGGAGATATAACAAAGGTCACAAGTCCATTGCTGAGATGGGAACCGAATCCAAGTGAATTCTGTAGCTGTTTACAAACCATCATCAACTCATGCAATGTAAATGCAGATGTGCTGCCAAAGAGTGTTCAACAGCAGAAACACGAACTAAGTAGAAAATATGCACCCCAGCAAGTTAAACCATAACATCTTCCTATACCTTAAGATGGGTTGAACTACAACTCTTACAGATGTCTGTAGGGTGATAAGCACTGCAATCCAATGCAACTTGAGGAATTGTTGGAAGTGGATATGAGGTCTGTCTCCATTTTGTACACATATGGCAGCTGCTTTATTATGCACATTTTTATTAAATACAGAATGAAATTTAGAAGTTGCATCACAAGCAGAACCTGGGCCTAATGAAACATAACTGCAGCTTCAGCATCAGAACGTGGGTGCAATCAACCACCATTGGCAGCCCAGCACATTGTTCTTAATGGAGGATGAATGCATTGTAGCCTGGACAAGTGAGATGCAATCCTAGGATGACTCCACTGTGTGACCAAAAAATCCTTAGCTAACACTCCAGCTTGCTTTGGGCAATGTGACTCAGCCGAAGCATAAGGTTTTCCTAGCTCCAGCCCCTCTTACCTATGATACTGCATATTTTGTAGCACAACAAATTGAAAGAATATTATGTCTTCAGAAGACCTGACTAACATACTCAGTCAGTAGCACAACTAGTTTCCATACGTTACAGTCTACAGAATGAATTAAGGAAAAGGAAAGAGGAATCTACCCCAAGGAGCTTACAGTCTGAATTTCACCAGAGGCAATTGATTGAAAAGAGAAAAGGATCACTGTGTAACGGCAATGCACTGAGATGGAAATTCAGTTCAAGTGACAGCAACATTCACTTTGTGAGTAACAGAAGTCTGCTCGCATTGCACACAATACTACGCTCCCTTTCCTAGCTCAACTCTATACACAAGCGACATGGTTCTCTGTAGAAAGCAAAATGCACATGGCACCGGAAGGGTGGGCCATATAGTTTGTTTATTTATTTAGCATATTATTTCCCATCCTTCTCACCCTTCTCAACAGGCATCATTCAATGCCAACAGTAATAAATGATAAAAGCAATAAAAACTATTTGTTAATGCTTTAAAATTACTAAAACATTGTTTAAATCACGCAGGTTTGAAATCATAGTCCAGGTCAGTTCATTGTCATTCACACAAATTGGGTCTCATTCTAAATTGCTGCGTCTACTGTTCAAACGCTTGGTCCCATAACCAGGTTTTGAGTTTCATTCTAAAGGGCAAGAGGGAGGGGACCAATCTAATGCCACTGGGTAGACAGTTCCACAGGCAAAAGGCCATCACTGAGAAGGCCCTCTCTCACGTCTCCACCAGTCGTGCTTGCAAAGATGGTGGGACCAAGAGCAGGGCCTCTCCCATCGATCTTAGACTTCGTGATGGTTCATAGCAGGAGATACATTCAGACAGGTAAGCTGGGCAAGAACTGTTCAGGGCTTTATAGGCTAAAGCCAGCACTCTAATTGTGCTCGGTAGCAGATTGGCAACCAGTGGAGCTGGTGTAGCAGAGGGGTTGTATTCTCTCTCAGGTGAGCAACCTGGCTGCCGCCTGTTGGGTTAGTTGGAGCTGCCGAGCAGTTTGCAAAGGCAACCACACGTAGAGTGCGTTGCAGTAATCTATTTGGGATGTAACGAAAGTGTGGACCACCGTAGCCAAGTCTGTTGCGTGTCTACAGATAACTGTTACTTTCCCCAAACAGTTGCAAGGAGCAAGTCTGAATTTTTATATCTCATAGATCTGCATCTCAAAGCTGCAGTCAGAACAACCCACCTACCACTTGAACACAATCAGCTTGGATTAAAAGGAAATGTGGATCCCTTTGTTTGCCACAAGTCTTACGTATCACCTTCCATCACAAAACACACATGCACACAAAGAACGCAGACATCATTACCTTACCATGCTGGCAGAACTAGATATTGCCTGCCCAATCCTAAGATACACACAGCTACCAGTCAGGGTCCTAGGGGAGTGGCACGTTAGCTTGCCATCCCCAGTGACTCCCCCTAACACACTTGAGTGCCAGCAGCTGGCAAAATGTATGCAT
This sequence comes from Anolis apletophallus, assembly GCA_030556195.1. Classification (NCBI taxonomy): domain Eukaryota; kingdom Metazoa; phylum Chordata; class Lepidosauria; order Squamata; family Anolidae; genus Anolis; species Anolis apletophallus. Next base: position 117,110,063 of record JARBWK010000008.1, read on the forward strand.
CAAACCGCCCTTCAAAATCTGAGGTTTTTCTTTAAAAAACAACAACACACAACAAAACTGCCACTAACAGCAGAAGTGTGAGAGAGGAGCTAAGGATAAACAGATGTTTCCATAGAGCTGGAATTGGGGAGGAGAGAAGATTGAGAACAGAAGCAGCACTTTTGGAACAGAACCTCAAACCCATCAGGTCTCTTCTCATCAAAACTGACACATGCATTTCAGGCTTCCATTACCTTTTCCAATACAATTTTCAGATGCTTCCTACCATGCATGGCTCTCAAGATATGAACACATTCTTTACCCAATATAGGTGGAGAAAGTGACACAATCTTCTTAAATAAGAAATATACAAGCATCACACAGAATATGACATTTGCATCCCCTTAGACCGCTCAGCATCAAAACAGGATGACAATAGGATCAATGTTACCGCTGAAAAAGGTTCAGCTTGAGGAAGGTGCCAATGTCTTTGTTGAGCAGTTTTATCTTTTATGTACACCAACTGGGCAAGTTTTCAAATCTATTTATTCCACTAGAAGACTGAGCCAATATATCTGTTGACAAGTGTCATCTCTCCACTAACAGCAGGTGTCACATAGGACAGGTCTTCTGATACAAATATTTTTTTTCGATTGCCACCTTGCTCCTAATAGTCATATAATGAGCCTACACTCCTACTACAACTCTGGACAAGGATGCAGGAGATTCAATTTTAAATCCCTGTTCATGAAGCTTCCTCTACACCTTTGAGATCATTATTTTCAAATTGCCTAAATTGTGTCGAAGGATACTTTTGAGGCTAATGCAGCAGAAATAGAGATGGAACCATGCACACAACCCCGATAACTCTTGTGAGCATACTCCACATGGACAAAACTTCGGAGATGGATGGATGGGTCTATTTTTGACCATGTCACTTTTACTTTAGAACAGTGGTTCCCAACCTTGTTTTTAACCAGGGAATATTTTGACCAGGGACCACTCTCCAACATTAGTACCAAAAGGGTTATGAATGAGTTTTTGGTCAACTTTAGATTCGGTTTGGTTATTTGGGGTGCCGGTTCAGAAAATTGCATTGGATAGACCACTTCATTTCTAGTTTCTGATACAGAACATATGCCACACAGCAGTCACCATCTGCTCTCCCACAGACAACCATATTTAATAAGCCTTGGTACTACAAGAGGGTTTTGCGAGACCAGTCACTCTCGTTGCAACGGTGTAGTACTGGTGAGACTGCAGACCATATTTTAGTTCTTGCGGACCACTGGTGGTCCATTGACAAACAGGTTGGGAACCACTGCTCTAGAAACAGAAAATATGTTAAAGACTCAGAATCTAAACATCCACTTCCTCAAGCCAGTAGCTAGGGCAAGGATGTGAAACCTGTGGTTCTACAGATGTTCGTGGGCCTGTATGGCCAAGGTCAATGAGAGCTGGAGTCCCAACATGTGAAGCATCACAGGCCACCCATCACTGGGATATGATGTCTGTAACCAGTGTTAAACTGCATGGCCAACACATATTTTCCTTAGCATTTCTATACAATTATCAACCTACCTGAGAAAGAACTACTACTAACAAAGTTTGCCATGCCACCTGCTCTCTATCTTAGAGGTCAACATCATTTGCCAATAAGTCTAATTTCATTACTGTGAGCTGTTATGAGAACTATTATGGCTGAGAAAAGTGATAAATAAATATTGGAACATCCCTAAATAATATATATACAGGGAAGATATGAGAGTGAGCAGCCATATATTAAAGTTCATCACTATCATCATGTTTCATAACCAATTTTTCAAAGCAATTATAGCCAAGACATATAAATACCATTTTAACACAAGAGAATTAAATTACTGAAAATAATACAGTTAAAAGTAATGTTTTTTAAAAAATGTCCAAGCTGTGAGTACATTTGAAGGTGGTCAATCATAGAAACCTATATGATTTTGGACCAGATTGAGGTTTTAAAGTCAATACAAACACTTTAACCTCAGCCCAGAAACAAACTGATAACCCATGAAATCAGTTTAAGATAAGTGATGTGTCTTCATTCCCACTCTTTGACAGCCACATTTTGAACCAAAGGCACTTTCCAAACTGTCTTGACTGACACCCCATACAGACTGCATTGCAGTAAATCAGTCCAGATGTATCAAGCAAACAAAGAACAGAAGCCAAAAATTGTTTCTTTAGATCGGGCCACTGCTAGCAAGCCAAAAGGTGCTCCCGAATACAGATGCTACTGGAGTATCTAAAGATAACACTAGGTTCAGATGTCTCTGAAACCTCAAAACTAGTGGAGCTTCATGAAAAACAAGTTGTCTATCTCTAGAGATGGGTCACTGTAAAAAGAAAATAAGCAGAGTCCCTCGTATCACTAAATATGGAGTTGTCATACTCTCCAATTTGCACAATTACTCATTTTTCCGTTTATACATAGCATAGTAGTGTTTACCATGCTCATTTTTATAACAACTTCTGAAATAAATTACAGTCATCTCCATCTTACAGTCAGAATCACTAAATATGGAGTTGTCTTTACAGGGTCTTTACTCAAGGCCACAGATGGAGCCTCCTAATTGGAATGGGTCTTACAGTCAGGACTCCCAGGTCAGAATTAATTTTCTTTCATCCATTAACTCAACTCCTGCTTTATAGACAGCTTTAGCTACAAAAACCTTGCCCCCCTGCTCCAGTTTGGCTTTCTCTTTAACCTACCCTTTTTGCTCAAACCCTCTCAGTCACCAACAATCTAGCAACAAAGAAGGGGTAGGGGCTGCTGGAATGGAGAATGAACCTATCGGGGAAGCTCCAGATGAATTTTATTTGTAGATGATGGATTTAAAGATACAAGAGGAAAACATTTGCATAAAAATGAATCCTGTAAATAGCTTACCTACATTACCTGCATAAGAATAGCCTCACTAAAAATCTGAGAAAGGGGTGGTCTCCCCCACCCGCAATGTGCAAAGACAAGTTAGAAGTAACCAACAGAAGGTGTTAAAAATTCCATCATAAACAGACAAATCTGCACATACCATACACGTCTGGCTTAAAGCAAGCTGATAAGAGTATTATCAACAGAGTTCTGAATCGTCAAGAGAAAATTAAATAGATTTTTCAAAAGGCAACAAAGCTTTCAGAAACACAGCAGATATTGAGATTAGCCTGGCACAGAGAGATTACCCGCCACGCTTCTTCTCCCTCTGAAAAGATGATTTCACACATTGCCATGCCAGGGCATCAAATTACTACTTGGAATGGGCCATTAATTTGATTCCTGCTGTGTAGGACTCTTCGCAAGCAGCAGCATTCCAGCCTTTTACATATTCCTTTGACACAAGGTCTGTGGAAGCTTTCAGTCAGTGGAGAGGAAAAGGAACTCTGCACAAGCTCAGAGGTATTCAATTTTAGTGCTATACGTGGAATAATTCTATCAGAGTCAAGAACACTTCAAAGAAAAGTCAGATCTGAGTAATCCACATTTAAAACAACATGAAAACAAATAAAAGAAATTTATGGAAAATTCTGTGATGCATTTTAATGCAGATTGAGGGAAAGTGGAAAAGGGAACATCGTAATTGTTGATACAAGACTCAACATCTCTTTCAATTGTACCAGTTTTACAACAGCAGTGAAAGGCCTGGGACATATCTCCAAGGAAATCTTAAGGAGTGGGCAGCTTACACAAAGCTAGTCTTCCAAGACTTGGCATTATCTCCTTGCCTCCTTCTCCCTATCCTAATAGCTATCATTTCTTGATGACTTGACTCCTACAGTAAACATCACAATTCTTCATTTCTTACAGTACTGACTGTAGCTAATATTAATGTCTTTAAGATGGGATCAGACATATATTATCTCCACTGTAACAGCTGTACATCTTTCAGTATCAACTGGATGACTATAAAAGGGAATTAGAAAAATCCACAGAGACTATCAGTGGCTATAGGTCAGATTGCTATTTTCAGTGCCAGTTCTTGGAGAACACAAAAAGTGGGGCACTGTTTTGCGCATATTCTTTTGTGGGTTTTCCAGAGGCAACTTGATGCCAAATGCAGGAAGCAGAGCACTGTCCAGGCAGGTGTTTGGTCTGATCTAGCACAGTTCTGCTCAGCTGCAAGGACAACATGAAGAAAGCTCCCCATGCAAGAAGCATAGCAGCAAGCTGACATAAAAAGCAGGATGTTTACTTATATGGAAGGAACCAGCCCCACAATGTGAGGAAGAAAAATTAAGGTGTGACTTAATCATTTGCCAACAGACCATTGTGCCTCATTAGTAGACAAGAGGCACAGGTTTCAAAAGTCAAGTACGAACTATTAGAATGAACATTGGGCTGTTAGAAATCTAGGTACCTGGAAATTTCCCTACCCAAACTGATGCTCTACTATACGGGTTGATAACTCTCTTGGCCAACAGAATAATTCCCTATTTGTATGCTGGCTTTGTCCGTGTTTGTTTTGTTTTGCTTTGCTTTCTTTGCAAATTGACAGCTGGTCTCCTGTTAATAGTTCCAGCACTGAACACAGATCATAGCCCATGCATTGGCACAGATGGTCTCCTCTGAATTCTTCCCTGCTGGTTCATTTCCCTTTCTTAAATACATGGTCATCTACTGCAATGCAGCCTAAAGGTGACAAAATATGGCAGGGCAAGAAAAAGCAAAATCAAGTCTACTTGGCTTCCAGAAATCATGCTGTTGACATACAAGACCTTGAAATAATATGGTGGCTTTTGCTTGTTTATCTACTTATTTAAATAATTTATATTCAGCCTTTTTCCTAACACTGGATCTAGGTTGGCTTGCAACACAATTTTAAACAAACTATAATTAAAGACCTGTTGCTAAACTATTAAAAACAATAAACCATGTCCAGAATGCTCTTTAGCAATTATAAAACAGTAACCTTTAGTCATGCACTTGTGACTGTTATGTGTTTACAAACCTTATGTAGACCCTGGTTTAGGGACCACCGTGAAATAACTACAATCACTAACTAGGCTGCAGCCATTGTGATCAGCAGGGGTCTGTTGTCCTATCATTCAGAAGGCAGCGGACAGTTCCATCACAACTTCCCTTGTGTGAGCAATCTTCAGCACAATATTCAGTGTGAAAGGAATCATGATTCTGTTTGTCACACCAGAAATTTCTAAGAAAAGGGATGGAAACAGCAGTCAGCTGCTTCTTGAGCAACAAGGGAGCAGACCTCTGTTGATCACAGCAGCTGCTTTCCAGTAAGTAGCAACTGGAACAATCATGCTGTGATTTGCTGTGTAGCATCATCACAATGATGCTTACACATATGGGAGTTTAGCCTAAATCCCATACAGGATTTCAGTCTAGGTGAACCTATTAAAACACTCCAACTTAAAATCTAGAAGTATTGAAAAAAACAAACCGTAACTATAAAAATGCAGGTTATGCTGCCCCTTTTAGCCATAACTTGCTAATTACAAAGGTTTTGTTTAAATGGCAAGATTTACTTGCTGGTGAAAGAAATTCAAGTATCTACATCTCTTGTGGAAGAAATTCCACAGTTCTGAAACAGCCACCAAAAAAACTTTGACATAGTGGGATCCAGAGGAAGGCCTTCTCTGGGCTTGTAACACTCAAGTCTTTCAGAAAGAGATACTATTTTTCAAATAAGGCATAAAGAGATTTCTATATCTTGACTGCAAAAAATCCTATATGGCTGATCAATATAAGCTAGAAAAAAATAATGCACGTCCTTGTTTTGTTATATTTCATTACAGATATAGGCTGCCTTGGAGGCAATTTGATCATGCAGAGTATATCATACTCAGGATGTAGTATTGCTTGGCTGATCAAAACATTAAATGGTGATAAATCACAGAGATGGTTCTGTTTAATAATATCAAGTGGCTTTGTGTACTCTTCAATAAGTTGGGTAAATGTAATTTCAGATCATGAAAGAAACAGCATTGCTACACAGAAACAACTGTGTCTTGGCACAAAGTCAAGAAGCCAACAGCAAGCTGATAAGGTAAAAGGAAACTGAAAGATATAATTAAGAGGATCAGATCACGGCAGAAAGCTTGGAAGTTATTTACCACAATACTAATCACAGAAAAGTAAAAGTAAAAAAAATAAAAATGTCAGTGTGGTTAAACAGGAAAGTAGCCAGATAAAGCAAAAGTCACACCATTTGAATTATTGCCCACATGAAGAATTAGAGTACATATGCAGCCTGTCAAATCAAATGGGAACTGACATTAAGACAAGCCAAGAAATCATTTGATGGAACAATCGCTAAACTGAAACTATAAAAACTAGAAATAAGTTATTTAAATACTATAAGAAGAGATGCAGGAAATCAAGCAAAGTAGTAAAACTAATATGAAGAACTGCAGAAAAGATTAGATGAATAGAAAATGTGTGATCACAGCCATCCGTGCACACATAGGTAGCTGGATCATAAAAATAACCCTAATTATTATTTTGAACTAGCTTGGGTACCCGACGATGCTCGGGTTGCTTGAGAAAGGCATTGTTTTGGGGTGCTAGATAATATCATTTAGTTTATCAGTAAGACTATTAGAAAAAGCTGGTTTTTCATTTTGTTTTTTTAATGAATGCTCCCATTATTAAAAACATAACAATGTGTGTGAATTACAATTCCCAGAATCGTGGGTCAACCATCCCCAAACCCTGCCTGTATGCACAGTGGGCCATGTTGGGTCTGTGTGCCAAGTTTGTTTGTGGTTCATTGTTGGTGGGGGTCACAGTATTTCTGGACGCCGGTGAACTACAACTCACATATCCCCAGGACAATCACCCCCAAACTCTGCCTGCCTTCATAGTTGGGCATGTTGGGTCTGTGTGCCAAGTTTGGTCATGGGGGTTGCAGTGGTCTCAGGAAATGAGTTATGGTACTCCAAATCCCATCATCTGTGGCAAGTGTGGTACAGATCCATCGCTAGTTGGGTTCACAGTGCTCTCTGGATGTAGGTCAACTACAACTCCTATAAATCAAGGTCAATCCCCCCCCCCCCCCAACCTCTTGTTCAGTTGCTGATCAAGTCCTGCTCGCTGTGTGCCATAGAAAAGGGTTAAGGGAAAGGCAGTGGGTGGGGTCATGCAAATTCCACACCAATGGAGAGACAGAAAGGAACTCTGGGATGTCCATTCTGGAGAGAAAACGGAACATCTAGGATGAAATTTGTCCCCAAATGAAAGCATTCCTTTGGTGGTGGGCAGTATGGTGTTTGGGGAGGACATTGGCGGAGGCTGGGAGACATGTACATAGAGCCCGCTGTAACCTGAAATGTCCTTGGAGGGCGAGTTTTTGTGGCTCATCGGCACTGTGGGTTATAGCTGTTGGTAGAGGCCGTCTGTGTAAGTGGACACCTCTGCCACATATACACACATACACATTTTCATCACTTTTATTATATAGATAGATAGATAGATGTGAAACTAGTGAAGATCTAGAAAAGAACAACTAAAATGATCAAGATGATAGAGAGTCCCCCTTATAAAGTACACTGGGGTATTATTAGTTTAAAATAGATTGTTCAAATATCAAGGAGAGAAATGTGCCAGAGAATACATGACTGGACATCAGCCAAGATTGATTTTTTAGTTATATGAATGTGCCATTCTATAGGACCTGGAAGATCATTGTGACTCTCCCACAATAGTAGGCCTTCCATCAGAACTTGCTTTCAAAGAAGAATAGAAAATCAATTGCTACTGCTCTTCCACTCTCAGAACACCAACATTACATGAAGAAAGGAGATGATCTAGACACAGCTTCAGATCCAGAAGAAGGTGTGTGTGTGTGGCTATGAGAGCCTTGATGTTGTATCATTATATCTTTATCACCGGAAAAAATGGGAGAGAACATCAGAGAATAAGAAGGAGACAGTAAAAAACACAGGTAACCACAAAATGCACTTTTCTCCCACTAGTTTGTGTCCTGCTGAGGGAGAAGTACCAGACCATCCCTAACCAGGTGATCATCATATGTGTTGAACTGCAGTCTGATCATTTCCAGGCAGGGAACAATATGGGCACTGCAGTTCAACACATCTGGAATGTGCCATGTTGAAAAAGGCTGGGATAGGAAGTGAATTTATCTACCATGTCATCTTTTTCTCCTACTGTACTCACAGACAGAGAGAGTTATTAACAGCTATTAGGCATGGATGCTAAAGGGGACTTTGATGTTCAAAAACAATATACATCTGACTGCCAGATGCTGAAAATCGTGACTTTCATCACCAGACCCAGCCTGTGATTTTCTAAAAGCATTTAGCTACCACAGGTTGAAGCAAAAAGGTCTGATTGAACAAGATACCATCGTGTTCTTATATGTGTGGAATAAAGCAGGGCATTGTATCCTATATTTATGCAGCTATCTTACTGTAAGAGTAACAGAAGTTACCTGGATTTTTAATTACTGAGCCCTGAGTATAAAAGAAATAGCTATACAGGTTCAGACAACACTGGTTTTCTGGAGCTTAGGCACATCATTTTTGCCCTCACTAATTAAGATCCTGTAATTTGAGGGTAAAGATTGCAGCTCTCAATATCTTTGTAGTGATCCCTGACGCACACAATGAACAGAAGTTGGCAACATTGTTCAGGAAGAGGCAACAAAGTACATCCCAAAGAAAAAGAAAACCAAGAAGGCAAGATGGTTGTCTGCTGAGATCATTCAGTATTTTGGTTAAAACATCCCCTGGATTTTTTTTTAAAAGAAAGGGATTTAAATCCATGGGGATGTTTTAACCAAAATACTGAATGATCTCAGCAGACAACCATCTTGCCTTCTTGGATTTCTTTTTCTTTGGGATGTACTTTGTTGCCTCTTCTTGAACAATGTTGCCAACTTCTGCTCATAGTTCTTCTGGAACTCTATTTATTAAATCTAGTCCCTTAAATCTATTAACCTCCACTGCATATTCACTAGGAATATTTTTGAGATCATATCTAACTGGCCTGTTGGAGGAGAGAAATGACTAATTTCAATAAAATAGTGAAGAGTGGAGACATCACACTGGCAACAAAGATCAACACAGTTAAAGCAATGGTATTCCCAGTGGAAAAATATAGAGGTGAGAGCTGGACCATAAGGAAGGCTGAGGGAAGAAAGGTAGACACTTTTGAACTGTGGTGTTGGAGGAAAATTCTGAGAGTTCCTTGGATCGCAAGAAGATCAAACCAGTCCATACTCTAGGAAATAATGCCCAGCTGCTCACTAGAAGTAAGGATGTTAAAGGCAAAGATGAAGTATTTTGGCCACATAATGAGAAGATAGGAAAGCTTGGAGAAGAGAATGATGCTGGGGGAAATGAAGGAAAAAGGAAGAGGGGCCGACCAAGGACAAGATGGATGGATTGTATCCTTGAAGTGACTGGCTTGACCTTGAAGGAGCTGGGGATGGCCAACAGGGAGCTTTAGCATGGGCTGGTCCATGAGGTCACGAAGAGTTGGAAGTGACTGAACAAATCTCTCTCGGCATTACTTCGCGAACGAAGATTCTTAGGAAGGACTCATCCCACGCTTTTTACAAGCGCGTTGATGGCTAAAAAGGCCAACTTCGGAAGTTGGATGTGTCCTTTGAGCCTGTGCAATGGATTTTTCTGGTGGAGCGCAGCGTGCATAGAACTGGCCTCACCCTTTAAACCAAAGGTTCGTCTGCCGGGGCCTAGCAAGCTTAGGATGGTGGCAGCGAGGTCTTCAAGTCATAGGTTTGGTTCGAGTTTCCTTCTCTTAGATGGTTGACCTTACAGGGTTAGATGAGCACCATCTGCCTGGGTTTGAAATTAGAGTTTTCCTTCTCTTAGGATGGTTGCCAAAGGCTAGAGAGCCCATCCTGCCCTTTGACACTCTTTGTCAGACCCTTCAGTTTTGACCTGTCTGGCATGGGAGGCCCTACCGGTGGCTATTATGCCACCGCCAGCATAGCTCAGCACTTCATTAGGGTACGCAAGCCTCTCCCCCACTGCAAGGGGGCACCAATGGAGAGGCTGAACAAATAAACAACAAAAAACCAAATGGTCATAAAATGGTGTGTAGCACAGCAGTTCTCGTTCGTGCCTGGAGGGCAAGGAATAGGTCCTGGGGTCCCTTTAGCATTAGGGCCTGTAGCAGCAGAGGTGGATTCGGAGGATGAGCTAGATGACTGGGGGGAAGCACAGGGCCCTTCGGATGGGCCGCAGTCTCCCACAGAGAGCTTGGCATGGGATGAAATGTGCTTTGGGCCCATCTTAGATTCTGATCACCAGGTGGAGATGGGAAGCAGCGAAGGGAGTTATGAGCACCCCGGGGGGAGGAATTCCCAAGAGCCCGAGAATGTAAACATGGATGAATCCGAGTGGGAAAGTGCCAGGGAGGAAAGTTCTCAGGAAGATAGCGACACAGCTGCCGAGAGGCAAGGTCGCTCCTTCGATAGGAGACGAGACATTGAGTCTAGCAGGAGGGCTTGGTCGAGAGTCCTAGATCGACCGAGGTCCGTGAGCAGAGATTGGAGACGAAGGAGCCTAGAGCGTCGCGGACCTCGGCCGACGGATTAAGTACAGGGTCCGTGGGAACGCATCCTCAGTTCTCCGGCCACGTCTTACCTGAACAGGCGTGAAGCGGAGTGGGACCACCAGCCAGCCGTGGTCATCAAGCCTTGCCTTGCATTTGCCTTGTTTCCTGAGCCGCATTGGTTTGCGGAGCCTTGTCCTGTTTCCTGATCCGCATTGGTTTGCGGAGCCTTGCCCTGATTCCTGATCCGCATTGGATTGCGGAGCTTTGCCACGCTTCAAGCTTCTTTGCTACGTTACTTTGGACTACTTTGCTTACTACCTTATGGACACTTTTATCATTGAACTATTTACTCTTTGGAACTGTTTTTATACTCAATAAAGTAGTTAGCCTTCAGTACGTCTCTGTGTGTGTGTTTAAGGGGCCCGCCAGGTCCGTGATCGTGACATGGTTAAACCACCATAAAATACAGCCATATTGTTTTAGCAAAAACCTTCCAACAGCAACAATTAACAAAACTGAAGTGATTTCACAACAATTTTGGTTTTATTGCCAATGGCACTGACTCCACCTGGAAGTCATATGGGGAAAGTGTACAAAAGTCTTGTTTTGCTTGGCACTTTTCCCCATTTTATTTGTTTTCTATGTTGGTGTCTAAAAATTATTCAACACAGCAAAGAGAAAAGATTTATCCACAATGTGCCAGATTTTCATAGGTGACTTGTATTCTCAAGTGGTCAACCCTGAGAGGCTGAAAAAGCATATACAGTACCTGGTATTTTTCCTTTTTTGTATATACAAATCTGATGAAACTGAGAGTCCATTGGAACCTGTGTAGAGTGCTTTTTTAATCACGGAACATTAGGGAATAACACTTTAGTTCAGAGATTGTAACTACAAAGCAGAGAATGGGCACTGAAATAAATGGGAGTTAAATTCTAGGCAGTTCCACAGTCAGCATCTTTGGCCTATCTTTCCCCTTCCCAGTGCTCATGGGGCAGTTTTCATTCTTACATTCTTCACAGATAGATACCCTGGAGCTCAGGTTTCAAGACACTGCTGTCAAATTAAGGCACTCAGAAAGACAATTGCTTCCACTGAGCAATCTCTTAAGACTTTTACAGAGAGTAGTGTACTTTAATTGGTGAGGGAACAACTTTGGCAGTTACGCACAAAGTACAGGTTGCCCCATTTTAACTTTGAGCCAACTCCAGATTTCTGCATCAAGGCAGTTTACACAAGAGAGTGGCGAGGTAGTTTGGTTTTCTACTCTCAATTCCTGTGGTTCCGTGTGTGAATGTATACCTTCCTATCTGTCCCCTTGCGTGCAAGTTTTCTGGAAACAAACACTTGGTGTCCAAGCTGTTCATCAAATGCCTTTCTCAAAGCCTTTGTGCGTTCCCAGTCCTGTCCAAAAGTTCTGTTTGCTCCCATAGAGAAGATGCTAGCATCACTATGGGGAAAATACATGCTGACAAATAATAAGCAGTAGTTGAAGTTTCTTTTGCCAGCACAGTGAGAAGCAACAAAAAGAGGTGGACTCTTTTCTCCCTCTGTTTTTTTATCGTGCCTTCTTGCATATAACACCCCAGGCAGCTCCTGATAATAAAAACAGAATACTGTTTTTTAGAGTGAACATTTTAAAATGCCAATCAATAAGATAAAAAGAGCAGACAAAACCTGTTCTCCAGACAGCACTTTGCTCCTGCATGTCTGAAATACCACCCTTCTTGAAAACTTGTGGCAACACAGCATCTGACTCTCAAATAGGGTATTCAACATGGTATAAAGGTGGAGCAGGACTACTAAAGAAGGATTCATTTCACCATATTATTGCTTCTCTTTTCAACTAACATAATCTATGCAAGATCAGAGAAGGCCACATAAGCAGATGCTGGTTAACTACAGTCTCTTTATCAGCTTAATACCACAATTTAGCATTACACTGGGCTGCCTTCGGCAAAAACATCCACCAACGCTCCCAAGTGAAAGCACAATTTTTCAAGTCAAGGTTTTAATTCAGTCAACATGATCACATCTCCATTTCTAACCATTCAAAACTACTTACAGACATAATTAAAATTATAATCAACAGCAGTGTAATCCATCTGCAGAGGAAGTTAAGAGAGATCACAGCAGTGGTTCTCAACCTTTCTAATGCCGCGACCCCTTAATACAGTTATTTATTTTGTGGTAACCCCCAATGATAAAATTATTTTCGTTGCTACTTCATAACTGTCATTTTGCTAATGTTATTAACTGTAATGTAAATATCTGATATGCAGGGTGTATACTTATTCACTGGACCAATTTTGGCACAAATATCCAATTCGCCCAAATTTGAATACTGGTGGGATTGGGGGGGGGGGGGAGATGATTTTGTCATTTGGGAGTTGTAGTTGCTAGGATTTATATATACCTACAACCAAAGAGCATTCTGAACTCTACCAATGATGGAATTGAACCAAACTTGACACATAGAGAACTCCCAAGACCAACAGAAAACACTGAAAGGGATTGGTGAGCATTGGCCTTGAGTTTTGAAGTTGTAGTTCACCTAAATCCAGAGAGCACTGTGAACTCAAACAATGATGGATCTGGACCAAACTTGGCACGAATACTCAATATGCTTGTTGGCAGGGGGTTGGACTGGATGGCCCACGAGGTCTCTTCCAACTCTATGATTCTATGCCCAAATGTGAACACTGGTGGAGTTTGGGGAAAATAGATTTGCCTGGGAGTGGCAGTTGCTGGGATTTATAGTTCACCTATAATCAAAGAGCATTCTGAACCCCATCAATGATAGAATTGGGCCAAACTTTCCACACAGAATCCCTATGACCAACAGAAAATACTGTGTTTTCGAATAGTCTTTGGTTACTTCTCTGATACCCCCTCATGACCCCCCCCCCCAAATGGGCCCCAACCCTCAGATTGAGAAATGCTGGATTATAGGCTATTACAAACACAAGCTTTTTGAAAAGCTGCCTGAATAGTTAAGAACAAAACAGAGGCTATTGTTGTTACTCTGAGAGTTTCACCCAGTGGCTTTCAAAACCTAGTCTGAAATTCACAAGGTCTCCATAAGAAGGCAGATGACTTGAAGACATCAGCATGTTAAATGGAACCCCAGGCTTTTCAGAGCAAAAGTGCTTTTTTTAAAGGCCCAAGTAGGGCAACCATACTCCTAGATACTTGAAAAAGAACAGTTCCAATAAGTGGCAAGAATTTTTTTTTGCAGACCACACAAGACCTCCAGATCAAAACACACACACACACACACACACACAAAACCCCAATAAATTCAGTGGAAAACTTTCACCACCAGATCCTTCCTCTGACACCCATCAGAGAAATCGAAAAAATAGATTTGGCACTATATACACATTTCTCAGTGAACAAAGCATTTGACAAAGAAGTTCCTTTCTACAAAAGTCTTTTTACACCAGCCATGACCCCTCTTTTCGTTTCCATTCTCTGTTTAGTTGAAAGTTTTTTTTAACAGCATCGGTATTGGGACGATCGTTAAAGATAAGGGGGGAAAGAAACAGAGAAAAGGGTGTGCTTTGATTGTGTGTTTGTTCATTGCAGGGGGTTGGACTGCATGGCTTTCTGGTCTCTTCCAACTCTTATGATTCCATGAGGGAGAGAGCATATATGCCTATCTCACCAGCTACTCCAATCAAGTTTTTAAAAAGTAGATATCTGTTAGACTGGCCAACAACATGGAAATTATGTTGGTGAAAGAAGCTGGTGAAAGAAAATGTCAGTCCTGGATGATTTTGAGAAGAACATTTCAAGTTATATCTAGAAGGCTCAAAATGTTGTCACACAGGTGAGGCTTACTTGACATAGTTATTTCATTTTTTATCTACACACTACTAGTCCTGAATAAAATGTTTGCCAAAACATGTATGAACTGTACTTCTTTTTTGTGGTATGGGAACCTATCTGTCTTCTTTCTACATTATTTTTGCCTCTGGTATCAAATTTTCTGTTAAAGAAGAAACACCCAAGAACATATCTACTTTATTAACTGAGGCAGATATTTAACAGGAAACCTTTTATGTTAAAAGGAAGACTGTATAACAGGAAGACCTCTGTGTTAAAAAAGAACTACATCAGAACATGGTATCTTGGTTTCTCTTCTCTTGTTCTCATGGGAATGAGAGTTTCATGTCTGCTTGAGACAAAAATCATTTTATTTTACTACTACTGACAAGTAATTCTGCTTTTATTGTTTTACGCAAAGAGGCTCCTTATAGTTCCGGACCTTATGATTCCATTTGGAACAAGAAATGTAACAACATGAAAAGTAATGTTTAATTATTGCTTGTATAAGCTGTTCTTTTAATGTATCAAACACAATAGGTTTATGTCAAACCAAGTTAAAGGTAAAGATTTCCCCTGACATTAAGTCTTGTCATGTTCGACACAAGGGGGTGGTGGTAATCTCAACTTCTATTCCTAAGAGCCGGTGTTGTCCATAGACACCTCCAAGATCATGTGGCCAGCATGACAGCATGGAGTGCCGTTACCTTCCCACAAAAGTGGTACCTATTGATCTACTCACATATGCATATTTTGAACTGCTAGGTTGGCAGAAGCTGGACCTAACAGCGGGAGCTCACCCTGCTCCCTGGATTCGAACTGCCAACTTTTCTGTCAGCAAGTTCAACAGTTTACCCAGCTGTTCCACCAGGGGGTCCTTCCACCAAGTTAAAAGTATATATTTTATTCCTAAAGTAAGAGTGACTTTCAATCTGTAAAGAGTCTTTACTGCATTTTTTCTCAAAGAAAATTGGGAAGCAGAGTTTTTTTCCCTCCACACCTGCAGCATTTTTTTTTGGGAAAATATTACATCTCTGGGCTTCACTTTTAAACATTAAGGAAAGAACAGTAGCTCCTGAGATGAAAAGAGAGAGGGAACAGTCTTCCAAAATCAGCTTCTAAATTTCTAAAATGTGGTACATAGGAGGAAAACCTCAGGCTTTTATTAGTCAAAAATATTTCGTGATAAAAAATGTAAATAATCTAAAACACAATAATTTATTTCATATTTCTTGAATATCTTCAGGATATCTATGAGTGCAAGGCAAATAATTGTACAAAAAGATCTGCCCACCAGATAGATCAATTGGCTTATTTTTTCACAAAACCAGTCTCCTTCAGTAAAAAAAGTTTGGAAACTTAAAAGAAATTACAAGTGTTTTCATACACGTTAATTCCATATCTTGCACCTTCTCAGCATCTTTCTTAAACTGTAATTCTCAGAACTGTACGAAGTAATCCAAGTTAAAAACGGACAAATCATTACTCCCACCAGATCTGCCCACCAGATAGATCAATTGCCTTATTTTTTCACAAACCAGAGCCTCCTTCAGTAAAAATATATCAGTTTGGAAACTTAAAAGAACTTACTAGTGTTTTCATACAAGTTAATTCCATATCTTGCATCTCTAGTTTTTCAGCATCTTTCTTAAACTGTGATTCTCAGAACTGCACAAAGTAATCCAAGTTAAAAACGGACAAATCGTTACTCCTTAACATTTGAACTATATTTTTCTGGTATCCACTCATCCCTTTAGTTTGCCCCTTGTTCAATTTCTGATACATGCCCTTTAAACTAGAATACATCAGACTACTAATTATTTAAGTTAGTTTGCCATTTTTCTTGCTCACTAAAATCAGGTTTTTTTAATTCCTTCTTTGAGTATTTATATCAATTGATTTTTTAAAAAAATGACAAAATCAGTTTTCCAGAAGAACCAAGGTTGAAGTTCAACTAACATGGCTTTCACCTTCGTGAGATCACTATTCCCAAGATTAGATGGCCATTTTTACCCAAGTGCCCCAATTACTGTACTTTCATTCACTGCATTGTTTGGGCTCAAGTCTAGACAATAGTTCCTGGTTTATTTTTCCATTTTGAATTGCCAGTAAGCAACATTTAGCTGCCTGTCAGTGTTAGCATTTCAAGCTTACCTTGTTTACGTTCAGTACTGTGCACATTAGTAGACAGCCAATAGAAATGAAACCAATGCCCTTCAAATATTCTGATGGAGTATTCCTGACAGCCAGCACTAGTATATGTAAAATTTCCAGTGTTTATACCCCGCTACTTCTCAACCCCTGGGGGGGACTCAGTGCGGCCTAACAGACGGCAACAATTCGATGCCACACAATACATAGTAAACAACAATTAAAATTAAAATACATTAAAATACACCTAGAATTAAATACATTAAAATACAGTTAATATTAAAAACTGAAGTCCAAAATATCTAGAGAACATCAGGATATCTTCACTTGATACAGAACCATGAATTACATATGCTAAAAGCTTCCTTATTAGAGATGCAAAATTCCAAGACATATGGGGCAAAAAAACATTTTTACCAATTTTCTTCAAAAAGAATTATATTAGCACACTCTAAATCATTATGTTACTTTAGGAACTTAATGTGTTATGTAAAATTTTAACTGGCATTAAGTTATCATGTTTGGTACTTAAAGAGTACAATTTATACAGACAATAATGACTTAAGGAAAGATGACTTTGCATTCTTACTTTTTGTTACTAATCGAGCTACAAAGTTCTGAGCTGCATGGAATCTCTTTGGTTTTGCCACTTCATTAGTAACAGACACAAAACAATACAAATAGAAGAAGCCATAGAAAATTACTTCATCTCTGTCAAATCTCTATAGTGTCTAGCAGAGAAAAAGCATTAATTTCCATAAAAAGAAATAAAAAAGGAAACCAAAGACAGGAATTGCCATACAGATTGGAGATTCTTTATCCAAAATGTTTTGGATGTTGAAATACATAATGAGATATCTTGGAGAGGGGACACAAGTCTAAACACAAAAATTGTTTTTGTATCGTATTTGAATAGTTTTGTGCAAGAAACAAAATGTGTGTATGCTGAACCATCACAAAGGAAAATATCACTATCTCAGTCATCCATGTGAACAGTTTTTGAGTATTAAAATTCTGGATAAAGGATGTTCAACCTGAAATATGATTCTGCACACTATCTTATGAAAAAAGATTACCTGTCAGATAGCATTTACAAATAATTTGGGGGGAGTGAGCACATATATTAATTTCCTGTCTTAAGCATTTATTTTAGAAGAAAATATTCCAGAATTAAATATTTTTCCTATGTCCATTAAAAAACGCTTGGGTGGGGGGATGAGGGAAAGTATTACTTGTCTGATTAAATGTAAAATGATATCCACCCTGCTGCCCACCCTTTCATTCAAACTACTACCCGTATCATGCTGTCATCTAGAATTGAATTGCTGTTCCCCATGAAGTTAGTTTATAGCTACTCCGTGACCAAGTTTATAAAATTCTAGCCAAAAACATTATTTCAATCCTCATGAGATGTAACTGATTTCCCATGAGAAACCTTTCATTATGAAAGCACAGGCCCTGGTCCAAGAATCCAAACTTTCTCCTTCAATAGGAAGGAGCAACAAAACATCACCTGCCCACCCACACTTCCTGACCGTCATCTCATAAACTACAGCCTTACAGTAACATGATGACGGCTGTGCTCCATAGCCGTTTAGAGCAGCAAGAAGGGATGACTGTCAGTAAGCCTGACTAGTCTTACCAAACTCCCTATCACATCCTAAATATTCAAGCAGACAATGTGCCTCCCATGACAACTCCTCGGGGCAATAAGGTGTTGCCTCTGTCTCTCTTAGAAGCAAGTGATCGGACAACATCATACTCACAATTCCCTTTCTCCTCAGCAAGGCCATAACATTCCTTCAATTCAGAAAATACTTTGAGTCCTCATTACTGTTTTGTGGAGACTGGGGCAGCTGTTCTTGTTCTCCAGTGCTGCAAAAAAAGAGTTTTACGGGCCTAACTCCCAGCACAACAGACGAAGAAAGGCCCTGAAATCTGATGCATAGCTTCAAAGAATAAATTATCTGCAAATTTCTTGCTCGTTCTTCTCGCCCCCAGCTTCTGGCTTTTGTCTTTTCCCTTACAAAGCGTTCCTTCTTGTTCTTACAGCAAGACCTACCGTTCTTTGCTTATTTACTTTCCTCAAAGAGCTGAAACAGATAGGCATGTCTTGAGTACTTTCGCCTTCTTTTTCCAGCAAGATACAGCTTGCCCTTGCTGCAAGTTTCGTTCTGTACATCCTCAGCAGGAGAGAACAAGCAAAGTGCAGAACTTGCAGCTCACCAGAACAGCTTCCTCCCTCCCTCACCTCAAGCAACAGAGGTCTAGGACCACGTCAATGCAACCCATTTAAGCAGTAGCTCTTTTTTTGTAGAATTCTACTGACTCAAACATGTAATGTTCCACCAATGCAGAGTTTCGGATGAAGTATCAGTTATTTAAGATGATTTTGTTGGGAATAGCAACCTTCTTCAAGCCTCCACTAGTAATTTGTTTGAATATTATTATGTTTGCTTACTGTATTATAAATCTATGTTTTGGTATGCAGCTTTCCCTTTGCTCTATGTTTCTTGAGGTTGTGGGAGGGGCTGCAGACCACATGATCAGATCTGGGATTGCTGAGAGTTCAGACTCCACTTTAGGACACAGAGACGCCATGAGACTTTAGACTGTTAAGAGCAAGCTCATGTTGCTGTTGATTACAAGAAAGATGCCCTGTGTTATCTGCATAGACAAGCCTATCTGTAACTGGATTGACAAGTTACGTACCTGTATGTTGAATACATGAAAGTTGTGAGTAAACCAGATATGTTACTTTTAACAAAGTCTACTTTATTTTTGTCTCTTGAGAGCATGATATAGAAACAAGTATTTTATGGGAGAGTAGATGTTTTTGGGTACTAAAAAGAATACTTCTGAAGAACTGCTATATTTTGTGCATTTGCATAACTCCTGTTCCTAACAGATCAGAGACAAATAGGTTATCAGTCTAACAACTGAAAGCCAAATTGCCTTGCATAAGTACATGTGGATATATACCACTAAAGAGAAGATTTTACTCAGATGAATTTTTGGCTCTTCCCTGGAAGATCATACTTTTCCAAAAGGTTATGATTATGATTGTGAATGCCATTTTCTCCAAAAAGTTATGGAGATTCTGGTTTTCCAAAAGGATATGATCTTTAAAAGGTCATGCCTTTCCAAAAGATTTTTCTTAAGACTTACAGTACATTAAATGCTACATTTTAAATTTTGTTTTAGAATTTTCTGATTAAAAAAACAATGTGATTGTTATTGCCCCTTAATGTTATTGCTTCATGTTATTACTGATCATTTTAATTTTCAGGCAATTACTGTAAAGGTATTTTATCATGTGTAGCAATAATTTCATATAGCTTTTTGTTTTAATGAACTGTTATACTTTATTGAAGCCACCCCCCTAAAAAGCTAGATCTTTCTAAAAACACACAGTATACATATTTATATACACATATTTTTTTCAGGAATAAGACTTTCTGTTGATTATTTTCTGCTACTCTTACTATTTAAAACAACTCTGTATTGTAACCTCTTACATCTCCAACTATGATCCATGATTCCTGCCTGTTTACATTGGTTCTATAAAGATAGTAGTCTTTCAAAAGGCTTTCCTTTAAATATGGCAAAGAATTCCAATTTCTAGAACATCCTCTTACGAAACGACATTTTGAAGTGTTTGTAAATATGCCTTACATTTCATTTTTCTGCATAGAAACACATTTACAAAACAAACAAATATTCAAATATGTCCATCTATGAAAGCAGCAGCAGTCCCTGGAAAAGAAAACCTCAAAGGGACTGAGAGTGTGTGTCCTGTTTTACTAGAAGGCAGCAATGCAAATGTATCCAAAATCCTATTTCTTGCATTCCCAAACTCAATTCAATATTAGGCAACTAGCTATCGGACAAAACTCCCTGACATTGTCCTCAGTCTACACACAGAAACACATTTCCTGCTGCAGAAGGCCCACTGCACTAGAGGCCCAGGTGGACGAAGATGAGCAGAAGAGATGCTGAGTGATTTGGAAACGAAGACAATGATATTTCTTTACAAGACTACAAAATCAGATTCACAATCTTCTACTAATTTCTTAGCTTGGATCAAAATATCAAAAGGAATCTATACAATATGCTGGTGTGTACACCGGTTTACCAAACCCCTTCTAATTCTCATCCAATCTCAAAGATTGGCTGCGGTGAGGAAAAGACGTGTACTTCAATTCTTTATCGTTAATTCTCAAATGTCAGGGTTTCAGGTTGAAGAGAAAAAGTAGGTTTCAGTATTTGCACTGTTCTATCCATGGATGTACCAACCCCTAATGAGTAACCTTCTGCTTCTTGACAGGGGGTTGGACTGGATGGCCCACGAGGTCTCTTCCAACTCTATGATTCTATATTGCTGGATGTGAGGTTACTGTTGCTTTTAACAATAATTCTTAAATTTTGATGACAAATAAAACCCAACTGTAAAATATAAAAATGCATCACTCCACAAGACTTAATGCACAGTAATATACATATCTACTCATATGAAAAAATGGAGACAGATACATGTCTATTTAGTTCCAGGCCCCATCTACACTGCCACTATAATACAGATTGAAATACATTATATGGTCAGCGTAAACTCATATAATGCAGTTTTAACTTAATTGAACTGGATTATGTGACCATATAATGCAGTTCAATCTGCTTTACAAAGGCAGTGCAGATAGGGACTCAGATTAAAGCAGAACTGGTGCTTTTAGCAGAAGTACAGTCAGGAGAGAGTGATGCACAAGCATAGTACTTAGTATAGCGGAGTAGCTTGCCAAAATCATGCTAAATGCCATTACGAGAATAATGCACTTTGATTGGTAGGTCAGGCACAGGCTGTGATTTGTGAAAGTACATCATGTGCCTTTCCTGATAACACCGGCCTTGATTGGTCTAGCTAGTTCCAACGTGCGTTTGTTTACCTTGTAGCTGATTGGTAGAAACTGCGCATAAGTAAATGAAGCCGTTCCTCCCTATTGGCACTGAGGGACGTTTTTAGAAATGTTGCAAATTCGGTACAGGACGCTCATACAGCAGATAATACACTGTGGGAATGAAGAATTAATAACTGCGTAGTGCTGTTTAACAAATGAGAACGCAAGTAGAATGAACTGCCAAATAATGTGATATCTAATTGGATAATAGAAATGTGTTGATGATGTGTTGATGATGTGGTAATCATGTGAACCAATGAAGAATGATGAAGACGGGACCTGCCGCCATAGCGTGTATATAAGGGTTAGTAAGAGAATGTTGAGGGTTCTTGCCCTGAGGCAGCTCATTCTGTGGGCAGGTCCCGTCAGCTGACGTTGTGCAAATAAACTTTGGCTTCATTTGAATGCAATACGGTTGTTGCGTCTTCCCTCGTTCCTGTGCCCGCACGTCCCCGCAACCTGGGAGTAAAAGGTAACATCCAGGGAGTTTTGGGACTCCAGATTTGCTGCTACAAGATAAGGAAGTATAAGATTGAAGCTACCCTTTCCCTGTATGTTAGGCACTCGACAGAAAGTGTCAGAACAACCTTTTAAAGAAAGGCAATGATTGATTTGTCTTCCAAAATGGTAGCAGGCATAGATAAGCACATGACATTCAGTATCAGTAAACAAGACCATGGGCCAATGCAAAAAAAATCCTTTCAACAAAGAGCACTCTTTTAAAACAACTAAGCAGACACTCTGCATTTCAATATGGACACAGAAGACTTGTCTGCCAAAGTTATATGTGCCATTTTCCACACTGCAAAGGTTGGCCAAAGTTCAAGGTAGACTATGTTTGACTTGAGTCTCACATTCATTTTTGATGACGGAAAACTGCTACTCCTCCAACACCATTTTCACGCCCAGGATAGGATACATCTCATTTTCCGCTGTGCAGCAGTGCAGAAAATAAAATGATGCTGCATCATTCAGTAGTAATTCCAATTGGCTATAGTTTCCACATAAATCTAGCTTTCTAGATTAAGTTTTTAAAATAGAGTAGAAACTAATACGTCTGTCTCGATATCTTCAGCTGGGCCCACATAAAATCAACAGAGAGAAAAGGATCAGAGAGCCATCCAAATCAACAGACTAATCATCTGTTACACAAAATCTTTAATAACAGGATCATGCAAAAAAGGACACAAAAATTTTTTTAAAACCCTACTTAAATAATGTATAATGGCTAGGTATGAAGACACTAATATGAAAGGGACAATAGAATCTGCAAGGCAAAAGCAAGGAATTAGAAACATAATTAGGGGAAAGATGTACACAGATAAAAAGGACAAGAAATCTGATTGTTAGGCTATAAAAGATACCAAAGAAAAAACTCTGGACCATTTGTCAGGAAGATTACTTAACAGGCCAGATAGGACACTGCCATTAATGCTCTTCTTTAACATTGCAAGAATGGTGTCAGTCAGCCAAGGGAATGTGACAAGCACAAACAGAGAAAAGTGGAAGGAAGGCTAAAACGGTTCCTAGTCTATCAGTAGGGAAACAGAAAACACAATGCTTTCGGCAGTTTTGGCTTAGTAGTCATGGGCCAGAGGTTTAGCACAGCGGTTAAAACAACAGCTGCTAAAAGATCTTATCAACCAAACGTTACAGGTTCGAGACCCCGGCTGGCTTGGGCAGCCAGCTGTCAGCCCTACCTCTGTTTACCTAAGCAGTCGAAAACAGCCTAGCTGTGAGTAGAGAAATTAGGGACCGCTTTGCGGGGGAGGACTTTTATAACACCAATAAATAAGGAAGACCCGGAAGGTGGAAGGTCCTAACAGGCTGGCAAGCTCTTTGTCATAGGAGGATGAGGCAACGACATCCCCCCTGTGGCGCAATGGAGCAACAGCACCCCGGTGATACAACTGATAAGAACCTGGAAAGAACCTGTGGTTCAACTGGAAAAGAACCTCCTACTGTATATGTTGTATGTGCTGTATGTCAAATGCAAAAATGGCAGGGATTGTCTGCTTGTATGTGTACTGTAATCCGCCCTGAGTCCCCTTCGGGGTGAGAAGGGCGGAATATAAATAAAGTATATTATTATTATTATATAATGCTGGAATAACATGCCCTTCTTGAGGCACCAGAATGAATTCCAGCCAGACTTAGCTCTGAAAGGAAAATAACTTTTTTTATATAAAAAAAACCCTGACAGATGGAAGATAATGGCAATAAGCCAATATGTGACTCTTTTAAATATCCAAATCATTCTCACAGTTCATGGAAAGATTTTTCAGAGAGGCAACTATGGGTGCATCTACATGCAGAATTAATGCAGCTTGACAGCATTTTGCCATAACTTAATGCTTTTGAATCATGGGGGCTGTAGTTTGGTGAGACACCAGCATTCTGTGGCAGAAAAGGTTAAAAACATTGCAAGACTACAACTTTCATGCTTCTATAGCACTGAACCATGGCAGTTTAAAATGATGTCAAACTAAATTAATTCTACAGCACCTTTTGCCATTATATGGCAACAATCACCCAAAGGATCCTATGGCACTTCAAGGAGATACATCGCTATTCAGGTGACAAGAATTTTCCCACCTCAGAATTCATGGTGTGTTCACACTGCTAATTGTTTCATTTCTTAAATCAAAATAGGAGAAGGCAATGGAAGGACTTTTTTTTCTTCAAGGCATCAATCATTATTTTAAAAGAATTTCCATAACCTTTTACCACACATACAGTGTTCCCTCACTTATTGCCGGTGTTACATTCCAGGACCACCCGCAAAAAGTAAAAATCCGCGCAGTAGGGATGGTACATACAATAGAGCCCCGGTTATCCCACCCTGCACTCCTTTGCTCGCTCCTTCACCTTTTCCTCCATCGGTCACTCACTCACCGGGCTGAGTGCTGGTTCTGCCACTGTGACCCGTCCTGGTGAGTGGAGTGAGCAAGGGGAGGTGGCAGCGGCAACAGAAACCTGGAAGAGGCAGCCAGGCTCCTGCTTCTGCAGCCGCTGCCACCTTTGCCACCCTTCTTGCTCGCTCGCTCACCTCCCCCTCGTGCGCTACTCAACAGACCAAGTCCTGGTTCTGCCGCCGGGACCCGCCTAGTGAGTGGGCAAGCAAGGGAGGGAAGGGTGAGTGAGCAAGTGAGGGTGGCAAGAGCAGCAGCAACGGCAGAAGCAGGAACTTGGCCACCTCTTCCAAGCTCCTGCTTCTGCCGCTTCTTCTGCCTTTGCGGCCCTCCCTCGCTCACCCACCCTCCTTTGCTCGCTCACTACTTACCAGGCCGCGTCCCGGTGGCAGAACCAGGACTCGGCCCAATGAATAGCAAGAAAGGAAAAGCGCGAAACAGTGAGTCTGCGAAAAACAAACCACGAAGTAGCAAGGGAACACTGTGCATATATCCTTTTGGTAAACTGAAAACATTTAAATCATACCTCTTACCTCAATAGGACAGAACTTAACATTCCATACTATACATGAAGCTTTACAGAATCACTGAAACTATTTACCACACCCATCTTGAACTATTCTTATTTATAATTACAAAACATCAGTTAGAAAATATGCTTAAAATAATCTTAGTTCTACAAAGGAGACAGTAACTGAAAACATAATATAAGCAACAAGTCTACAGTATCAGAAGCTCAGGCCCAGAACTAGAAGTTAGCAAGACCACAATAAATGTAAGGATCTTTGCTCTACAAGTGACTGTTTTATTTGTCTCTATCCTTCCTTTCTCTGAATAATGTAACTAAAAGCAGCTAATTACATATTTAAAACATTACAGATTAAAAACTATACAAGAGAATGAATAAATCATGAAATATGATTTAAAAAACAATTGAATCCATTTATAAAGTTAAAAGAAATTACAGTTCATTAAAAGACTTTGCATAAAACAGCATTGCAGAGCATTATAAGCCCAACTCTAGTCAGTTCATAAAAATCTCAAAAATGCTTTGATCTGTCACTGAAAGGAGAGCAAGGATGTAGCTATCCTGGCATCTCTAGGAAGGCAGTTACAATGTTTGGAGCAGCCACTAAAAAGGACCTTTCCCTTGTTTCCACGAAATGAGCCTGAGAAATCGGTGGGACAGAAAGAAGGGCCCCTCCAGATGACTATAGAGCTTTAAGGGGCTCATAAAGGAAGATACAGCTCTTCAAATAGTCTGGTCCCAAATCATATACTATTTGGAGTGGAGGCCACAAGGGGGTGCTAGACGGAGAAGGACAATCCATTTTACGGAGGAGCGGGGGTTGAAGGAGTTAAACCATTTCCCTGTTTTCCTGTTATTTCCCCACCCCCCACCCACATGTTGCTGTCATAGAAATAATAATTGTTTATGATATGGAAAGGGCGGAGGAGAGAATAACCAGTGAAAATGGGGGAATTTCTTTCCTGCTTCAACTCCAACCCCCCATAAAATGGACTGTCCTTCTCTGTCTAGGCCCCCTTTTGGAGTCCGCCAAACAATACCAGAGCCTCCATTTCAAAACTAGAACTTTGAATTGTTCCTGGAAATGAACCAGCAGCCAGCGGGTCTGTTGCAACAAAGAGATGTCTGCTCCCTGTAGTAAACGCCAAGTTAACAACCTACTTGCTGCTCTTTGGACCAACTGAAATTTCTGAGCACTTTTCAAAGCAGCCCAATGTAGAGCACATACAGTGATCCAAACAGGATGTAAGCAAGCTGTGTATACCCTAGCCAGATCTGACTTCTTCAGGAATTGGTGCAGTTGGTGCACTACCTTTGTGTGAATGAATTTCCAATCATTGCTGAGATCTGGGCCTCTAGGCTCAGAACTGAATCCCCTCAAAACTGCAATCGCGAGTTTTCAAGGGGCATGTAACCCATCAAACACAAGCTGAGCCCCTAGTCCTAGATCTATGTTTTGACTGACTAGGAGTACCTCTGCCTTGTTTGGATTAAACTTCGATTTGTTTGCCCCCATCCACTCCATTACAGTTGCCTGCACCAGTTTATCAGAGAAACGTCTTCATTGGACTAATAGACAAACATCATCAACATACTGGTGACACTTCACCCCAAAACTCTAGATACCCTCCCAGTGGTTTTGTAGATGTTAAACAGCATAGGGGACAATACAGAACTCTGAGGGACACTGCAGGTCGGTGGCCTAGGAGTCAAACAAGAATAGCTGAGAGCATCTTTCTAAGAATGAATGGGGCCACGGTAGAGTAAACTCCAAACTCTAAAAGACACCATGTTTAATAGTGTCGAAAACCAGCAAAACCAACAGGGAAACAATCCTCCTATCCAGTTCCCTGCATCCACCAAGGCCTACAAGATCAGGGATCTTGCTGCCTTCCTTACCCATTTGTGATCGATCATTCATATATGAAAGCACTATACATTTTTATGTATCACTGGATAACACATTTTGGTGCTTCAAATGTTAGACCCTTTTCTGAGTACATTTCACCTGCTGATTCCAAAAATGGCACCAATTTTCCCTTATCAGCTCTAGATTTTGACACAGAGAACACATGCCATCTACCAGCTTTTGTCTGCTTGCTCATAGAAAATCATGATAACCATATCTAAGAAACTAGAATTGATGGAAATCTAGCAAAACAAGAGGTAAGATGGGAAGCCCACATTCAAACTCTGGGCATCATCTCACTATGCATAGTGATGCTAAACAGAGAAAGAGTCTTGATAATTGGCCAAGGCAGCTGAGACTGTCATACATATGTGTTTCAATGCAAAACTGAACTATTTCACTAATTTAATATTTGAATGTTTCAAATGACTTCCATGGTTTCCACTTGTCTATCTCCAGAATAGCTATGACCTATGACTTTTACTCAACTGACTCAGAATAGGATTCGGATTTCATACTACAGATCACAGAATCCTGTACCACTGGTTACATGGACGGGTGTTTCTGTGAACTGAAGTCTAACAACTGAGGACTTTAAATGTAGTTTAGATTCTTGTGAAAACCACAGTAATTTTGACAGAATCACAGGGTTTCTGCTGAAAGCATATATTTTGTGTTAGATATGCATGGGTTGAAAGGACATGTCATAAATTACCAGATCAGAATATGTATTAGGCCCTTTCTACACTGCCATATAAAATTCAGATTATCTGCTTTGAACTGGGTTATATGGCAGTGTAGACTCATATAATTTTGTTCAAAGAAGATAATATGGATTATCTGCTTTGATAATCTGTATTATATATATATTTAAAAAAAGATAATCTGTATTATATGACAATGTGGAAGGGGCCTTAGAGACTGGCATAAAAGACAGACTGAAACAGGAGGTTCATAGGGGACAAAGGTGCACAAAAGTGTTAGTTTTAACTTTTAAGGCCTTACATGGTCTGGGGCCAGTATACTTGAGGGATCGCCTGTCCCCATATAGTCCCTGGAGATCAGAATCTCTTAGCTATTCCTAGCATGAAGTCTTACCATCTGACAGCAACCCGGCGAAGGACTTTCTCTATCATCGCCCCAGTTTTGTGGAATGATCTGCCCCCTGAGACTCGGGCTTTGCGAAATTTGGTAATTTTTCACAAAGCTTGTAAGACCTTGTTTAGACAAGCCTTTGAGTCTTAATGATATTTTAATGTGTATTGTTTTATTACTGTGCTGAAATCCTGTAAACCGCCCCGAGCCTCTGGAAGTGGCGGTGTACAAATCGAATAAATAAATAAATAAAACAAAGCAAGAGAACTGGGTAGCTTTAGAAAAAAGTAAACTGAAGCACAAGGAGCCAAAATATACAGAGCTGAAGGAAAGAATAGTATAATCATAGTAAGCAGGAGTAAAGAATCTGGAAGTGCATACTGAATACACTGATGAAAAAGACACATGGTTAGAAGAAAGGCCAGTGAATAGTCAGATCTTTATGTACTTGTTTTATTGTAAATGTTGATACTTGTTACTGAGTTTACACAATGGGGCAAGTTAATTTAAATTAAATAATATTTGTTCTGGCTGGCTGAACTAACTGGTCCCTATGGAAGGAGTAACTACTTTGCTCCACAATACAGAAGCACTTGAAAGCAAGGAGCGGTAAAGTTATGACAATTAAGGGAGAAC
Source organism: Anolis apletophallus (assembly GCA_030556195.1). Taxonomy (NCBI): domain Eukaryota; kingdom Metazoa; phylum Chordata; class Lepidosauria; order Squamata; family Anolidae; genus Anolis; species Anolis apletophallus. The sequence continues at coordinate 117,138,585 of JARBWK010000008.1, forward strand.
TAAATGAGCTTTTATCACTTTCTATATTAGAGCACAGGCAGGTGAAATTGGGTTGAACTGACTTCAGATATAAGCAAGTTATTTATCATAGATCTGCTGCCAAGCGCCTGGGTTAATTGGCTCTATTTTACATGCAAGATTATTTTATATTGTGAAATGTTGCATCAAATGCTTTCCCAAAGCCTTGAGCTGGAACAGGGTATAAATCTGGATTTATAAAAGGTAGTAAACGCTGGATTCTGCCACCCTACTCCACTCCCTATAAATATGTTTAATGTCCTATGAGCAGTAGTCATATATAAACTTTCTAATATAAGGACAGGAAGTTGACAAACAACTACCAGTACCAGGGACTCCCAGTTTCTAAGAACTATCATAACAGTAACAACTCTAACACTGTCCTGCTTGCCTTCTGGGGCTGCTTATAATTCTTTAAATGTGAGTTTCTCTGCACTGAGGAAACAATTCTAGACACCGTGATCCATGGGCACTAAACTAAGTGTAATTATTAAAATGTGTGTGTTGATATGCTGTTCTTTCTTCAGGGAACTTAAAAACAATGTAGATAGGACTCACAAGCTATCCACGGTCATGCAGAGATCTGCTTAATTTTAATTACACAACAGTATAATGTGCCCTCAGGAAATTTTCTGGTTCATAACTATGTATCACATCAAAAATGGTCCTGTTTTATAGCTGTTCTAAGAATTTCAGAAATGTCCGGGATGAAGGGTATAAATGCCAAAACAAAATGAACAAAAGCATGACGAATGTCCCAAATGCTGTTGTGACTATTCTCTTATGAATGCAGTTGGTCCTAGTGGAATAAGCTCCTGGAATTTTGGTGGTAACTTTTTTTTTCCAATAGGAAGACGAACATTGGCACAGCACAAGTCAGAAAAGAGTTTTGCAGGCCAGCCTGGAAACAGTTCTCGAAACATCCAAACATACAGCCACTTCAGACATGAGCTGAGTTTGGCTAGACTTCCTATAAGGGCAAATACAAATACAGACAGTCCCCAAGTTACAAACATCCGACTTCTAAACAACTCATAGTTAAGAACGGAGGTGAAACAACAGGAAATGAGGGAAATCTACCCCTTGGAAGGAAAATTCACTCCGGAAAGAATTATCATGGAGAAAAGGTGTCTCCACTGAAGCTTTATCATCAAGCCTTGTTTCCAAAACAAGCCAAATTTTGCAAAATGCAGTTATCACATGGACAGAAAAATAGTTGAAATCTTCTGAACAGAGGGCACACACAGCAAAACAAACACCAGAAGGGTGTTAACCCGTCCCTATGCTATTCGAGGCTTATATTAGGTAGGTAGATAAGTAGGTGGATGGATGGAGTTACACTTAAAAATATACATGTTCCTACTTACATACAAATTCAATTTAAGAACAAATCTACAGAACCTATCTTGTTTGTAACTTGGGGATAGCTTATACTCACAGATCAGTTGCCCCTTTCTGAAAAGAACCTATAACATATACAAGTACTGTAAGTGCAAAAGCAGCATGTTTCTGTAGTGCTTGACCTCTCTCTTGGAACAAAAGGCTGAACTGATGATCCTGAAACCCTTCAAGGGCTGCAATCCATCTTTTAAATGTTTGCAGTCATCTCTCCAATGTTAAAAACTATTATTTTTTCAAAACTGAAATGGTCTTCCAACCACACTGCATATCAACTAGATAGATCAAATAGCTTGTAGGGAGAGCTTTATACACTGGAGTGGAAAAGAGGAAAAATGAAATGCAGAAATGTAGTGCAAGAGGATAAACATGCAGGCATGGGCAAACTACGGCCCTCCAGGTATTTTGGACTTCAACTCCCACAATTCCTAACAGCCAGTAAGCTGGCTGGGATTTCTGGGAATTGAAGTCCAAAACACCTGGAAGGCCAAAGTTTGCTCATGCCTGATTCCTAGACTGTGCAGGAACAATGTGAAATAATTAACAAGTATAGAAGATAGCCAAGCTTACATCAAATCTGGGAAATACCACCTTTTAAACTCTTGTAAAAGGACTGCCCTAAAAGTTGAAAAGATTGCAATTTAGTCTTCTTTTTCTATACTGTCCAATTTCACATGTCATCCAATTTCACATTAAAATTCCCCAAGTATGCAATTTATCGCAAAAGTGAACAGCAATACACAATGAATGGAAGACTGAGGCCTCATCTATATTGACCATTTAATGCAGTTCAACGCTAGCTTCAAACTGCAGCAGCCAGACAAACAAAAACATGGGAAACATATGCTGACCAATACTCTGTAATCACCATTTGGACCTCAAACTGGTTTCCAAGATTTCCTATGTAATCACCTGTACAGCAAAATCACTTTTTCAATATCTGTTTGAAACTACATTAAATGGTCAGTGTAAATAGGTAAATAGGTCTAAGTAGCCAACAAGAGATAATAAATGTAGACTTCATTTTATTTCTGTTACAAATATTTCCTGTCTTTCTTTTAATGTATATCTTGCACATGAAAATTCAAGCGTGCAGCATTAGAGGGATTTTAGGAAGCCATGATTTTGAAAGTATTTCATCAACAAAAAGTTGGATTAAAGAGCACACATACCCAAATACGGAGGATCCAGATTTCAACCTCTTTTACATTCATCCAATGCTTTAAAAGCATTGGGGGGAGGGAGAAAAACATAACAGAATGTACAGTACATCAGAATGTATACATAGAATATTTCAAAGGGAAACTACTGGAATCAGACAAAGTGAAGGAGAATCAAACAGATTCAAACATTTAGAATTCATCAAAGTAACCATACTTTAGTAACTATAACTAACAAAAAGTATAGTATTAAACAGATATCTGGATTTTTTTGAAATCTTTGACTTAGAAAACTTTCCAATGTCCTAAACTGAGGATGATCTACTTTAATTTGTTTATTGGACTTCGTACTAAAGGTAAGATCCTAACAGCTTCGAACACAAATGTTTGATTGAGGAAAAAATTAAACACATTTACTTCTAAAATTTAACATTAGTCAGCCGACCCTAAATTGCCTGATTTCTAAGAGTCTACAGCAGTGAGATTTAGCCCTTAAAATGGATACAATACATTTGAAAAGTTTCCCCTTACATCACTGCCAACAACAATGACAAAAACTGTTTGCAAATAGTAGTGCGTCGATGATAAGAATATCATGAAGATCAGCATTGTGTTTTAGTTGGCAGTGCTGGCCTAACCAAATATAAAAGCAGCACTTCTCTATGGTTTTTTTTTTTTACCAATACAAAATCCATATCAATCTATCTGTCACAGACCACTCTGAGAGTTCGCTCTGACAACTAGCTTATCCCACCTGCACTTGAGAGGGTTACTTCTCTCAGAGAGTGGATAGATAGCTATGGCCATGATAGCTATACCACCCATGGGCCACCTATATAAACATTTGCCATGGAAGGAGAAATGCTACTATAGACACACTGCCTCAAGCCTTGATTATCACCTTTTCAGGTCAATAATTATTGCTTCTCATCACTGCTTTGTGTAGTATTGATGGGGAAAATTATAACACGCAGTCATCAGGGAAAGGAGATATACAGACGCGTATACACATAAATACCACAATTAGTATTTATGGCAATTGTGGTTAAATGTATGCATAATGGAATACGCATGTACACCACAATTGGTATTTATGCCAATTGTGGTGAAATGTATGCATAATGGCAACACAGTATGTAATGCTTTCCCAAACATTACGACATACTGTAGAGTTGAACCTCTGGTACTGCCCCCTTAGCCAACTCTAAGCACAGCAGGGTTGGGAACAGGGGTACATTTGCCCCCAGACTTCTTCAATTTCTTCTGCAGACTCTCTCAAAAGAGCAACCGGCTGTGACATCACTCCCTTTCGCCATTTTGAAAGAGACTACAGAGGCAAATGGAGATACTGGAAGTAGTGAGAGGTTCAGGGGGATTGTATGAGAGCTATCTCATGTGTCCATATGATTAGAGGGTTTTTGCCTGAACATTTTTCCAAGCCATATTTTTTAAAAATTGGGTTAGGGGGCTTTGAAACACTGGTGGAAGAATTCAGGGGGTACAAAAAGAAATCTACTAATGCACACACGTCCTATGGGTCACAGTGATACGACACATATAATATAGTACAAGAAGGCAGGGTGGCTGGCCTTCCATTGAACTTGGTTTAGTTATTCCAACAATAGTGACACTTGCTTATTAAAGCAGAACTCCCAAAACAAAACTCAGTTACTGTCACTTATATTCTATATATGGTTACTTGCATTTACTTACTAGGTGATCCCAAAGTTAATACAAGTACTGATTCTAACCATAAAGTCAAAACAGTTTAACAAATTCTTGATAAACAATACAATCAATATTGGTATTGTGTGCATTACTGGTTCAGTGGGAGATAAAAAAAATCTAAGACAGTGTATTAAAAAGTGGATATCGCAGTGTAACAGAAACCATGTGGAGGTGGGCACAAGCTCTTTCTTTTGTGATCCATCCCATAATATTCCCATACAGCAATTGTCCTGGTTTAACACCCAAGTAGCTTTACTTGTAGTTCAAGGTGGCTTTAGCTCATGACAACATAGACAGAATTTTTCCTAACACGTATGTTTGCTGGACCGTACAACTTCAGGCTGCATATGGGGACAAAATGTTTGTATATTCCTTCCATATTCAAAATAAACATGTCAGAGAAGATCCCTGAAAAGGCTGTATAGAATGACCAAGATGAATTTCAAGTAGGAGAGCATCCTAGCCTTTTGCCTGAATTTAATGTCAACTCGAGATACAGTTGATTCTTTAATGAAGGAGAATTGAAAGCCTCCAATTACCAGACCTGCTGTGAAAGGGAGATCCACAACCTGGGATCAGCCACTAAGAAGGAGCTATCCCAAATCGTCAGAAATGTGTCTGGGATTATGGGGGAAGGAGAGACACACCCCCATAGATTTTTGTTCACAGGTTGGCTTATGTTGTGAGATACCGTTTTTCAAATAGCCTGGACCCAAACCATGCAAGGTTTCAATGTAAGGTCATAGCCACCACTTTGGATTGTGCCAAGAAACACATTGGCGGCCAATAACCAGAATTAACCATCTCATCCTAACTAAAAATTATGAAAACCAACAAAAATAGTGGTCTGAGAGCAACAAAAACTGCTCAGTGCAAGCCATGGTCACATTTTGCTCACCCTTGGTGTAGGGCTTCTTTTTAATTTCTCAACATCAAGAATAAAAAAAAAACATTTATTTCTTGCAGTGAAAGCCTATTTTGGCCTTTCTAACTTTCTATATCAAGAACCCCCAAGTTGCTCTGCCCTCTTTTTTTTCTTTCAGTCTTTTTTCTCAGAAGGCTGCAAAAGAATTTCATACCTTTTAGGCCAATTGGTTTCACAGAAGAACGGTTATCCTTCTGTAGTTTAAATTCACAACTTCACAATCTAATTTTTAAGGAACATTGCTGCCTCATTAACACTCCATGGAACAACCTTCTGAATAGTCATTATTCTGGACTTTTAAGACAGACTTGCAAATTAGCTTTATAAAAATAACTAGTGTCTGTTATTTTACTAGCTCTCCTACCTACATAAATCATCAGTGTTAATAATGCGTGCCTAAAAAGCAAACAAGGAGCAGTTTATAAAAGTGCCCGATCACTTAAAAACCATTCATACTAATCAGGCTGATCAGTTGAGTAGCTCTTTAAAGTCTTCCTTCAACCTATCTTCCTATACAATCAACAGTTCCAACCGGTTGAAATGGCCGATCTACCCAGGAATCTAATTGTGAGAACTACTAAAAATCATGATGTGGAATGGCACTACACCATCACCATCATCATCATCATCACCATTTAATTATGTTTCCATTCTTGCTCAGCTGCATTCCTATCTTTTCCACTGCAATTACTCACTGCTAACATCAAACAATTGGGCTCCATGCTGCTGTTTATTCCCTGTGTGCCAGGATTTAACAGCAAGGCATACCGAGATGTTCTACACTCTTGCCCCTGTTGTGGAGCTCTTCCAAGAGCTCATGACTCAATATGTGATGGAAGAGCTTCACTTTGACAAGTTACTTCATATACAATGGAAAATTTTCACTTTCATAAATTACTATAGAGAAGGGGTGCACTCTCAACAGTTTTGGGGGTAGTGAAGTTATAGTCTACATAACATCTTATTGATCATATATGCCAGTGCTGTCCAACTTCTGCCGACCCAAGGGCCGGACTTTCTGGGGGCCGATCACCTGGGGGCCGAGTGGCCACGCCCCCAGCCACGCCCCCGGCCACTCGGCTCTGCCCCCTCTCCCAAAGCGTCACAATAGCCTTGGAAGCGGGTGATTTTGCCCACTTCCGAGGCTGTTGTGACGCTTTGGGAGAGAGGGAGGAGCCACGGGGAGCCTTCCACGGCTCCGCCCCCCGATCTCGCAGCGGTGGCGCGGAGAGAGGGATGGAGGGGGCGGTGCAGGGAGAAGGAGCTAGCTCTCTTCCTCCTCCCTGCCCTGCCTCCCCCTCCCCGGCTGCCTTTTTTTTTAAAAAAAAAAAAAGGAATTTTTTTAAATAAAAAAATTAAAAATGACGGCCAGGGGCATAGCGGGGGCCGTGTCCAACAGGCTGGGGGGCCGTGTACGGCCCCCGGGCCGTCAGTTGGACAGCCCTGATATATGCCATTGATCCTGCGCTTTTGGACATCTGATGGGGTAAAACTTTCCAAAAGTCTTAATTAATCCAACAATGTATATTATCACATTACAGATGTAACTGAAGAACATAAGACAAAAGAATGTCCACATGGCAAAATCAATGTAGAAGGAAAGATGAGTAATAAATTAATCATGATTCTTATTATTATTATTTGCTGCATTTATACCCCACTCTCTCTCACCTCAAAGGGGACTCAGAGTAGCTTACAAATTATATGTGCATACAATATATTATATTATTAGCATAGCACAATATTAGCATTATATATGACTATGTTGTACTATAGTTCAGGACTCCCTGAAACAACATCTCAGGCTCGGCCATATTGATCATTGATCACCAACAATGGTCCACCCTGGCCTCACATCGGGAGGCATGGAGACACAATGCTGCGGCCTCTTTCAAGAAGACATGCCGAACGGGTCTCGAAGAGAAATGACAACGTAGAAACAACATCACCCAAGGAGACTTTCTGCTGTGCTTTCTGCAGCTGGACTTGCCTATCTCAGATTGGCCTTTTTAGTCAACACGCTTGTACAAAGCGTGGGATGAGTCCTTCCTAAGAATCTTCGTTCGCAAAGTAATGCCGAGAGACTATATTACTATACTGTAATATTATTTGTAATATTACATGTAATATATAATTCATATTATTATATTGTATTATTATTACTATTATACTGTATAGCAGTATAATATTATTATCAATAGTATGTATATACAATATATTATATTATTAGCATAGCACAATATTAGTATTATATAGTACTATATTGTGGCTTGGGAGGGGTGGTTCCAGCTGATGGCACATGAGACAAGGTGGAACTATCTTCCTGGCTTTCCCTCTTCACTCTGGCCCCAGAGCGGCAGTTGGTGCTTGGGGGAGGGGTCCTCAACTGATGGCACAGGAGACAAGGTGGAACTGTCTTCCTGACTTCTCCTTCTTATTAATATTATTATTGGGCATAACAAAACTGTATTTGGGAACTCGACTTGGCATTAGCTTATCCTATTTTAAAAATAACTTTAATAACTGTGGAGGAGGAAGCTTTTAAGCAACGATCGCTTTTCCCTCCGCTGCAGTACAGTTGACAGGTGGCGTGGCATCTGCTCAAAGTTATTTTATGCAGAAGCAACATCAGATACTGACCTAGCAAAGAATACTGAACTTTTCGCTCAAGTCATTGTTGAGTCACAGCAAGACAAATTTCAAAACGGTTATTGTGCCATGGTTATGCTCCCTCCCCTTCAGAATCAAGGCAGAAAATCCCACATGATCTGCTTTGAATTTGGTTATCTGAATCCACACTCAGAAAAAGTGGGAATGTGCTCTAATGATCATTCAACAAGTTTGATAAGGCATTACAGTGCTCATGAGCCAATGACAAAGTGGATCTCTGCTTACATCCTACCCAGGGCTCTTATTATTATTTATTAAAAACTTTTGTACCCCGACCTTCTCACCTCTATCGAGGGACTCAGACCGGCATTACAGCAAAATTCAATGCTATACAATTTAAAAACAACAACAACAACCTATTAAAATACATAAAAACCCAGCATAAAACCACATCACCACTAAAACAATTCCACTCAATCTCTAAACGTGGTCATTCATTCAGACAATAGCCAATCTCAACCTATTCTGGGAAGGCTTGGTTCCACATCCAAGTCTTCACCAGCCTCCTAAAGGACAACAGAGAGGGGGCAGATCTAGCATCACTTGGGAGAGAGTTCCACAGCCGAGGGACGACCACAGAGAAGGCCCTGTCTCTTGCCCCCACCAGCCGCGCTTGCGAAGCTGGCGGGACTGAGAGCTGGGCCTCTCCGGAGGATCTTAATGTTCTTGATGGTTCGTAGGGGAGAATCGTTCTGAAAGGTAAACTGGGCCAGAACCGTATAGGGTTTTGTAGGTTAAAACCAGCACTTTGAATTGTGCCCGGAAGCTAATTGGCAGCCAGTGGAGCTGGCGCAGCAAGGGAGTTGTATGCTCCCTGTGCCCCGCTCCTGTTAGTAACCTGGCTGCCAAACATTGGACTAATTGCAGCTTCCGAGCGGTCTTCAGAGGCAACCCCACATTGAGAGCATTGCAGTAGTCTATTCGGGATGTTACCAGAGCGTGGACCACCGTGGCCAAGTCAGACTTCCCAAGGCACGGGCGCAGCAGGCGCACAAGCTTTAACTGTGCAAAAGCTCTCCTGGCCACCGCCGAGACCTGGGGCTCCAGGCTCAGCGAGGAATCCAGGATCACTCCCAGACTGCGAACCTGCGCCTTCAGGGGAAGTGTAACCCCGTCAAGCACAGGCTGTAACCCTATGCCCTGTTCGGCCTTAGGACTGACCAGGAGAAACTCTGTCTTGTCTGGATTTAGTTTCAATTTGTTAGCCCTCATCCAGTCCGTTACAGCGGCCAAGCACCGGTTCAGGACTTGAACAGGTAGCAGGTGGGAAGGAGTGACAGAGTTGGACATCATCTGCGTACAGGTGACACCGCACCCCGAAACTCCGGATTATCTCCCCACAGTTCTATATCCCAGAATATCAAGGGGAAAAAAATCCCACTTTATCTGAGTGTGGATTCAGATAACCCAATTCAAAGCAGATCATGTGGGATTTTCTGCCTTGATATTCTGGGATATAAGGCTGTGTGGAAGGGCCCCCGGCCTTCTCTCGAAAGGGTTCTGCATTCCCCATTGTAAGTTTTTAAAAGATTGGGTTTGTGTAATGGAAAAGGTTTTCGGGAGATAAAAGAGGCAGAATGCATCCAATGAAGCCAACATCATTGACTTTCACCATACTTCACCAACAAGTTCACACCAATCACCTTTAACCAAGGGAGCATGCCAGACCTGAGCTTGTTTAGGTTCAGCACCACCTCACTCTCCAACTGCCACCAGGAAGGAAGGATGGGAGGCAGGCCTGCTGCTGCTCCCACCCACATGCTTCAGGGTGAGCAGCTCCTCTTACCTGTTGGCCTCAGTAAGTAACTTCTGCCACTTTATTCCCTTCTAGGCTAAACGGGAGGGAGCCTGTGGCCCAGGCGGGAGCAGTGGGAGGAGATCAAAACAATCACCCCAAAGGATAACTCTCCCCCACCGTCCCCTGGCCCCTCCTCCTCCTCTTCCAGCAGCCACAACACTCATGGCTCACTATTTGGCAGCATGTCTCCCTCTTGCAAGCCTGCAGCTGCAGAGGATCATTATTCCGCAAGGCCCCTGCAGCAACGCTACGCGCATGCGCAGCAGGAAAGGGCCAGGAGGGGGAAGGCAAGCCAGGAAGCTGCAGGATGTGACTACTGTTCCGCCTTGGATTCCCTTTGCGCATGCGCAGAAGGCCGGCGTGCCGCTCAAACTTTGGCGTGCCCCGGACTTCACCTGCCCCTCCCTTCCCGACGCAGCGCACGCGCCACTAACGCGCACGCGCCACCATTCCAATGGAGGCAATCACGCCGCGGCGCATGCGCAGCACCGCCTCAACGTTTTTTTCCCCCTCTCTGCCCCGCCCCTTCTCCCTGCGTCAGGCCCCCTTGGGCTCGTTATTTTGGAAGCGCCCGTCCGTTGGCGCGTGGTGTTCCCCTCCCTCTGCCCCTAGACGTCCTTCGCCGCCTTCGCCGCCCGCCCCGCCTCACCTGATAGCGATTCGCGGTGGCTGCGGCCGTCCCCTTGTGGTCTCCTCATAGCGCCCTGACCTGACACATCCGGGACTCTATCGTGACGTTGACGCGACGCTGCTTTCATTCAGGGAAGGGAGGAGGAGGTGGCGGGGCGGCGGCACTGCGCATGCGCGGCCAGGGATCTGTTTCCCCGCCTGAAAATGGCGGGAAACAGGCCAACCTGTTGAGATGTCAGTGAAAAGAAGAAGCACTGAGGTGACTTCCAGGCAGAGAAGAACCAGATTCTTCATAAGCATTTTAAGTCCTAGGTTCCTCATGTTTTATTGGCTATTCTAAAGCTTTTGACTATAAGAACATAAGAGGAGCCATGCTGAATCGGGCCTCAGCCCATCTAGTCCAGCATTCTGTGTCACACAGTGGCCCACTAGTTGTACACAGGGATCTCTAGCAGAAAGGAGGGCAAAACCCTCACCTGCTCCCGACCCCCACAACCAGTACCCGGGAAAATCCTGCCTGCCTCCATCAACACAGAGGTGGCACTTGGATGTCCATTTCAGTAACTACTGATTCCCTTGGTATCCATGAATCTGTCTAATCCTGCCTTGAAGCTGTCCAGGCTGACCGCTGTCACAACCTCCTCTGGAAGTGAGTTCCATAACCCAATGACCCTCTGGGTGAAGAAATATTTCCCTTTATTAGTCCTAACTTTCCTACCTTGGAGCTTTAGGGAGTGCCCCCTAGTCCTAGTGTTGTGTGACAGAGAAAATATTTTTCTTTATTCACCTTTTCTATCCCATGCATGATTTTATACACTTCGATCAAGTCACCTCTTAAACGCCGTCTTTCAAGGCTGAAAAGACCAAGGCGTTGCAACCTGATTTCATAAGGGAGCTGCTCCATCCCTTGGATCATTTTTGTTGCCCTTTTCTGTACCTTTTCCAGTTCCGTTATATCCTTCTTAAGTTGCAGAGACCAGAATTGTACACAGTACTCCAGATGTGGCCTCACCATAGATTTGTAGAGAGGTAATACAACATTTGCTGACCTATTTTCGATTCCCTTTCTGATCATGCCTAGCATAGAATTTGCTTTTTTCACTGCTGCTGCGCACTGGGTTGACATCTTCATTGAGCTGTCCACCAAGACCCCAAGATCCCTTTCCTGGTTTGTCTCAGAAAGCTTTGACCCCATCAATTTGTAGGTGTAGTTGGGGTTCTTTGCCCCGATGTGCATGACTTTACACTTGTTTAGGTTAAAATGCATTTGCCACTTTGTTGCCCATTCACTCAATTTCGAGAGATCTTTCTGGAGCTCTTTACAATCAGTTTCATTTTTAACTACCCTGAACAATTTAGTGTCGTCTGCAAACTTTGCTACCTCAGAATTCACTCCTACATCCAGATCATTAATGAATAAATTAAAAAGTAATGGTCCTAAAACTGAACCTTGGGGTACGCCACTTCTCACCTCTTTCCACCCAGAGAAATGTCCATTTATTACCACCCTTTGTTTCCTACAGTTTAGCCAGGTTCCAATCCAGGACAAGACCTGTCCTCTGATTCCATGGCTGAAGAGCTTATTTAGGAGCCTTTGGTGAGGGACTTTGTCAAAAGCCTTTTGAAAGTCAAGGTAAACAATATCAATTGGGTCCCCTTTGTCTATGTGTTTATTTACACCCTCAAAGAATTCTAACAAGTTAGTAAGACATGATTTGCCTTTGCAGAAACCATGTTGATTTTCTTTCAGCAATGCCTGTTCTTCTATGGATCACAATAAATGACTATGGATCACAATAAATTGTGGCAAGTTAGTGGTGGAATGGGATGCCACATCACCTTGCCTGTCTCCTGAGGAATCTGTATAAGGACCAAGTAGCAACAGTAAAAACAGGACATCGCTTTTCATAAATATAGTCGTCATTCGTGACATCTTCCTATGTAGCACAGGGAAGGACAGGGTATAAATAGACTACTGCAACACACACTACGTGGGGCTGCCTTTGAAGACTGGCCGGAAGCTTCAACTAGTCCAACGGTCGGCAGCCTTCCCGGCAACCAGGTCCCTCCGTGGGCCTCTCCTCCACGCGGCCTCCTCGCCCACCCCACGCGCCCGGGAGGGGAGCCCGAGGGGCCGGGGCCTATGGCTCTGTGTGCGCGTGTGTGTGGCGGGGGGCAGATCCAAGTATTGACGAGTGGGGGGGGGGCTCCAAGGCAACCGGGCCAGAGAGAGCAGGGGGGCGGAGTTCCGCCTGTCTCCCTGAGTGATTGGCAGGCGAGGGTGGCCTGGGCGGGGCTTGTGGGCTGCTTGGGTGCCAGGGGGGAGGCTGAGCTGGGAGGGGGGCGGGACTTGGCACCGTGAGTGCCGGGGGGGGGGGCTGGGGAAGAAGAAGCCATGTCATCCACCACAATTGGGGGGGGGATGGCAGGCCTGGCCTCGCATCCTGGGAGTGGCAGGACAACCCAGGCAGGCCTTTACCCCCCCCCCTCTCCCGCCACCGCTTCTCTGGATGAGGGGAACTACAACTCCCAAAAATCAAGGAACATGCAACTCATTTGTTACGCCAGCTCCACTGGCTGCCAATCAGCTTCCGGGCACAATTCAAAGTGCTGGTTTTAACCTTTAAAGCCCTAAAGGAGGGGTGCTCACACTTTTCCATCATGCGAGCTACTTATAAAACAACCCAGTCACCTACCCACTACAAAAATGTGAAACATATAACACAATATCTGCTTTGAACTGGGTTTTCTGAGTCCACACTGCCATATAATCTGATTCAAAGCAGATAGCATGGGATTTTATTCAACTATGTGGAAAGGACCTCAGATAACCCTTGGGTGGCATCGGGAGCCTGCGAGGCGGGACTGAGCCTTCCTCCCACCCTGCCTGCGATCTACCAGGACGCCCTACGCAATCTACCAGTAGATCGCGATCTACCTAATGAGCACCCCTGCCCTAAACAGTTCTGGCCCAGACTACCTGTCTGAATGTATCTCCTACCATGAACCATCACAAAGTTTAAGATCTTCAGAAGAGACCCTGCTCTCGATCCCACCACTCTCACAAACGCGGTTGATGGGGACGAGAGACAAGGTCTTCTCGGCAGTGGCCCCCCATCTGTAGAACTCTCTCCCTGGGGAAGTCAGGTTGGCCACCTCCCTCCTGTCCTTTAGAAGACAAGTGAAGACTTGGCTCTGGGACCAGGCGTTTGATTAACGGCTAGCGGCAATTGGAAAGAAGACTTAGGATATTCATGGCATCGAATCTACCTAGACTTTGATCTACTGTCTAATTAATTATATAATATGTCTTAATTGTTTTTAATGTTTTAATGCTTTTTAATGCTTTAATTGTACTTCAAATTGTTTACTTTATGACAGCATCGTGTGGTGCTTGTGTGAGGCCGCCCTGAGTCCCCCTTCGGGGGGAGAAGGGCGAGGTAAAAGTACATTAAATAAATAAATAAATAAATCAAACAACTATTGACAATAACCTGTCTTTCTTTCTTATATGGAAGTGAGATAGAACTTTTATAAGGCAGTTCTTGGACATGAAGTTGCTTGTTTTCAGAAAGACTCTTGAAGGGCAAAGCTGCCACGTTGGTACTATCCCTTTTTAAGGTTGTGAGAGTCATGAAATGATCAGTAACTAATGAATATTTTCTCTGTTTGCAGACTTCTGTATCTTGGCATGACACAGGGATGCGGAGAGCCACAGTCCATAAGCATTCTGCCGCATGGAGTAGTGTAGATCATTGCAGAGAGGTGAGCGATCTACTTAGCGACTACATTGAAATCGGTCTTGAGTTACACAATCTGCAAATGAAATGAAACTGCCAAAAAAAATGTTGCCATAGCACTTGCATTGTGATTATCCAAGAAATGCCAGATCCACAATATAATCCAAGTGCCACCTCTGTGTTGATGGAGGCAGGCAGGATTTTCCCCGGGTACTGGTTGTGGGGGGTCGGGAGCAGGTGAGGGTTTTGCCCTCCTTTCTGCTAGAGATCCCTGTGTACAACTAGTGGGCCACTGTGTGACACAGAATGCTGGACTAGATGGGCTGAGGCCCGATTCAGCATGGCTCTTCTTATGTTCTTATAATACAAACTGGCCAATCATTTTATTAGGGAGGAGCCTGATTCAGTACATCTTGTCTACTGTTCATATACTGGAGTTGGGAAAGGTGGACCTGTTGACTACCTTTCGAAGCAGTGGCTGCGTCCACACTGAATATGTTTACGTTGATCTAATATATTGACTATCGGACCAGTGGAATTATAAATAAATGGAATTATTTGGGGTCCCGATGAAGCCAGGTTCCCCTGGCGAAACGGCGAGGCCTTTGGATATATAGTCCGTCGACCTTTAAAAGCTTGACGCTCCGGATTACAAATATACCTATACGTTGATTTGGACATTATCGCTGATAGAATTACTTTACTCCGGAACGGATTGCTTCGTTATTATTCCTTTGAATACCACTTTATGAATTCCACATCCCCCTCTGGGAAGATTTATTATTTCTATCATTGAATAACTACAAATAAATTGATTGAAGAAATACTGACGAATAAATTGATTGAAGAAATACTGACGAATAAATTGATTGAAGAAATACTGGATATTGCTTCTTGAATTAGCACCCTGCCTCTCTTTTTGACTTGCGTTTGGGGCTGCTTGGAGGACACCCTACCTCTTCTCTTCTACTTAGGAACCATTATGGCAGATAAAGCTGAAGATTTCTCCATCTGTTTGTCTCTTCATTTTTTGGAAATAGACAGCAAATCCTCCCACCAACATCTCTCCTGCGATTGGCTGTCCTCAGCCAGCCTCTCAGCCAAGGGAAGGGCTGTTTCTGAGTGGGGGAGTGGAGAGCAGGCGTGCTCGGCACATGGCAGTGTGGTGCACATATGAGGGCAAGGGGGAACATGCGAGGCTGGAGGGAGGCTTGCTCCAGCGAGTCCCTTCAAGGCATGGGGGTTCTGTGTGGGAATTTGGCCCAATTCTGTCATTGGCAGGGTTTAGAATGCTCTTTGATTGTAGGTGAACTATAAATCACAGCAACTACAACTCCCAAATATCAAGCTCTATTTCTCTCATACTCCACCAGCTCTATCATTGTTTGAGTTCACAGTGCTTTTTGGATCTATGTGAACTACAACTCCAAAACTCGAGGTCAATGCCCACCAAACCCTTCCACTATTTTCTGCTGGTTATGGGAGTTCTGTGTGTCAAGTTAGGTAGAATTCCATCATTGGTGGAGTTCAGATTGCTCTTCGATTGTAGGTTAACTATACATCCCCGCAATTACAACTCCCAAATGAGTAAATTTGGGCATATCGGGTATTTGTGCCAAATTTGGTCCAGTGAATGAAAATACATCCTGAATATCAGATAATTACATTTCGATTCATAACAATAGCAAAATTACGGTTAGGAGGTATCAAAAAAATAATTTTGTGGTTGGGGGTCACCACAACATGAGGAACTGTATTAAGGGGTCATGGCATTAGGAAGGTTGAGAAACACTGCATTAGGGTGTGTGGAGTCCACTCCTCCCCCCCCCCTAAGTTTGTGATAAAACAAACAAGGATTAATTTCTGCACAAGGTAAGAGTCAAGGAACTATGGGTGGTTTTTGGCCCACAAGCTGCTGATTCACCCTTGGTCCATATGGAAGTTGTCAAGAGTTTTACAGCTTCAATGAAAAAATGAGCAAGCAACACTAGGCGAAGATGTCATGTTAAGTTAAGACAACTCTCTTTGTACATGACAACTTATGTTATCTGAGGTCAGCATCAATGCTTCTCTGAATCTGAAGGGATAAGTTAACCATGACATGTTTTCAAAAATGCAAGAGGCATTCTGGATCTTAAGACCATTGCGGACATCAGTCCCACATGGAGGCATCTGTGTTTGGAACTTAACCTTCACTGCACATCTCTCTGGTATGTGTTTTGACATATGGGAGCCACTAAATTCCTCTGCTGTCCCCGCATGAGGTTTAGATTCTTAATGATCACCTGAACAACATGAGACAGGTTGGAATTATTTCTCCTTTCTGAGATGGCTGTGGCATTTTGGCAGTCTTTGTTCCCCCAAGTTTTTAAACCAGTGTCCTTGAAAGCAGTTGCGTGTGTGGATTTTTAACAACATCTGGATATTTTTAAAAATATTAACTTCCTCTTCGGTTTTTTAATTATTTTGTTCCTCTGTTTTTCCCTTTCAATTTGCTAAAATCCTAGAAATGCAATTAGAGAGAGGCTGGGCTGCGAGAAAGCTGCCAGCATTTCTACATCATGATTAAATATATCAGCCATTCCTTTAGTGAGAAAAGGATGAGAGAGAAAAAAACACCAAACAGGATTCTCATAATTATCTCCCCGTTATCCAGGAAAAAATCAGTAGCACGTACAGATAGACTTATTGAAAATGCAGCACTAATTAAAAACTCATATAAGCTCCTGACGATCAAGGCAGCACAAAAAAACCAGCAGTTATTTAATTATTTCCTCTATTTGCTAATCTTTGTTTTAGCTAAACAAACAAAAACTATTCTAAACAAAACTCCACCATTTGTTCACTGGAGGGACTTAATGGGACTTTTATCTATGCAACAGTCAAAACAGACAATGGAAGCTCAATTTGATTCACCTCTCCTTATGCCACTGGGAAATCTTCACAACTGATTTTCTGAAGGTAATCTAAAAGGGAATGTTTTGATATATTGAAAGGCAGAGCCGAACTACATTCAGAAAGCTTTTTCATTTTCAAAATGTATTTCAGTATATCCCCCCCGTTGTTAATTTCTAAAAAGAGAGGTGCAAACTGCTCGGCATGTACCCAGAGGCACTCACATCTCCTTTATTACTTCAGAGGCTACAGAATTGATCATTTAGTGAGCCCCTTCTCAGATCAGCACCTGTTTTGCCCTATTTCCAGACCAGATTTAACATGGGAGATGCTTGTAAAAGTCTCTTAACTTTTTATTTTAGTTTGGAGAACCTGCAACCAATTAGAAGGAAGGAGCTATTTGCTGTTTCCTCTGCTTTGGGTCACCTCAAAAACCCCTCAGCCCAAAGCTTTTTTACTTACAGTTCCTTCAATCCCAGTGTACTTCTCCATCTCATCTGTACGCACTCAGAAGAAGACCTTCAAGCCACTCTAAAAACCTTTGCAGAAGCATACGAGAAGCTTGGCCTCTCATTGAACATTGAGAAAACCAAAGTGCAGCTTAATGGTGTAATATTAGAAAATGTTGACTATTTCCGCTACCTTGGCAGCAACCTCTCCAAAAAAGGTCAACATTGACACTGTAATGCAACAGCACCTGAGCTCTGCGAGTGCAGCATTCTTCCGAATGAAGCAGAGAGTGTTTGAGGACTGGAACATCCGTAAGGATATCAAGGTGCTTGTTTATAAAGGCATTGTCCTCCCAACCCTGTTATACGCCTTCAAAACAAATGTCAGTGTGCTGGAAGAAGCAAAGACCACCAGTATTGAAGCGATGCTCTTCCACCATCAACGCTTCTGGACTGGCCACGTTGTCCGAATGCCCGAGCACCGTCTCCAAAGCAGTTGCTCTACTCTGAACTCAAGAATGGAAAACGGAATGTTGGTGGACAGGAAAAGAGATTTAAAGATGGGCTTAAAGGCAACTTTTAAAACCGTGGCATAGACACAGAGAATTGGGAAGCCCTGGCCCTTGAGCGCTCTAACTGGAGGCTAGCTGTGACCAGCAGTGATGCAGAATTTGAAGAGGCACAAATGGAGGGTGAATGGGAGAAACGTGCCAAGAAGAAGGCACATCAAGCAAACCCTGACCGGGACTGCCTTCCATCTGGAAACCGATGTCCTCACTCATGATGTGGCTGAAGTACTTCATCTTTGCCTCTAATATCCTTCCCTCCAGTGAGCAGTTGGTCTTTATTTCCTGAAGTATGGACTGGTTTGATCTTCTTGCGGTCCAAGACACTCTCAGAATTTTCCTCCAACACCACAGTTCAAAATCATCTATCTTTCTTCACTCAACTTTCCTTATGGTCCAGCTCTCACAATACTCCTGACCTCTCGATCGTGTTAAAAAACAAAGTATGGATCGTCGATGTCACAATACCAGGTGACAGCAGGATTGCAGAGAAACAACTGGAAAAGCTAACACGATATGAAGGTTTAAAGATTGAACTGCAAAGACTTTGGCACAAGCCTGTAAAGGTGGTCCCAGTGGTGATCGGCACACTGCGTGCAGTGCCTAAAGAACTTGGCCTGCACTTAAACACAATCGGCACTGACAAAATTACCATCTGCCAGCTACAGAAAGCCACCTTGCAGGGATCTGCATGCATTATTCCATGGGAAGTGTCTGACGTGTGATCCAATACAACAGCCAGCAGAATGATTTTGTTTGCTGTGGGTTCATCTTGTTTGTTTCTAATACTAATTATATTATTATTATTATTTCCATCATTTCTACCCCGCTTCTTCTCAACCCCTGAGGGGGGACTCAGAGCGGCCTAACAACGGCAACGATTCGATGCCACATAGTATACATATAATAAAAGCAAACAGTTAAGTATAAAATACATTAAAATACAGCTAGAATAAAAATACATTAAAAATACAATTAACATTAAAATGCATCGTGTACATTCACAACAGTTAAAACAGTATGCCATCCATAAGCATTAGGTCTTGTCCACCAGATTGCCATCTCAATCCAATCAAAGTGCCGTATCGTGCTAAAGTGCAAATGCTTGGTCCCATAACCAGGATTTCACTTTTTTTCTGAATGCCAGGAGGGATGAAGCTGATCAAGTATCAATAGGGAGTGCGTTCCACAGACGGGGAGCCACCACCGAGAAGGCCCTATCCCTCGTCCCCACCAACCGCATTTGAGATGTAGGCGGGAACGAGAGCAGGGCCTCCCCGGATGATCTTAAGGTACAGGATGGGACGTAGCGGTTGATGCGTTTGGACAAGTAAGCTGGGCCAGAACCGTATATATTTCTGTCCCGCCCTTTCTCCCTGGGGGAGATGGGTGCTAAGTACGATTGCCCTGTATCAGCACTGCAGTTCTAAGGAGAAAGACAGAAGGCCATTTTGAGAAGCAACTCAAGCATGAAGTTGTCTGGCTCAAGAGTGTCTACTGTGTGGTGGAAGTTGAGTTCATTCTCCAAAGTAGCTTTTTTGGGTGATCGTTCCAGAACCCCCCATTGGCCATGCTGATTGGGATTTGTGTGCTAAGAAAAATAAATAAATAACCTTTCTAGGCTTTTCTGAGATCATGCCCTGTTCAGTGGGAAATCAGCAAACTAGGAATTGTTTCTCAAAAGCATGTGTTTTTAGTGGCCATTTCAGGGCTTCACCAGAATCGCTTGCTATGATCAATTAGCCGAGGCTCGGTTCCGCCCTTTGCTCTGTCTTGGATCAATTAAATGCCCACTAAGCCACAGGCATTGATGAAAGAGCTGTGAGATCACCAGTAAATGTTACTAGACTAACAGGCTGTGTATTTCCAGCTGTGGCATTTCTATGCAGCACATTCGGGAGCATTGTAGATGCTGAGATCCAAAAGTTTTAGCTTTATTTCTTGTGGAGCGGAGGTGGTGGAGGAGGGCTGCTCATGTGAAATCAACCGCTGGGCTGCTCATTCTCTCCCTCTCTCTTTCTAAAAATCACCTTTAAATATGATCTGGGGGTTTTAATTGCATGCTGTCTCTATGAGGCTTTTATATACACCTGTTTGGGGGAGAAAAATATCAAAGCTAGTGTCTTGGAAAGAAGGAAATTATACTTTAAAATGCGCCGTTGTGAGGAATCGACTCCCTCATGTCTTTGAGTCCGTTCTTTGTTTCTCATTAGGAACATCGTCGTCTTCTCTCTTCCCCAGCAAGCCTGTTTCTTGTTTTCAGTGGCTGGTTGCCTTGAAGATGCTTTTGATCCTGCATTCATTAAAACTTGATCCTGCTGCTTCCCAACAGCCTTAATGGTGTGTGAAATTATTTCCCCCTTCTTGTAGACACTACTAATTTAGCAGGCATTCCCAAGACTGGGGAGCATACACATCCTATCCCCCCCCTCAATCAGAAAGTGCCCCCACAAAAAAAAGATTGTCAAAAGCCTCCCTGAGTTTTTCAGGCCAGCTCTCCCACCATAGAAGATAAATTAATCTCCAGTGTTGTCTTAGCACTCTGCTTTCCCCAAAGGAAAAGCAGGGAATTGACTTGGAGCAGTTTAAAAGCTTTTGTTGGTGTGCTCCCCCCCTACCCAGGTAGGTAGAGAGAAGGAGATAATTGGCCAAAAGGCATGGTGGCTGAAGAAGTAGGTGATCTATCTAGTGTGACAAGAAGCAATGCGGAGAGGTCCCGAAACTAGTGCTGCAAACAAAGACAAGGAGAAAGTATGCCTTCATGGAAGGGGAGAGAATGAATGGAAGCAAACATTGTGCGCTGGAGACAGCTGTCGGTTTGCTGATGCCAAGGAAAAAGACAGAAAACAAACATGGTCGTAAAACCAGCATTTTTTAAAAGCTACAGCTTACAAGGAGTAATTGAGGCGTACACAGCAGTTGGTGTGGCTGAATTTCACCTACATTATTCAATAAAATGGAGTGAGATATATTCTTCAACAAGGGGAGGGTTCCTTCAAACTTTTAAGAAAGGCTACCTGCCACTTCCATGTCTATGGTTTATTGGTTATGAATAGTAGAAATGCAGTCCAACACTATCTGAAAATCTGCCCCGTTGTCTGGGAATAATGGCGTCTACAAATTGAGTAACTCAGTGTTACTCTTTCACTTTTTCTGTATGTGCATGTCATAGCAGCTGGCTATTATTTATTTGTTTACTTACTGCATGTGGCCCTTCTCACCCCCAAAGAGGGACTCGGCAGCTTACGAACTATGGCAATAATTCAATGCTAGATTCAGAAAATAACAACATCAGTAAGGTGGCGCAGTGGGTTAAAGCACTGAGCTGCTGAACTTGCTGACTGAAAGGTCACAGGTTCGAATCCAGCGAGCAGGGTGAGCTCCCACTGTTAGCCCCAGCTTCTGCCAACCTAGCAGTTCAAAAACATGCAAATGGGAGTAGATCAATATATACCGCTCCGGCGGGAAGGTAATAGAGCTCCAGGCAGTCATGAATCTTGGAGGTGTCTACGGACAATGCCGGCTCTTTGGCTTAGAAAAGGAGATGAGCACCAACCCCCAGTACCTTCACCTTACTAAAACACAATATTGTAAAACTGTAAAATAATAATTTATTTTTATACCCCACCACCATCTCCCCAAGGGGACTCAGGCAGCTTACATGGGACAAGCCCAGAAATTCCAGACCTCACAACCTCTAAGGATGCCTGCCATAGATGTGAGCAAAATGTCAGGAGAGAACGCTTCTGGAACATGGCCATACAGTCTGGAAAACTCACAGCAACTTAGTGATTCCGGCCACGAAAGCCTTTGACAGCAGCTATTGGCTGCATCAAACAGAACTCATGGAAAAATTAAAATGTCAAGAACTCGCACCAGCAACAAATACATTTTCAGACAATATTCTCAGTTCAGCACAGATTTCCCCACCACCACCGCCATACACACAAGACCATGGTGTTTAACCATACAGCATTGTAACATTGCCGCCCCAGAGCCAAGGTTGCCAGAGCTTTTCCCCAAACCTCAGAGGAAAGCACTGACTTTTGGTACTGAGAGCTGCTATTGCCATTCATATCACTATGTTTCTCTCACTCACTACCCTGCACTTTACCATCCAAAATTGGAGTGCATCTTTCGTACAGAAAATTACAAGCAGGAAAGGAGCTCATTAATGGACTTTTTTTCAACTGCAAAAAAGAAGCTTTTAAAGCCATTTCCCATAGGACAACAACTGCAGAGTGACAACATCATGCCGAAAGTTGCCGCCAGTGGTGCTCTTATTTCTATGATGTAGTTCCGCTTTATTTGTCTCTTGCAATAAGGCCCTAAGGAATTACAGAGACCTCCCGAAGTGTGTTTGAAAATTGAAAGTCAGTTAAGATTTATAAAACGTATGGAGAAGCCATAATAGTTGACCTGGCCCTTAGATCTGGTGGCACCGTTTGAGTGAAGCTGTGAGGGGTTTATCAACTGCTCAGCCCCACATGTCCACACATAAGTATTCCTTGTCTATGTGTCTTAGTGGCACACTGAATGCACAATACATTTGCAAGCTAGACACGTGGAAGAAATTGCACAACCAGTTGCTGAGTCATCCACAAAGCAATACATTGAAATGTCAGGACATGGGTGTTGTGAGGATGACATTAAACCTTTGACATTTTTTAGGATATACTGTAAGGTTTAGAGTAGACCAGTGGTTCTCGACCTTCCTAATGTCCCAACCCTTTAACACAGTTTCTCCTGTTATGGTGACCCATAAAACCATAACATTATTTTTGTTGCTACTACATAAGTGTAATTTTGCTACTGTTATGAATCATAACATAAATATCTGATATACAGGATGCATTTTAATTCACTGGACCAAATTTGGCACCAATACCTGATATGCCCAAATGTGAATACTGGTGGAGTTTGTGAAAATAGACTTTGACATTTGGGAGTTGTAGTTGCTGGGATTTATAGTTCACCTACAATCAAAGAGCATTCTGAACCCCACCAACAATAGAATTGGGCCAAACTTCCTACACAGAACACAGAACTCCCATGTCCAACAGCAAATACTGTTTTTCCTAATGGTCTTCGGTGACCCCTCGTGACTCCCCCCCCCCCCCCAATTTGGTCCTCTAACCATGCAGACAAGGAATCTGTACTTTTCTCTCTCCTATGTCAGTTAGGATAGCTCCCATTTTCAAGCTTCTAATATTCACTGTGAGGTCATGCCAGCCCTGCTTTGCTTAGCGCTCTCTGTGTCTCTTTTTCTTCTCTGTCCAATTTTATTTATTAAGAAAACTGAGTTGCATTGGGGACCAGCCAAGACAGAAAGGGATGAAAGGGAGAAGAGATGCACTGCCAAGTTCTTCCCCCTGTGGATGGCTCATCTTGGTCAGCTATGAAATAAAGCTTCATCTTTCTCAGCAGATCTATCAAGCAGCCCTTTCCTAAAGGGCCAGCAGATGCCGAAGCATCATAATCTGCTCTTTGGTTCTGTATCCACGTGAATAGCTCACTCCTATCTCCGAAACAACCAAAAACTGAAAAAGATCCTCAAGAGGAATTCCAGCTGGGTTAATTTCAGAAGCAAAATGGTAATAAGGAAGAAGGAAAGGAAGCAAGCAAGCCTGCACAGAAGGCATTAGAATACAGAATTGGCCCACAAAAGCAACAACTTGGGTTTCAGAGGACCAAAGCTATGTGTGGGGGCAGGCACACATATGGGGGTGGGGATATTTGAGTGACTGAAGTATCTTAGGACCCCAGAGAGCTTCTGGGGGTAGTACGGGACTGTTTAATGTCCCTCTCAGGGACCAGTGTCATATTTTCCCCGATTGGCTTCAACTACTTCTGAGTAACTCTGTCCTAGGTAATTGGTGTGATTGGAGCAAGGGTGCAAACTTGTTGTGCCCTTCAGTACTGATACACATCTACACCCAGAGCTTTGAACGGTTGGTTGCCCTTTACCACTTGCAGAATTTCCCAACTTGATGGCTGGAAACCATATGGACCGAAATATTCTGGGAACTATTGTCTATTTTTTTCAATTTAATACAGTTATATAGACATATACTGTACATTTCCCCCACTTTTATTTACATTCACCCCTGTGCTCACCTTCTCCAGAGCCATCTATTCTTCTAAAGTCCCTCCAAAAGTTTGATTCTTCATTTGGAGGTAAATTCCCATCTTCTTTTTCCAATACTTTTTCTATAAACTTTCTCCAGATACTTTCAAAGTCATTTTTACATGATCCTTTCTTTCTTTCTTTCTCTCCTTCCTTCCTTCTCTTCTTCTTCCCTTCCACTCCCCCTTTTCTTTCCCTTCCTCTTTCTCCCTTCTCTACCTATTCTTGGACTGCAACTCCCAGCAGTCCTCCTAATCTATCTATCTACCTATCTCTATCTAATCTATCTATATGGAGGATTGCTGGAGCTGCAGTCCAGGAATGGGAAATTGGAAATATGCAAGGAATGGGATGCTCTCAAAGAACTCCAAGAAGAAGAAAGCTTGCATCTTGGAAGCACTGTATTTGGAGCGACCTCCTCTCCTAAAGGGCCTGGTCTAGGGGATGCTGGGAGCTGTAGTCTGGAAGAGAGTGTGGATGTGCTATTGTGTGTTTTGTTTGCCAGGGGGAGTTATTTTTGCGCATGTGCTATAGCATCTTTTTGCTTTCTTGGCTTTTTAAGTCCCTTCTGCTGTGTTTTTCAGTGTTTTTATGAGTGATGGTCCCTCGTTGGCCTGATAGGTGTTTTGTGTCCAAATTTAGTGTCTATTTATCCAGTGGTTTTTGAGTTATGTTAATCCCACAACTGAACATTTCATTTTTATTTATATAGATTCCTCAAATTGCATTATTTGTTTTCCAGTTTTATTTCGGACCCACCAATTTTTATTCCATTTTTCTAATTGAATCCAATGGATCCAAGAAACATTTATTTGAACTACTGTATCATCTAAACCAGTGGTTCTCAATCTGTGGGTCCTCAGAAAGCATAACAACTAGTGAACTGGCTGGGATTTCTGGGAGTTGTAGGTCAAAATACCTGGGGACCCAAAGGTTGAGAACACTGGTCTAAACTATTTCCAATGTTGCTTGCAATCCCCAGGCATTCTGTGAAGGGAGACAGATCAAGAGAAAATGTGGCCCAGTGGCATGGCAATAACCAGCAGTGCTTCTTGGTTAATTGGAACAGGTAGTACAGGATACTATCAGGGCAATAATTTTGTTGAACACCATTTCCTGTCTGGGAGCTATTCAGTGGTGGAGTTAGACAACATTAAATACTGGTCATATACCAGAAGGAGGGAAAACCTTCATGTCTCAACATCAATTAGGTTACATTCAATCCAAAATGTGTAAGTCACATCTGTGGACCTTCCTACTCATTCTGAATGGGATGTTTCCTCCATCTATCCATTTTTCATTGTGTTAGGCACTGATTTTCAACCCTTTTTGAGCCACAGCACATTTTTTACATTTACAAAATCCTGGGGCACACCACCAACCAAAATGACACTCTGTCATTTTACTAACTGTCACCCTCCCCCCTCGTGACGCCGCTGCTTCCGCCAAACCCCCCTCCCGCCCTGCCCCGGGAGGCCCACGCGTAAGAGGCCCATCACCGTCCTGCAGGGGAGGGCTCGCTGAGTGGCCGAAGCGCACACGGGCTCGGCTGAGCAGGACAAATAAGAATTGAGCACATGGGGTGGCTCCGAGCCTCGGAACAAACTGCAGCAGAGGCTCGCAGCCGTCACCACCCCCAGCTCTCCTTCCCAAAGGGGTTCAGCCCCCCCAGGAGTGCCTCCCAACGTCCCTTCGGCTTCCCTGCTGTTGCCTTAGGGCCAGATCCAATCTGGGCTGTGGAGCTGCGCATCCCGGCCTCTGCTCTGCAGCGAACCTGGAGCCCAGCCAGGAGAGGCCAGGAGATGAGGGGTTGCTCCCCTTCCCTGGCGCGGAGGAGCTAGATGGCAGAAAGCCTCACCTCCGGGAGTGGGGTCGGACGGAGGCAGTTCCTGCGGACTCCTCCTCCCTCTCCTCCTCCTTGCTGCCGGAGGGGAGGAGGGCAGAAGAGTGCCCAGGAGCCAGGAAGCAGGAGGAGCTGCAGCCCAGCCAGGTAGCCCTTGGCATGGAGAGGGAGGGAAGGAAGGCAAGGAGAGAGAGAGGAGGGAGGGAGGAATGTTCTGGACGCCGAGGGCTCTCCCTGACTGCAGCCAGGCTGGCTGGCATTGCTGCTCCACCAAGGAAAGCCTCATTTCCGCTGCCTGAAGTTTTCTGCTAGGCTATCTCTCTCTCCATACACTGTAATTTCCCACGGCACACCTGATGATCTCTCACGGCACACTAGTGTTCCACGGCACACTGGTTGAAAATCACTGGCGTTAGGGATGGAAAATCCAGCCCCAACAGCACCACTGGAGTGATAAAAAATGTTCTAACTAGAGCTCATGAACTTTGACCAGGCTATTTGGGGAGTCTTTTGGGGTTGAACTCAAGGAAAGTAAGTATTCTGACCACTGCTATTTAAAAATCATGTAAACACAGTGCAAAAATGTTGTGAATCACAGCCTAAAGGTATTTCGACACCAGCTCAGTGGTAAAGTATGCCTGTTAAATTACAGATTATTGTTCGTCTCTCCCTTTCCTGTTGAATAAAATGAGTCTTCCATATCCACAGATTCTACCATCCATATTTTAATGTATTTATTAGGTGTTTTATTTCTCATATTTCATGTTTTAAATGTCTTTTATTCTATGTTATGATGAATTGTCCCATTGATTTTATGCTTTGTTATGGTGTTGATTGTAATTTGCTGTACGTTTGTAAGGCATTGAATTTTGCCACTCTTTCTGTGTAAACTGCTTTGAGTCTCCTCAAGGGTGAGAAAAGTGGTATATAGATACTGTAAATAAATAAATAATAAACCTTTTTTTTAAGATTCAAAA
The DNA here is from genome assembly GCA_030556195.1 of Anolis apletophallus. Classification (NCBI taxonomy): domain Eukaryota; kingdom Metazoa; phylum Chordata; class Lepidosauria; order Squamata; family Anolidae; genus Anolis; species Anolis apletophallus. Next base: position 117,165,509 of record JARBWK010000008.1, read on the forward strand.
AAGCAAAGTATGATTTGTGCCATTTTCTATAAGGGACTTACATTTACTACACTACTGTATATAATGGGAGAGCATCTATGAATATTGGTATATAGAAGGGTCCTGGAAACAAACCCTAATGGATGCCAAGGGCCCACTGTACTGTAAACACAGTTAATTACTATGCCCCGGTGGCACAGTGCGTTAAACCGCTGAGCTGCTGAACTTGCTGACTGAAAAGTTGCCTGTTCAAATCCAGGGAGCGGCGTTTGTTCCCGCTGTTAGCCCCAGCTTCTGCCAACCTAGCAGTTCGAAAACATGCAAATGTGAGTAGATCAATAGGTACCGCTCCAGCGGGAAGGTAACAGCACTCCATGCAGTCATGCCAGCCACATGACCTTGGAGGTGTCTACGGACAACAGCGGCTCTTTGACTTAGAAATGGAGATGAACACCACCCCGCAGAGCCAGACTCAACTAGACTTAATGTCAGAGGAAAACCTTTACTACTATGCTGTAGCTGAAATGAGTGTAGGGAAAACATATTTTTAAAAAATGGTAAATATGCTTGAAAATACCCATTTATAATTTCTCATTTTGAAAAGTAGAGAAATATGTCACAATAACTTTTTAAAAAACAGCTATTAAAATACCCCCCCCCCCCCCAAACAAAAAAAGCAGCCTTCAAAATTCAGTTTCTTGCTTTCCTGGTTGAGTTTGTGGAACATTTCATTTTAGTCTTGTTATGCTAGAACCAAGCAGACAAGCTCTGTTCTTGTTTAGTATTGGGTCAGAAGTGCTATTTCCCAGTAGAAAATTCCTATGCCTTGAGAAGCGAGAACAGTTCAATGAAAAAGATTTAAAAGAAATGACAAGAAATTCTAATAAAAAGGGCACTGGGATGTAAGCCTAAATACTCCTGAGGAGGAAAATACCTCTCTTTTGTTTATTGAATACCAAAGGTCTTATACAGTACTGTAATTGCAGCTTTTGAGTGTGATGAAATCGATCTGTTGGGACCAAAATCTCCCAACCAGACCTTGTAAAATTATTTTTTAAAATGAATTCACTGTTTAACTTGGTAATTTATTACCATTACTTCTCATTTTTGTAACTTTTTCTGTTGTCTGCTCTGCTACTCATTTCTTTTCATCCTCACTAGAATAAAAGGTTTTTAAAGGCCTCAAATTTGAAAACAAACCCTTTCAAAAGCAGTCTCTCACAACAAGAAAAACAAATACATCACATATTATGAGTTGAGTATCCCTTATCCAAAATGTTTGGGACCACAAGTGCTTTGGATTCCCCCCCCCCCCTGATTTTATAATACATTTGCATATATGTACATGATGTGATAGGAGCCAAATCTAAACATGAAACTTATTAATTTCAGTTTCATATTAATTTCAGTTTGTATACATTGGATCCTGGAAAGCAAAGTTATCCCTGTTTCAGCCACCGATGTGGATCACGTCAGATTTTGGAATTATGATCAAAGGATGCTCAACCTGTATTTATAGAAAAAAACCCATGCAGCTATCATAATTTTGCAAAAGATACATGTTATACCCTGAGTCCTCTTGGGGAGAAAGATTGGTATATAAATAAATAATAATAATAATAATTATTATTATTATTTGAAACACAACAAGATGAGTCCACAGCAGACAAGATCACTCTGCTGGCTGTTGTATTGGATCCCCCACCATTGCTTAGCCTACCCAGGTAATCCTCCTCCCCGCCCACGACATACTGTCGTCACCACAGCATCAGAGCTTGGACGACGTCTCCATCGAGCGCCGCTACACGTCATCACCCGGCGCCGTCCTCCCTCCGCGCCGGCCCACGCCGAGCCCGGACTGCCTTGCCGTGCCCTATGCAGCAAAGAGCGGATTTCCTTCTGCACAACCATCACCATTGTGCAAGTACATTTGGGGGTTCCGTGCGCCTCTTACCTGTATTGATACACTGCTTCATCTATACTGTATGTTTGCTGAACTGTTCAATATTGGAATAGATTAATATATTTTGCATACATACGGGGTTGTGTTATTCATTTTCGACTCTGAGCTTATATAGTCTAACGACCATTAGGCATTTCCACACTGCTGTTTGTGCTAGATTTGATTACCAGCCTGCTCGTTTCTTTTCAACTGTTGTATTGGATCACACATCGGACACTTCTCAAGTGTCTAGGACTGTGTGATGTATTGGCGAACAATGCGTGCAGATCCCAGCAAGGTGGCCTTCTGCAGCTGGCAGATGGTAATTTTGTCAGTGCCGATTGTGTTTAAGTACAGGCCAAGGTCTTTAGGCACTGCACCCAGTGTGCCGATCACCACTGGGACCACTTTTACTGGTTTGTGCCAGAGTCTTTGCAGTTCAATCTTTAAATCCTCATATCGTGTCAGTTTTTCCAGTTGTTTCTCTTCAATCCTGTTGTCACCTGGGATTGCGACATCGACAACCTATAATTTGTTTTTTAACACAATTGTGAGTTCAGGAGTATTATTCTCCAAAACTCTGTCTGTCTGAATTCGGAAGTCCCAGAGAAGTTTGACGTGTTCATTTTCTGGCAGGTGGTATTTGCGGCACAAGTTCCAATGAATCATCTGAGCAACTGTGTTATGCCTCTGCTTGTAGTCTATCTGCATGATCTTCTTTCAGCAGCTGAGGATGTGATCTATTTAATCTGCTTCCTTGCAGAGTTTACACTTGGGATCTGTTGTCGACTTTTCAATTCTGGCTTTGATGGCATTTGTTCTCGGGCAGCCCGAATCATGCCTTCCGTCTCCTTTTTCAAAGTTCCATTTGTGAGCCACATCCATGTTTTTTCCTTGTCAATTTGGCCCTCAGTTTTTCCCATGAATTGTCCATGCAGAGCCTTCTTTCGCCAGTTTTGTCTTCTGCTCTGGATTGTGTTTTTATGGTATTCCCTCTTTGTCTTTTGCACTTGAAGCAGTTTTCTGCTATTAACTCAATGTTGGTTCTTGACTGCCTTTCACATAATCTTCCAGTGCATGTTTCTCTTCTTCTCTTTGTTTCACTTGCAGAAGCCCTCTGCCTCTTGATTTTCTGGGCAGGTAAAGTCTGTTGACATCACTATGCAGGTGTAATGAGTAGTGGATTGTAATCAGTTTTCTTGTTTCTCTGTCCAGATCATCCAGCTCTGCTTGCGTCCAGTTCACAATTCCAGCAGTGTATCTTAATGACAAGGATGCCCCAGGTGTTGATAGCCTTGATGGTATTTCCGCCATTTAATTCCCTCTTCAAAACCATTCTGACTCTTTGGATATATTCTTTGCTGACCACATTTTTCACATGCCCATGTTTGATATTGTTCAACTATAGTATGCACAGATATTTGTGGGCTTCAGGCTGATTGCATTTTATGGGTTTAAAATATATTATTATTATTATTATTATTATTATTATTATTGATTTACAGGAATTTAAGAACAGGGAAATCTCCCGGTTAAACTTTTTCAGTATTATTGTCTTTTTCTTAAAACAACCCCTCACTGAGGAGAGAGGGGGGAAAGGATAGACCAGAGACATCAGGAAAGATTACCATAAAAGTCAGTTGAAGACTGGAGCAAAATTGAAAAAGATAGGGAGCGGAGGGGGAAGAGTGAGTTTTGAACAGTCACTGAGGGAAGGGAGATCAAGGTCCCATCTGGAAGGGCGAGAGGCCAAAGGCGCAGAGCAGATGGAGGCTGGTAGCGACAGCTGGTGGAGACGCGCTTTCATGTGTAAAGTTTGCTCCACAGAGACTTCGGCATCCTGGCTCCGAAGGAAGCTTTACATTCACAGCCCCTGTTCCTGTTCACCGCAGTAAAGAAGCAGGCCGAGTGGAAGCATCGAAGCGGGCCTAGTGCACTCTTTGGAGTTGCTATTTAATTAAAACAGGGCTCTTTAAAAAAAAATGATGGTGCAACACATGTCTGCATTGGCCTCGGTTGAAGGAGGGATGGGTGCCAGGCGAGAGTTTTTCAGAATTTTTTTTAAAAAATTAGAAACTGGCTCCCCCAACAGTGTTGTTCAGTGAAGCTGGTCTCTGGCTTGTTGATTCCATGACACAAGAGAATAGATCCTGTAAAGCCAAAGCTTGGACGAGTTACTATTTTAGACTATTGCAAAGTCCTTCATCTTAAGGCAATGAGGGGGCCTTCTCGGTAGCTGCCCCAGCCCTTTGGAACTCTATTTTATTTCTGGGTGTTATTTTATTTTCTGGGTGTTATTCTGGGTGTTATTATTTTTGTCTTGTGTTTTATGTTAAATGTGCTTTGATTTGTATTGCATTGTGGGGTTATTATAAATTTTATTTGATACATCCCAACAATTAACAAACTTTTGCCATACAAGACTTATTTCAGTATACATTACTCCAAAAGTAAATATTCCTTATACATTCCTTAGATATGTATCACCCACACACACACCCAATCCCCCCCCCACCGGGGACAGCAATTCTAAATGATGTCATTGCATCAGTTTAACCGTGCGGAAAGCCTGGTTCAAAATGCTATAGCTGTCATCTCTATCTATTTTGTCAATTAAAACAGACCATTTCCTGCAGCAGTCTTGTTCTGTATGACTATGTATTTGTTTTTCCTTTGCATGATGAAATCATTAATTATATATTCTGACAGATACACCCACCAAGTTTCTAAATCCCATTTTGTATTATCTCTCCATCCTCGGGCTATTGTGGCCTGTATTGCGGCTGTCATATATTTAGGATTTTTGTCCAATTATTGTTATCTTCCTTTGCCTCTATAGTGAGAGATATGAATCTGGCTTTATCCCATATCCATTCTTTCCCTATTATTTCTTCCATTGTACTATCAAATAGTTCTGAATTTTTCAACAATCCCACCACATGTGGGAAAATGAACCCACAGTTGTGCCAACACTTGTTTGAAATATTTTCCATTATGAGTGCGAATTGAAGAGAGTTTCTGTACCATTTAGAGATTATTTTCCTTTGGGTTTCTTTGATCCTCATATGTTTAATTTTATGAATGTTGTCAATCCAATACCTAATTAATTTCTTGCTAAATATTTTTTTTCTTGTTTCCAATTTTCTATAAGGGTTGTTTTTGTGTTGTAAGATAAGGTGATTAGTTCTTTATGCAGAAGTGCAATAATTCCTTTGTCTTTTTCTAATTTCCTTTTAATTATTTTGCGTAGTGGGGTTTCTGCTACTTCTTTTCATGGCCTGAACTTTACTGGACAGGTCTAACCACGCTATCCAGTTCCCTTGACCTTTGTCTTTTATCTTATCCCAGTTTATTATTTCTCCATTGGGTTCCATGAGGTCCCCTACCCTTTTGATACCATTTTTCCTTCAAGGCCCTAATTAGATTCCTGTATGTCTTTTCCTTATTGTATTATGTTGTATATCGTAAATATACACTGGACCGACTATGTGACTAATGTTGCTGTCCTTGAGCAAGCAGGGATCACCATCATTGAGGCCATGCTATTGAAAACACAGCTGCGCTGGGCAGGGCACGTCTCTAGGATGGAGGAACACCGCCTCCCAAAGATACTACTCTACGGTGAACTCGCCATGGGTCAGCACAAGAGAGGCACCCCCAAAAAGAGATATAAGGACTCCCTGAAACAACATCTCAGGCTTGGCCAGATTGACAACAATGGTCCACCCTGGCCTCACATTGGGAGGCATGGAGACGCACTATCCATAATGCTGCGGCCTCTTTTGAGAAGACACGCCAAATGGGTCTCAAAGAGAAATGACAACGCAGAAAGAACCGCAACTTGGAAACAACATCACCCAAGGAGACTTTCTGCTGTGCATTCTGCAACCGAACTTGCCTATCTCAGATTGGCCTTTTTAGTCATCAACGCACTTGTAGAAAGCATGGGATGAGTCCTTCCTAAGAATCTTCATTCGTGAAGTAATGCCGAGAGATTATGTTGTGAATCGCTTTGAGTCCCATAAGGGAGAAAAGCAGGATATAAATAAATATGATAATGATAATGATGATGATGATTATTAAGTGTTTAGCCATTGTTACCACTCCCAATCTTGTATTATATTTGTGAAACTAAGTGTATCAGGGCTTGGTAGTACTGGGGTGGGTGACCACTAATGATTACCTGTGTACATCTAGAAAAAGTCCTGCCTGAAATTCTGGAGGGCTATTGGCTAGAAAGATAGAAAAATGTTAGAATACAGCTTTCAGTGTTCTAACTGTCCAAGTGTTATAAGCAACAGCAATGGAGAGCTACACCACACAGCAGAAGACTGTTGTTCAAAGGCTACAAATAGCCTCACGACACTTACAGTGTGTCTGGTTGTCACTCCAGTTCACAAAAGAAATTAAAACTTGACTGGAACACAGCCAACGTGGTACTTGGCCCTTCCAGGTAACTACCTCGGCTGCTGTTACTCCATTATCTGAATACTTTAAGAAAATTATGCAGATGTTTTTACACCGAGTACAGAAACTGCACTCTCCCTTCCCTTGTGGTCCTATTGTATTTGAATGCCAAAGAGCTCAGGAACCACATAAAAGAGTTCCTGCGATCATAAAAATGGCTGCCGGCCATTCCAGGCTATCATTAATACGGCCAGTTCTATAATCCAAGAGGCAAGCAGACAGAAAGGAAAAAAAGAAGTGGCAGCTTGCAATGTCCAGGCTGATCGAAAGAGTGCTCATGGCCATAAGGATCAATATACACAATTTAGACTCCCGCTTACTTCATTATTTGTAAATCTGTGACTTGTCTTGGCACGTTTCTCACTGTACTCATGAGAATTGGAACGATGACCATCTTGTGATAAATGGAGAATATCACGGCTCTGCCCAGCTCACTTCCTCTTGCCAAATGCATCTGCTTATTTTTGTGTATGTCAGGTTGGTACAAAATTCTGATGGTTTCAAACTCTTATGTCTTGCTTGGAGCTTGGAGAAGTTCCTGCTTTAGACTACAGCCCCATGATACACCAGCCGCTCAAGACACAGACCCATCTGGCTGAGACTTTTTGGGAGTTGTAGTTGCAGAGGAAAAAGTAATTTCTTCCTGAAATCTTGGGATCTTTCTGACTTGGCTACAATTCTACCTGTATTGTTGAATTTTCCAAATGGGCCTACAAAAGGTCTTAAACAAAAAAACTAATTCACCTCATTTTCCCCCCTTCCCCACACCAATCTTCACCATCTAAAGCTTGGTCAGGAAATGACAGTAAAGCGGAATCACAGAGGCACTTCAAAATAGACATACACAGGATAGTGTTTTTCAATTAAATAATTTAAACCGAATGGTGCACCTACAAGTTCTACTGCAGTTTCTCAACTTTCCTAATGCTGCGACCCCTTAATACAAGTTCCTAATGTTGTAGTGACCCCTGATCATAACATTATTTTTGTTGCTACTTTACAAGTGTACTTTTGTTACTGTTACGAATCATAATGTAAATATCTGATATTCAGGATGTATTTTTATTCACTGGACCAAATTTGGAACTAATACTCGATACGCCCAAATTTGAATACTGGTGGGGTTGGGGGGATTGATTTTGTCATTTGGGAGTTTTAGTTGCTGTGATTTATAGTTCACTTACAATCAGAGCATTCTGAACTCCACCAATGATGGAATTGAACCAAACTTGGCACACAGAACTCCCATGACCAACAGAATATACTGGAAGGGTCTGATGGGCACTGACCTTGAGTTTAAAAGTTTTAGTTCACCTACATCCAGAGAGCAGTGTGGACTCAAACAATGATGGATCTGGACTAAACTTGGCACAAATCCTCAATACGCCCAAACGTGAACACTGGTGGAGTTTGGGGGAAATAGACCTTAATATTTGGTAGTTGTAGTTGCTGGGATTTATTATTCACCTACAATCAAAGAGCGTTCTGAACTCCACCAACAACAGAATTGGACAAAACCTTCCCTATAAAACCCCCATGACCAACAGAAAATACTGTGTTTCTAGTGGTCTTTGGTGACCCTCTGACCCCCTCACAACCCCCCAGGTGTCCCGACCCCCAGGTTGAGAAACGCTGCTCTACTACAACTCGGAATGTGAACTCGGAATGCCTCTTGGTAGGGGAAGGCTAATGGCTGTACCTCAAAAGAAAAATGAGGTGAAAACATAGGTCTCTTTCTTATCCTTTTATTTGAAATGAAACATTCATCCCATAGTATCAAGGATTTTTCCGTCAGGCCCTCTGTCAGCACCAGCTTTGGATCCTGGTGAAAAAGAGGGGCAACAGGTGGGGAAAACATTCTCCTTCTTGATTAGAATTAAAAGAAAACTCTCCATTTTAAAAAAAATCCAATATTTTTGGAATAAAACTCACATAAAAACCATCCCTTTTCCCCCAGCACACATCCTGAGTCCATTTTGGTAACAGGTGCTGGGGAGCAAGATAATAAGTTAACAGTTCATTTTGCTTGAGGTTTTGAAGAGAACCACGCAAAGTTCTCTCAGTGTGATGTTTTCTTGGATGTTTTCCCAAATTTGGCGTCCAGTCCAAGTCCTGCAGAGAAACAAAAAGAAACCACTTCTTTAAAGGGAGATGCCCACAAGATAGTCTAAGTAATAAGCAAATTACTCCATCCTTGGGAAAGTTTCTCTTTGCAGATGGGAAACTTCTATAAGTAGAGCAAACCATCCTAGCCTGAAAAGATGGCAAAAAATATGGCCCATGACAAGCAGTTCCACCACTTTTCAGATCCGTCCCTGTCTCTCTTCTCTTTGTCCTGCAGCCATTTTTGGGGATGAGGTTCCTCCACCACAACCATTAAAACTACAGAGTGTTTGTGTCATTCTGCATTGCTCTGAGGGCTGCCAAGGCTGCACATGCCAACTTCCTTTTGTGAGTGGAACTATTTGCCATCTGTACTATTAATCATCCTTCAAGTGTTTTAAAGACATTTGTGCTTGATGCTTGTATATTTGTGTATCTACATACATCTAAATACAACTTTTGGGTTCATTCATATCAGAGCAGCTGAATTCATATCAGAGTAGCTAAGGAAGCATTTTGCTTTAAGATTATTATTTCCGTTGGTTTTTATTCTTCTCTTTATGTACAGGCCTCGAAGCGCTGCACATATATTTAAATAGATACACAGTTTGAGATTAGTACAATCACAGACTTATTTTTTGTTCTCCTCTCCCTCTCACCGTGGTCTGGGAAGCTGGGGTAACAGGCAGTCCTCCATGTATTCATTCATTCAGCTATTTATAGCCTGCATTTCTATACTCATGTATCCTCAAGGTGGCTTAGCATATCACATCACATACAATAATAAACAAAAATTCAGTACAGTAAATCCAAAGCAAGCAATGACAGTTCCATGGTCTGAGCTTTAAATATGTTCCCCGAGACAGTTTTCAAAGCTCACCTATAAGAAGGGAATGCAAACCTAGATGTATCTGTCTAAGGATGCTATTCTGCATTTCAGAAGCCAGAACAAGATAAATAACTGCCCTCCATTCCTCAACTATTGTCTATTTGTTGGTAGGGAGATAGTGAAAACCTCAAAAGCAGGAAGATACTCTTAAGAGAGTTCACATGGAAGACAGTGGTTGCTGAGGTACCGTGGCCTCCAGCTACATATGGTTTTGACAACTTTGAAGTGAGCCCCGATTTTTGGCAATGGTTTATTCTTCATCAGAGTTTAAGGATAACCTTCCATCTTCAAAAAGAGGATGAGTGCCGCAAATCAAATTGACCAGGAAAGGCCAAAGCCAACAGTGGAGTCTCTTAACCCACCACTCCCGAATACACAATCAATCCCAACCATGCTCTCCTTACTCTGACAAATTAGGCAGCTTGCCTCTCTTGCAAATGTTTGTTCACGCCCCTTGCAATCTAAAGGATAAATCCCAGAGCTGGGAAAGATAACAAAGATGGTAGTAAGCTTTGTTCCAGTGCACAAATCACAAAGTACAACAGAGAAAAAACTGAGACAATACTTGATCTGGTATCTTCTGGGGTCAGCTTTCAGAATATAGCTGGAAAATATGAAAGGCAGCTAAATCCAGTGTATTTTGGTCGGAAAGGCAGCAGTGCCATGGAATGATATATGTGGGAGAGTTATCCCTCTTAGAGCAACCGAATTTTGACTGTTATGTGTTGTCATTTCAACTGTCTGTTTCAGAATAGAGCAGTGGTTCCCAACCTTTTTTTGACCAGGGACCACTTGGACCAGGGACCACTCTCCAACATTAGTACCAAAAGCAGTTTTTGGTCAACTTTAGATTCAGTTTGGGGTGCTGATTCAGAAAATTGCATTGGATAGACCACATCAGCTCTAGTTTCTGATACAGAACATATACCATGGTCAGCGACAGGGAAGGAGCGACAGGTGGCACGAAAGGAGCAGAAATTTAAAAAATAAAGAGGAAGGAGCCTCGCGGACCAGATTTTTGTCCTTGTGGCCTACTGGTGGTCCATGGCCCACAGGTTAAGAACCACTGGAGTAGATGGTCTACTAATTTCACATGAAGGAATTAACTAGCCTAATTTACAACAGCAGACTTCGGCCTTTGCTGTACTGCTTTCTGCTAGAAAGTGGCACTGGCACCCCTTATTAAGTAAATTTGGGGGAAATTGTGCTAAATTTCCAAAACTTACCAAGGAATACTAGGATAGTGCCCACCCACTGCAGACTGGAGATAGGATTGGCAAAAAGAATGACTGACGCCAGGATGGTGAAGAACTTGCGGGTTGTAGTGACAATTGAGCAGGTCAAGGGCCCAAAGTACACCACAGTCATGAAGATGAAACTCTGAAACAAAACAAAGAGAAAAATATGTTTTGCAGCTAAAATAGCAGAAATGAACCCTCTCCAGCTAACCCGTTTACCACAGGGTGTACCCTTTACATTGGTCAGTTTTCGCCTGACCAAACAATGTGATATACAGTCCTACTCTACCTCCATAAGTGCCCAAAATAGCTTTTGCAGACAGCTCTAAAGAGAAGGCATTTCTTCCCCTTGCACTCAAAGAGTTAGGCAAAGGTTCCTTTTAAGAAGCAACTTTCTTCATGCCCCCTTTATGATGTGCAATAACGAGAGTAGGGATGGGGAAATATCTTTAGGAATTTGTTCAAGAGAATATACTGCTGTATTCATATCTTGATTCCTAAATCAGTCTGCAATCTTTGTATCTGCATTTTTTTCCATTTGAATTTTGCTGAAAAACAGCAAACTTTGGTTAAAAGATGGTTTACACACTTAGCTACAAACCCAACATCTGATGTCACACAAAGCTCACCTTTCCCAGCCTGGCCAACCACTCACAGACAAAGGAAAGGGGGGGGGAAGCCAAGCAGCCAAAATGCTCTTACATGGATTTACTTTATCTCATGATTTAAGCTAGAATTTCTGTCTTAAAGTAAGAATCAAACGCAGCAAATCCACAGAGGAGCTTTGTGTAAGAAATCTAAAGGAAATCACACACATTTTATGCTGTGCTAGACAGAAGCCCCCCGAAAAGAGCTGGGATTAATGCTTTCCTGTAGTGGTCTCGAATCATCTGAGCATCAAGAAACTGGAAACAATAGGTTTATAAATTCCACAATTCTAAAAAATAGAAAAAGACTGACAGCCTCCTGATATTTGCTGAAAGACTGAGCCTGAAGACAAAGCAGAAAATGTAATTCACTCACCTGGCCCAGGGCACTTGTTAAGCCAAAGAGAAGGATGTTGTAGATAATACTGGGATAACGCTCAGTGAAACTCAAGAAATCCCAAATCTCTCCTGTAAACAAGATACCTGTAGGGTGGAGAAAAGAGTTAAGAACAGAGCAATTCCTCATTTCTCTGCTGTTTGGTTCAGAAGGGAGATCCACAAATTTGGGGGCAGATGGGGAAGTAGGCAATAATGTAATACTTGACGACAGAGCAATTTATGGTTATTTGGCAGACGATATCTTGTGATTTCATCTGCCAACCTTAAGAAATGGGGCCACGAAGTGGAGTCCACGACATGCGAGTGTGGAGAAGAGCAAACCACAGATTACAATGCAGTCTGAGCCCTGCCACATGCACAATGGAGGACCTCCTTATAGCAACACCAGAGGCACTCCAAGTGGCCAGCTACTGGTCAAAGGACATTTAATACAATGCCAAGTTTTTTAACTCTCCTTACTCTGTGTGTGTGTGTGTGTGTGTATTATTACAACTGTATCCTTGGTTCACTTCTGATACCATAAATAAATAAATCTTGTGATATGAGCCTGCCCAGCCTATTATATCCACAAGAGAAGCCATTATTTCAGTCCTACCAACTTCACAGGCATGGCTGGTGGGAATGCACAGTAACATGACAGCAGCCCTTTCCTGGATATGGACAATACAGAACTACTCACAATACAGAATTCCCACAAACACCACTTATGAAGACCTAAATCCAGCCGACAAGACAAAGAAAAGCTCTACAGATGTTGTGGATCTCTAGTACTCATCATCCTCTGTCAGTCTGGATAGTGTTGAGGAATCACCAAGTTTTGAAAAAATGCCATGCTGGATCAGGTCAATAATCCACTAATGTAACTGGACCTGAGACTATCTGCCTAGATGACAACATCCAACATCTCTGTTTGGCACAGCAGGTCTAAGCCAAATTTTAAATACTGAAGCTTAGAATGATAGGAAATGTTGCAGTGTGTGTTAAAATACAAGAATTGGAGGCAAAGAATTCAATGGCATTAAACTGATGCAGAAATGCTGCTAGTTGATTCCCTAGAACTCCTCACCAGAACTGAAGAAAATGGAAGTACAGGGGCATGGATCCTGTTAAAGAACTCTGTACTCTTTGAGCTGTTTGATCATTCACCCTTTACCCCAGTACGGAGCCTTTCCCAACACTTTACTAGGATTATCTTTTGTGCAGAAGAAAGGTGATGTTGGGATATCCTGAATACATCAGTAATAATCCTGTGGGTCTGGGTGGCATGCATCATGGAAAATACATTCCTAACTATAAAGGATATGTACAAAGGTTGGTAGCATTTCTTGACTCACAGGTGCATTTTGCTAATTATTAAGGGAAGACCCAATTTCATGGCATTTCAAGCTGGATTCCTGATTGCTTTTTTTCTGGCAGCTGCCCATTTTTGGCAGCTGCCCACACCTTGAACTCCCACATCCATAAACAGGCAAATTAAGAACTGGGTGGTCCCATATCAAATAGGAAACACATAAAGTAAGGGAGACACAGCTGGCTTTCAGTTTTTACCTGTCCTGGCAGTCAGCCCCCTAAGCCGAGCCACCCAGAGCAACCTCTGACACGTTCCTTGCTCCTGCAGTTCTCCCATGTAAAGTTTCAAAAGAACAAACTGATCAAGTACACCAGCCACTTTCACTGTTTTAGCCAGATGTAGTCCAACACTACTGTTATCTTTCTTTATATGGTGTAAAAAGGTAAAGGTAAAAGTTTCTCCTGACATTAAGTCTAGTTGTGTCTGACTCTGAGTGGTGGTGCTCATCTCCATTTCTAAGCCAAAGAGCTGGCATTGTCCATAGACACCTCCAAGCTCATGTGGCCAGCATGACTGCAGGGAGCACCGTTACCTTCTTGTCAGAGTGGTACCTATTGATCTACTCACATTTGCATGTTTCAAACTGTTAGGTTGGCAGAAGCTGGGGCTAACAACGGGAGCTCAGCCCACTCCCCATATTCAAAACACCAACCTTTCGGTCTGTGTACTTGTTTTAAAAATGCAATCAAAGGAACAATTGTTCAAAATTTACAAGAACAACAAGCTGGAGAAGTGGGAAAAGCCGCTCCTCAACCCCAGGGCACCCAGGGTGGCTGAAGGAGAGAGAGAAGCAGGACAGAGTCAAGCTCGGGCTCCGGAGAGCCTGAAGCCCTAGATATGGACAAAGATGCAGCGATGGGAAATGGTAGGCCCCTGAGGCGTAGGCCTCAGAGACGTAGCCACCACCAGAGGAAATTTAAGTTCAGAACTTTTTGGGGTGTAGGTTTCGGTAGCTGGAGAAGATCTGCAGCAGCAGCCCCCTCCCAAAAATTGGAATATGGTCTCCCGGGTGGTCCCTCCTTTGTGAATGGGGAGGAGAGAGGGCCCTCCCAAGCTGTCAGGGACTGGGACTCAAATGCTCGACCTAGGGTCGTAAGGGAGAGAGCGTCTCCCCAGTTCACCCTTATAAGTGACTCAAACTCTGTGAAGGTGGAGAAAAGAGTGCCATCCCAAGTTACTGGTAATAGGAACTCTCCTAAAGACTCTACTAGAGACTCTATTTTTGGGTCTGTCAGGCAGTCACTACGCCTCCAATGCTGGCCGGGTGAGCCAGCTTTTACGCTGGCCCTGCCACCCAGTTGGCCCTGTCCATGACCACACTCCATCGGGTTTTATTCTGCCCCTCTCTCTAGGGACCGGGTAAACCCTGGTACCTAGCAGATCAGGGGTGCCCACACTTTTTCATCATGCGAGCTACTATATGAACAATCAAGTTGAAAAGATCACCTGTTGTGCATGTGAGCGTGTGCACGCATGCGCGCGTGCACGCTCCTACTACAGCCTTCCATCCGCGTGGGGCTTCTTTCTTGCCTGCCCACGAACTCGCCGCCGCGCGCACCCGGGAAGGGGATCCTCCTTGCCTGCCTGTGCGCTCTCTTAATGTCTTCGTTGCCTTCCTCCTTCCTGCTGCGTGTTTTCGCGAAGCAGGAAGTCCCCATCCCGTCCTGCTTCTTGCGTGCACAGCAGGCCCCTCCCACCCGTATGCAGCAGGAGGGTATTTATAGTCGCACCCGCCAGTGCTCCGGCCAGATATGGCTTCGGCAGCGGCTCGGAAGGCACAGGGCTGGGTTAGGGTTAGGGAAGAGGGGCCGCCTGGCTGCTGCCTGGGCCGGGAAACTCAACCGAGAGAGGGACCCACATGAGGCTGGAGCCTCCCAACGGCAGCCTCCTCCCCCCTCCCTCGAGGCTTCCTTACCTGGGCAGGAGAAGGAAAAGTGGAAGAGGTGCTTCCCCAAAGTGACAGATGCAGCCGGGGGGCTTCCTTACTGCCTTTCAAGGGTGTCACTCAGAAAGGACGCCCAAGTGGACGGCTGGCAGGAAGGAGGACCCCTCCCACTGGTGGCAGTTCATGCCCACGGGGGGGGGGGGAGAGAGGATGGCTCTTCCTAGGTGGCTCTGAAGAGCCACCCTCTCTCTCTCTCTCTCTCCCGTGGGCCCTCGCTGCCGTTCTCCTTCGAGGGCGAGGGAGGGCGAGGCGGAGAAAGGCGGCGAGGGCATAAGTAGCAGCAGCAAGTGGAGTCTCCATCCCCGCAGCCCCCTCCTCCTCCGGTTCAGCTCCAGGAACACGGCGGAGCCCTCCCTCCTCACCCCCAACCAAGGAAAGAAAGCAGCCCCACACAGCTCGCTCGCCCAAGTCTCGACTTGGAATGGGAGACCCGAGGGCAGGGCAGCAGCAGGGTTTGCGGCGGGGCTTGCTTGGCTTTGCCCCACTTTGCCCGGCCTCCTTTGCCTCTTTCTCTCCCTCTCTCCTTCCAGCGCCCACCTGCCTGCCTGCCAAAAGGATCCGAAAAAGTTCTCTGGATTTCTTTCTTCTCTCCTTGGCTCTCTCTCTCTCACACACACACACATTCCCTCCCACAGCCTCGCATCCTATCCATGCGCGTGCCTTCGCATTGCTCCCCCCCCCCAGCAGCAACCAATGGGCGGTCATGTCACCACACCGTGCGTGGCAAGACGAGCGCCAGGGCCCGGCCACTAAAGCCTCATTTTGGCAAAAGAAGCCCAGCAAAGGCGGTGGCGGGAGCTCACGTGCGCGCGCATGGCAGGAGCGCGCCATCCGGCTGGTGAGGCACAAAGATCACCTGGAAGAGGGCCGAAGATCACCTAGGTGCTCCCGATCACCGTAATGAGCACCCCTGTAGTAGATGACTCCTATAGTTTGTTTTGTTATTGTTTGTGATGTGCAGAGTTGTTTACTGTTAACTGTATTATTCTGTTGTAAACCGCTCCGAGGCTTCGGGGAGTGGCGGTATATAAACTCGAATAATAAATAATAAAGAAATAAAATATTTTGGCTGCTAGAGACCATGTTTTTCATTAATTACCTAACCTCTTCTACCAAGAAAGCCTCTGTAAGCTTGAGGAGGGAGAACACATAAATATGAATTAAAAGAGCTTAATATTTCAAAGGGGAATGGAAACAGCAACTGGCCTGCTGGAACAAGGGAGACACCAAATGGTGAAATAGACTGTTATTGCCAAACGAGCCCAGGCGAAAACCCAAACTGCAGTGAGAAAAGGCTTTTTGGAAAGGGGAGTCTATTTACAGGTGGTAGTACTAGCTGCAAGAGTACCACTTCATGGCCATTTAAAGAACTGCATAGCAGGTACAATCCAGAAGCAACAGGAGATGCTAGGGAGAAAATTATTTAGGGACTGGGAGGCTGCCAGAGAGAGAATGAGGGAAAGTGAATAAATGAATATTAGACTTCCAATGAAGTGGAGATTCAAACTGGTTTGCTGTCAATATAGTAAAATACAATCTAGGTGTAAAATCAAATTTCTGAAAAAGAATATTCCAGACTAGTTTTTAACTATACTGTAGCTGTTTTAACTAGGTTGCAATGCTAGTCTGTGGCAGCAAAAACAGAGCACTTTCTATATTTAGTTTCCTTTGACATTAGCCAATGAATGCCTGTCGCAAGCTTGGTTCCTTTTTTTTGATTCTGCATGCAAAGCAGTCTATGCAGCCACTCCTCCCATGATATAATTTGGATTAGTGCCACTGAGTATAAACCAGGCTGTCCTGGTTCCCATCACCCATGCGGCCTGACTCACTGCACTTGAAGAAGGTCCTTACCAGCTCCCAGGAACAAAGTCGACCACACATTAACATTCAGCATCATATGATTGGCTCCCGTCTGGTAGTGCGCTCTCATGTGGTCTTGAGATACTCCGGTCAGGCCATCCAGAGTCAAAGATAGCAGCTGAAGCAAGGATGGAAGGGGAAGTGGGATAAAAACAAATAAGACAGACACATGCATGGCTGAAAACTATACACTGACTTACTGCTTAGGCAGGAGATCTATAAGGCAAAAATGTACAAAACCATACAGGCACATGCAGAAATCACCAGCATTCCTCAAATTGGGTGAATTGTACCTTTCAGTTTACAAGGGTGGCAATATGGAGTTTTTAAGGACAGTTACTAATAAAGATGTAATGATTTCAATCCTACACGCAATGGTTCAAACATTTCCTGTTAACTTCCAGGCAGGCTAAATACACCCAACCCCCTCAATTCTCAACTTATGGCAAGAATTTTCTTAAGCAAAGAATGATCAGAGGTGGTTTTACCTGTTTCTTCCTGTGAAATATAGTCTGTATCCTTATTTGTTTTATGTTTACATAACCCACAAGGCAGACTGCTATTTTCCACAGATGTATGGTCAGAGGCAGAGAGGCTAATGATTGATCTGTGTTGCGGTTCCCATCAAGTGGAACAGTCTTTCCATTTATATCAGTGGTTCCCAAACTTTTTTGGCCTACCGTCCCCTTTCCAGAAAAAAATTTACTCACCGCCCCCCTGGAAAATATTTTTTTTAAAAATTAATAGCAATTAAACAGAAAGATATATGTATTAATGCAGTGGTTCTCAACCTTTCTAATGCTATGACCCCTAAATAAGGTTCCCCAACCATATTTTCGTTGCTACTTCATAAATAATTGTGCTACTCTTACGAATTCTAATCCAAATATCTAATATGCAGGTCAAAGCGAAGGAGGCAGGGCCAAAGAAAAGGGCCACGTGACCCCTCCTAAATGGCCAATTGTTCTCCGCCCCCTTAAAGGGGTTCACCGCCCCCCCAAATTCCACTGAGCCTCCCACTGCCCCCTTGGATTACCTCACCGCCCACCAGGGGGTGGTACCGCCCACTTTGAGAATCAGTGATTTACATCATTCAGGTTCTCCATGTGGAGTATTTCCATCATCATTTGAAGACCCAACTGTCTAACAGTCATTTTGCTGGGTACTCAGAACCTATCAGTACCCTTAATTTTTATAAAATGTTGTACTGGATTTTTTTTTAAAAATACTGTAAGTTTTAAACACTTGTCCAAGTCTGATTTGATACAGTTTCAACGTTGCTTGTATATTTTGTTGTTTTTAATTCTGTTTTAATTGAATTGTTATATGTTACTATGTTTTAACTGCTTTTTTAGTTGGTGAATTTTACTGTATGTTCTAGGCCTGGTCCCACTTGTAAACCACCCCAAAACCCTTCAAGGAAATGGTTGTCAGGGTATAAAAAAAAGTTGTTGTTGTTGTTGTATTCATTGTGAACTGCTTTTTAAAATCTATATTCGTGATGGGAATAAAGACATAAATGTAACTCTATTGGTTCCCAGATTATCTTTGAGAACAAATGAAAGCACGAGAGAGTGAAAGATCATACCCTTATTTGAATCTGTTATTTTTTAAGTACATTTCTACCCCAGCCTTTGGAACAGGGAAAGGGGGTATTTATAGGACAGCTTAAAGCAATTGAGGTGGTGACAAATTGTCAATAGGTTTACCTGACCAATATGATTGGACAATCACATCAACAAAGAAGCGGAATTGGATTCTACATTTGGCTGTCAGCCTGTCATCACTATAATCCTTGCTAAACAGCTTTATTTATTTATTATTTGGTTTTGTATGCCACCACTCCCTGAGTGGCTCACAGTCCACATAAAAGCATAAAACAAAGAATAAAACATCAATTAAACTAAAACAGAATTACAAATTTCAACAGTCAAATGCCAACTGAAATAGATAGGTTGGACCCTGTCTTCAGTTTTTAAACTTTGGACCCAAAATAAATGTTGCTATTCAAGACCCCTTGCCTCATGTGGTATGAAGCAGCTTCAGGAAAGGTGCGAGAAGGGTGGGGTGGGGTTAAGCTTTGCCCCAACCCTTCCAAATGAAACTGGAAGTGGCCCTTTATTTCTTTTTTCAAATATTCATGGACTATAAACAAATAAATAGCAAACCAAAAGGAGTCAAAAGATTACTTCATTTTTAAAAACAGCTTCTAGTTTTTTACCTTTCTCTTAAAAGTTCATTTTTTGCAGAATTTGTTTTAGTGAGAAAACACACCCCATGCAAGTGTAATTCCATTCTTCAGGGTGTGGTATACTGTATGTTTTTATTTTGAGGGACTTTGAGATATGCAAAAAATACCTAGGGGCTTGCATGATTCTCATTCCTGACACACCTGCAAAGTGAACCTGATCTGATGCGCTCATTTAGAATTCATTGTGGATATGACAAAACTCCTTAGCATATATACATTTTCTCACAGAGTTTTTTGAAAAACATACTAGCATTTAAACCAAATGCTAAAAGGATCTGATCAAACACAGGTTCTCCTTTCAAGGTAGATATTTCATGCCATTTTGCCTAACAAAATATATGTGATATGCAACTTTTTTGTTTTTGAGGGCAACGGGAAATCTGTTAGGGTGGATGAGTGAGGCAAGTCTTTCTGCCATCTCTTTCTTTACATACTCTTCCTTATCAGGATGCAGAGAAGATAGACATCAGTTTTGCTATAGGTATGAAGGAAGGATGTTTCAAATCAGAAATTAGCCTCAGGGCTGCAGGTTGCCCAACATGAGGAAGTGCCACGTTGCAGTCAGGACACCAGAGTAGCAAACAAACCACCACCCTTATTCTTCCAGGAACACCTATCTCTCCTTTCCTATGTTGCCAAAAAATACTTCAAGGCAGTTCCAGGCTTACCAGCAAGAGCTCCCCATATCCAAAGACGTGGTCGTCCCCAAGATCTCCATTTTTTGGCTTGTACATGAAGAGGGCTACCCCCGTGACAATCAGTAAGACACACATGTATTTGGACAGTGGGTACTTCTTCCTCAACACCGTCACCCCCAGGAGCATGACTAGAAAAAGAAATAGAAATGGTGAGGAAAAACACGGCTCCCCGATGACACTAAACTAATCCTAATCAGTAGAGATTGTTTTCATCATGCATCCTTACAATGAAACAAGATTATAATTTCCTACAGAGGAGGATACACAAGTCAGTTTTATGAACAAGAAGAATTTGGATAACATATTTCTGGGCATCACATGTGTATCTGACCAGCATAATGTAATAATGATGCAAACAACAGCCAACAGATTTGGGCTGGTTTCCAACCTGTCACCATTGTCTTCTATCTTTTAAAATATGAATAGACTTGTAGAATTAGGGTCCTTCCCAATAACACATTTTCTCACTCTAAACCCCATACTGAACAGAGAAAGACCCCCCCCCCCAAATTTGGGGGTGGCATTTTTATAACAAGATGCCCTCAAAATGTCGGGTTTCTTGCCTATTTGTAATCCAGAAGACTCCTAAATGTTTAAAAACATCCATATGATTTGATTAATAAAACAAACAAAAAACAACACACAAACCACAAAGGAAGACAAACCAAGTTCTTCCAATGACCTGAAGTAGGTTTTCAGTAGCCACATGACTTCACTCTTGTACTTCTATTTCAATCCCCCTTTAATTCTATAAACCATGCAGCCAACAACACTTGCCCTCCTTCAAAATGAAAAATTTATTTTCATGCCAGCTCTTTTGAAAAACATTATGAAGGCCTGTCAAATGGTAGTCTTTCATTTCAATTAGCCATATGCAATTAATCCAAGCATTTCCGATAAAACACACATGATTCTGGTAAAGAACTCAAGGGTTACTTACCTGGGATGGGTTTACAGGACTTTCCAAGAACCTAAAACAAAAAAAGGACATATTTAGCTGAACACTTTTTTTCCCTTTTCCAACTTCTTTTAAGTTCTACATCCATGTAAAGCTTTTATCTCTTTTTTTATCCACTTCACTTCCTCCCTTGTTTTCAGTTCCTTCCTGGTCATACTTGTTCTTCCCTAGCATATCTCTTTCCTTTTTCAGCTTTCACTCCTCTACCACATATTTATATAAAGATTTTGCGGTGTCTTAGTCCAGCAGTTAGTAAACACCATTGAATTAAATTACTGTCTTTGCTAGCTTTCTCTTTGCCCACCAAGCCATTCAGGCGTCAAAAGATATGCCTGGTTGATTTATATACCCCCACAAGTCACTCATTTATCAAACTCTTGCCTTGCATTCCCTACAGAGCTTCATTTCCTACTCTCAGCTCTATGCCTATTACCTGCTCAGATCAAAGTTTCTCTTTCCATGGGGTCTCTTTCCCACTTAAGAGTCACGGCTAGAGCCAAAAGCTATCAGGGCCTAGCCCAGGGCAGATCCAATTGTATCATTGCACAACAAGTTCAGGAATGCTGTGCACTGCTTTCTCACATCTGCCATTTCAAATTATGTATTGCAGAAAATGAGTGAAAATAGAGAAAAGTGTAGCTGATTGAAGGGAAGTTCCAAGCAACCTGAAAAGTGGATGTTGGGTGAATGCTGGAAAGACATAAAACCTGGCAGAATCTGTTTAATGAAAGCTCACTTAGGAATCTTGTCCTAGGTTTCCCCCCGAAAGAAAGAGGTCTTCTTTACTGTATCGCTGTAATCCAGCGATAGTTTCAGAATTTCAGCAAAGGGAGTGGAGACTCCTAACTTGGGAGATATGTGTCATATGTCTTAGGCTGTATTTGATCATCTTGGACACTGCAAAATAGAAATAGCAGTGCTGTTGGGGTGTCTCTAGCCAATTTGGGGTTTCTGATGAACATCCAGTTTTGCCCAGCAGTTTGGAGAAACTTTTACTTGTGTTTCCAATCCAACAATCATTTATGAATTATTAGGTAAAAACAATGCATATCCACCTGAATCTGATACAGAAATAAGCTCTCCAGCTTTTGTTATATTCTCTGCACTATCCTCAGTACTTAAAATACAGTCTGCAGTGAAGTGTGAAGTCGCCAGAAAGGGGAAGATGTCTCTGAGATATCCCATTCTCCAAATCTCTGCTCCTATGCAACTAATCCATTATCCCACCCTGGATATTTGTGGTTCTTCACCTGAGTTGGATAGTTGACAAACTGCAGAGCTGAATTGCTGGAGACCATGGCTCCCAGGTAGGAGAGGGAGCAAGCTCCATAAAGCCAGTTCTGGGTCCGGTCCACCTTGACAGTATCAAAAAACTGGATCACTGATTGGGGAGAAAATGTGCAAGAAACAGATGTGTTGGCAACAAAGTATTTCTTGATAGGAACAGCTACGTGAAGATCTTACTTCCACATGCACAAAGAAAAAAGTAAGATCGATGCTCCCTAATCAGGTGCAGTCATTGCCAGCCAGCCAGTCAGCCTGCCTGCCTTGCTGGGGATGGTAAGTTTCATAGTTCAACATACCTGGAAGACATCCAGGTCTGAAATGCCCGGGCAAAGTGACCTCTCTCCAAAACCATTTAAGTTCAAAGCAAAAGGAAATGTAGCAGGTGGATTACATACACCTTGCTTTGTGGAGTTTGTACATTTTGTGCCATTTGTACATCTAAATTTTGGGAGCAAAGCTAAAAGCTACCCTATATCCATGGCTGGTAAATGATCTCAGTCAAATGTGACTTTACCCATGCAAATGTTCACCCACTAATGAAAAGTAGCACCAATAACTTATATGCATGTTGTTAGCAACTGTGGGAATAGGTGTGTAGAAGAAAAGGCATTTCTCTCTCTGTTAGTTCTTTTTATTATCAAATTATACATACATATACAATTGTTTATCCCTCTCTAGGACATTTGCATATAGTTCCTAATCTGACTCTTCAAAAAGCAGGTTACTGTTGGAAAAGGTGTTTGAGGGGAATGACATGAAGCCCCAGCCCACCCACAGTATGGTAGTATAATTAACTTCCTCTACCATGGCTAAGGTGGATACAAAAGGAAGAAGACATCAGGAAGAGCTTTCTGCATTCTCCCTCATCCTTCTCAAGTTTGTGTACATGAGCTTGTCAAAGCAATATAAAACACAGGAACATAGCACTTTCCCCAGCAGCACAGTCAGGGAAGAAGGAGAAGAAAAATATGTAGTATTCATGTTCTTCTGACACATATATACACACATCTAAGAAGACCCGAAAAAAAACAATGTTGGTTCAAATTCACTAGGAGAACAAATGAATTCATGCCCTTTCTCACATCCCCATTTTTCTGACTCCGTAATAGATAAAGGGTGCTTACTTCTAAGCACTTGTTGGAGACATCTTTCTCATACCATCTTCCCTCCTTACATATCAGCTTCTTCTCTTTTCAAACTAGTTTGAATGCATGAGGGATGGGACAAAGGGGGAGAGAGGGGAACACAGTCCTCTTTCCATGCAGTCCTCTGCTCCTAACTGCTCTTGACTTAAAGTCTTGGAAAGCAAAACAAAAGGCAAATAAGCAACAGAATTATTGCCTTTGTTCATCCATACCCCTCTGTTCAGAGCAAGCAGTTGAAGTTTGTGTGGACTGACAAGAATAAGAGACTGAGAAAACAAGACTTAATTTTCTCTATGGATCCATGATGAACGAAAATAGAATGTTTTTCAAAAACTTAAGAGAAGTTTCACAGAAGACCCCAAAGGCATGGAAATGGATGAACATGAACCAAACAGCCTTCTTATTTCTTTGGAAATACTTACATATCCTAGCAAATATGGCATTGATCACACATTGAACGAAGACCAAAGACAAAGCGAATCTAAATTTCTCCTGCTTTGCTCCTTCCCCATATTTGCCTCTTGTTCTGCAGAAAAGCAAATTGAAGATTAAAGTTAGTTGGGAAGAATGAGACATCCACTGATATAACTGTAACATGTACATATTCTCAGGAACGGTTCACTACAAGTGACTCCCACAGATGGGCTAGAGAGAACATTTCCTTCTTTGCCTGGTGTTTTAGTAAGTGATCAAAGGATACGCAGGATCTGCTTTACAGATCACAGGAATACAAGAGGGATCAATTAATTGGAAGTACACAAAAAAATTACAGGACAGCTGACATCTCTTTAGGGGATATACAAATTGTACAGCTTATCAAAATGACCACCTGAAGACAGAAGAAAAAGAAAAACAGACAAATAGACATGGAGAAAGACAATCAAAACAAAAGGGCAAGGCCCAAGAGAAGGAAGTGTATTTAAGAAAGTAAACTTGAGCCTGAAACATCACACACAAATTAAACTATGGAAATCCAAACAATACGAAATCTTCTCCTAAGAAAGCAGTGAGTTCAAGGAAGGAAGAAGTTCCACCAGACATAGTCTATCATACAGAAAGATTAAAGGTCTGGAATAAATAATCATAATCACATATTAAGGTTATGGCTACACTCTCTTCATTTTCCCTCTCGGCCTCCATTAAGCCTTCTGCCAAAACTTAACAGTGTCTATATGTGTCCAATATGAAGTAAACTAGCAGCCTAAATATCCTACTGCCACTAGATCCTATTTGATTTTTAGAAGCTAAACAAGGAGAACTCTGATTAGTATTTGGATGGGGGACCAGCAGGTTTTAGAACAGACCTGGGCAATTACCGGCCCTCCAGGTGTTTTGGACTTCAACTCCCAGAAATCATAACAGCTGGTAAACTGGCTAGGATTTCTGGGAGTTGAAGTCCAAAACACTTGGAGGGCCGGTAATTGCCCAGGTCTGTTTTAGAAGAAGAAAATCACGAAACCACTTCAACATATTCCTTGTCTAAGAGTTGTTTGAAAACTCAGAACCAAATAGATAGTAATTTGAGAGTGTCCCCAAGTTCTGTAAGACATAGGGTATATCTACACTATAGAGTGAATGCAGTTTGACACCATTTTAACTGCCATGGCTCAATGTTATGGAATCATGGGGATTGTAGTTCTAAAAGGTCTTTAGCTTTCTTTTCCAAAGACTGATGGTGTCTCGCTGGGGTGTTGTGTGGTTTCCAGGCTGTATGGCCGTGTTCTAGTAACATTTTCTCCTGACGTTTCGCCTGCATCTATGGCTGGCACCTTTAGAGGATCTGTTGGTAGTCAAGCAAGTGCAGCATATATACCTGTGGAATGTCAAGGGTGGGAGGAAAGAATTGATTTTGGCTGTGAAAGCTTTCGACAATACACTGGTAGATCAGATCTTTCCTAACATTTCACGTTGGGAGCATAAACATTATTCATGTATCATTTTACATCGCATTAATTCAGTTTTACGAGCAAATCAACTGATGAGAATCTATGCACCGAAAATGTTTTCATTGAATTGATTTAATAAACTATTTTTCCCCATTTTATATCAACATTGGTTGGGCTTTTTTGTCTGGAAAATGCCATCCACCGAGAGTACGCTGGAGGGCAGAAGTTTACCCATGCCGGATCTAGTAAAGGTAAAGGTTTCCCCTTGACATTAAGTCTAGTTGTGTCCAACTCTGGGGGTTGGTGCTCATCTCCATTTCTAAGCCGAAGAGCCGGGGTTGTCCGTAGACGCCTCCGAGGTCATATAGCTGGCATGACTGCACGGAGCGCTGTTACCTTCCCACCAAAGCGGTATCTATTGATCTACCCACATTTGCATATTTTCGAACAGCTAGGTTGGCAGAAACTGGGGCTAATGACAGCAGCTCACTCTGCTCCCCGAATTTGAACCGGTGACCTTTCGGTCAGCAAGTTCTGCAACTCAGCGGTTTAACCCGCTGCACCACCAGGAGGCAACGTAAAGGTTTCCCCTGACATTAAATCTAGTCATGTCTAACTCTGGGGTTGGTGCCCATCTCCATTTCTAAGCCGAAGAGCCAGCGTTGTCCATAGACGCCTCCAAGGTCATGTAGCCGACATGACTACATGGAGTGCCGTTACCTTCCTGCCAGAGCAGTGTCTATTGATATACTCACAAAGACGCTGTTTGCTTTCCCAAATGTTAAGACACTTGCAGCAAATCCTTCACATGGTTTGACTGGCAGGTAAAAGGTAAAGGTTGTCCCCTGACAGTAAGTCCAGTCGTGTCCAACTCTGGGGGTTGGTGCTAATCTCCATTTCTAAGCCGAAGAGCCAGCATTGTCCATAGACGCCTCCAAAGTCATGTAGCCGACATGACTGTATGGAGCGCTGTTACCTTCCCACAGAAGCAGTACCTATTCACATTTGCATGTTTTCGAACTGCTAGGTTGGCAGAAGCTGGCGCTAACAACGGGAGCTCAGCCCGCTTCCCCGACTTTGAACTGGTGACCTTTCGGTCAGCGTGTTCAGCAGCTCAGCGATTTAAACCCACTGCACCACCGGGGACTCATACCTGATCTACACTGTGACATTAACACAGTTTGACAACACCTGTCGCTTTTTCTGCCTGAAGGAACCAGTTAGAAAAAGCAGGAATACCCCCTCCCATTTTACGTGTTGTGTTTTTTGTTTATCTTTTGTAGTGCCTATTTTGGTTGAATGCAGAGGCGATGAAAGAAGATTTTTTAGGATTAAAGGTAAAGGTTTCCCCCCTGACATGAAGTCCAGTCACGTCCGACTCTGGGAGTGTGGTGCTCATCTCCATTTCTAAGCCGAAGAGCCGGTGTTGTCCGTAGACGCCTCTGAGGTCATGTGGCCGGCAGGACTGCATGGAGCGCCGTTACATTTTTTATTTATTTATCATTTTTCTATACCGCTCCTCTCAGCCTGAAGGTGACTCGGGGCGGTTTACACAAGGCAGTCTCTGCCCTTCAATCAAAAACACAAGCAAAACAAAACCAAACAATAACCATATAACACAACAATTAGCAGTTAAAACATACAAATGCAGTCTCCGCGTCATGTTGAAATCACTTTCCGTCACATTGTCGTCATTCCATATATCTAATTAAACCGTTATATTTCATCAGCAAATGCCTGCTCAAACAGCCAGGCCTTGACTTTCTTGCGAAATATCAGGAGGGAGGGGGCCAATCTGATGTCACTAGGAAGGGCGTTCCAAAGCCGAGGAGCCACCACTGAAAAGGCCCCGTCTCTCGTCCCCACCAATCGTGCCTGCGAGGAAGGTGG
Organism: Anolis apletophallus; assembly: GCA_030556195.1. Classification (NCBI taxonomy): domain Eukaryota; kingdom Metazoa; phylum Chordata; class Lepidosauria; order Squamata; family Anolidae; genus Anolis; species Anolis apletophallus. Next base: position 117,192,447 of record JARBWK010000008.1, read on the forward strand.
GACCGAGAGCAGGGCCTCTCCTGATGATCTCAAACATCTCGATGGTTCATAGGGAGAGATGCGTTCGGACAGGTAAGTTGGGCCAGAACCGTTTAGGGCTTTAAAGGCTAAAGCCAGCACTTTGAATTGTGCCCGGTAGCAAACTGGCAGCCAGTGGAGCTGGCACAACAGCGGAGTTGTACGCTCTCTGAATGCCGCTCCTGTTATCAACCTGGCTGCTGTTCGTTGGGCTAGTTGCAGCTTCCGAACAGTCTTCGAAGGCAACCCCACATAGAGAGCGTTGCAGTAATCTATACGGGATGTAACCAGAGCGTGGACCACCGTGGCTAAGTCAGACTTCCCAAGGTACGGGTGCAGCTGGCACACAAGTTTTAACTGTGTAAATGCTCCCCTGGTCACCGCCGAAACCTGGGGTTCCAGGGTCAGCGATGAGTCCAGGATCACACCCAAACTGCGAACCTGCGACTTCAGGGAGAGTGTAACCCGTCTAACACAGGCTGTAACCCTATGCCCTGTTCGGCCTTTCGACTGACCAGGAGTGCCTCTGTCTTGTCTGGATTCAATTTCAATTTGTTCGCCCTCATCCAGTCCGACACAGCGGCCAAGCACCGGTTCAGGACCTGAACAGCCTCCTTAGTAGCAGGTGGGAAGGAGTGACAGAGTTGGACATCATCTGCGTACAGGTGACACCGCACCCCGAAACTCCGGATGATCTCCCCCAGCGGCTTCATGTAGATGTTGAACAACATGGGAGACAGTATTGAACCCTATATTTTATAATATAATATATTTTATCTCTCGGCATTACTTCGCGAATGAAGATTCAGGAAGGACTAATCCCACGCTTTTTACAAGCGCGTTGATGACTAAAAAGGCCAATCTGAGATAGGCAAGTTAGGTTGCAGAAAGCACAGCAGAAAGTCTCCTTGGGTGATGTTGTTTCCAAGTTGCGGTTCTTTCTGCGTTGTCGTTTCTCTTCGAGACCCATTCGGCGTGTCTTCTCGAAAGAGGCCGCAGCATTGTGGATAGTGCATCTCCATGCCTCCCGATGTGAGGCCAGGGTGGACCATTGTTGGTGATCAATCTGGCCAAGCCTGAGATGTTGTTTCAGGGAGTCCTTATATCTCTTTTTGGGGGTGCCTCTCTTGCGCTGACCCGTGGAGAGTTCACCGTAGAGTAGTATCTTTGGGAGGCGGTGGTCCTCCATCCTAGAGACGTGCCCTGCCCAGCGCAGCTGTGTTCTCAATAGCATGGCCTCAATGCTGGTGATCCCTGCTTGCTCAAGGACAGCAACATTCGTCACATAGTCGGTCCAGTGTATATTTAGGATTGTGCGAAGACAGCGCTGATGAAAGCGTTCGAGGAGTCGTAGGTGTTAGCGATAGGTGACCCATGTTTCAGACCCATATAGGAGAATAGACAGTACGATAGCTCTGTATGTATCTTAATGTATTTTAATTGCTGTGGGGTTTGGGGGTTTTATGCTGTTGTGATGTGGGCATCGAATTGTGCCGTACTGTAAACCGCTCTGAGTCCTCCCTCGGGGATTGAGAAGAGCGGGGTAAAATCCTGAAATAAATAAATAAATAAATAATACACACTGATTTTGGTGCTTTGCCTCAGGTGCTTGTTGCTCCAGACTCTTTTGTGAAGCCTTCCGAATGCACTCTATGGCTTTGCTAATCTGTGATCTATCTCTTTGTCAATCTTGGCGTCTGAAGAGATGATGCTTCCCAGGTAGGTGAACTGCTGAACGGACTTAAGCATAGATTTGCCTATGCTGACGTGGGGATGATGGTGTTCTTCCTGTGGTGCGGGCTGGTAGAGGACTTCCAATGGAGAGGTATATATTTTATTATAATATGACCAAATATGGGGAAACTTGAACATAAGAACATAAGAAGAGCCATGCTGAATCGGGCCTCAGCCCATCTAGTCCAGCATTCTGTGTCACACAGTGGCCCACTAGTTGTACACAGGGATCTCTAGCAGAAAGGAGGGCAAAACCCTCACCTGCTCCTGACCCCCCACAACCAGTACCCGGGGAAAATCCTGCCTGCCTCCATCAACACAGAGGTGGCACTTGGATGTCCATTTCAGTAACTACTGATTCCCTTGGTATCCATGAATCTGTCTAATCCTGCCTTGAAGCTGTCCAGGCTGACAGCTGTCACAACCTCCTCTGGAAGTGAGATCTCTAGCAGAAAGGAGGGCAAAACCCTCACCTGCTCCCGACCCCCCACAACCAGTACCCGGGGGGCCGGCGTTGCCCGTTGAAGAGCCGGCGTTGCCCGTAGACGCCTCCGAGGTCATGTGGCCGGCATGGGAAACTTGACCTAGGCTAGAACTGTGGACCTGAGATGTTCACAAGGAGATATATAAAGAAAAGATGTGTCTGGGCCTCAGCAAACTACAAATCCTAGGATTCCACATCATGGAGCCGTGGCAGCTCATGTGGAGCCCAAACTGCAGGAAAGAAAGGAGAGGGGAGGAAGGAAGGCCGCGTTCGCTCTGGGCGCGCGACTCGACTCACATTGTCTCCTGCAGGACGCCGTACCAGAAGTAGCACACGAAAACTCCTAGGCAGCAGACGGGCAGCCGCAGCCGTTCGGGAAGGACGGCCCCGCCTCCGCCGCAGCCCCCGGAGCCCCCGCTCACCCCCATCCCCGGCCCTGGCGTGGTCTCGGGCCCTGGCAGCCTCAGCGGCGACAGCTCCACGCAGACATCTCGCAGCGGCGCCAACGGCGGCGGAAACGGGGGCCTCATAGGAGCGAATGCGGCGGCACCCAGGAAGGACCCATACCTGTGGCAGCCTGGGGCGGCTAGCGTACTGCCTGATTGGTTTCTGCTTCACTGACAGCACACAACTATGGTCAAAACTTGGGCCTTCCTGATGTTTTTGGACTTCAACTCCCAGCATTCCTCACAGCCTCAGGCCCTTCCTTTTCCCCCTCAGCCGCTTAAGCGGCTGAGGGGGAAAAGGAAGGGGCCTGAGGCTGTGAGGAATGCTGGGAGCTGAAGTCCAAAACATCAGGAAGGCCTCAACTTCGCCCAGGCCTCCTCCAAAGGTATCCCCCTCGCTTTCCCCCCTCCTGTTGTCATTGTTCTTGTTCACCATCATAGCTCACATTGGCTAATATATCTTATTTTTTTTTCAGGCACTGTAGTAGACAACAAATCGGGGACCTAAAAGGACTGAAGCGGTGTAGAGACAAATATGCACGAGGCGGGTCTTCTGACCGTGTCAGATGCTTATTGGTGGCTATCAGAAGAGGGCGGGGCTACGGGTAGAGGCAGCAACCGTTGCTAGGGAAGCTGGAATTGGATGGGAGGGGAATAGACCTGTCAGAATATCAAGGCAGAGGGCCCTTCCACAACAGCCCTATATCCCAGAATCTCAAGGCAGAAAATCCCACATTATATGAATGTGGACTCTCAGTTCAAGGCAGATATTGTGGGATTTTCTGCCTTGATATTCTGGGATATAGGGCTGTGTGGAAGGGCCCAGAGAATCCACTGATAATGTGGGATTTTCTGCCTTGATATTCTGGGATATAAGGCTGTGTGGAAGGGCCCAGAGAATCCACTGATAATGTGGGATTTTCTGCCTTGATATTCTGGGATATAAGGCTGTGTGGAAGGGCCCAGAGAATCCACTGATAATGTGGGATTGTCTGCCTTGATATTCTGGGATATAAGGCTGTGTGGAAGGGCCCAGAGAATCCACTGATAATGTGGGATTTTCTGCCTTGATATTCTGGGATATAAGGCTGTGTGGAAGGGCCCAGAGAATCCACTGATAATGTGGGATTTTCTGCCTTGATATTCTGGGATATAGGGCTGTGTGGAAGGGCCCAGAGAATCCACTGATAATGTGGGATTTTCTGCCTTGATATTCTGGGATATAGGGCTGTGTGGAAGGGCCCAGAGAATCCACTGATAATGTGGGATTTTCTGCCTTGATATTCTGGGATATAGGGCTGTGTGGAAGGGCCCAGAGAATCCACTGATAATGTGGGATTTTCTGCCTTGATATTCTGGGATATAGGGCTGTGTGGAAGGGCCCAGAGAATCCACTGATAATGTGGGATTTTCTGCCTTGATATTCTGGGATATAAGGCTGTGTGGAAGGGCCCAGAGAATCCTTGATAATGTGGGATTTTCTGCCTTGATATTCTGGGATATCTGGGCTGTGTGGAAGGGCCCAGAGAATCCACTGATAATGTGGGATTTTCTGCCTTGATATTCTGGGATATAAGGCTGTGTGGAAGGGCCCAGAGATTCCACTTGATAATGTGGGATTGTCTGCCTTGATTTTCTATTATTCTGGGATATAGGGCTGTGTGGAAGGGCCCAGAGAATCCACTGATAATGTGGGATTTTCTGCCTTGATATTCTGGGATATAGGGCTGTGTGGAAGGGCCCAGAGAATCCACTGATAATGTGGGATTTTCTGCCTTGATATTCTGGGATATAGGGCTGTGTGGAAGGGCCCAGAGAATCCACTGATAATGTGGGATTGTCTGCCTTGATATTCTGGGATATAGGGCTGTGTGGAAGGGCCCAGAGAATCCACTGATAATGTGGGATTTTCTGCCTTGATATTCTGGGATATAGGGCTGTGTGGAAGGGCCCAGAGAATCCACTGATAATGTGGGATTTTCTGCCTTGATATTCTGGGATATAAGGCTGTGTGGAAGGGCCCAGAGAATCCACTGATAATGTGGGATTGTCTGCCTTGATATTCTGGGATATAGGGCTGTGTGGAAGGGCCCAGAGAATCCACTGATAATGTGGGATTTTCTGCCTTGATATTCTGGGATATAAGGCTGTGTGGAAGGGCCCAGAGAATCCACTGATAATGTGGGATTGTCTGCCTTGATATTCTGGGATATAGGGCTGTGTGGAAGGGCCCAGAGAATCCACTGATAATGATTTTCTGCCTTGATATTCTGGGATATTTTCTGATTTTCTGCCTTGATATTCTGGGATATAGGCTGTGTGGAAGGGCCCAGAGAATCCACTGATAATGTGGGATTTTCTGCCTTGATATTCTGGGATATAAGGCTGTGTGGAAGGGCCCAGAGAATCCACTGATAATGTGGGATTTTCTGCCTTGATATTCTGGGATATAAGGCTGTGTGGAAGGGCCCAGAGAATCCCACTGATTCTGGGATATAATGTGGGATTGTCTGCCTTGATATTCTGGGATATAGGGCTGTGTGGAAGGGCCCAGAGAATCCACTGATAATGTGGGATTTTCTGCCTTGATATTCTGGGATATAAGGCCGTGTGGAAGGGCCCAGAGAATCCACTGATAATGTGGGATTGTCTGCCTTGATATTCTGGGATATAGGGCTGTGTGGAAGGGCCCAGAGAATCCACTGATAATGTGGGATTTTCTGCCTTGATATTCTGGGATATAAGGCTGTGTGGAAGGGCCCAGAGAATCCACTGATAATGTGGGATTTTCTGCCTTGATATTCTGGGATATAAGGCCGTGTGGAAGGGCCCAGAGAATCCACTGATAATGTGGGATTTTCTGCCTTGATATTCTGGGATATAAGGCTGTGTGGAAGGGCCCAGAGAATCCACTGATAATGTGGGATTTTCTGCCTTGATATTCTGGGATATAAGGCTGTGTGGAAGGGCCCAGAGAATCCACTGATAATGTGGGATTGTCTGCCTTGATATTCTGGGATATAGGGCTGTGTGGAAGGGCCCAGAGAATGCACTTTGAGCCCTTTCACACAGCCCTGTATCCCAGAATATCAAGGCAGAAAATCCCACATCTGAATGTAGACTCAAATAGCCCAGTTCAAGGCAGATATTGTGGGTTTTTCTGCCTTGATATTCTGGAATATAGGGCTGTGTGGAAGGGTCCAAAGTGGATTCTCTGGGCCTTTCCACACAGCCTTATATCCCAGAATATCAAGGCGGAAAATCCCACATCTGAATATGGACTCAAATAACCCACTTCAAGGCAGATATTGTGGGATTTTCTGCCTTGATATTCTGGGATCCTCTCCGTTGGCACCCCCTTGTCGTCGGGGAGAGGCTTGCGTACCCTAATGAAGTTGTGAGCCATGCTGGTGATGGCATAATAGCCACCGGTAGGGCCTCCCATGCCAGACAGGTCACAACTGAAGTGCCTGACAAAGAGCGTCAAAGAGCAGGATGGGCTCTCTAGCCTTTTGGCAACCATCCTAAGAAAACGAAAACTTTGATTTCAAACCCGGGCAGATGGTGCTCGTCTAACCCTGTAAGGTCAACCATCTAAGAGAAGGAAACTCGAACCAAACCTACAACCTGAGGACCTCGCTGCCACCGTCCAAGCTTGCTAGGCCCCAGCAGACGAACCTTTGGTTTAAAGGGTGAGGCCAGTTCTGTGCACGCTGCCCTCCACCAGAAAGGTCCATTGCACAGGTTCAAAGGACACATCCAACTTCCGAAAAAGCCCTGTAGCGATAGGCGAGGGACGAAACGGCAGGTGTAAAGATGCACTGGAAGCCGCAGATCCAACCCTGCATGCAGGCGGTTCAGGACTTTGGTCGCTCGAGACTGACCCGGGAGATGACAGTCTTGTTCAGCAGCATCCTGAACAACCAAGCAGTCTTTTTTTAAGGAGAGCACTGCTTGCTCCATATGGAGAGGGGCCTAGAAAAGGTGGCCTAATGAAAGCTGATCTCCATCTACCTGGTTGACCAACGGGCATCTTAAAAAGCATGGGATGAGTCCTTCCTAAGAATCTTCGTTCGCGAAGTAATGCCAAGAGATTCTGGGATATAGGGCTGTGCAGAAGGGCCCAGAGAATCAACTGTGGGCCCTTCCACACAGCCCTATATACCAGAATATCAAGGTGGAAAATCTCACATTATCTGAATGTGGACTCAAATAACCCAGTTCAAAGCAGATATTGTGGGATTTTCTGCCTTGATATTCTGGGATATAGGGCAATGTGGAAGGGCCCAGAGAATCCACTTTGGGCCCTTCCACACAGCCCTATATCCCAGAATATCAAGGCAGAAAATCCCACATCTGCTTTAAACCGGATTATTGGAGTTCATACTCGGATATGGGATTTTCTGCCTTGATATTCTGGGATATAGGGCTGTGTGGAAGGACCTACTGTCTGCTTTGAGCTGGGGGCCCTTCCACACAGCCATATAACCCTGAATATCAAGGTAGTCCCCGTAGTAACCTATGGATGTGAGAGCAGGACCTTACAGAAGGCTGAGCGAAGGAAGATAGATGCTTTTGATCTGTGGTGTTGGAGGAAAGTTCTGAGAATGCCTTGGACCGCGAGAAGATCCAACCAGTCCATACTCCAGGAAATAAAGCCCGACTGCTCATTGAAGGGAATAATATTAGAGGCAAAGATGAAATACTTTGGCCACATCATGAGAAGGAAAGCTTAAATGATCCTCTCAGCCTGAATGCATTATTAAATAAATGATTACCACTAATTGGTGGCACCCTTATAAGATCCTTTCCATTGAGTGCAACCTTATCATTCCTTGGCGGAATGGGAGAGGCTTTCCATGCTCGATGTCAATCCATGATATGGTAAATATAGTCAATTATATTATTATGTTATTATGTTCCTACCATTTTGGCTTTTTGTATTGTCAAATATAATGATGGTTATATGTAATATATATAAGATGGCACATTGGTGAGGACGCCACCACGTCAAATTTCTGGCCCTGAGGAAGTTTCGTGATGGGACAAAACGGCATGGATAAGCCAGCTCCATATACCGTATAGCGCTACAGCCATTGGCAGCCTCCCTTTGGGGAGTTCTGTTAGCAGCATATTTTCCCGTTCGGAGAGACCGCTGCTGCTTGGGCGTTTGATTGTTCTGCCCTTAGACTATCCAATATCGTGGATTTTCGAGCCTGGATATCACATTGTTTGCACTGCCTGGATATTACAAATAGAGGTATTCACCTCTTTCATTCGTCTGTCCTTTGAGATACTATGGACTTAATGTGAACTGGAGACCATTCGCTTCGGATTATCACTACGCCTATTCAAGGTACTACATTACTAATAGTTATTCAACGAATAGACTCTTGCCTCTGGCTACTATCAACGTTGGACTTTGACACCAAGAAATAACATTTGTTTAACAATAATGTGATGTATGTGAGATATGAATATATTTTTGTAGAATTATAACTTTCAATGAATATTTTGCATGTTTATTATTTCAATATTCTGCTAGTTTGTTGTGAGTATATAGTGTATAGAGCCAGTATGGTGTCCAGGCTTGAGTGTTGTCAACTCTGAAAGACAATTTAATTCCCCGTTCAGCCACAGTAGCCTACAGGGTGAGTTTGGGCGAGTCATCCACTCTCACTCCAGAAAAGCCCATGACTTGAAGGCACACAAGAAAATAGTTTAAAGTGTTCTTTCTTTTCTTTTTTAAAAATTCTTTAGATAATAAGCTATCTTGATCAAGACAAAATCCAAAATCTTTACTGGGCCATTAAGACAATATTATGAATTTGACTCATGCTCATTTGTGTGCCCTTCCTGACAGAATAATAAAGACAATGACCTAAATGTGTACTGTATTGTTGTTTGAGATGTGCAAGTTTGAGATGTGCAAGTTCCTTGCTGGAACTTCCTAGTTCTGCTTATTATTTGTGAAGTATTGCAGAACCACAAAATGAAGCAGTTTGGAGAAGTTATGAGTATTAGTGTAGAATTTACATGCCAAGGAAGTCTATTTTAACTTATTAATTGTCCAGGTTATCTTAGTTTCACTCAAACACTTCATTACCAGATCCTTGATTATCTCTTTTTCACACCTCTAGATTTAACATGTTATCTATTTAGCCCTGCATTCTTTTTTTGCCTTGGTATCATTCGTATTGACATCAGAGAAGACAGGACTGTACTTTGCTGAAGGGGAAACCCACAGTCTCTCAATGTCATTTTTTACAGTTAACATGCTTTTTTGTCTGGAATATAATGTAGGATGAAATATCTTTACACTTTGAGATAAGCCACGGTTTGTTGCATCAATTGCACAGCAAATGCTCCCCAAAATATGTGACTTTCCTGGTTCTGATGTTAATGGTTTAAATAAGGCAATTCATATGCCAACAGAAATATCACAGCTTCAGGTTGTGGCTGGTTGATGTGCCATGGCTTGCAAACTAAAATGGTGTGCACTTTACAAGCCAAATTTCATGAAATCATACCATTGTTTATTCTGAATGTTGAGATATGATGATTTGTTACTGAACCACCAATTGATAGACCACCAATTAAGAGTTAGTGCTGAGGTGAAAGCTTCAACTGGTACCGTGGCTAGAACGCCAAGTGTGTCCAGCATTCCCTCCCACCCAAATAACCTGTTTGACAAACTTCTAAATAAGTAAGTCTCAAATGCCCAACATTTTTATATTTTAATTGGTTTAAACACCAAGATCTGCCAAAAAAATATCTCAACTCAAGAAAAGGCAATGAACCTCTGAGGCTAACATTCTTCCATAAGCCTTTGTGATACTTACATTAAAATTTACGAAACTTCAAAAAGTAGCTGCAAAAATACTGTTTTCCAAAGAAAATAGAGTTTCTATCTTGGGTTGAAGAAAACTTTCCAATACAATAAAAAGCTTAACAAGACCAAGAAAAATCACTTTTGTTTCCAATACATTTTGCAATCAAGGCAACGCCAGCTTTAAGGCCTTTCAGTTATAGAGGGGGTGAACACGAGATGTTAGTGGAAGTGTAAGCACAAGATCTATGTTGAAGTGAAAGTGGGATATTTGGGGTGTTTTGTGAGTTAAAAGTGGAGTTAAAGCTGAGCAGATCCCACAAACTCAATGGTTAGAATAGTAATAGTGTAAGATACAGCTGAACTGGCCAAATTATAATAATTTTAAAAAGGCAACATATACCAATTACATAAATAGTTGCACTTTAGTAGAAAAGCTTAGACATTCCAATTTGGGATTCAGTCTCCCTTTGCAAAAGACAGTTACAATGAATGTCCTCTGCAAGTTCATTGTTCCTCACTTACAAAAGATGAGAATCTATTCTGAAGACATCTGTCACAAAAAGGCACACTGTAGTTGAACTTCGGCTTGTTCAACTATCTATTACAACTTGATCATCAGAACTGAAAATGCTTCAAGCACTTAGGATCTAAATCTAGGTGACTGTGTTCCAGTGACAACAGTCCCACAGACTGTAAGGGCAGCATAGAAAAAGAGGGTCCTAAACACAGATTGTAGACTTGGCACCCCTGGAAACTGATTGCCTTGCTCTACTCCTGCCCTGCAGTCATCTGTCAAACTAGTGTACACTAGCTCTGACTATATGTAAACTCTTTCACGTCCCTATCATGTGGGAAAGCCTGAGACACTCTTAAGATCTTTCTTTTAAAAAAAAAATCTATAAGTGAATTCTTGCTTTAGCAAGCAAGCAAAGAAAGACAAAGCCTGGTGGCGAATAGTGCATGTATCCCCTTAGAGAAGCGTAGGTGCTCTTTGGACACTGCAATAGCAGAAGGACAACTAACACAAACTCATCGGGAAAGGAAGTGCTATCAGAATGGCGAGTCCAAGGAAAAGCCGGCTGTGGTTGCAAGAGAAAGTAGTGGCAATCTACACTTCTAATGCTGTCACTGAGAGCACCTGTAACCTGGGGGTGCTCAATTTCCCAGTTTCAAGGCACTCTTCTCCACAAGTCATAGAGGGACTACAGATTTGCCTTGGCTCTGCACCATTCTCCTGAATTTCAGGCAACCAGAGAGCTGTGGAAGAGGACGGTGTCTTCGGCTTGATGCCGCTTCCAGGACTCCAAGCCCAGCGGAGGTGATGGAGGATTTTCATTGAAGTTGTCTCCTCTTGAGTCTTTCTGCAAACTAAGGACCGGGACTGTGGAAGTGGGCTGGCATGTAGAAAATGTACCTGCTGGCAAGGGACTAGAAGTGGAGAAGTCTCTGAAGAGGAAGTCTGCACTGGGAATAAGAGGTTTCACAAGGCTGAATTGGCAAAAGGCAGAGCCAGTTGGGTTGAAGTGGACTTTGTTTTTATCAGGACAAGAGGGCTGGAAAGGCTGGTCTGGGCTTGGTGGCCTACAGGAAAAAAAATCACAATGAAAAGGAGTTAGGAATACATGGATTATTACCATCCAGGGCTTCAGATCTTTGACCGATTGTGGTATGATCTGCTGCACTGGAACACAGGAATATTAGTAGAATTTATAAAAGTTTGTTATGCAACAAATATTTCCAAGGTAGGAACCTGTCTGTGTATGAAGTGTTACAATAGTTATATACAATTTCATAATCCATTTCTGTGAGAGGTTCAATTAATGTGCACTGGGTTGTCACTGGGCTGATGTAAGTGCACAAAAACCCCTGCAATTATCATGTCTATGGATCTAGTAACAATCTTTTAACCTGGATATTACCAGTATAAATTTTTGTGCATAACATCTGCAACTGTCTGCAGTGGGGCAAACAGAAAGTCAGATGGCAGAAAGTGTTTATCTCAGGACCTGTTCTGAAATTGTCAGATGATATTCAACAGTAACACCTGGCTGCCACAACTGGACAAGTTTGAGTTTCACAAAGGATTCCAAACTGGTCTTTCTTTATTGAGAGTCCTGATGGACCCGCTGCTGACAATGGAGGCTCAGATCTCCGCTGTGAGCAGAATCACATTTTTCTATCTGCGTCTGGCTAGACGACTGGCTCCCTATCTATCTAGGAATGACTTGGCCACGGTGATCCAGGCTACGGTCATCTCAAGATTAGACTACTTTAATGCCCTCTACATTGGCCTACCTCTGTTGGTGATCCGGAAGCTCAAGCTGGTGCAAAATGCTGCGGCCCGACTTCTCACTGGGGAGCCAATGAGAGGCCATGTAACTCTAATTCTGCAGCAGTTGCACTGGCTACCGATTGAGCACCAGATTACCTTCAAAGTGATGGTTCTTACCTTCAAGGCCTTATATGGTCCAGGGATGATGTACCTGAGGGCCCGCCTCACCCCCTACCAATCCCAGAGATCACTTTGCTCGGAAGATCAAAACTTCTTGGAAGTTCCCAGCTTTAAGACCTTTCGCCTGACAGTGACCAGGCGTAGAGCCTTCATGATCGTGGTGCCATCTCTATGGAATGCTTTGCCGGCAGAAACTTGAGCCCTACGAAATTTGTCATCTTTCTGGAGGGCATGTAAAAAACACTTGTTCCGGCAAGCATTTGAATTTTGCTAATTGTGATTTAATCTGACTTTTAACCTGGTTTTACTGCTAATTTGTTCTGTTTTACATTGTGAACCACTTCAAGCCTTCAGAGAGTGGCGGTATATACATTGAAATAATAAATAAATAAATAATTGTGTTAAGCATATCAGTAATATTTGTTATTAAGATGAATTCTCCTTTGGCATGTCAAATTTAATACTTGAAAGACACAAATTCAAATTTCCATGGAATTATAAAACTGGCTAGGTCACCTTGGATCAGTCAGTCTCTCATTCAGTCTAATCTAATTTCACGGAGTTGATGTATGGCTAAAGGGGTTTTAAGTTGCCATGAGTTCCTTGGAGGAGAGATGGGATAAACATATTGCAACACAATACTTCAGGAGTGTTACCTTTTCTATAATAATATCCACCTCCTTTTCTAGGAGGAAGTTAGCATTGTAAAAAAAAAATCAATTTCAGCATTTAAGCTTGCTGTGGCATGACAGAAGGTAAATGTCCAACTTACACCACTTCCTCAAAGGCACGGACTTTTTCACAACCCTCTGGAGGTTCTCGCTTGAAGACATAGGTATGATTTGGACGAGGAGAGAGAGCGAAGGCAAGAACTGGTGAAGTACTGCTGTTTTCTGGCCCAAAGAAAAAGCACAGGAAGACGTGTATTCAATATGAGCCACTAGTCAAATGCAGAAGTGAAGAGAAACTCATACAATGAAGTATCAATATCAAAAACTGTCAAGATTTATGGAACTTTAGACAGCAGCATAATCTATAAATCAATCTAACATATCCTTTGTGGAAATGTATTAGCCAAGAAATAATCCGATGAATTCTTTACAAGCCACTGATTTTGGTTACCCAAGAGCCTCATTACAGCCCAAGGGCAGATGGTTTTATCTGAAGTTCAACCCACAGAGTGATAATCTCCAACAGTGCTTCAGGCATTAGAACAGCCCTCAAGCAATAAAAAAATTTCACAACTTTGATCAGTTTTAGAGCAGGATTATAGTGAGAGAATCACTGTCTAAAGAAAAAAAAATCTCCCACTGCGTTATAAATTACAGCTTCCTTTGCAGTCTCTGATCTCTACTTCCTGTGTCCGATTTACCACCTCACTACATATTAGTAATGCTTCCTTTCCTTTTCAAAGCCTGTAATTTGTTTATTTATGACATTTATATGTCGCCCTTCTCACCCCAAAGGGGACTCAGAGCAGCTTACAAGTTATATGTACATACAATATATTATATTATTAGCATAGCACAATATTAGTATTATATATTACTATATTGTATTATACCACTATAATGTATTACTAGTAATATTACATGTAATATGAAAATAAAATTATTATGTTGTATTATTAGTATTTTGTATTACATTATAATATTATCAATGTTATATGTGTATACAATATATATTATTATCACAACATAATATTAGTATTATATATTACTATATTATACTATACCACTATACAGTATTATTATTAGTATTATATTGGATTACATTATAAGAGGTGCGGTCACTGATCACCTGGGGGCCGCAGGTGATCAGTGAGCAGGGGGTGTGGCCGCTCCCGGGGGCATGGCCGCTTCCGGGGGTGTGGCCGCTCCCGGGGGCGTGGCCGGCCTCTTGCGCGGCCCGCCCATTTTCGGGAGGGTTTCCCTGTGTGACGTTAGGGTGGGTGACGCCTGCGTCACCCAGGAAACTCTCCACTGCCTGATGGCTCGCAGGGAAGCGGCGCCCGGCACTCGCTCTCCGGAGCCATACAGGCTTGGGGGGTTTTTCGCCCGGCACTCACGTCTCTTTGGTCAGAGGGACGCGGGGCCGGGCAAAAACTCCCGCAGGCCTGGATGGCTGGCAGGGAAGCGAGAACCGGCTCGCTTCCCGCGAGCCTTCCAGGCTTGGGCGAGGTTTTTCGCCCGGCACTCGCATCCCTCTGGCGGGGAAAGAGGCGAAGGAGGAGGCAGCCAGCTGACTGCCTCCTCCTTCGTCCCTCTTTCCCCGCCCCGCGCTCTTGCCCGGATCCCGGCGCGCGGCCGCGGCACGGGAAAGAGGGAGAAGGAGGCAGCCAGCTGACTGCCTCCTCCTTCGTCCCTCTTTCCCCCGCCGCTCTTGCCGGATCCCGGGCGCCGGCGCGCGCGGGGGGAAAGAGGGACGAAGGAGGAGGCAGCCAGCTGACTGCCTCCTCCTTCGTCCCTCCTCTTTCCCCCCCCCGCGCCCTTGCCCCGATCCCAAGCATTGGCGCGGGGAGGGGAAGGAGGAGGGGCGAAGGAGAAAGAAGGCAGCCAGCTGACTTCCTCCTCCTTCGCCCCACCCCCCCGCGGATGCGCCACGGCTACAATCGCGAGCCGCGGTGCGGGGAGGGGAAGGAGGAAGGGTGAAGGAGGAGGAGCCAGCTCTCTTCCTCCTCCCTGTATCGCCGCCTTGTCCCTCTCTCGGCGCCGCCGATGCGATGCAGTTTGCAGCGGAGCCGCCGAGAGAGGGAGAAAGGGCGATACATCGCCCCTTTCTCCCTCTCTCGGCACCGCCGATGCAAACTGCATCGCATCGATGGCGCCGAGAGAGGGAGAAGAGGGCGGTGCAGGGAGGAGGAGCTAGCTCTCTTCCTCCTCCTTGTACCACCCGGTGTGCCTCTCTCACCGGCGCCGATGCGATCCAGTTTGCATCGGCGGCGCAGAGAGAGGGACAGAGGGGGCGGTGCAGGGAGGAGGATCTGGCTCACGTCCTCCTCCCAGCCCCGCCTCCTTCCCCCCCTCCCCGGCCGCCATTTTTAAAAAAATTTGAATTTTTTAAAAAAATTAAAAATGGCGGCTGGGGGCATAGCGGGGCCGTGTCCAACAGGCTGGGGGGCCGTGTACGGCCCCAGGGCCGCCAGTTGGACAGCCCTGCATTATAATATTAAGTAATGGGCGCTTACAGTAATGTCAGCCTTACAAACCCTCCCTTCTTTCCTTTCTGTCCCTGGCGCCACAGGTTATTTGAAAATACAGCAATTTTTTCTTGCTCTAGCTGCCATAAAACCAACCCTGCTCCACCTAGAAGACAGATGGGAGCAGCAGAGATGCACAGGATTTTTACACTATAGGCACACCAGAGACTGGATTTTCACAGTTATCTCCAAGTGGTCTAAGATCTAGAAACTTGAATGTATATATTCATAGGACCCTGCATTTCAGAATCAATACCAGGAATTATTGAGAACAGGGGTACAAAGTCCATGGTCCTCCAAGTATTACTGAACTGCAACACTAAGTATTCCTCACTATTAACTACAGTATGTTAGGACTAAGACTGCTGGTATTTGCAGCCCAATAATAATTGGATGGTTCCGCAATTCCCACTTCTCATTTAGATGTGAAATCATACATAAGAGACATCAAACTCCAAAGAAGCATAATCAGATATTGAAAGCAGTCAGGCCAAGAAAGTACTGTATAACCTTAATTGAAACATACATAATACACCACACCACTTTCCCATTCCTAGCCTCCATGCTTGACTTTTAATTTGTTGATAGGTATTAAATTTGAGGAAACTGAGGAAGGATCAATGATTCACGGAAAGACTAAGGTAGAGTGGGCTGGTTTATTATAGTTTATATTTACCCTATATACTTGAGTATAAGTCGACCCAAATATAAGCTGAGGCACCTAATTTTACCACAAAAAAACTAGGAAAACGTATTGATGAGTATAAGCCGAGGGTGGAAAATGCAGCAGCTATTGGTAAATTTCAAAATAAAAATATATACCAATAAGAGTACATTAATCGAGGCATCAGTAGGTTATTTTTTAATATTTACATAAAACTGTAATTTAAGATAACACTGTCCAACTTATTAAACCATTATTCTAACTTCCTTCAATGTAAATATTCCTACGTATCTTTCCAAGAATAATAAAAAGAGTAAAATACTACATGTAATAATAGAGTAAAATAATGTAAATGTAATAATAACAGTAATAGAAGAGTAAAATAATAAATGTAATAAAAATAATAATAGAGTAAAATAATGTAAATGTAATAACAATCATAGAATAAAATAATGTAAATGTAATAATAATAAATAATAAATAAAATAATGGAAATGTAATAAAAACAATAAATAGAGAAAAATAATAAATGTAATAAAAATAATATAGTAAAATAATAATCTTGTGTATAAGCTGAGGGGGGATTTTTCAGGCTAAAAAAGGGCTGAAAAACTTGGCATATACTTGAGTATATATAGTACTTGATTTCATACCTCATATGAAAGTAAGATACGTCAGGGGTGCTGTGTCCTGATGTTTGCCTCCAATCACCCTCTGTACTATTTCAAGGGCAACTTAACAAGTTTCTGAAAATACAACTTATAGTGTCCAGACCCCAGACGACTTCTCATGCTGCCAAAGATCAAAGGCAGTCTGTAGCAACAAAGCCTTGAAAGCTAGTGGTGACCCAATAGGGTTTACCTTTTGCCTTTGTCTCCAACAATGGCCTCTCTATCATGCCAGGGGAGTGCTCCTCAGCTGCTGTTCGAGCAGGAGTATGTGGGGATCGCCTGTGTGTGGCTGAAGGGGACGGAGAAAGAGAAAGGCTGCTGCTGCAGCTGCTACTGCTGTGCTCCACTGGTGGCAGCAATGAGTCTCTAGTGGCTCCTTGGTGCGGGACTGGGGCTCTGTGGCCATCGGGGACATCCAGAATCTAGAAGAAAAGAAGACATAGCTTAAGGATGAAGAGCAAGCAGGAGTGCTTAGACCAAAAGAGAGAACGAGATAAAAATGACTACTGGTTCCTGCACTTTGGCTAGAAAGGCTTTCACAAGAGCTCATAAGACAGTCCCTATCCATATGCCTTTGGCAGCCTGAAACGATGGGTGAAAATTTCAGCATGTAGAGAGAAAATAAAACACAAAGGAAAGAAAAACATTTCCTCAGCAAGTTCCTCAGATAGAAATGTCCACTATTTGGTGTTAGAAAAAGATGACAGCATGTTTTTTTGCCTTTTTGAATATGTATCATCTTCTAGTTTGACAGAACAAAAGCAAATGAAATGTATTCTGAACTGACAACGTATGGTGCAGTCATATGACATGTCATTGATCAGGTTCTGCCCTTGTTAAAAGGATCTGAAAATTTCAAGATGTTGCATTTCAATGAGTGCAAAGTGAGGCAAGATCACACTATATTTATACTAGCAATGCAAAGATGGTTTGAATAGCAAAGGCGGCATCTCAGATTAGGCACAATTTTGGTCTTGCTCCTGTCAGCCATAACTCACTCTAAGAAGCTCCTCATCTCCTTGCTCCTTGACAAACACCTCTTCCAATTCCTGATTGATAGCATCAAAGCTGTTGTGCGAACAGGGGCTGACCGATACAGTAGCCAAGACTGGAAAGGGTGCTGGTGGCGAAGCCTACAAACAAGAACATGCAATATCTTGGTAAAGAAGTGACTGTGAAAAGAGAAAAAAATATTTCCCTCAACAGTAAACAGGACTTAGTGTGCCAGTCCCAGCCCAAGGCCTGTTATCAACACATAAGGGTACCTTGAGAAGTTGTATTGTTCTGCCCAGCCCAGGACTCTCTGCCACTGGCGGTCCAATATGGAATCTATAAAGAATTCAGAACCTACAAGATTTCGGGGGTTTGTCTAGTACTGTGGTCCACATAGGCAGGATAATTCCTTCCCTCCCCCTGATAACATAGATTCACATACACTGTGACAAACTGTCAAATTATATGATTATATGATTTTATCACTTAACAATTTTTAATATAATCAGGAAAAGGTCCTTCTACGTTTAATAGTGATTGAAAAAAATGGAACCATCTACATAGTGATTACATGGGTTACACGTTCAAACAAAGGATTCCCCCAGGTAGCAATCAGCCAGTCTTTGAAGCTGCAAGGCCATTCAATGCTAATCAAGGAGGCCAGTTGCAACATTCACACTTGCCTCAAGCAGAAGAGTTCTTCATCCCACCCTGGCCATTGCACAGATATATAAACCTCATTTGCCTAGTTTCCGACAGACCTCACAAACTGCCATAGATGTGAGTGATACGTCAGGAGATAACGCTTCTGGAACATGGCCATACAGACCAGAAAACTCACAACAACCAAGGGATTTCAGCCACAAAAGCCACAACACAGTTATTACATGGTTTTAACACTGGCCTCTAGACTCTCTTCTGTGACAGCTATCAAGAATGGAAAGGCCTAAGGGATATGATGCACTTGAAACATGTGTGTCTGGTTCAAACCACAGCTCTGCCGTTGTTTCTGAGAGTAGGAAGGGCACTTTGAACAAGCCCCATTCTCTTGACCTCCATGTTTAACACCAACATGGCAAAGTTATAGAAAAAATGTCAAATTCTTGGCGAAGTCATGCAATGATGAAGAGAATGGTTCTGAGTTCTCTACTGCCCTAATTGGAACACCATGATTGAACCCATTAATCCCATATTTCCAGGGGTAACATACATATACAGTGTTCCCTCACTTATTGCTGGGGTGAGGTTCCAGGACCTCCTGCAATAAGTGAAAAACCGCAATGTAGGGATGCTCTATTTATTTTAATATTTATACATTATTTTAGTAGTTATACACTATTTTAAGCCTTTATAAATGTAAAATAAAGTGAAGGAAAGGCCCTTCAAGGCTGGAGGGAGGGAGGACTGAGGAGGGAAAGCGCCTTGGAGAGCGGCGGCGGCAAAACCCCACAAAACAGTGAAAATACCATGATATATATTTTAAATTAATATTTTTTGAAATCCACAAAACAGCGAGTCCGCAATAAACGAACCGCAAAGTAGCAAGGGAACACTGTAACTTTAATTTATAACCACCTTTTTGGATATGAGTAAGAGAAAGGGGAGATTTCAATTATACCTTGGCCGATGAAAACACGGTATGATCCCCCTGCACTGGGGAGCTCTGGTCTTTCTCTCTGCTGTGGTAGGCACTCAGCTTGGTTCGCTGGAGCTGCTGCTTCAGTTTAGCAATCTAGGAAATAAGAAGTTGAGAGAGTTTAGTATTCTTCACAATTTTGCCTTCTGGTTTTGGTAGTAATCTTGCAAAGGTCCATGCATTTTAGACAAACTGTCAAATTATATGATTACAAAGCAAAAATCAACAAAATCACTTAACAGCTGTAACTGTACTAGGTGTGTTGTGATGGTTAGAATGGGGGATTGGAGCTTGGGGGAGTCAGGATTTAGTTTACCGTTGAGTTTGGAAACTTCTCTTGAAGGACACACACTCAAACTACTTTGTCTCAGAAGAGGTGTTATTATAAAGTCGTATAAAAGCTGCCTGGAATTCACTGGAAGAAGTGTGGGATTTCATTTTAACTACCTAAATACACTACAATGAATAAATAAATCCGTTACCACAAGAGAAGACAGTGGTTCCTACAGATAGTCCTGAAACCTCTTCCTACCTCTGCAGTGCTCTTATTAGAAACTTACTGCACTCTGCATCCTATGCTGGAGACATTTAACATTTACAATGTTACAAAAATTCTGGATACTTAAAAGTTGTTTTTTTGTAGGGAGAAGGGTATTATCCCAGAATTATACTCCAGATGGGCAACATGAGACATTCCCCATTTTTAAAATAAAGGTATCAATTCGCACTTCAACATTACTCTGATATGGCACAGTTGAAGCAGTCTGATTCTGACCCTGCGCATTTCCTCCTATTGTTGAAACTATAGGTAACAGTTCAGTTCAAGTATCAATCCTCACTGCTACCCTCAAATTTGGCAGTTTCAATCACCATGTGCTATTTTTTTTTAAAGCACCAGTATTTGTTTCGTAACATTTGCTTCCAGCAAGCTATTCTTGCCACAAAGACACACACACACACACACACACATGAAATGAAGTTGTCTGCTCTGTCTCTTCAATTGCACAAATAATTTAACTAGTACAGTTTTTGAGTGTGGTTTGACATCAAATGCATTTCAAAGTACAAATCTTATTGTGGAAAAATACCACCACTGCAGTTTGGTTGCCATAATCTTGGGGTTTTTTTTATGTTTAACTGCAACCCAGCTTTTGCGCTTTCTTCTTTCACCTTGGTTAGAAGGCTCCTCAGCTCCTCCTTGCTTTCGGCCATCAAAGTGGTATCATCTTCATATCTAAGGTTGTTAATGTTTCTTCTCAGAAATTTTAACCCCAGCCTTGCATTCATCAAGTCCCATACATCACATGATGTGTTCCGCATACAAGTTGAATAGGTCAGGTTCGGGTCCATGGAACTACCTATGATGGGGCCATGCCATTGCACAATAATGTATGTTCTGTGAAATGCCTGTGATCTTCACCGCACCCTGGCCGCTTGAAAAAGCCATTATTTGGTGAAACGGATCGGGGCCCCTGCAGCTGAAACCGTTGCGGCGTGCCCGGCGTTTCTGAGTGGGCTGCAACGCTGACACAGCCCCCGTGGTCCCCTCTTTGGGTCACCTCCGAGGTCGGTGCATCTCGTTCCGGCAACAGAACACGAAGCGCATTTACGCAGCATTGCTCCCGGCTATCGGCCGCTTTAGGAGCTTGGATTACAAACAAAGGCATTCAGCCTCTATTGCCGATTACAGCGAATTGGGATCGCTGCGGAGTTTACTCCTGGATTAATCTTTCCTCTCCGCCTGTGTAACTGATCCCCATCCCTCGTTGTTCATCCTGTTGCCCCTTCGAACTTGTTTGTGCCGCTGCCTGGTACTTCGCCCAGGGACCACGCCGCGCTTTCTTTGATATGGTATTTACACCACTGATATTGCTTATGTAAGCGCCAGATAACTGTTATTGTTATTGTTCTCTGCCAGCGTCTCCCACTTAATTTGTATGCTAATATATACACTTTATTTCTGATAATATACTGTCTCCCTGTGTTTTGCTATCGTGTATTTACAGTACATGATTTGTTTGTGTATGAATGTTATACAGATTCCTTAGGAGACAGACAAGGTGACTTGGTATCCCCATATCACCAATATGGGCCAGGGGCCAATTCCTCTCCCCATAGGCCACAATTATCCACACACTAAACTACTTCATCCATCTACTACAGTGGTTCCCAAAGTGTGCGGTACCACCTCCTGGTGGGCGGTGGGGCAATCTAGGGGGGTGCTGGAAGGCTCAGGAGAATTTGGGGGGCGCTGAACCCCTGTAAGGGGGCAGTGGGGGTGGTGGCGTGAGCCAGGTGACAGGCTACCATCCATCTCTGTGTATGTGTCTCTCTCTTCTTCCCTCCTCCTGCTCCCTCCTCCTCCTCTCGCCAAGCAAGGGATAATAATAATAATAATACCTTTGGGGTTCCCTTCCAACTGGTTGAGTCTTATAACAATAATAATGTCCTTCAACATATTTAGTGGAACATGGATTCAGTGCAGTAACCAATTTATTAACAAAAAAAGAAACTGATTGCAAAATAGTCAATCGAGATGATTTGAGATTACTGCTGACGAAAATAGAGCCGAGGATTACTAGATTGGTAGCAGCATACCAGGTTCATCCTTCTCATTAAGATGATTTCGAATGTTTTAACTTTTTTTGTATTACCTTTCTATTCTAAGTTCAATAAATAGTTTCATAATTTCAAACTTCAATGTTTCTAATTTACAACTTTTTTATTATATTTTACGAAAAAGGTAGAAATATTAATACATATATCTTTCTGTTTAATTGCTATTAAAATTTTTAAAGAATTAATTTCTAGGGGGGCAGTGAGTGAGTAATTTTTTTTCTGGAAAGGGGGTGGTAGGCCAAAAAAGTTTGGGAACCACTGATCTTCTGCAATGGATTGGAGGGTGACAATGGGCTTCACCAGTCCCCATTTCCCCACTCCAGTATATGAATAGCAGACAAGGAGTACTGAATCAGGCTCCTCCCTAATGAAACAATTGGTCAGTTTGTATTGTATCGTAGACCTGGCATTTCTTGGATAATCACAATGCAAGTGCTACGACAACATGTTTTTTTTGGCAGTTTCAATTCATTTGCAGATTGTGCAACTAAAGACCGATTTCACTGGAGTCGCCAAGTAGTCCTCTCACCTCTCTGCGATGATCTACACTACTCCATGAGGCAGAACGTTTATGGACTGTGGCTCTCCCCATCCCTGTGTCATGCCATGATACAGGAGTCTGCAAAGAGAGAAAAAGGTTCCTTGGTTACTGACCATTTCATGACTATCACAACCTTTAAAAAAGGGTAGTATCAACATGGCAGCTTTGCCCTTCAAGCGTCATTCTGAGATCAAGCAACTTGATGCCCAAGAATTGTCTCTAAAAAAGATTCTATCTCACTTTCACATCAAAAAGATAAATAGGTACAGTTGCAAGCACATGGTTTTTATCAACATTTATTTAATTTATACCCTGTCCTTCCCTATGCTACATGGGAAGCTCTGGCCAACCACGACTACATTTATGAATAGTGCAATGCAAAGGAGATCTTGTCAATTGTCCATACATTACAGCATGAAAGCATGTTCAATGCTTTACTACACAGAAATACTACTACAGTAGAGTCTCACTTATCTAACAAACGGGTCAGCAAAACGTTGGATAAGCGAAAATGTTGGATAATAAGGAAAAGCCTTTTAAATGTCAAATTACATGATTTTATAAATTAAGCACCAGAACACCATGTTTTACAACAAATCGACAGAAAAAGCAGTTTAATACAGTTAAGTTATGTAGTAACTGCTGTATTTATGAATTTAGCATCAGAACATCACAGTGTATTGAAAAAGCTGTGAATCCAGGCGGGAGGCAGGCTGCATTGGATAAGACAGAACGTTGGATGAGCGAAGGTTGGATAAGCGAGACTCTAGTGTACTTTAAATGTCAACACATTGTCCATCTGTGAATGGAAATTCCCTAAAGGGATTACCATGGAAGATCTGAAATGCAGATATACTGACTTGCTTACACATTTTTAATTTTGAGGAGGATGGGGAAGAAGAGATAACTGAAATTCAGATCCACACCAACTGTTCCCATGTGTGTTCCTCCATAAGAATAATTCTAGTTTTCCTAAGGAAGGAAAGCCTTTTATCTGAGGTTTATTACTGTGCAAGCAGTTGTCACCCATATATTTAAGCTACCTAAGTCTAGAACAGGGAAACTCAAACTACGGCCCGCCAAGGAAATTTATGTGGGCCCTGCCACCATTCCTAGGCCGCTGCCATTCCTTCCCTTTGTGCTGCCCCTGCCACACACACCACCAGGGAATAGAAGGGAAGGGAAAGGAAGGAAGGTGAGTGGGAAGGATGGAAGGAAGGAGGGAGGACAGGAAAGGGAATAGAAAGGGTAGAAGAATGAGGGAAGGAAAGATTTTAGGCAAGTCACACTCTCTCAGACTCAGATAAAGACAAAAACAAATCCTATTTATTATTTTATTTATTTTATTTATTTAGATTTGTCTGTCGCCACTCCCATCCGGCTCGGGGCGACTTACATACAATAAAACACAGTTAAAACAGGATATATAAATACATTAAAAGATCACAAGAGTAATACAGCCACCCGAGTACGCATAATAGCAGGACCTGCAGTTTTAACTGTCAGAGGGCCTGCAGTTTTAAGGACCGAACGCCTGTTGGAACAGCAAGGTCTTGCAGGCCTTTCGGAAGGCCAGCAAGCTAGAGAGAGCACGGACTTCTGGAGAGAGCGCGTTCCAAAGTGTTGGAAAGCTCTCCTCCGTGTTGAAGTCAAATGAAAAGTCTTACAACTTGGGATTACAAGGAGGTTATGTGACTCTGAACGCAGTGGTCTGGTGGGACAATATAGGACAATATAAATCTTAACCAAAAATCCCCTCTCT
Source organism: Anolis apletophallus (assembly GCA_030556195.1). NCBI lineage: Eukaryota > Metazoa > Chordata > Lepidosauria > Squamata > Anolidae > Anolis > Anolis apletophallus. The sequence goes on from JARBWK010000008.1 coordinate 117,216,498, forward strand.
GATAGTCTGAAACGACTTGAAGATACACAACAACTATCATTGAGTTTGTTTTTTAATAATTGATCTATATTGAAGTACAAACTGAACATGTAACTTAGTTACAAAAACTGTAAATAATCATCTGTATTGATTTAGAGAATGTCAAGGTTTGTATTATAATGAATTGTTATCTGTATGATTTTCAGAAATGAAGACCCATGCTTCCCATTGAAATACTAGTAATTTTATGTTGGTTAAAATTGTTATGCATTTTAAATATTGTATTCTTTCAATGTTTTTGCATTAGAAGATATCTGCAATGTGCACAGGGAATTCTTTCATTTTTTTTCAAACTATAGTCTGTCCCCCAAACAATCTGAGGGGCTGCGAACCAACACTAGGCTTTAAAAGTTTGAGAATTCCTAGTCAAGTTTCAACGTATTACTTTTTGAACTCTCCCACCCCCCAAATCCCCAAGCCAACATAACCCAATTAAATCTCCCAATCTACAACAAACTTTTCTTTAGGATGAAACAAACCAAAGATGCCTACTGACAGTCCCAGTGGATGAGTTCCTAAAACGCGGTGCACTTCCCTCTCTCCAGGCAGCCTTCAAGATCAGCTCCAGTTGGACAAGATGTAGTATAGACAAAGCTATTCAGTGACAAAGTTTAGGCCTCCACTAGATAAACTGCCAAGGCAATGTTAAGTAGCTTTCCAAGCAGCCAGAATGGCCTCTTTGGAGAAGCTTTAGGAAAATGGGAGTCTCGCTGCTCTTTAAAAACAGCCCTCCTGGAGAATGTTCCCATAATAAAGAGTACAGAGCCTTGAAAAATCACTTAGCAACTGGCAAAACTTTGCACGTGCTGGAAGCTGAGCTGCCTGGAGAAGCTCTTCAGACATCCTGCTCAATGCAGGATGCCAAAGGCCCTCACCTTTCCATGCCAAAAGAAGAAAGGATGGCTAAATGTGTTGGGTTAATTCTCCGTGAAGAATTATCACCTTAATCTTTAATAAATGCTTTGGAGGCAGGAGGAAAACCCCAGAATAGTGCAATTTGAACCTGATTCCTTCAAATTTGCAGGGTGAACATGCCTTCTAACTATAGAGTTTTGGTCCTGGGGTAATGAAACTTATACCTCGAGGCTAAACTACTGTAACACCCTCTACATTGGCCTTCCTTTGTCGGTGATCCGGAAACTCAAGCTAGTGCAGAATGATGCTGCTCGACTACTGGCTGGAGTGCCTCTAACGTATCACTTTACACCAGTCCTACAGCGTCTGCACTGGCTCCCCATCGAGTACTGGATTACCTTCAAAGTGCTGGTGTTAACCTTTAAGGCCTTGCATGGTCTGGGGCCAGCGTACCTGAAGGCTCGCTTTCCCCCGCATATTCCCCAGAGATCACTGCGGTCCAAGGATCAGAACCTTCTGGAAGTTCCATCCATCAAAACCTGCCGCTTGTCATCCACGAGACGGCGTACTTTCTCAGTGGCAGCACCTAACCTATGGAACGCCTTACCGGAGGAGGTCCAAGCAATAACAAATCTGCCCTCCTTCCGGAGGGCATGTAAGACTAACCTCTTCCGACAGGCGTTCAATCTGTAACAGTCCAGTCTAGCCATATTCTGTTTAGTTTTAAATTGTTATATTGTGTTTTAACTATTGTTTTGCAAGTGTTTTATATATGTTTGTGAACTACCATGAGGCATTGGGAATGGTGGTATATAAGTTTGAAATAATAAATAAATAAAATGGAAGTGTCATACAGCACTCGTGTTATTTGCAAGAGAAATCCCCTGACCACAATGCCCCAAAAACTGGTTTGTGAAGAGCTTGCTGTTGCATACCTCACCCCTAATGGGAAAACCCCATCACACTGCAATGACAAAGTTAAGTTTGCAGTTTACCTCTGTACTGCTTGAAAGGAAAATCAGTGATTGCTATAGCCCTGCAAAGTCCATAGGAAACAACAGAAAGGAAACTCTACTGTAGCAAATCTCTAAGATGAACTTGGCTCAACTGGAATATATATGTCTAGATTTAAGGGACACAAGATTTCAACCTTTAAGGTATGTTCAAACCCCTCTTAGAATTTCTTTTTTTAAAAAAAAAAATTTTTTTATTGAGAATAAAATATTTCAAACAGGAATTCCCAGGAAGGAATAATAAATAAAGTAAAAAAGTAATATTATACATTGTTTGTTTACATGGAAAGTTTGTGAACAATATAATTAGAAAAGTAAGAAACTAAAGGTAGAAAAGAGAAGAAGGAAAAGAGAAAAGGAAAAAAAGGAAGAGTATAATTTCTTTATATTGTATCAGGTACTATGTCCTCAAGAGCAATCCTTCAACAGAATAGTGGGCAGTTACAAAAACACGCATCTGATAGTGCTCGAACAGCTTTTTCCTAACAGGAAAGAAGGAGAGAATCATAGGATGATAGAATCTTACATTTGAAAAGGACCACAAGGGCCATACAGGAATATACAACTAAAGCATCCTGAAAGATGCCCATCCAATTTCTGTTTAAGGATCTCAGAGAGATCTTTAACCACCCTCCAAGACAATCTATTCCACTGCTAGAATAGTTCTTCTCAATGTTTTGAGAAGGTCAGAAAAGAGGAAAAATATTTGAGAAATCACAAGATCAGGCAAAGTGTAGAGAAAATGTGCCTCAAATCTCTTTCAAGGTTGTAATGAAAAAAGAATCTTGTGTCCACACACCAGAAATTGAGTCAATGTGTCCACAAAACACAAGGTATTGAGATGGGTCTGCTGACATTTACCTTGCTATTGCACAAAGAGGGAAATACTTTAGCAAATCAGGGAAATCTCTGGATATCCAGCTACTCCGATGCCTTCCCAATGGAGTCCATGGCCTGTGCTTATTATAATCTGTCTCAGCCTTCTGCAATCAGAAAGCAGTAATTTCCATGTTGACTGGGCATGATGGGAACTGCGGTCCCAGGGCCCTTCCACACAGCCCTATATCCCAGGATATCAAGGCAGAAAATCCCACAGTATCTGCTTTGAATTGGGTAATCTGAGTCCACACTCTAATAATGTGGGATTTTCTGCCTTGATATTCTGGGATATAGGGCTGTGTGGAAGGGCCCTCACATTTCCATAGGGAGGGCTGATCTAAGTCAACTGTTATCCTAGGGACAAAATAGCAACATGGATGTGATGCCACTGTACAAAAACTCACCAGAGTGGCTAAAAAGCAATGTTTTTCTCGAAGTCTAGGAAAACCTGAAAGGACTTTAAAATATGTTTTAGTAAAGCCATCTTCAGTTCTACTGATCCATTTAGGCTTAAGCTTGTGCACCAGCTGCGCCCGTACCTTGGGAAGTCGGACTTGGCCACGGTGGTCCACGCTCTGGTTACATCCCGTATATTCTACTGCAACGCTCTCTATGTGGGGTTGCCTATGAAGACTGCCCAGAAGCTGCACTTAGTCCAACGCTCAGCAGCCAGACTATTAACAGGAGCGGGGTGCAGGGAGCACGCAACTCCCCTGTTGCGCCAGCTCCACTGGCTGCCAATTAGCTTCCAAGCACAATTCAAAGTGCTCGTGTTGACCTACAAAACCCTATACGGTTCCGGCCCTGTTTACCTGTCCAAACGTATTCTCCCCTATGAACCATCAAGAGTGTTAAGATCGTCTAGAGAGGCCCTGCTCTCGGTCCAACCACCTTCGCAGGCGCGTCTGGTGGGGACAAGGGACAGGGCCTTTTCTGTGGTGGCCCCCCGGCTGTGGAATTCCCTCCCAAATGAAATCAGATCCGCCCCTCCCTCCTGACTTTTAGGAAGCGGGTGAAAACGTGGTTGTGCAATGAGGCCTTCACAGAACGAAGGAGGAGATTGCGAATCGACTAAAGTCGCTAACCACTAGATACGGTTACTTTTACTTTGGCAAATGGCTTTTTAAATGTATTTATTGTATTGTATTTGATAATTTTATTGTAAATGTATGATGTTTTAGATTTTAAATGTTAGCATTGAATACTTGCTGTTTGCCAATCTGAGTCCCTCTTCGGAGGTGAGAAGGTCGGGGTATAAAGGTTTTAAATAAATAATAAAAAAATAAATTTAGTTTTCATTGTAAGAATATTGAGGTGGGTTGCCATTACCTTCCCCAGTGAACGTATTTAGTCTGATCTCGCTGCCATGACTTTCCTGTCTTGGGCTGTCCCTTCACGGTTTTGTTCATGACGTCATTGAGGTGCTCAAGCTCCAGCACCTCAACAACGTAACGATCCTTTGCAGATGGAGAAAACATGGAGGCAGTGTCAGACTTTGTATTTTTAGGTGCGAAAATTACTGCAGATGCAGACTGCAGCCAGGAAATCAGAAAACGTCTCTTTCTTGGGAGGAGAGCAATGAGCAATCTCAATAAAATAGTGAAGAGTAGAGAAATCATGCTGGCAATGAGGATTTGCATAGTTAAAACAGTGGTATTCCCCATAGTAACCTATGGATGTGAGAGCTGGACCATAAGGAAGGCTGAGTGAAGGAAGATAGACACTTTTGAACTGTGGTGTTGGAGGAAAATTCTGAGAGTTCCTTGGACCGCGAGAAGATCAAACTAGGGGGGGGACCAAGGGTAAGATGGATATATCAATCAACTCAATCAACCAACTTTATTTCTTATGAGTCACCCTCCACCAAAGGTGCTCTGTTGGTAAATAAGGCGCCAATTGCCTCGCTTGGCGTAGATGAAAGAAGGCCCTTTTACTAGTGGAGGCAATCTGGGTTTCCATCGTCATTTTGGAATCCAGGATTACACCGAGACTCTTCACAGTGGGGGATGGAACTAATGGTTCCCCTTCAAAAGATGGTAATAGACCGACTAATTCTGATGGGCGGCCAGGCCACAAGATTTCAGTTTTTGCTGGATTTACTTTCAATTTATGGGCACGTAGCCATCTTGTCACCGCTCCAAGACACCGGGTGAAGTTATCCGGTACTGAAGTTGTTCCAAGTTATAGTTCTAGGAGAAGCTGGGTGTCATCAGCATTTTGGAAACATTCTAATCCAAATCTCCAGACTAGCTTGGCGAGAGGTCAATATATGTTATCTTTGAACTGAGTGGCTTGACCTTGAAGGACCTTGGTTGCAATGGCCAACAGGGAGCTCTGGCGTGGGCTGGTCCATGAGATCACGAAGAGTCGGAAGTGACAGAACGAATAAACAACAAAAGGAAGAAAACAGCAACATGGATGTGATGCCACTGCACAAAGCCTTGCCAGAGTGGCTAGAAAGTAATGTTTTCTCAAAGTATTGGGAAAGCTTAACAACATTTAAAATATATATTAGTAAAGCCAAATTGTACAGATTAGAATAATCTCTTAGGCTAATATCCAAGACATGAAACCAATAATGCAGTTATTTATCTTAGATTATTTCTACTTATCTGGGTAAACACTAGGATGATGCCACTTCCAACTATGGGCCTATGGTGGCGGACCCTCTACAGTCCCCTGGACCACTCTCTCATGGCTTCACACTGTATGGTATCAACAGGAAACCAATGCAATGATTGGTGAAACCTGCCACCTAGAAACTGAAGTTAGCAGTCAAGCCCCAAATACACAATCATGTTTAAGTTGTTATAATGTCTTAACAAACCCCAATAATCTCAAGGTACATAGTCACAGGATACTCATGATGTCTCTGACAGATACATACTCCCATTTTAGATAAATGTGCAATTATTTTAAAGAAACAGAGAAAAGGACACACTCATTCAGTCACATGAGCCATTACATATAGTCTGAAATAATAATTGCCTAGGTGCAGATTTGTGACAACTAGGCCAAAGTCCGGACGTGATGAGAAGTACTTTTGGTGATGGCACCATGACTCTAAAATTCTATCCCCAGGGAAGCTTGCCCAGTGACTACATTACGGCGAAGGTCTGCCAAGTAATACACATTTGTTTTTCCAATCTTGCATTCCCTCAGTCTGGTTGAGCCATGTTAACATGCTGTTATTGTACATTTCAGCAGTGCTGTTAACTTTTATATGTTAGTTAGAAGGCTTCGGAGCATTTGAAGCTGCAACTGGTAAGAGCACTTCTCTTTATCCAAAGTCACAGGAGAAACAGTACCACTACAACTGCGAAAACTGTGAACACGACTGTCTGGTCACTGTTCAAACACCCCTAGTTTTGTTCCATGCGTGTATCTATGTAGTGCAATTAAGAATGTTAAATTTGTCTCCTAATTGAATAGCTGAAGTCATCCTATTGTCTCAGAAGGACTGTTTGTTGCTCTCTAGAAATATTTAGAGGTTGCTAAGGGTTCCTCGATGGCTGGAGGCATCCCATTTCATCCGGGAGCACACATGCCTTGTGCTGAGCAAGCTCTTCCATTGCAAGAGTCATTTTTAAAGCAGCACATGGCACCCGGCCCACGAACGTTATATAAGGGGTTTGGCCCAGAGCAGCAAGTAAAGATGAAAAAAAAGCCTGTAGCAGTGAGCCCATTCCAGAAGGAAAGTGCCAAAGGCCAGCTGCCTCTGTAACAAAAGCCAAGGGAAAGTCAAGCTTTGCCTCAAACTGACACAAACACCACATGGAAAGCCTTCCCTAGAAAGCTAGAGACAAAAGAAAAAGACATTCCTGCTGTGGTATATTCATGTGCAGGGCATCAGGGGAGTTACTCTGAAATATGACCAATATCTGTACTTTATGCGGTTATATTTACCGTTTAGGATGAAACAAACTTTCTTGGGTTTAAGACTGGATGCACATATTTTATAAGGATTATTATAGGACTTTTCCAAGATTTTTCTTGGAGATTTGCTATAGTGCCAAGAATCACTGGAGTAGTAGAAGGCTGGGCAAAGTATTTACCAGGCAAGGAGACACCATGATCATTAAGCTTTTTTCCATTTACTTCTTTTTTTACTGTATACAGAAGTGGTTCTCAACCTTCCTAATGCCGCGACCCCTTAATGCAGTTTTCATGTTGTGGTGACCCCCAACCATAACATTATTTTCATTGCTACTTTATAACTGTAATTTTGCTACTGTTATGAATCGTAATGTAAATACGATTCATAAATATCTGATATGCAGGATGTATTTTTATTCACTGGACCAAATTTGGCACAGATACCTGATATGCACAAATTTGAAGACTGGTGGGGTTAGGGGGGATTGATTTTGTCACTTTGGAGTTGTAGTTGCTGGGATTTATAGTTCACCTAAAATCAAAGAGCATTCTGAACTCCACCAATGATGGAATTGAACCAAACTTCCCACACAGAACTCCCATGATCAATAGAAAATACTGGAAGGGTTAGGTGGGCATTGACTTTGAGTTTTGGAGTTGTAGTTCAACTACATACAGAGAGCACTGTGCACTCAAACAATGATGGATCTGGACTAAACTTGGCACGAATACTCCATATGCTCAAATGTGAACACTGGTGGAGTTTGGGGGAAATAGATCTTGACATTTGGGAGTTGTAGTTGCTGGGATTTATAGTTCACCTACAATCAAAGAGCATTCTGAACCCCACCACTGATAGAATTGGGCCAAACTTCCCACATAGAATTCCCATGACCAACAGAAAATACTGTGTTTTCTGATAGTCTTTGGTGACCCCTGACACACCCTCGTGACACCCCTCCCCCCTGGGTCCCGATCCCCAGGTTGAGAAACACTGATATAGAGCATTCAATTATAGTGGAACTGTATCAAATATGATTGGCTATTTATTATTTAAATGTCTCTTGTATTTTTAACTAAGATCAATACAGTAATGAATTCTTGTTTACATACACTGATATTATTCTATTTTAGAAGTCAGAGAACTGAAAGATATTTTACATTTGTTTACTAATTCCAGGTGTGGTCTGACCAAAGCAGAACAGAGCGATAGCATGACTTCCCTGGATCTAGACACGACACTCCTATTTATGCACACACAAGAGCTTTCTGGTAGACTCCGGGATTCTAATAAAATGGATCTATCCTAAATGTTAGCATATGTTATAGTTTATGGGTGGTTTAGCAGAGATGGAGGCAGCATTAGCTCATGAACAGACATGGAAGGTCCACACTCCTGCACTGTACTCGATTGCAAAAAACCCAAAACCAAACAACACCTGATATATTTTAAGACTGGACTGGGAAAATTTAGGAGGGGCATACATACCTTGAGCCCGGCATCCTCAAACTACAGCCCTCCAGCTGTTCGGGCCACTAACTCCCAGAATTCCTGATCACTGAACGAGCTGGCTAGGGCTTCTGAGAGTTGGGAGACCCAAATAGCAGGAGGACTGCAATTTGAGGATGCCTGCCCTAAGCTAAAACTGTAGTTTACAAGTTATGTACCAAGTTTAAGGACAATGCTGGAAAAAATCAAGAAGCTGCAGCAAATGTCTTATGAAGAAACGCTTGGTGCTCTTTTACTTTAAAAAGGTGAGGAGTAAAATTATGAAGATGTTTAAAAGGAGAAATAGTGGGAGAAAATAGATCAGGGAATTCCTCCTGAACTCTTTAAAAAGACATACTCCAACTGAATATCAACTAAATGGCAGGAGATTTGGGGCTAACAAAGTAATTTAACTCAGAGTGTGCAGCTGAATTCTGCACAGCATTCAGGGTCAGAGTAGTATAGTGGTTTGTGCATTGGACTACAACTCAGGAGAATGGAGTTCAAATCCACACTCAACCATAAAACCACACATGGTGATCTTGGGAAAGGCACACACCCTTGGCCTCAGAAAACCTGGGGGGAAAGTCACCTGAGGGTCATCGTAAGTCAGAAATGAGAGTACACAACAAGCTGATCTATGGAACTCACCACCACAGGATTATGACTTTAAGAGGTAGTCAAACAAATCCATGGAGCACAAAGTAATCAATAGCTAAGTCATGAAATAGTATCCATCTGAATTCCAATTGTTGGCACGCATCTACGAAAGAGCATTATCATGCTCATGGTCTTTTTGTGGACTTGGAAGTATCTTGTAAGGAACATAGTACATGTCACTTGATGGGATAGATCTTCACTATGATTCAGCAAGTAAGTTCTAAGTAGGACTAAGGAAGCAAAAAATGGGACCAGAGGCCCCTTCCACACAGATGAATGAAATCCTACATTTTCTGCTTTGAACTGGGTTATTTGCCAGTGTGGACTCAGATAACCCAGTTCAAACCAGGTACAGTGGGATTTTCTGCCTTGATATTTTGGGATATACGGCTGTGTGTAAGGGCCAGAATCTGACAGTCTTAAACTTCCCCCTTCTAATTGATTATTTGAGTATTTACACAGCAATGTATACTGGTTTCTTCTTCTCTGGCTTCTGGGGATACAACTCCACACAAAAAATATGAATCTCAATCACCTTGTAACTCTCCTTCATTCAGACCTGTACTATTGCCCCAGTGTTCGACCCCTCTGTAAGGTAGTTGTGATACCTGGGTAGATTTGTCACTCATATGTGCTATGGCAGCTCCATCAGCATCCCGTGGCCACTGGCCCAAGAGGTACGATCCAAGGACATTGTCCAGGGAAGATGTCCGCCGCACTCGGGGAGGTTTACTTCGGCTGGCCTTCTCAATGGGGCCAGCAGCACATGGAACACTAGCTGGATAGAAAGAAGGAGAAATACATGAAGCAGGTCAGCTCGTTGAAGAAGGAGAAATACATGATGCTGGTCAGCTCGTTGAAGAAGGAGAAATACATGATGCCGGTCAGCTCGTTCAAGAGTCACTATCTAATCTCTTCCAGCAGAAGCAGCAGCTTTATCTGCTTACTCTCACATGTGCCTTTGATTACTCCAAGCAATGGGGGGATGGAGGGTGTTTGACAAATGGTTGGAAATATCAACTGGCTCAGAATACAGCAGCTCAAGTATTCACTGGAGCCCACTTTTTGGATGACAGGACTTTGATGTTCTGCCATTTTCACTCGTTTTGAGTTTCTTAGCCCAATTCAGTGCTGATTTCGATCTATCAACCCCTCACAGGCAAAACTCTCCACTTGCTTAGGTCTTTGAAAGAAGGCCCTCCCTCCACAGAGCGTTTTAATATACAGCAAATAGGGATACAAGATAGGACCCTTTTCTGTAGTGGCGCCCTAAATGTGATACCGTCTTCTCCCATTGAGACTTAAATAAACTAGATATTCTTCTTAACTGCTGCCTGGAAAAGGGAAACACAGAGCTCATCAAATTGATGCTTTATTCCATTATTTTTACATGCCTGAGCAAAACACTGCTAATAGGAAGCACTGATTCACACCAAAATACTTCACCCTTCGTTTCAAAAATGGCCCTCAACTTCCTGTCTGTTTCTTGTTTGTTGATATTGTTGGGTTTCTTGGTGTATTTGTCTACTTTTAAGTGTTTTGCTGAATTTTGTTTTTGCTCCCCCCCCCCCCTTCAAGGTTGAAGTTTCATGTCAAACAAACAGAAATTAAATGTTTTAAAAAACCAAACTAGATTCAAGCTTCTCTTGGAGAGGTCTGAGGTAGGATATGAGTCTACTTTGTTAGAAGACAGCATGATCTCTTCCTAGAGCAGGGATGTTTTACTAGGACCAGGCAGTAAGGTTCCGTGGGCTATGGAACCTAATGGCTTACAGACCTCTGCTTCTTAAACTATGGGTCCCAACGTCAAACAAAGTTCCCTTAGCTCAGTGTTGGAGTCCTGAAAAATTTGGCAACACTAAAAGTTTTCTGAACATCGCCTAGTCCAAGTAGGGGAAAACTCAGGCCCAGCAGTTGGATGTGGGCCCTTGGGCTCTTTTCACCTTTCTCTCTCACCATACTATGCTTCCTTGCTTCTCTCTTTTTTCCTTCTTTACCTCCACCTTTCTTTCTCCCTCCTTCCCTCCTCTCTCTCTTCCTTTCTTCTCTCTTTCCTCCCTCCTTTCCCACCCCCACCCCTCACCGCAATTCCTTTCCACCCTTGCTTCCTTCCATCCTTCTCTTTCTGCCTTCTCTTTTTCCTTCCTCCTTTCCTCCTGGGGGATGTTTAGCTTGGAGAAGAGAAAATAGAGAGGGAACATGAGCACCATGTTTCAAGGTTTAAAAGGAGGAGGGGGTGGGAGGTGGGAACTGACGTTCTGTTGCTCTAGAGCAGTGTTTTTCAACCTTTTTTGAGCCACAGCACATTTTTTACATTTACAAAATCCTGGGGCACACCAACAACCAAAATGACACAAAATGACACTCTAACACAGTAATATATATAGTTAATATGTTTTTAAATGTATTTATACACTCAGTGTGAAACCTGGGCCTGTTTCGATGAACACAACATAGATATCCTGGCAGGAATGGCAAAAAGACACAAACTTCCCACACAGAACTCCCATAACCAAGAGAAAATACTATAAGAGTTTGGTGGGCATTGACCTTGGGTTTTGGAGTTGTAGTTCACCTATATCCAGAGAGTACTGTGGACTCAAACAATGTTGGATCAAGACCAAACTTGGCATGAATACTCAATATGCCCAAATACGAACACAGATGGAGTTTGGGGAAAATAGACCTTGACATTTGGGAGTTACAGTTTCTGGGATTTATAGTTAACACACAATCAAAGAGCATCCTGAACTCTTGCAACAATGGAATTGAAGCAAACTTGGCATATTGAACTCTCATTACCAACAGAAAGTACTGAAAGTGCTTGCTTGGGAATTGACCTTGAGTTTGGAAGTTGTAGTTCACCTACAGTACACCCAGAGAGCACTGTGGACAAAATCCTGGGGCACACCACCAACCAAAATGACACCAGATGACACTCTAACACAGTAATACATATAGTTAATATGTTTTTAAACGTATTTATATATTCAGTGTGAAACCTGGACCTGTTTCGATGAACACAACATAGATATCCTGGCAGGAATGAGTTTGGAAGTTGTAGTTCACCTACACCCAGAGAGCACTGTGGACTCAAACAATGTTATGTTATGTTGTTCTTTGTTTTCTATCCAGAATCACAATGTTGGAAGGAGGCTCACCACTTTAAGGTCCCTAAAACAGGCATGGGAAAACTTCAGCCCTCTGGGTGCTTTGGACTTCAACTCCCACCATTCCTAACAGCCTGAGGCCCTTTCCTGCTTAAGTGGCTGAGGGGGGGAGAAAAGGGCCTGAGGCTGCTAGGAATGATGGGAGTTGGAGTCCAAAACACCTGGAACGTCCAAGTTTGCCCATGCCAGCTTTCGACAGAGACCTCTTCCTCCCCCCTTCGCACCCTTTCTTCCCCCTCCTGCCGAACACTTACTTTTTCTTCTACACTGCCGCTTCTGCAGCCATTTTGATCCGAGGAGCCAGCGTGAGCGTGTTCAGGAGGGGAGGGGGGGAGGGATGAAGACGTGACTCGTGTGGGCGCTACTGCGCAGACTCGCCCCAGAGCAAAGCGAGGCAAAGCGAGGCTGGGAAGAAGGGAGCCCAAGTGGAGAAGAAAAAGTGTTCGGCAGGAGGGGGAAGAAAGGGTATTGGAAGTTCCAATTTCCCACGGCACACCTGATGATCGCTCACGGCACACTGGTGGGCCACAGCACACTGGTTGGGAAACACTGCTCTAGAGACCAGGGCACAAGGAAGCAATGGTTTCAAATGGCAGAGAAAGAGAGTCGACTGAAAAGATTAGGAAGAACTTCCTGTTGGAGAGTGGCGTAGTCTGCCTGGGAGTGTGGTGGGTCTTCTTCTCTGGAGGCTTTTCCACAGAGGCTGTCTATTGGGAGTGCTTTGATTGTGCCTCCTTGCATGGCAGGGGCTGGACTTGGGGGTTTCTTCCAGCGCTAGGATTCTAAGATTCTAGATCAGGAATAGGCAATACAGAGTCTAATGGATACACTTCTTCCTCTCCCATCCATCATCTCATCCTGACCAAAGCTAACCATTTTGTGATCCAAATGTTTCCTATCTTTTTTCTGCCTCCAAAAGAGAAAAGAAATGGGTGGAAAGGGTAGGGAGGGGACTTGGGGAGAAGCCTCTTCCTCCCGGTCTGCCCACCCCACTCCAGCCCGTCATGCGGCCCCCAAGTTAAAAGGTTTGCCCATGCCTGACCTATTGGCTGCTTTAGACATTTGCATGAATTTGTTGTACAGTGTTTATAGTGGACCCTGCAGAAGAAGTTTCAGCTATACTTCATACAGTTTGTTCAGCGAGTCTTCCAACTTCTGCTTTGTTATCAGCAATGTTTGATTTTATACCTATGTTATATACCTATATAATAATAATAATAATAATCTTTATTTATACCCTGCCACCATCTCCCCGATGGGGACTCAGGGCGGCTCACATGAGGCCAGACCCAAACAACAAATATAATAAATAAAATTAAAACATCAACAGCAACACAATAAAAATACAGATATATATATATAAACAATATGCAGATAGGTATCTCCAAACACAAATGACAAGGTGGGCCGCATGCACAAGATTAAATGTTAAAATGTTAAAAGCCACAGGGTGAGATAACAGGAGTGGATTCTTTGCGAAAGAGGGCTCATATAAACACGGGTAGTGAGAGGCCTTAATGGGAGAGAGAGGACTCCAAAAACAGGGGCATTGAGGAGAGCAATGACATAAAATTAGGTGATTACTCTCCAAAGGCACAGCGGAAAAGCCAGATTTTGAGGTGCTTTTAAAAGGTTTCCAAAGTGAGGGCTTTCCTAATCTCTCCGGGCAAGGAATTCCAGAGTCGGGGGGCCACAGAGGAGAAGGCTCTCTCCTTTGTGTCCACCAGGCGAGTCTGTGAAACTGGTAGGGGTGAAAGGAGGGCTTCTCCCGACGATTGAAGAGTTTGGGCTGGTTTATTTTATTTATTTATTTATTTACTTTATTTATATTCCGCTCTTCTCACCCTGAAGGGGACTCAGAGCGGATTAAAAGTACACATACTTAGCAGACAATCCCTGCCGTTTCCACGTACACACATATAGACGAACAGAGGCAAACTCTGGCCACCAGGGGGAGCTGACGCACTCCTAATTTCTCAGCGCTCCCAGTGTCCCTTGTTGTTCCTTCCGCATTCCTCAGCGTTTCTGGAGATCTTTAATGGCCTTATAATTCAGTCAAAATTTGCCTCCCCACTTAATGTGGTACCTTTATCTCCTACTTGACAGATACAACTGTCTTTTGGGCTGCAAAGGTCAACAGCAGGCTACACTTAAAGGTCGAGCACCCACCTCGACCTGGGCAGGCCTCGAACTCATGACCTACTGGTCAGAGAGATCTTAAGCAGCTGACACTTAGCCAGCTGCGCCACATTCCCAGTGCTCATTCATGGAGAAAGATCCAGTCACGAAGGTAGGCGGGTCCCGAACCGTTTAAGGCTTTATAGGTGATCACCTGCACCTTGAATTGGGCCCAGAAAATAAATGGCAGCCAGTGAAGCTCTTTAAACAGGGGGGTTGACCGCTCCCTGTAGCCTGCCCCAGTTATTAATCTGGCTGCTTGAGCCGTCTTCAAGGGTAGCCCCACGTAGACTGCATTGCAGTAATCCAATCTAGAGGTAACCAAGGCATGGGCCACCGTGGTCAGGTCAGAGTTCACAAGGTATGGTCGCAGTTGGCGTACAAGTTATATATGGGTACACTTGCAAACCTCTAAGGGCCTAAAGGGGCCCCAGGTGAAAAGGTTCAAGCTGCCCTGGTATAGACTACAGCTGCCACAATCTCTTCCTATTAGCCATGCTGGATGAGGCTTCAGAGACATCTAGATCAGGAATGGGCAAACTGTGGCCCTCCAGGTGTTTTGGACTTCAACTCCCAGGAATCCCAATGAGCTAATTTGTGTTAGGAATTGTTAGAGTTGAAGTGCAAAACTCCTGGAGGGCTGAAGTTTGTCCATGTCTGATCTGGGCCAAAGGTTCCACAAATACTTCTCCAACCTTGCTAAACCCACTCCACATGCAGATTAGTTGAAACTGTGCTCTTCTGTACGGGCTGTCACTTCCCACTTTAAAATACAGTACACATAAGCAACAAGTGGGAGAAAGAGTTGGGCATGACTCCACTGGGTTTCAAAAAGGGGAAATGATCAGTCACCCCTAGCAATTGAAGACTCAAAATACATTTTTGGCCTCCAGCACCTGAAATGCAAATAGAAAACTTAAGGTGTGAGAAGACATTCCTCCCTTCCTCGCCCCATATCACTCAGCAGCCTTGGGCGACTGTCTTCTCTCCCCCAAAATCTTCCTTGCAGGGCTGGAGATGAAATACAAAATGAGATGTCATAACTTTCAACCCTTGGGATAGAAATCTAATTGCATTTTAAATGTATTCATTTCCCAACAATCTCTTGAAAAGAATGCATTCACCTTCCTATATTTTAGGCTGTATGCCATGGATTGGGCCCAGTATATATATATTTTACCACTGCACCCTGGAGCCCCTTTACCATTTGCAGAAGGCTTGGTAACATAGGAGTCTCCTAAGTAAAACTATTAGAATTTCCTCAAAGGATAAGTACAATTACTGTATTTTTTAACATATTATTTACAACGCCAAATAAAATGACATAATATGGCTTGCAATTACTATAACACATATTATTAATATATTTACAAGTACCAAGGTTCACAAAGCTGAGAGGCCCTTCTCTATTCTTGTATTCTCATCCCCCTCTCTTTTCTTTATCCCTTTGCCTTTTAATTCTTCTTCCCTGTTGGAAATTCTCTTTCTTCACCCTGGTGCACATTTGCCTTTTCCCTAGTTACTCTCTTATCAAGCAGAAACCCATTCCAGCACTAATCTGACGAGTTTGAGGCCTGGCAAAGGGAAATATTAGTGAAATATTACTTTCCCCATTTTGGAGAAAGCCATATCCCAGGTCTAATAAAGTCTCTTCTCTCCACTGGTTAGGGATAGTGAATGAAATGTGCACAAGTTACCTATTAAAATAGTATGCCAGGCTAGATATAAAGGTCAATTAAATAAGGAAAGTCAAAATGAATAAAAAAATATAATTATATAATGAACCTAGAAAACAAATTAGCATTAAAATGTGCACCCTTTTCAGGGTGGAACTGTCTTGGAGCTATGCTGAGACATTATATTATTATAGTACACAATTACTTATAATACTACATGTTATTAAAACCTCAAGAAGGATGCCATGATCAAGTCTGCCTTTTCTACTTGCATCCTTATGCACAGGGCTACCCTGTATGAGCTCAAACACACTTTCTGTCTCATGGGTCATAAGAACAAGCAAATCCACCTCTACACCTCAGGAACATCTTCCAGAAGTTACAGGCCTCCAACTTCAATTATTTCCTGCCCATGGTCTTCAACAGCATCTGAGCAGACATAACACATATGCAACATGAGGACCTCAGGACCACCTTCCAGAAGTTACAGGCCTCCAACTTCAATTATTTCCTGCCCATGTTCTTCAACAGCATCTGAGCAGACATAACACATATGCAACATGAGGACCTCAGGTTCCTTCAACAGCTTCAGCATCTGAGCAGACATAACACATATGCAACATGAAGCTCATAACAACCAATAGCTTTTAATACCACCTACATTGTAAAGCCAACTTTAGAATCAAATAGATCAGTGGTTCTCAACCTGTGGGTCCCCAGGTGTTTTGGCCTAGAACTCCCAGAAATCCCAGCCAGTTTACCAGCTGTTAGTATTTCTGGGAGTTGAAGGCCAAAACATCTGGGGACCCATAGGTTGAGAACTACTGAAATAGATGACTGTAAAGCAATGGTTCCCAACCCATGGGCCATAGCACACAAAACCTACAATAAGGTCTGTGAGACATGCGGGGGAAATTGGCGTTGGGGTGTACGCCACCATTGGAGGAGAGCGAGAAAGAGAAGGAGAGGGAAGAAAAGAAGGCGACGCCAGCAAGTTGCCCTCATTCTTGTTTTCTCGGCCTTGGGCTTCCTAGGCTAGGGAGGAGAAGACTCACCCAACTGCATGGGAGAGTAAGAGAAAGAAGGAATGCTGTTGTAATGGGAAAACAGCCCTTTGTAAGACCCTGTTTAGTCCCCCAAAGTTGATGTTCTTCTTGTTGTTGTTGTTAGTTCCCATTGCCAAACACAAGACTTGTAATGGGAAAGCAGCCCTTTGTAAGACCCTGTTTAGTCCCCCAAAGTAACTATTGCTACTATTAGCTCCCATTGCGAAACACAAGACTTCTAATGGGAAAGCAGCACTTTGGAAGACCCTGTTTAGTACCCCCAAAATAACTATTATTAATAATATTATTATGATTAGCTCCCATTGCCAATAATAATAATAATAATAATAAGGGACAGTTTCTTGGGTCTCGCATTCCGTTTTTTGTATTTTTTTCAATTTCAGCCCCACCCCCCCTTTTTTTTACATGAGCATTAGAAAATCCATGGATAATAACACAGCCCAACCAAAAAAAATTACTCTTGGTATTTTCATTTTTAGGCATGTTCCTGGGGTTATTTGGGGTGCTGACTCAGAAAATTGCATTGGATATATCACATCAGCTCTAGATTATTAAATATGGTTTTCTGTGGGTGAGCAGATGGTGACTACTGGATGCCATATGTTCCATATCAGAAACTAGAGCTGATGTGGTCTATCCAATTCGATTTTCTGAATCAGCACCCCAAATAACAAAATCTAAAGTTGACCAAACACTCATTTGTAACCCTTTTGCTACTAATGTTGGAGTGATCCCTGATCAAGTGGTGTCTGGTCCAAAAAAAGGTTGGGAACCATTGCTGTAACGCATTGGGAAGCATTAATCGCAGATTAAGAGAAAAGGTGCTGTTGGCCAAAAGCCACACATTTCATTACTATCTAAGAGGTACGAATCTTCTGTGAAAATGCAACTACCAATCATTTACCAAAAAAGGAAAGACAAAGATTTCTGCTGCAGGACAAATTTCCCCAACTGTTTGGGAGTAGTGGAAAAAATGGAACCTTACCCTCCTACCCCACTTTGCTGCCAAGTGGTAAATAGAATGGAAATCCACAAACCTATGCTGGTAACACTTATGACATCATGAAAGATTACAACAGTCTCTTCACGGCACCTTGAACACATCATAGGAATGTGTTTTGAAAGTGAAGATATTGAAAATAAACTTCAACAGCTATTCACCCCATGCCACTCATCCCATCACGCCCCAAACCCGCAGGGCATCTGCAAAATTGCGAGGAATATCACTATAAGCTCTATCACAATTATTCCCTGACATTTCTTGGGCCTTCTAGTTTTTTCACTTAGCTCTTTGAAACTCTATAGCTCCTACTTTCCAGCAGAATACAAAGTTCATCCACTTCTCCATTTATTGACAACAAGCCAAGTCCCTTGCAGGAAGAATGGAAACCACACGTCTTATATGGGAACACAATATCATAATCATTTTTTTTTGGATGAGTTGGCATTTCTTATTAACCACTTATAGGAGCCATGGTGGCCTAATGGTTTAAACCCTTGTGCCAGCTGAACTGTTGACCTCAAGGTCAGCAGTTTGAATCCGCGAGATGGGATGAGCTCCGGTCTGTCAGCTCCAGCTTCCCATGTGGGGACATGAGAGAAGCCTCTCATAGGATGGTAAAACATCTGGCCATCCCCTGGGCAACGTTCTTGAAGATGGCCAATTTTCTCACACCAGAAGCAACTTGCAGTTTCTCAAGTCGCTTCTGACACAAATTTAAAAAATTAAGCACGTATTAGTAAATGCGGAAGGCACAAATAGTTTTTAAGAATCCTTTGGAGTTGTAACTCATTTATGGATCATCTTAACACTTCTCAGGCTCAGTCGTTCAATAAACATTTCACTTTTTTTCCAAATCAGGCCCGGATTAACACCTTTTTGTTCCCTAGGCCACACTTTGGAATTACGCCCCCTTTAAGCCAACTTCTACCGCACCCCCCCCCAAACATCCTTTCATCCGCTTGTCCCCCTTAGGACCCCACATCCAGCTCTCCTGGTGTGGCCTCACTAGGTCCGCCACAGGAGTTTCCCTCTCGGCAGGCACTATGGATGCAGGCAGGGGGGGAGGAGCCTCCTCCCCGAAGCCGGGACTTGAGGTAATTGGCTCCTACCCGGTATCGGGGATTGTGCATGCGTTGTAGTCAGCAGCTATACTGATGCCGCGCTTCTCCCCGATACCGGGGCTTGTCGCGTTGGGCTTCTCTCCTGTACTGGGGTTTGCGCATGTGTCGTAGTCGGCAGTTGTGCTTCTCTCTCCAATAAGGAGGAGTCTCCTACTTGTGTTGTAGGAGGAATACCAGCTTTCATGGTGTTAGGGCATGCACAGACTGTGCAATGGAGTTTCCTGTACTTGCACTGAAGGAGCCAGCAAGTGGATGCTGTCGACATAGAGGGAGTTAATTGTTCCTCCTGTCGATGTCGATGCCAGTGTCAAGAGCCCCTGCACATACGCAGTTGGCGCAACAATAGCAGAGGCAGTAGCTGGTATTCAGGAAGGGGCAGGGGCGGCGCCAAAAAGGAGGACCTCCGGTATCCTTCCTTCCTCATCTCCATGCGCATTGCGTTTTTATTTGTTTCAACATTTTTATTGTATTTATTTATTTTTTATTATTATTTATTTATTTTTCTTTGTGTCAACATTTTTATTTTATTTTATTTTGGTCTGTGATCTGCGCCCCCCCCTCCCCGGCTTGCACCCCTAGGCCATGGCCTAGGTTGGCCTTATGGGTAATCCTGGCCTGACCCAAATACTTTGGGACAGGGACTAACACTGACACAAGCGAGTCACAAAAACCACCCAGCAAGAAGCTCTGAAACAAAGATTTCTCCCCCTAGATCATTCCCAGTCAAGATGCTCCAGGCCTCTGCACTTAAGTAGAGAGTGAAAAATGCCAAATGCAGCCCAAGGCTGGTGATTGTTTGCTTTTTATTTAAATGTAAATTAATATGCACTCATAAAGCCGGGACCTCCTGGTGTGCTGCCAAGGAGGAGATATCTGGCAGCTCCCAAGTCAGAGATCCTGACTCACAGCAGTTCAGCATCTATTTAAGGCTTCTCTTGACTGCTTGCTGATTGTGGGTGAGGGTCTATTTGAGGAGTATGCAGCTTGCACTGTTTCAAAAGAAGTGCCTGGGCTTAAACCCACTTGGAAAGTTCTGTTTCCTAGGCTCTGGCCTTTAACCAGAGAGATCCGGCTATTCTCTGGGTAAGACCACCTGCACAAGCTGCACAGACCCACAATCCTAGCCGGGGATTGACAAAGCAAACCCTGGTCCCTATAATTCACTCACTGCCTTTGCTGAAGTCATGTGGGAAAGAACCAGCAGCTGCACTGTGTTAGCAGAGCTGAAAACACTGCAGCCCCACAGCTAGACTGAAGTGCTTTTTTGCTCATGTCAAACCGAGGCAGCTAAAAATACACCCAAGGCAGCAAAACAATGCTTGCTGCAAGACAAAGATGGCCTGTGGGAAAAGCAGAGGCAGGGTGGAGCGTCCTGTTTACAGTGCAGCTCAATTATCAGCTGAGACCATTAGGGTTGGGACCGACCCAGCTCCACCTGGCTGTGTGTCCTGGGATCGGCCCAAGCTCTGTTCGCTCACTAAGCATCTTCCATCTGGGCTGTGTGGGGAGGTCAAGATGGAAGCGCTCTGAGATAATAGAAACCCTGCTATCTCAGCCCACCAGTTTGGCAGCTGTCTCACATCTCCTCCTTTTCCTCCTGCTAGGGCTGCTCCTTTTTAACTTCCAGACCTAAGAAAGAAGCATAGACATTTTGATAAGGGAGTCATGAGAAAAGGATGGGCAATGATGTACCCTTTCTCCTTCTAAATCAGCGTTTCTCAACCTGGGGGTTGGGACCCCTGGGGGGAGTCATGAGGAGAGGTCAGAGGGGTCGCCAAAGACCACCAGAAAACACAGTATTTTCTGTTGGTCATGGAGGTTTTGTGTGGGAAGTTTGGCCCAATTCTATCATTGGTGGGGTTCAGAATGCTCTTTGATTGTAGGTGAACTATAGATCCCAGCAACTACAACTCACAAATGTCAAGGTATATTTTCCCCAAACTCCACTAGTGTTCACATTTGGGCATATTGAGTATTCCTGCCAGGTTTGGTCCAGATCCATCATTATTTGAGTCCACAGTGCTCTCTGGATGTAGTTGAACTACAACTCCAAAACTCAAGGTCAATGCCCACCAAACCCTTCTGGTATTTTCTGTTGGTCATTATTTATTTATTTATTTATTCAATTTTATATTCTGCTCCTCCCTGCAGGCTCGGGGCAGATCACACAACATACAATAAAAACACCAAAATACAACAAGTGTTAAAAATATTAGGAATTACAGATTCCTTAAAACTCAAGACAGTGATCGGGCAGAGTACATTTCCGGTTTAACTAAAAGCAAGTCTAAAAAGGGAGGTCTTGCATGCCCTCCGGAAGGGAATAAGCTCCGAAATCGCATGGGTATCAGCTGGAAGTGTATTCCATAGTGCAGGGGCCACAGCGGAGAAGGCTCGTTGCCTTGTTGCGGACAAATGGCAGGAGCGGATTGATGGAATAACTAACAAGTTCTGCTCCTCTGAGCGTAGCGATCTCAGGGGAACGTACGGGGTAAGGCGGTCCCTCAGGTACACAGGCCCTAGACCGTGCAAGGCCTTAAAGGTTAGAACCAGCACCTTGAAGACAATTCAGTACTCGATTGGAAGTTCTGTGTGGGAAATGTGTTTCGATTCCATTGTTAAAGTTCAGAATGCTCTTTGATTGTAGGTAAACTATAAATCCCAGCAACTACAACTCCCAAATGACAAAAATCAATCCCTCCACCCCAACTCCGCAAGTATTCAAATTCCGGTGTATTGGATATATGTGCCAAATTTGGTCCAGTGAATGAAAATACATCCTGCATATCAGATATTTACATCGTGATTTATAATAGTAGCAAAATTAGTTATGAAGTAGCAATGAAAATAATTTTATGGTTGCGGGCCACCACAACAGGTGGAACTGCATAAAGGGGCCACTGCATTAGAAAGGTTGAGGGCCACCGGAAATACTCAATATATTGTCTCAGTGTTTTGATCACATAATCATGAGACCACAATCTCCATCCATTCCAACCCCATTCTGCCAAGCAGGAAAAGCACAATCAAAGCATCTTCAACAGATAGCCACCCAGCCTCTGGTTGAAAATCTCCAGCGGAGATTCCACCATACTCCAAGGCAGCATATTCCATTATTGAACAGTTCTTACTGTCAGGAGGTCTTCCTAATGTTTAGCTGGATTTTTTCCCCTGCAAATTGAATCCATTGCTCTATATCCCACTCTCCAGACCAGCAGAAAACAAGGTTACCCCCTTCTCAATGTGACAGCTGTTTAAATATGGCTGTCATGTCCCCTCTCAGCCTTCTTTTCTCCAAGTTAAACATATCCAGTTACCTCAGTCATTCCTGCTAGGGCTTGGTTTTTAAACCTTTGATAATTTTGGTTGTTTTTCTCCAACACATTCATCTATATAAATAAAAATGTAATGCTCATTTGTGGGATTAACATAACTCAAAAGCAACTAGATGAACTGACACCAAATTTGGACACTACACCCATAACAGGCCAACGAATGACCACCACTCATAACCCCTCCCCCCCCAAAAAAAGTAGTTGAAGGGACTGAAAAACACAAGAAGCAAAATGACAATACAGCGCATGTGCGAAAACGACTCCCCCCTGCACAAGGGAAAAGAAAACAAACAGCCACCCCAGCTCTCCTTTGCCCATTCCTGTGCTACAGTCACATCGGAAGGTTGCGGCCCTCGACGAGGAGGCCTGAGGGCAACATGAGGGCACTAACCGTGGAGCCCTTGCTCTGCAAAGATCACAACTCTTTTCCGGCCTATATCTAGATGGAAGGAATGAAGGCAGGAAAGGGGGAAGGAAGGAAGGGGAGAAGGAAGGAAAGAAAGGTAGAGAAGGAAGGAGAGAAGAAAAAAGAGAAGGAGGGAAAGAAAGAGAAGGAAGGAAGAAAAGAAGGAAAGGAGAGACAGAGGGAGGAAAGGAAGGAAAGAGAGAAGGATGGAACCAAACAACAAAGGAAGGAATGAAAGAAAGAGGTAGAGAAGGAAGGAAGCAGAGAAGGAAGGAAGCAGAGAATGAAGGAAAAAAGTTAGAGAAGGAAGGAGAGAAGAAAAAAGAGAAGGAGGGAAAGAAAGAGAAGGAAGGAGAGAAAGAAGGAAAGGAGAGACAGAAGGAGGAAAGAGAGAAGGATGGAACCAAACAGCAAAGGAAGAAATGAAAGAAAGAGGTGGAGTAGGAAGGAAGGAAGGAAGGAGAGAAAGAGGAAGGAAAAGGAAAAGGGGGAAGGATGGAAAGAGGGAGGGAAGGAAGGAGAGAAAGAAGGAGAAAGAGAGGAAGGGAAGTTGGCCACAGCAATACATGGCGGGTACAGCTAGTTTATCAATATCCTTCTTGAACTGTAGTGCCCAGAACTGGACACAGTATTCCAGGTGAGGTCTGACCAAAGCAGAATAGAGTGGGGCCATTACTTCCCACAATCTAGATACTATGCTCCTATTGATGCAGCCTAGGATCATAATAGGGAATCTATGGATCTCCATGCAGTTGTGGAACGACTGCTCCCATTAGCGGTCACAACTGGCCATCCTAAATGGAAGTGATGGAAAATGCTGTTAAGAACAGCTGGACATTCCTGGTACAGCTGGAGCACTGATGAATTCCCACATTCATTTCTTCACTGTTTACACTGTCAACACAAGCAGGTATTTAACTTGGTGCTGCTTCTCTCAACTCATGCCAAGAATGAATAGTTTCCTTGGGTTCTCACTACATTAAAATATGGGTGCGCCAATTTCAGAGCAGGGGACTCTCCTACAAATAGTGACAGTCAGGGTGTAAGTATACAACTTTTGTACAAACTTACCCTGATCCACATTTTGTGAATATATGATGAATATTTTCGACACGTATACTAAGGTTGGCACCAGGAGCGGTTCACATTTAGGACACAGATGTGTTCAAGCTCTTGCATGTTTATAACACGCAGCCCCACCCCAGGCATGTAATATCACAGTCTGGAAACATCTTTTTTTTTACAAGTCCAGTCACTCTCTTGCACTTGGGGGTAGTTCGGAAACTGCAGAAAAAAACATCTTTGTAGATATTGCAGCATTCAATGATCTGACAAGACTATTCTTGTGGGTTGTGAAGGTCCCCGTCCCAATTGTTTTTTTGCAAATGTGGGTTAGCACTTATAAAGTGTGACTTTTTATATAAAAAATAGTCATTACAACAACATAAAGGTGCAAATGTTACAGAAACCACAAATTAGAAAATGGATCACGAGAACCACTAATTTCAGTAAACTATATTAAGACAACCAGGAGCCCTAATGCAAAGTCAACTACAATTAGTAACCTAAGGAAGTTGTCACCAAGTGAAAGACCGCAAATGCCAGATGGTTCTTCTATGGTAGTTTCAAATAGCACCTACGCTGTGGAACGCCCTCCCGGCCGGAACTCGGGCTATGAAGGACTTGCTCCCGTCTAAACGGGCCTGTAAAACATACCTGTTTAAGCAGGCCTTTGGTGAGTAAGTCCTGCCCATGCCCCGCCATCTATTCGTTCTTCTGAGGATGATGTGCTGTTCATTGTTTTAACTGTGTTATTAATTACTGTACTGCTGTTGTTTTTAATTGTTTTTAACTGCTTATTGCCTGTATTTTACTGTGCCCTTCGGCTCCTGTAAGCCGCCGCAAGCCTCAGGGAGTCGGCGGCATAGAAGCCCGAATAATAAATAAATAAATAAATATTGTATGCCACTAGGTCTCGTAGGTTTAAGTGCCAAACAGGTTGAGGGTCTATGTTTTTGTCAGTTAAAAATGTTCATTTATTATTATCCAGCTCAGGATTAATAGCACCCAAAAAAGGTTTCTGTATTGCATTCTGGGATCAACAGTCTCTAAAGGCTAAAGGAACCCAATGGTTGTCTGCCCATGCAATTGTGAAAAATCCAGCTCATCGTAAAGATCAACTATTTTGACTTCTATTCCCTCTCTAAAGCCTCTTTGCAAGAAAAGAGCCAACATAATTGTTCACAACATAAAAGCTCTACTCCACCAGTTCCATGCAGCTATGTCCACCCACACTGATGCAGAGTGGAATTTTGTCTTCCAGCATCCAAACATTTTTCATTCTGCCAAGAATACGCCCAGTGTGCTCCATTTATCAAAGATCATCCCAACCTACTCCACCACCACCCCTCTCCCCCCCCCCAAAGAAACAACCAACCTGCCAGGCACTTTCGAAAACAAAGGGTTTTCCGTGCAGAGCACTTGAGTGGGTGTGCACAGCACCTAGGCAGCAAGGAAACTATTTGGCAGAGATGCTTCAATGAAAAGCCCTGGCTCTAGATGGATGAGTCAACTCAAAATTAACAGCTAGTTCCTGAAAAGTGAAATATCACCTCAAAGTTCTATAAACGAGGGAGTGGAAGAAATTCTTACTCGCCCCGGTGAGAAGGAGAACAGCTGCCAGTTATTGGTCAGTCCTAGTCTCAAGTCTTTACTGTTTTCCATAACCTACTTTCCATCAGCTTATTACCCTGCAGGGATATGTTGACAATTTGGTTGCTCTGTAACAGAATCATTGGAATGGAGGCAGAAACCTGAAGGCCCCAAAGGCCCCGTTGGTTGATGCTAAGGGATTACGGTGATGGCTACTACACTAGAGATTCCATTTTCCAGTACTAGGAATATAAAATTTGGCAGAATGGATTGAGTAAAAAAACACATAAAGGTAACCCTCCTTGGAATAGAGATGTTCAAATGGGTAATCCTAAACTGGGCAGCAAATGAAGCAAAGGTGACTTATCTTTTTCTCAGCAGGATCAGGCTCTGTCCTATAACAAGCACATATGGCTACCTCACTGAACAGTGAAACTCCTTCCACTGGCATGGCTGGGACCAGCTGCTATTTGGCTTTTGCCTCTGAAAGAACTGTCTCCATCCAAAGCCACTCCACCCAGTTAAGTCAGCAGGAAAGGCGAGACAGCTCAGCCTCCAGTGCCAGATCAACTGCCATGTGTTCTAAGAGAGGAGCCAATTGCCTGCAATTTCATTAAGAAGTTTCATTAAACAACAATTGGGAAAGAGTTTATTTCTCAAATATATTTCTAAAACAAACTCCGGTCAAGATACAATCAAGAAAAAAAATTAAACACACATGTGATGCCTTTATTAAGATCAATCAAAGTCCAACTAAAGCAGGCATACTTTCAAATTCTCCAGATCTTTTAAGGCTATGCAGTATTTTTTTTAAAAAAAATAGAGGAAAGGCAAATTAGCCCACACAAAAAATCTGAAGGTTAGGCCAGATGCTGTGGCCATAGAGCCTTCAGTTAGACTCATTCCAAAGATAGCTACAAGTCTCCTCCCAGTAGACTTAAATCAAGGAAAAGCTTCATCAAGATAGTGAAGTGCTCCCTTGAGCAAGTTTTTCCGGAGGGTTTAAAAGAGGCCGTGGTAAGTCCGTTGTTGAAGAAACCAGACCTAGACTGTTCGGTTCCCTCTAGTTACCGCCCAGTTTCGAATTTGCCGTTTCTGGGTAAGGTGATTGAGAGGACAGCAGCAGGACAGCTGCACCAGTTCTTAAATGACACAGCCGGATTAGTTCCCTTCCAGTCCGGCTTCCGTGTTGGGCACGGGACGGAGACTGTGCTGGTCTCCATTACAGACCAGCTTCAAATGCCAGTTGGACCAAGGTGGGACTGCCCTTAAATGGGTGTCCTCCTTCCTCCAAGACCGGGGACAACGGGTGGAGAGGGAAGGTGTAGTCTCCGAGAGGCTCCCTCTAAGCTGTGGGGTCCCTCAGGGAGCTATTCTCTCCCCTCTATTATTTAACATCTATATGCATCCATTTGCCTGACTGGTGTGTAGCTTTGGTCTGGAGTACCATCATTATGCTGATGACACCCAGCTTGTGCTGAGAATGGAAGGCCGGCCGGACTCCGGACCCAATAATTTCCATCTGTGCCTTGAGGCCGTGACTGGATGGCTACGAGCTAGCTGGTTGAAGGTGAATCCATCGAAGACTGAGATCCTATGGCTGGGTCGCCCGGGTGGAAGAGAATGCCAGCTGCCTGCTCTGGACGATGAGGCATTACGCCCGTCATCTTCAGTAAAAAGTCTGGGAGTCCAGTTGGACTCACTGCTGGCAATGGAGGCCCAGGTCTCCACTGTGAGCAGATCCACATTTTTCCGTCTGCAACAGGCTAGGCGGTTGGCACCTTACCTATCCAGGAGTGACCTAGCTACGGTGATCCAGGCGACGGTCATCTTGAGATTAGACTACTGTAACGCCCTCTACATTGGCCTTCGTTTGTCTGTGATCTGGAAACTTAAGCTAGTGCAAAATGCTGCAACTCGATTGCTCTCTGGAGTGCCAGTGAGATACCATATCGCCCCCATTTTGCAGCAATTGCACTGGCTCCCAATAGAGTACCGGATTGCATTCAAAATGCTGGTTCTAACCTTTAAGGCCTTGTATGGTCTAGGGCCGGTGTACCTGAAGGCCCCCTTACCCCCATATATTCCCCAGAGATCACTACGGTCGAAGGAACAAAACCTCCTTGATGTCCCTTCTATCCGAACTTACCACTCATCAGCTACTAGTGGCTCCAACTCTATGGAACGCTCTACCAGATGAAGTTCGTTCAATTAGAGAACTGGCCCCTTTTCGGAGGGCTTGTAAGACTACCCTTTTCCGGCAAGCATTCAATCATAGCGGCCCCTCTTAAAACTTGTAGAAACTTGGTTTTTATATGTATTGCTTTTTAATGTATATGATTTTAGATTTTGTGAACCGCCCCGAGCCTACAGGGAGGAGCGGTATAGAAACCGAAATAATAATAAAAATAATAATAATCAGAACCATCACTACTTTTAATGCTCCTCCAGCAACAGCAAGAATATCCCTGTGGGCAGCAATATCAGGCAATCCCAACTGGATGGCCCCCTACAAGGGTCATCCTTCAGGAGCAAACCAAGAATGGGCAACTTGGAAGTCCCTGAAAAGATTTAGAAGTGAGTTGGCAGATCAAAAGGCAACATGGCAAATTGGAACTACCTAGAACAGTGGTTCTCAAGTTGGGGGTTCCCAGATATTTGGCCTTCAACTCCCAGGAACCCTAACAGATGCTAAACTGGCAGGGATTTCTGGGAGTTGTAGGCCAAAACACCTGGGGACCCACAGGTTGAGAACCAGCGATTTAGAAGAAGATTCCTCTACCTTGTGCAACTGTGGAGCAGAACCAACAACTTTGCATCTAAATGCTTGCCCACAATGCCCTGTTGCCTGTTTTTGGTCTAGAACAATTTAAGCTAGTAGTGATTCCTTTATTTTTATCAGTTTTAAACTTAATTTATGCAATGCTTTTGACATGAAATAAATTCCAAAGATAGTGACTTGGGAATGAACAATCCACTAATACAATTATTCGATAACTATGTAGTTATATCTGGCAGTGCATCCTGGGACAAAGTATAAATTGCCATTTCTAAAAACTCAAAGATTGTGACCCATAAACTTTGGGTGGAAAAATACAGGATAGCCTTCACACAAGCAAAGCTAGATAATTTTTATTGATGCACTGGTTAAAAAAGTCAACTGAATCCCTTCGGGGAGAGAGGCATGGGTTAGAAATAAAATTGTATTATTAGTTATAACTGAAGCCAAACTGTGGTTGGAAAGGATTGAATCCGCAGTAAATAATATCTTTTAAAGGAAAAATCTAGTGGTCAATTCATGCTCATTATTTGGCTTCAATTGACTTTAAAAAACCTAGTTTAAGATCAGTTTAAACTAAAAGCCACCAACCCAAAGCCATCATCAAATAAACAATGTTAAGTCAGAGACAAGGCATTTAGTAACCCAAAATTGTGGGTAAATAGATGTGAATAAATTTGGTGTGAAAATTGGGCATAAATGTCAGCACTGACGACAAGTAGTACATTGCAGAAAAAATGTTCCACAGTCTACCAGAGCTGGGAGGCTGTTAACACCTCAATCTCATTTTAATTGTGTATGTCTCTGAGATAATAAGACATTGTGTTAGATCACAAAACGCCTTGAGTGCTTTAGAAAAATGGTAGTATATGAAAGTAATGAACTGTAGCATACGTAAGTTAAAGCATCAAATGTAAGAAAGGAAATAGACAGGGCTGAGCCTGGTAATCCATTTCGAGCAACATGAGAAGTTTATCCTGCGCATGTGCCAAGTACCCTCCTAAAGAAGCACATCCATTCCTACATATCCTAGATTTTCTGAATCACACAGTGGAAATCTGAGTACTAGAACCTTTGTTTCCACAGAACTTGCTAATTTTTTTTTAATTGAACAGGTGTAAAGGAGCTGATATTTTGCATATACAGTAGTCTCGCTTATTCAAACTTCGCTCATCCAATGATCTGTATTATCCAACACAGTATGCCTCCTGCCCAGATCCACAGCAGTTTCAATACATTGCGATGTTTTGGTGCTAAATTCGCAAATACAGTAATTACTACATAACGTTGTCATGTACTGACCGGCTTTTTCTGTTGATTTGTTGTAAAACATGATGCTTTGGCACTTAATTTGTAAAATCATAACATAATTTGACGTTTAATAGGCTTTTCCTTAATCCCTCCTTATTATCCAACATTTTTGCCTATCCAACGTTCTGCCGGCCCGTTTATGTTAGATAAGTGAGACTCTACTGTAGTAGTATTTATGTGTAATAAAGCATTGAACATGCTTGCATGCTGGAATGTATGGACAATTGACAAGATCTCCTTTGCATTGAGCTTTTCATAAATGTAGTCATGATTGGCCAGAGCTTCCTTCTGCTGGCCCATTTATGTTGGATAAGCAAGACTCAACTGTATATACTGTTAGTCCCCAAATGCTGCAGTCAACATGGTCAAGAGTTAGGGATTCTGAGTTGTAATTCAAAGTTTGGGTGGTAGGAACAGATTTCCTACTTCAGTCCCCAAATGTTGAGGTCCCTGAAAGAAGGCACACAACAATACCTCCTGCAGGCTGCATCCTCCTTTGCTGAAGGGCTAAGGCAGTTCCAGCTAACTAGATAAAGAACCGGTATATGAGAGTGGGTCAATAAGTCAGTGACTTTTTGAATTTCCCGCCTCTTAACTGAAAGGGCAACACTGCTCCTTGTCAAGAGGCCTCTGTCAGTTGACTCCTATCAAAATTTGAACAAGCTGCGTCATTTAGTTTGTGTTTGACAGCCATTGATAGCAGACTACCGCGTGATTTGAGGAGAAAATGGAAAAAGGTGAATTTTGTGTGATCATTAAGCATTATTTTTTGCGGAAAAAACCCATCACTCAAACCAAGGCTAAGCTTGATAAATACTATGGGGACTCTGCACCATCCATTTCAATGGTAAAAAAGTGGTTTACTGAATTTCGTTGTGGCCGTACAAGCATGGAAGTTGCCAAACGTTCTGGACGCCCAGTTGAGGTCTCTACACCCAAAACAATTGAAAAAATCCACAGTATGGTGTTGGCCGATCGGATATTGAAAGTGCGAGAGGTTGTGGAAGCCATAGGCATCTCACATGGCTCAGTGGTTTCAATTTTAAATGATCACTTGGGTATGAGAAAGCTTTCCGCAAGATGGGTGCTGTGTTTGCTCACAATTGACCACAAACGCAATTGTGTGACAATTTCGCAGGAGTGTTTTGGTGTTGTTCAACCACAATATGGATGAATTTTTGCGCCGTTTCATAACCGTGGACGAAATGTGGATCCACCACAACACACCAGAGACCAAACAGCAGTCAAAACAGTGGGTTTATTGGGTGAATCAGCGCCAAAGAAGGCCAAGGTGGGTTTGTCAGCCAAT
Organism: Anolis apletophallus; assembly: GCA_030556195.1. Lineage (NCBI taxonomy): Eukaryota > Metazoa > Chordata > Lepidosauria > Squamata > Anolidae > Anolis > Anolis apletophallus. The sequence goes on from JARBWK010000008.1 coordinate 117,247,316, forward strand.
AAAGTCATGGCGACCGTTTTTTGGGATGCACGCGGTATAATCCACATTGACTACCTTCAAAAGAGTGAAACAGTCAATGGTGAATATTATGCCAACTTATTGGGTCGATTTAATGAAGATTTGAAAGGGGGAAAAGACCGCATTTGGCCAAGAAAAACGTTTTTTGCACCAGGACAATGCAAGGGTGCACACATGTGCAGTTACCATGGCAGCAATCCATGAATTGGGATACGAATTGCTCCCTCATCCGCCCTATTCTCCGGATTTGGCCTCGAGTGACTATTTCTTGTTTCCAAACCTGAAGAAATGGTTCGGCGGAAAGAGATTTGACTCCAACAATGAAATCATCTCACAAACAAATACCTATTTTGATGACCTCGACAAATCTTATTTTTTGGAAGGGATAAAAAAAATGGAGAAATGTTGGACAAAGTGTATAGAGCTCAAAGGAAAAATAAAATGATTTTTTATCCAAAAACCTGTGTTTCATTCAAAAAGTCACAGACTTATTGACCCGTCCTCGTATGCAACAAAAATTGTTCACCCACCAAATTTGACAGAATTATTTTCTTTATGGAACAGCTAAGCTCTCCACTCTTCTGGCACAAATGCCTGATCAGGATCTCAACTTTGTATTTTTTGAGCCAGGTTTTAAGCCATCTGTGCAATGATCGTGCCAGACAAGACGATTTGGTTTTTACCCCAGTACACTGGAGGGTCTCTCTCGGCATTACTTCGCGAACGAAGATTCAGGAAGGACTCATCCCACACTTTTTACAAGCGCGTTGATGACTAAAAAGGCCAATCTGAGATAGGCAAGTTCGGTTGCAGAAAGTGCAGCAGAAAGTCTCCTTGGGTGATGTTTTTTCCAAGTTGCGGTTCTTTCTGCGTTGTCGTTTCTCTTCGAGACCCATTCGGCGTGTCTTCTCGAAAGAGGCCGCAGCATTGTGGATAGTGCTTCTCCATGCCTCCCGATGTGAGGCCAGGGTGGACCATTGTTGGTGATCAATCTGGCCAAGCCTGAGATGTTGTTTCAGGGAGTCCTTATATCTCTTTTGGGGGGCGCCTCTCTTGCGCTGACCCGTGGCGAGTTCACCGTAGAGTAGTATCTTTGGGAGGCGGTGGTCCTCCATCCTAGAGACGTGTCCTGCCCAGCGCAGCTGTGTTCTCAATAGCATGGCCTCAATGCTGGTGATCCCTGCTTGCTCAAGGACAGCAACATTCGTCACATAGTCGGTCCAGTGTATATTTAGGATTGTGCGAAGACAGCGCTGATGAAAGCGCTCGAGGAGTCGTAGGTGTTGGCGATAGGTGACCCATGTTTCAGACCCATAGAGGAGAATGGACAGTATGATAGCTCTGTACACACTGATTTTGGTGCTTTGTCTCAGGTGCTTGTTGCTCCAGACTCTTTTGTGAAGCCTTCCGAATGCACTATATGCCTTTGATAATCTGTGATCTATCTCTTTGTCAATCTTGGCGTCTGAAGAGATGATGCTTCCCAGGTAGGTGAACTGCTGAACGGACTTAAGCACAGATGTGCCTATGCTGACGTGAGGATGGTGGTGTTCTTCCTGTGGTGCGGGCTGGTAGAGGACTTCTGTTTTCTTCAGGCTGACTTCCAGCCCAAACAGCTCTGCAGCTGTTGCAAAGCAGGATGTGAGGCGCTGCAGGGCTGCTTCTGAATGGGCGACAAGGGCAGCATCGTCAGCAAAAAGTAGCTCACGGACTAGATAGTTTAGAGTCTTAGTGCGAGCCCTCAGACGGCTTAAGTTGAACAAGCTACCATCAGTACGATAGCGTATATATATGCCGTCTTCTTCTTGTAGGTCTGCCATAGCCCTTTGGAGCATCATGCTGAAGAAGATTGTAAATAGGGTTGGTGCAAGAACACAACCTTGTTTCACTCCATTAGTTATGAGAAAGGGCTCGAGAGAGCATCGCCATATCTGACTTGACCGTGCTGGCCCTCATGTAACAGGACAATCATTTTGAGGAACTTGGGGGGACATCCTAGACGTTCCAGGATCTGCCACAGACCTTTCCTGCTCACAGTGTCGAAGGCTTTGGTGAGGTCGACAAATGTTACATAGAGTCCTTTGTTCTGCTCTCTACATTTCTCTTGCAGTTGTCTAAGGGCAAAAACCATATCTGTGGTGCTCCTATTTGCTCTGAAGCCGCATTGGCTTTCAGGGAGAAGTTCTTCTGCAATAGCCGAACTAATCTGTTCAGGAGTATCCTTGCAAGGATTTTTCCAGCAATGGAGAGCAGTGTTATACCTCGATAGTTTGAGCAATCGGATTTTGTTCCCTTTTTCTTATACAGGGTGATGATAACTGCATCTCGGAGATCTGATGGCAGTTCACCTTTTTCCCAGCAACTCACAAGGAGCTCGTGGAATTTAGCATGCAGTACATGACCTCCCTGTTTCCAAGCTTCAGGTGGGATTCCATCGATCCCGGCTGCCTTGCCATTTTTCAACTGCTGTATGGCCTCAATGGTCTCTTCCAGAGTGGGAGCTGTGTCCAGTTCATTTTTCATTGGTTGTTGTATCATGTGTTGGATAGCTGAACCTTGGACTACTCGGCTGGCATTAAAGAGACCCTGAAAATGTTCAGCCCATCGGTTCAGGATGGAGGTTTTATCAGTAATTAGTGTTTGACCATCTGTACTGTATAAGGGGCTTTGGACCTGATAAGTAGGTCCAAACACTGCTTTGAGAGCTTCATAAAAACCTCTGTGAACACTGGAGGGTACTCCAAGAAGAAATAAATGACTTGGATGTAAGATGCAGGAAATAAGTTGACAGATTTTTTCCAGTTTAGAGTACTGAGGGAAATTAATGAATGGCTCATGGAGCCGTTTTTGCAACTGAGATGAAGACAAGGCCTACATTTTCCAACTTGGTGAAAAACAAGAACATGATTGAGATTATAGCCTTCATTGCAGCCCATTACAGGGTTTTGGTTTTTTACTGTGTACCAAATTTGCCTAACCGGACTCAAATGTCTCAGCAAAAAGCAAAGGATTGCTTAGCATCCTCTGCTCATCTTTTTTCTTCTTTAAATATACCTAATGATAACCTAGCTTCCTTCTCTAAAATGAATGAAAGCAGAACTACAAGTTCTAAAGACAGCCAAGTTATGGAAGTTTAGTATTTTGAGTTGGGTGAGTGGGAGCTTTGGGAAAAGAAAACTGTTTTCCTAGCTGTTTCCGCACTTGCTGGTCTCCAAACTGTTTTTCTCCCAGGAAGTTCCATAGTGTGGAAGTGGGAGAGGCCCAGAAACAATACTACTACTACTACTAATAATAATAATTTATCTATAATCCGCTACCATCTCCCCAACAGGGACTCGGAACGGCTAACATGAGGCCAAGCCCAACAATTACAACAAATCAAAATAAAATACATACAGCAAAGAATAACATCAAATGAAATATAAACAAAGCAAATTAATCCAAATACAGGAAATGAAATCTATCTATCTTCTATGTATATAATAAAAGTCAGTGTTTGCGGCGGTGCGGAGGGAGGAATATGTGCCAGCGTTTCGATTGGTTGCCACTGTGGGATTATTTGCATAAAGGACACTGATTGGCCAGCCTCAGAACTCAGACACTCTAAGGCACCAGATTATTTGCATAAGGGACTCTGATTGGCCAGCTTCAGAACTCCAACACTCTAAGGCACCAGGCAGAGGCCATTGGTTGCCACTGAGAGACAATTTGCATAAAGGATTCTGATTGGCCAGCAAAACAGAATGCACCTGTATGCTTGAGTTAGCCAAATGACAGGTTTTTTTGGTTGGAAATGGAATGTTCATTTTCTGGGAGGTGCGAAGGTGCTACAGAAAATCTTGCCGACTGGAAGGTTGGCAGTTCAAGCTGCAGACAGGGTGAGTTCCCGCCGTCAGCCCTAGCTTCCTGTTTACCTAGCAGTTTGAAAGCAACAATGGAAGTAGATAAATAGGTACCACTTTGATGGGTAGGTAAAAGGCATCCCTGAACACATGCCGGCAAATTTGATCAGGAAGGCATCAATGGATAATAATAATAATTTATTTCTAACCCGCATACATCTCACCAAAGGGGACTCGGAGCAGCTTACATGGTGCCGTGCCTGAACAACACATCACAAAATATCAACAACATAGGCTCCTCCTAGAAAAATGTAACAACAGCACCTCCCCATGGCTGAGTCAAGCACAGCCTCCAGATGCCAGACATGGAAAAAAAGAGGGAAGCCATGGCTTCGGTCTATGTATTGTCTGTCTTTGCTAATTGTGTAACGGCATTGAATGTTTGCCACATATGTATTCTGTAATCCACTCTTGAGTCCTCTCGGGGAGATAAAGTGGAATATATTATTTTTATTATTATATGCCTTCTTCAAGTAATTTCTGATTGACAGCAACTGTATCACAGGGTTTGCCCTTGTCTTTCTCTGAAGTTGAGAAAATGTGACTTGCCCATGATTACCTACTGTGAGTTACCATAGCTGAATAGGGAGTAAAACTCTTGTCTTCCAGTGTCAAACCACTACACCATGCTGGGTCTTCAGATACATATAGATATAGATATATAATGGATAAACAGATAAATAGACAGAGGTGACAAATGAATACGTGGATTGATGGCCATCACTTTAGTCTGGATCTCATCTCCTCTTCAAATGAAGAGTCAGAACTCAGAACTGTCCCACCATAATAGCATTTGGCTAGATTTGCTCTCTGTGGCTGTTTATGAAACGTATGGTGAAGAGAAACCCCTCTACCTGCCTAGAGTTCTCTTTTTAGAACACAGACAGCAGAGATACAAACTACTGTAAGTACGCAGGCTGAAAATAAAAGTATGTATGCAATTCAACTTCATCTACACCAGGGGCCGGGAACCTTTTTGACTCAGAGAGCCATGAAAGCAAAATATTTGGAAATTTATTTGAGTGAGAGCCATATAATATATATAACATATTTTAAGACTGCATTCAACTAAATGTGAGTATATGCATACATACTATGAGAAAAGGCTTCCCCGGGCAGAATAATTGGACACTTTAGACCTGGCTCTGCAAAAGGCATGCTCAGGACTCTGGGAAGGAAGAGAAGATGGAAGGAAGGGGAAAGACAGACAGAAGATAGACAGACAGAGGAAATAAAGGACGGAGGGAAGAGGAAGAAAGAAAAGAAGAACAAACTATGGAAAAGGAAGAAAGGAAAAGCAGGAGAGAGACAAGGAGGGGAAAAGAAAGAAGGAAATGGGAAGGAAGGAAAGGAAAGGGTGGGGAAAAGAAACTAAAGGGAGTGAGGAAAAAGTAAAATAATGAAGGGAAAAGAAGAAAAGAAAGAAGGGGAGAGAGGAGAGGGAAGTGAAAAGAAAGGAAGGAGAAGGAAAAGGAAGAAGGAAGGGGGGGAGAAAAAGAAGGAAGAGGAAGGAAGGAAGGGGGAAAGGAAGGGAAGGAAGGAAGGAAGGAAGGAAGGAAGGAAGGGAGAGGGAGGAAAAGGAAGGAGAGAAGGAGAAGGAAGGGGGAAGGGGGAAAAAGAAAGGAAGGAAGGAAGGAAGGAAGGAAGGAAGGAAGGAAGGGGGAGAATGGAGGAAAGAAGGAAGGGGAGAGGGAGGGAAAAGGAAGGAGAGAAGAAGAAAGGAAAGGGTGATGGGAAGGAAGGAAGGAAGGAAGGAAGGAAGGAAGGAAGGAAGGAAGGAAGAGAATGGAGAATGTGTCACTTCTCCCTGCTGCATGCTGGGAAACCGAGGCCCGGGCTGCTCTGGAGAGCCAGATGCAATCATGAAAAGAGCCATATCTGGCTCCCGAGCCATAGGTTCCCTATCCCTGATCTACACTAATATCACGCAGACACAAATATACAGGCTGCCATCTGGCCTCTTGTTTTCATAGAGTGCCCTCAAGTCACAGCCATAAAAATTCCAACTGCGGAGAGAGAGAAACAGCCATAACACTCATGGAAGGTTAATTGAAGGAACACTGCACATCTAGGCATCTCTGAATAGTTTTTATGATAATGTGGCAATTGGCCAGAATTGTGTCAAATATTAGAGTGCAGGTAATTTCTTTATGATCTGGCCGTAACATAGCATTTCACCAATTTTATGGTAGGCTTGAAGTGGGAGTTGGCAGCTGAAAAGATGCATTTATCATCTGGTGATAGGCAGCTGGCGAATGCATATCTATCTGTTTTCAGACTATCTGAAGGGCCAGCATCACCACAGGGAAGGCAGGGCTGCTTGCTAGAAATCGAAGTGAAGGAAGGGCACCAAAGATGGGAAAGTCTTTCATGTAAGCTTTTGAGACCATTTTTATCCCGAGTGTTTTATAAGGCAGGCTATTTCTACTATTTATAGATGAGAGCAGTGTGTATGTCTTTGGGAGAAAAGTAGCGTGAGCTGTTTGTTAGCAGAGAGGGATATGGAAAGTTGCATTTTCTCATGTGATTTTAAAAAATGCAACGCGATTCTCGGCAGCAGATCTCCAGAATTAAAACATTGGTGTTTTTTAAAGCATATTTTTCACCAGAGTAAAAGGGAACAAAGGGTCTGGAGCAGAGCTTTCCGAACATTGATGTTGGTGACACAGTTATTAGACCATTTATTATTTCTCAACACAATAATTCCATTTTATTAGCGAAGCAGAGCTTAAACCAATCCCTTATAAGAGATACGAACACATACATCAGGGGTGCTCATTAGGTAGATCGCAATCTACTGGTAGATCGCTTAGGGCGTCCTTGTAGATCGCAGGCAGGGCAGGAGGAATGCTCAGTCCCACCCCACAGGCTCCTGACGCCGCCCAGGTACAGAAGGAGGTTGGACTGGATGGCCCTTGGAGGTATCCTCCTATTCTAGGAACCCATTGTTGTTGTTGTTACTGTTATTGCTGTTATTATTATTATTATTATCAGAGGCTGAATGACCATCTGTGAGGAATGCTTTGATTGTGTTTTTCCCTTATGGCAGAAGGAGGTTGGACTGGATGGCCCTAGGAGGTCTCCTTCTACTCTAGGAACCTGTTGTTGTTGTTGTTACTATTATTAGTAGTAGTAGTAGTAATAGCAGAGGCTGAATGAATATTATCATCATTATTATTATGAATAAATTCAGGGGCTTATTATACTCACATTTAGTTGAATTCAGTCTTAAAATATATTATATGGCTCTCACTGAAATAAATTTCCAAATATTTTGCTTTTATGGCTCTCTGAGTAGTGGGTAGGTAGATCATTTTGACTTGGTTGTTTTATAAGTAGCTCGCATGCTGAAAAGGTGTGAGCACCCCTGACATACATAAACTGTAATAATGAAATGTATGGGGATGCAACATATCTCATGAAAACATTTCATACATACGAGGGTGGGACAAAAAGTAATGCCTCCATCGCTCCAACTTTGATTTCTTTCACAGCCACTGGACTCTCTATGCATGATATGATAGAGGTAACATTACTCTACTGATATAGTCTTTTCTTTTTCCAATTGACTGATTAGAACCATGAATCTGAAGCTGAAAGAAAGAGTCCTCATTGAATTTCTGGCAAAAGGAAGAAATCCATCATCGCTTGAAGAATGTTTATAGGGGCACTGTAATCGACATCAGCAATGTGTGTCCTTGGGTGAAGAACCTACACCGTTTCAGATTCAATGACTTGAATGATGTTAAAACAGCTTTAAAACCCTATTTTTTTCCAAAATAGTTTTGATGCCTGGGTTAAACAATGGCACAAATGTGTTCAAATTTTATTTTATTTATTTATTTATACATCAAACTTGTATACCGCCACTCCCCGTAGGCTCGGAGCGGTTTACATAAGTTTGAGTGCCCAGTGGCAACACCAAACAGGACAAGATACAGTAGACATGGAAAAGAACACAAGGATAGGGGAAGGGAGGGAGGGAGGGGAAGAAGTCAGCAGCGGTGCCTACTGAGACACCACCCCGCCATCAAAAGAAGGTAGGCGGGGAGGGCCCAGCAGGATCGCTGGCACTAGAGCGCAAGCGAGGGACAGGGACCAATGTCTCTCCCATAGGGGTCCGTCTTTGGGGTCTCGATCCGTAAATTGATTATGACTATGTTGAATGATTGTTTTGTGTAGAGGATAGATAGTTCAGGCTATGATCTGTAGCAACTTCAGCTGCTATATGTTTGTTCATAACATTTTTAAGACACAGGAGGCAAAACTTTTTGACTCACTCTCGTATTTTTCAGAATGTATGATCTGTAAGATAGTAACATACATTACCAATTGTTTTGTCCTTTCTCAGGCTTGCACGACACACCTACGCACTGCAGCCAACATGCTAACATGTTGCAACACACCCTTTTGAAAGCTCTGGTCTAGAGGAGCAATAACTATTCAAAAAATCAGGGTAGCAAGAAATTAACAAGTTGAAAAGCAAAACTGATTTAATAAATGAAGAACGGAATTGGAAGACGTTGAGCAATAGAGACTTACATAATTTAGATCAGGATCATCATCCAAATATATTTTTGGCTCTCTGACAAAAGCCTGGGCTACTTTGGGAGGGGAAGAGTGCACCTATTTTATATACTACCAATCTATGGATTCTAGAGACCTTTATTCATAAGATTTTGGAGCAAAAGGCCGCAAACCAAGAGTTGTTCCACTTTTACTGCTATTCAAAATGGCAGTTTAATTTATTTATTTGCCATGCTTCTATACCGCCTCTCTCAGTCCGAAGGCGACTCGAGGCGGTGAACAAGCGGCAACAAGTGCCCATATAAAAGGGCACATCACAAGATAAAAGCAGTCATCTAAAAACATATAAAAATTAACAGTTAAAAACTACAAAATACAAATCTCAGCTCCACAATCTTAAAATCGGTTTCCGTTTCGTCATCATAGTAATCCTGGATCTCGATTAAAGTTCGTCTGCGAATGCTTGCTCGAAAAGCCAAGTCTTGACTTTCTTACGAAATGTCAGGAGGGAGGGGGCCGATCTGATCATATATTAATATATTATAGTATTAATATATTACTGATGTGCTGTGCTAATAATATAATATATTGTATACACATATAATATTGATAGTAATATTATAATGTAATACAATATAATACTAATAATAACACAATATAATAATTATATATTTCATATTACATGTAATATTACTAATAATATTACAGTATACTGGTGTAGTACAATATGGGAATGTATGTTACTAATATTGTGCTATGCTAATAATATAATATATTGTATTTCCATATAACTTGTAAGACGCTCTAAGTCCCCTTTGGGGTGAAAAGGGCGGCATATACAGGTCCTTCTCAAAAAATTAACATATAGTGCTAAAGTTTATTATTTTCCATAATGTAATGATAAAAATTAAACTTTCATATATGTTAGATTCATTGCACACCAACTGAAATATTTCAGGTCTTTTTTTTAATACTGATGATTTCGGCATACAGCTCCTGAAAACCCAAAAATCCTATCTCAAAAAATTAGCATATCAGGAAAAGGTCCTCTAAACGAGCTATTAACCTAATCATCTGAATCAACTAATTAACTCTAAACACCTGCAAAAGATTCCTGAGGCTTTTAAAAACTCCCAGTCTGGTTCATTATTCCAAACCGCCATCATGGGTAAGACTGCCGACCTGACTGCTGTCCAGAAGGCCATCATTGACACCCTCAAGCAAGAGGGTCAGACCCAGAAAGACATTTCTGAACAAAGAGGCTGTTCCCAGAGTGCTGTATCAAGGCACCTCAATGGGAAGCCTGTGGGAAGGAAAAATGTGGCAGAAAACGCGGCACAATGAGAAGAGGTGACCGGACCCTGAGGAAGATTGTGGGAAGGACCGATTCCAGACCTTGGGGGGACCTGTGGAAGCAGTGGGCTGAGTCTGGAGTAGAAACGTCAAGAGCCACCGTGCACAGGCGTGTGCAGGAAATGGGCTTCAGGTGACGCATTCCCCAGGTCAAGCCACTTTTGAACCAGAAACAGCGGCAGAAGCGCCTGACCTGGGCAACAGAGAAGCAGCACTGGACTGTTGCTAAGTGGGCCCAAGTCCTTTTTTCTGATGAAAGCAAATTTTGCATGTCATTCGGAAATCAAGGTGCCAGAGTCTGGAGGAAGACTGGGGAGAAGGAAATGCCAAAATGCCTGAAGTCCAGTGTCAAGTACCCACAGTCAGTGATGGTGTGGGGTGCCATGTCAGCTGCTGGTGTTGGCCCACTGTGTTTTATCAAGGGCAGGGTCAATGCAGCTAGCTATCAGGAGATTTTGGAGCACTTCATGCTTCCATCGGCTGAAAAGCTTTATGGAGATGAAGATTTCATTTTTCAGCACGACCTGGCACCTGCTCACAGTGCCAAAACCACTGGTAAATGGTTTACTGACCATGGTATTACTGTGCTCAATTGGCCTGCCAACTCTCCTGACCTGAACCCCATAGAAAATCTGTGGGATATTGTGAAGAGAAAGTTGAGAGACGCAAGACTCTGGTTGAGCTTAAGGCCGCTATCGAAGCATCCTGGGCCTCCATAACACCTCAGCACTGCCACAGGCTGATTGCCTCCATGCCACGCCGCATTGAAGCAGTCATTTCTGCAAAAGGATTCCCGACCAAGTATTGATTGCATAACTGAACATAATTATTTGAAGGTTGACTTTTTTTTTTTGAAAAACACTTTTATTTTATTGGTCGGATGACATATGCTAATTTTTTGAGATAGGATTTTTGGGTTTTCAGGAGCTGTATGCCAAAATCATCAGTATTAAAACAAAAAAAGACCTGAAATATTTCAGTTGGTGTGCAATGAATCTAACACATATGAAAGTTTAATTTTTATCATTACATTATGGAAAATAATGAACTTTAGCACTATATGCTAATTTTTTTAGAAGGACCTGTAAATGTCGCAAATAAATAATAAATAAACCCATTGAGTGGAGTGGGACTGATGAGGAAAATCACCAATGAGGAAAAAGAAGAAAACTCAAAAGCATGAACTAGAACACCCAGAATCCCCAAAATAGCATGGGATAATGGGAGGGGATTCTGGGATGCATGGTCCAAAATAACATTCCAGGCTCTACGGAAACAATCACCACAACCCAGGCAGCAGTCAAAGATCTGGAGGCCACCTGAATTTGGAAAGCTAACTGCAGAATTCACCCAGGGGGTCAAATGCCTCAGTTCCTCTATGTCTGCAAGGTCAAACTGCAGAACCCAAACACATTCACTATGGAGAAAGGCTGTCGAGCTCAATCATAACTCGCCATTTCTACACATGGGTCTGCTGTTTCTCTAACACCACAGGCTTTCTCAATTCAAGACAGGCACAGCAGCTGGTAAGCTGCGGAAGTTGTGGGGACTACTCACACCCCTCCCTGTTCCTGCACAGCTCCTTCAGCCCATATTGGAACAAACACACAACCTGAGCCTTTTCCATATGTCAGCACAGAAAGTACTTGATACTTCCTCTGTGATAAGCAATGTTTCTCAACCTTCCTAATGCCGCGACCCATTATTACAGTTCCCAATGTTGTCGTGACATAACATTATTTTTGTTGCTACTTCATAACTGTAGTTTTTCTAATGTTATGAATCATCATGTAAATATCGAATATGCAGGATGTATTTTCATTCACTAGATCAAATTTGGCACAAATACCCGACACGCCCAAATCTGAAGACTGGTGGGGTTGGGGGGATTGATTTTTGTCATTTGGGAGTTGTAGTTGCTGTAATTTATAGTTCTCCTGCAATCGCAGAACATTCTGAACTCCACCAACGATGGAATTGAACCAAACGTGGCACACAGAATTCCCATGACCAACAGAAAATAACAGAAGGGTTTGGTGGGCATTGGCCTTGAGATTTGCAGTTGTAGTTCAACTACATCCAGAGAGCACTGTGGACTCAAGCAATGATGGATCTGGACCAAACTTGGCACGAATACTCAATATGCCCAAATGTAGCCTACTGGTGGGGTTTGTGAAAACAGACTTTGACATTTGGTAGTTGTACTTTCTGGGATTTATAGTTCACCTACAATCAAAGAACATTGTGAAACCCACCACTGATTGAATTGGATAAAACCTCCCACACAGAACTCCCATGACCAACAGAAAATACTGGAAGGGTTTGGTGGGCATTGACCTTGAGTTTGGAAGTTGTAGCTCACCTACATCCAGTGAGCACTGTGGACTCAAATAATGATGGATCTGGACCAAACTTGGCAGGAATACTCAATATGCCCAAATGTCAACACTGGTGGAGTTTGGGGAAAATAGACCTTGACATTTCTAGGATTTATAGTTCCCCAACAATCAAAGAGCATTCTGAACCCCACCACTGATAGAATTGGGCCAAACTTCCCACACAAAACCCCCATGACCAACAGAAAATACTGTGTTTTCTGGTGGTCTTTGGCGACCCCTCTAACCCGCCCACAACCCCCCCAGGGGTCCTGACCCCCAGTTGAGAAACACTGAGATAAGGTCAACAAAGCTCTGCCCAGCTACAGTAATTATCCTGGGATATGATTTGGTAGCCATATACAAATTTAACCACTGTTTCCATAACCTCATATGACAGTGAGAGATTGTAGGAGTTGTAGTGTGAAGGATCTTACCCAACACTATGCACAACAGACTGTAACAACCTGCTTAGAGAAAGGAAGCTGTAAACCTACTTCCTTTAAGAGTTTAGTTTCCAATTCCCTCTATATCTCTCTATATACCCTCATTCCCACCCACTAAGCCTGAAATGTAAATACCCTCACATGACTCTAAAGCAATTCACATATTTTCCCTGGCAAGGCAACAAAAAAAAAACTTGTTGCAAATCTAGTCATTTGTGGAGGCCCTTAACTAAGCAGGGTAGATCTCAGCTCTGAATTACTACATTAACATAAGCAGTGGTGATGGAATTTGATAATGAAAGGGTCAAATGGGCATACAAGACTCTGAATCCAAGGGATCTTTTCTCATTGAAAACAGATGGCCCTTACTTGTCTCTTTACCTTAACAGGCAGTCGGGCAACCAACCTCTAGAGACCTACATCTTACAAAACAGTACGCTTTTGTCAAGAGCTGCACAGATCTCTGAATTAATATCCTTCTACCATCACCTCCATCAATTTTACATGTAAAAGAATAAATCATAACAAATCTTTGCACTACAAAAAAGCAACTTTAGGAACAGAAAAAATACAGACAGCACAACTGCTACACTTTTTCTTCATATTGTCCCCTTTCGTAAAGCAAGGCCACCTTTACTTAAATGCAATGTTTGCGGATTCATCTGAAGGCAAGATGTCTAGTTTGATCCTATAGCGGTTTTCATCCTCTAGGTCAGTGTTTCTCAACCAGTGTGCTGGGGCAAACTAGTGTGCCGTGAGCGTTCATCAAGTGTGCCGTGGGAAATTGGAACCTCCAGGAAGGGGGGGGGGAGAATCTAGTGTGTTGAAGTATAAAAACCCTAAGAAACCTACCTCGATAAAAGCACAAAATTACAAACACCCCCCTCCCCACCCGTTGTCTACTTGGCCTCTCCCTCTCCATGCATTGGGAAGACCCGCCTCCCTTTCCCCAAGTAGAGACCTCCTCTTGCCTCCTGGAGGTTCTGTGTGGGAAGTTTGGTCCAGTTCTATCATTGATGGCTTTCAGAATGCTCTTTGATTGTAGGGAATTATAAATCCCAGCAACTACAACTCCCAAATGCCAAGGTCTATTTCCCCTGAACTCCATCTGCGTTCATATTTGGGCATATTGAGTATTCATGCCAAGTTTGATCCTGATTCAACATTGTTTGAGTCCACAGTACTCTCTGGATATAGGTGAACTACAACTCCAAAACTCAAGGTCAATGAGTTTTGGAGTTGTAGCATTTTCTCTTGGTTATGAGAGTTCTGTGTGGGAAGTTTGTGTCTTTCTGCCATTCCTGCCAGGATATCTATGTTGAGTTCATCGAAAGAGGCCCAGGTTTCACACTGAGTGTACAAATACATTTTAAAAACATATTAACTACATGTATTACTGTGTTAGAGTATCATTTTGGTTGGTGGTGTGCCCCAGGATTTTGCAAATGTAAAAGGTATGCCATGGCTCAAAAAAGGTTGGGAAACACTGCTCTAGGTCAGCATTTCTCATTCTGGGGTCAGAACCCCAGGGGGGGTTGTGAGGGGGTTTCAGTGGGTTCACCAAAGACCATCAGAAAACATATATTAGGAACCCCTTTAGCAGAGGCAGGCCCGGATCAACACCTTTTGGTGCCCTAGGCCACAGTTTGGAATTAGCCCCCGCCTCGCGCCGCCGCATTAGAGAGGCATATCCCCATTCCCTCCCCGCTCCCCCTCAGCCCTTCCTCCTCTTCTTCCCTGACATCCATCCACTCACCGCTGAGGCTCCTCCCCATGCCGGGAACACGCACCCGGCGATCCCAAAGAACTACGGGTCCCAGCATGCCCCGCAGCTGAGAGGCTGGCGCTGCCACCGCATCCCAGAGGAGGCCTCTTCCTTCAGCCCATGCTGGTCGCGATGCTCCTCCTCTTCCTCCTCATGAGGCAGCAGCAGCATGAGGAGGAAGAGGAGGAGCATCGCAACCAGCATGAGCTGAAGGAAGAGGCCTCGGAGGAGGAGGCCTCTCCCTTCAGCCCATGCTGGTCGCGATTGACTCTTTAGGCGGAGGAAGGCCCCGACTCTCTGCAGCCGCTGCCCACCGCGCACCCAGCGCGAGACCGCAGAGTTGCCTTCGAGGCCGCGGGGCTGCCGGGATGCAGCGGTGGCGCCAGCCTCTCAGCCGCAGGGCATGCTCCTCCTCTTCCTCCTCATGCTGCTGCTGCCTCATGTGGAGCCCTGGTCACATGGTGCACCCTCTGCCAGGTCACGTGGGGGCTGGCTCCCGGCTGTATTGTCTGCAGGGCGCAGAGAATGGACCCCCCCCTTCCTCCCTCCCTCCTGCCTTTCTTCCTTTTGGGTACCAGGCGGCAGGAGCCTATCACGGCACGATTTTTTAAATTATTTTATAACATTGGGGGGGGCGTGATTTGCGCCCCCCTCGGCCTGCACCCCTAGGCCATGGCTTCATTGGCCCTATGGGTAATCCGGGCCCGGGCAGAGGAGACTGACGATCTCTTTGCCTGTCCTTCTCTTTCTTTTTTGGAAACGGATGGGGAATCCTCCCACCAAAAGCCCTTCTCCCCTGTGATTGGCCAGCCTCTCAGCCAGGCTCTCAGTTAAGGAAAGGGCTGTTTCAGAGTCTCCAAGCAGGAAGGGGTGCATGGCAGCGTGGTGCGCATGTGCGGGTGAGGAAGAGCATGCAAGGCCGGAGGGAGGCTTGCACCAGCAATTCCCTTAAAGGCATGGGGGTACTATGTGGGACGTTTGGCCCAATTCTATCATTGGTGGGGTTCAGAATACTCTTTGACTGTAGGCGAACTATAAATCCCAGAAAGTACAACTACCAAATGTCAAAGTCTGTTTTCACAAACTCCACCAGTGTTCACATTTGGGCATATTGAGTATTCGTGCCAAGTTTGGTCCAGATCCATCATTGCTTGAGTCCACAGTGCTCTCTGGATGTAGTTGAACTACAACTTCAAATCTCAAGGTCAATGCCCACCAAACACTTCTGGTATTTTCTGTTGGTCATGGGAATTCTGTGTGCCAAATTTGGTTCAATTCCATTGTTGGTGGGGTTCAGAATGTTCTTCCATTACAGGGGAACTATAAATCCCAGCAACCATAACTCCCAAATGACAAAATCAATCCCCCTTGACCTCACCAGTCTTCAAATTTGGGTGTATTTCTGTCAAATTGGGTCCAGTGAATGAAAATACATCCTGCTTATCAGATATTTACATTTAGATTCATAACAGTAGCAAAATTACAGTTATGAAGTAGCTGCAAAAATGTTATGGTTGGGAGTCACCACAATTGTATTAAGGGGTCACGGCTTCAGGCAGGTTGAGAACCAATGCTCTGGGTCCTCTGGATTTTGCTTGACACAAATGAGAAGCAAAATCCATATCTGCATTTCCTCTTGTAAGCAAATAAGCAGATGCCCTTAATTCAAACTATTTATGCTAGGGAAAATCAGTTCCAAGAACCTTTTGCTGATTTTCCAAGAATGCATCCCCTACAAGAGAGAGAGATGGAGGCATTTCACACCAAGAATGGAGAGAGTACTCTCTCTAGAAAACGGAAAGAGATGTGTTAATATGCAGTCCACAAGGGTCTGCAAGGAAATTAATGTAAAGCAGAAGAGCTTTCTAGCAATCACCCATCCTACAAAACGTTATGGGACATATCCTTGCTGGAATGGACAGGAGGATGTGATCAGGGTAGTAAATGTGCGACAGCTGCTAAAAGTAAAACACTAAGAAACTATTCAACATTCATCTTCCGCAAAGCATACTTACTTTTATAGAAGAATGTACCCAATTCAAATGGTGCAGGCATAATTTTTTTTTAGAGTTTTACTAATTACTTTACAAATGCTCACTATGCCCAAATGTGAACACTGGTGGAGTCTGGGAAAAATAGACCTTGACATTTGGGAGTTGTAGTTGCTGGGATTTATAGTTCACCTACAATCAAAGAGCATTCTGAGCCCCACCATTGATGGAATTGAGCCAAACTTCCCACACAGAACCCTCATACCTCTAAGGCAGTGTTTTTCAACCTTTTTTGAGCCACGGCACATTTTTTACATTTACAAAATCCTGGGGCACTCCACCAACCAAAATGACATTCTAACACAGTAATACATATAGTTAATATGTTTTTAAATGTATTTATACACTCAGTGTGAAACCTGGGCCTGTTTCGATGAACCCAACATATATATGACTTCCTCTCACATATTTATACATGGCTATCGTGTCTTCTCTCAGCCTTCTCTTCTTCAGGCTAAACATGCCCAGCTCTTCAAGCCGCTCCTCATAGAGCTTGTTCTCCAGACCTTTGTGAAATTTCACCCTGAGTGAAACTTGCTTCCAGTTAACTATGGATGTCATGAAGCTGTTATAAACAGTTCCTGGGGGGGGGGGAGGCAACTCTCAAAAAATCCAGTAAAATAGTTTTTAAAAAACAACCCATTTCCAAGCGAAGAGGCTCAATTTGTTTCTTGGAAACTTGTGAGGGGGCTGCTAGGAGGGGGGAGAGTGCCAATTTCCCATGGCACACCTGATGATCGCTTACGGCACACTGGTTGGGAAACACTGCTATAAGGGACTTGCTGACATAAGCCTCCCTCCAGCCTTGCATGCTCTTCCTCGCCCTCACATGTGCGTCATGCTGCCATGTGCCAAGCATGCCTGCTTTCCCCTCCCTGCTTGGAGTCTCGGAAACAGCCCTCCCCTTGGGTGAGAAGCCAACCAATCACAACGGAGGGGGGCTTTTGATGGGAGGATTGGCTGTCAATTTCCAAAAAGGAAGAGAAGGACAGGCGGAGATAACATCAAGAAGAGGTAAAGGTTTCCCCTTGACATTAAGTCTAGTCGTGTCTGACTCTATGGGTTGGTGCTCATATCCATTTGTCAGAAAACGCCTCCAAGGTCAAGAGCTTGTCAGAAAACGTTCCTTTCTGCAGAAGTGGTCATGATCTACTCATATTTGGCAAAGCATGACTGCACAGGAGCACCCAGTTCCCCACCAACCTTTCAGCAGAAGTTGTGGTTCCTATTGATCTACATGGGATAGAAAAGGTCATAAAGAAAACTATTTTCTTTTGTTGCAGGGTTTTCAAACTGCTAATAAATTGGCCACCCAAGGGTCTGGTGGAACTCACTTCCAGAAGACGTGAGCTCAGCCTGCTTCAAGGCGATTAGACAGATTCACCAACCTTTCAGTCAGTGCCAAGTTCAGCAGCTTAGCAGTTTAACCCATTTCTGCTCGAGATCCCCCACCAAGGGCTCCCAAAATCAGTATATTTAGAAAAAAGGCTTTCTTAGCAGCCATATATAATTCTGGAAGCAACACCGCACTTTACTAATGACTGAAAATGATCCATGTGTCAACAAGTAACTCGGTAGCCATCAGAGGCTATAGTGCAGGCCTGGGCAAACTTCGGCCCTCCAGGTGTTTTGGACTTCAACTCCCACAATTCCCAACAGCCTGCCGGCTGTTGGGAATTGTGAGAGTTGGAGTCCAAAACACCTGGAGGGCCGAAGTTTGCCCAGTCCTGCTATAGTGCTTTGCAGTGGCTCCAATCCTTCCTGGAAGGTTGTACCCAGAAGGTGTCATTGGGTGACACCTGTTCGGCTCCGCAACCGTTGTCTTGTGGAGTCCCTCAGGGTTCAGTACTGTCCCCGATGTTATTTAACATCTACATGAAACCGCTGGGAGAGATCATTCAGAGTTTCGGAGTAAGGCGTTATCTGTACGCAGATGACGTCCAGTTCTGTCACTCCATCCCACCTGTCACTAAGGAGACTGTCCAGACCTTGAACCGGTGCTTGGCTGCTGTGTCGGACTGGATGAGGGACAAGATAGGGGTCCTCCTGGTCAGTCAAAAGGCCGAACAGGGCATAGGGTTACAGCCTGTGTTGGATGGGGTTACACTCCCCCTGAAGACGCAGGTTCGCAGCTTGGGAGTGATCCTGGACTCATCGCTGAGCCTGGAAACCCAGGTCTAGGCGATGGCCAGGGGAGCTTTTGCACAGTTAAGACTCGTGGGCCAGCTGTGCCCGTACCTTGGGAAGTCTGATCTGGCTACGGTCATCCACGCTCTGGTCACATCCTGAATAGATTACTGCAACACACTCTACGTAGGGCTGCCTTTGAAGACAGTTTGGAAACTGCAATTAGTCCAGCGGGCGGCAGCCAGACTACTAACGGGAGCTACATACAGGAAGCATACCACCCCCCTGTTGTGTCAGCTCCACTGGCTGCCTGTCCACTTCCGAGCTCAATTCAAAGTGCTGGTTTTGACCTTTAAAGCTCTATACCAGGGGTGGGCAAGCTACAGCCCGGGGGCCGGATGCGGCCCTTTAGCTGATTCTATCTGGCCCTCCTAAGGGCCCAGGCAGGCAGGCAGGCAGGCAGGCAGGCAGGCTGGCAGGCAGGCAGGCAGGCAGGCAGGCAGGCAGGCAGGCTCGCCCGCCGCTCGCCTCGCCCTCTCGCCCACGCACCTTCTTGCCCTCTCGCCCAATCTGGCTCTCCCAGCGCCAGCAACAGCAAGGCCTTGCTGTCGCCGGCGCTGGGAGAGCCGGAGCGGGCGAGAGGGCGAGGCGAGCGGGCAGGGCGAGAGGCAGGCGGGGCAAGGTGAGCAAGCGAGCGGCGAGTGAGCGGCGAGCGGGCGGGGCAAGGCGAGCGGGGTGAGAGGGCGAGGCAGGCAGGCAAGCAGGGCAACCGACGGAGAGGGAGGGAGGGGGGAGAAGAGGAGGAGGCCAGGGAGGGAGGGAGCAAGCATCGCCGCCACCGCCGAGCATCCTTAATAAGTGAACTATACATCCCAACAACTCCAACTTCCAAATGTCTATTTTCCCCAAATTTCCCCAGTGTTCATATTTGGGCATTTTGAGGATTTGTGCCAAGTTTGGCCCTGAGTTTCCCATCCTTTCAATGGGGTTTGAGCTCTTCCTTTTCCGTCACGAATCTCAAAGGCTCGCTGTCAGGTTGTTTTTAGAAAGGTGGGAACAGGAAGTCATCAAGAGGGAAGGGACCCCAGGGCTATCAAGCCCAACCCCCAGGGATACACAATCAAAGCACCCCCGACTGATGGCCATCAAGCCTCTGCATAAAACTCTCCAGAGAAGGGAACTACAAGGAAGCACTATTTTATTTTAGTGGTTTTTATTATTATTGCATAATAATTTTATGATCATGAGCTTCCCCAAAACAGAGAAAGCACTGGCCGTGCTGGTCAGAAGCGGGGGGGGACTCTCACAAGAAGAGCATTTCTCAGACAGGGCAGACATACTGGCCTGAGAGAGGTCAAACAGAGTCCAAACGAAGGCAGGCTGCAAGCAGGAGTAGTCAAACAGTCCAAGGTCGAATCCAAATCCAAAATCCAAGGGAACATCCAAAGAGTAGTTAAACAAACCAATGAAGGAATGAATGCACAGAGAGAGAGGGTTCCTAACACTGCTGATAGCATGAGCGGAAAGAAGGAACAAGGGCTGCAGCCCCACCGGTGTCCTTTATATACTATGGGGAGGACGGGTGGGGTCACATCCTTAAAGGCATAGAGAGCTTTTTATAGGGTCCGAACTGCTACGCAATTGCGAGTACTACCAAATGTGCGATTTCACAGAGACCATGAAGGAGAAATGAATATTTCTTGATATATTAATGTTAATATTAATGATGTGTAATATATTAATATAGTAAATATAGTAAGTGAATAAATAAATAATGTAATTAGAATGTAGTTCCACCTTTAGGTGCGGCCCTCCATAATATTTTTTGGCTCTCATGAGGCCCCTTGGAAAAAATAATTGCCCACCCCTGCTCTATACGGTTCTGGCCCAGCTTACTTGTCCGAACGCATCAGCCGCTACGTCTCACCTCGTAATTTAAGATCATCCGGGGAGGCCCTGCTCTCGCTCCCGCCTCGTTCTCAAATGCGGTTGGTGGGGACGAGAGATAGGACCTTCTCGGTGGTGGCTCCCCGTCTATGAAACGCACTCCCAATTGATATATGATCAACCCCATCCCTCCTGGCATTCAGGAAAAAAGTGAATTCCTGGTTATGGGACCAGGCGTTTGCACATTACCACGATACAGCACTTTAGATTGGATTGAAATGGCAAACATGACCCAATGCTTCTATTATGGACGGAATACTGTTTATAACTTATGTGAATGTATATGATGTATTTTAATGCTAACTGTATTTTAATGTATTTTAATTTTGACTGTTTTTGTTTTCTATTATATATATATACTGTGTTTTTGGCATCGAATTGTTGCCGTTGTTAGGCTGCTCCGAGTCCCACCTCGGGGGTTGAGAAGAAGCGGGGTAGAAATGGTGGAAATAAATAATAAATGAATAGTGGATGCTGTGCTACCCAGAGTTTCAGCCAAATTATTGTCAATGGTTGTAGATCAAGAATAACTCACTGCCTTTTTCAATCTAGCTTTATTAACTTCCCCCAAGTCACAAAATGGGGATAAAATAAACTGAAGTGGAAAATTCAAGCATCCTAATAAATTGCGTATCTTCCCACGCTTATAGATCCTAGCCCTGCATTTGACATGATTAGATCAGAGTTCACCAAGATTATAAACAATTATATGCTGACTTTTTTTAAAAAAAAGATGCAAATGCTGTCTCACAGATTTGGACTTGACAGCTAATTAAAAAGCCTTGCGAAGTCTCAGCTGCTAGATCAAGATACAACTCTTCACAAGGCCTTCAACTCTCTGTGCCAGCAAACCAAGAAGGAAGCGCCAAGACTAATATACACAGATGAACAATCAGATAGACTTCAGTGCACTATCTAGCCGACATTTGAAATGCAGCAACAGAAAAGAAACTTCGCCTCTATTATTTGGTGGGTGTATGCTTGAATGAATGCATACATTTCTGTAGGAGTACAATATGAAAGAACTATTCACTGTTTTCATTGTTATGCGCTGGGGAATACAAACACAGGAGGATATGTTTAAACTCTGGGCTCAAGGAGAGAAAAAATATGTTAAGGCACAGGAGGACCTCGGTGTGATTGAACAGATGCCTTTCCCTCCTCCCCTTTAAAACAGATGCAAGTCAAGCAAAGCACAATTACTAAAATGTGTGCATCTCCCCATAGAGGAAATAGAGCCCAGCTTCCTCTGACATGACATGCAATGTCTGAAGCCTTGACGAATTCTGAGGCTGCAAATTGCAAACTTGAGGTTGCCGAAGCCGAAAGAAACCCTTCACTTCGTTTTCTGACTTCTACCGGTCAACCAATCATGCGGCTGGAGAGACAGTTTTTCTGTTGACTGTATGAGATCACTTAAAGCAGTGTTTTTCAACCTTTTTTGAGCCGCGGCACACTTTCTACATTTACAAAATCCTGCGGCACACCACCAACCAAAATGACACAAAATGACACTCTAACACAGTAATACATATAGTTAATATGTTTTTAAAAGTATTTATATATTCAGTGTGAAACCTGGACCTGTTTTGATGAACACAACATAGATATCCTGGCAGGAATGGCAGAAAGACACAAATTTCCCACACAGAGCTCCCATAAACAGGAGAAAATACTATAAGGGTTTGGTGGGCATTGACCTTGAGTTTTGGAGTTGTAGTTCACCTACACCCAGAGAGCACTGTGGACTCAAACAATGTTATGTTATGTTGTTGATTGTTTTCTATCCAGAATCACAATGTTGGAAAGAGGCTCACCACTTTAAGGTCCCTAAAACAGGCATGGGAAAACTTCAGCCCTCTGAGTGCTTTGGACTTCAACTTCCACCATTCCTAACAGCCTGAGGCCCTTTCCTGCTTAAGTGTCTGAGGGGGGGGGGGAGGGCCTGAGGCTGCTAGGAATGGTGGGAGTTGGAGTCCAAAACACCTGGAAGGTCCAAGTTTGCCCATGCCAGCTTTCGACAGATACCTCTTCCTTCCCCCCCCCCCTTCGCCCCCTTTCTTCCCCCTCCTGCCGAACACTTACTTTTTCTTCTACACTGCCGCTTCTGCCACCATTTTGATCCGAGGGGGCAGCGAGAGCGTGTTCGGGGGAGAGGAGGAAGACGTGACCCGTGCAGGCGCTACTGTGCAGACCCGCCCCAGAGCAAAGCGAGCAGAGCGAGGCTGGGAAGAAGGGAGCCCGAGTGGAGAAGAAAAAGTGTTCGGCAGGAGGGGGAAGAAAGGGTATTGGAGGTTCCAATTTCCCACGGCACACCTGATGATCGCTCACGGCACACTAGTGTGCCACGGCACATTGGTTGGGAAACACTGACTTAAGGAAGCTAACTATTTCCTCTGCAAGGGAACACTGGAAAATAAAGAGTGAACGTTGAATCAAATGACCCAGATAAGGCTGGCCCTCAGAAGAGTGGAAATATATAGTATGACACAAGAATGAAGTGGGCCAAAATGCAATATAAGGGCAAGAGGGAGACAGAATAGATACAGCTCACCCCTTCAAATAAGGAGCTGTGGTGGCACAATGGGTCAAACTGCTGACCTGAAGGGGTGAGTTCCCATTTGTCAGCTCCAGCCTCCCATGCAAGGACATGAGATAAGCCTCTCACAGGATGGTAACACATCCGGACATCACCGGGGCAACGTCTCTGCAGACGGCCAATTCTTTCACACCAGAAGCAACTTGCAGTTTCTCAAACTGCTTCTGACAAAAAAAAAGCCACCTTCAAAAACCTCATCCAGATGGTAAATTACATGGGGTACTATACATCCATCCAAAGGTTGGCCTGAAATTCTCAACACCCCAAGAGCACAGAATGGGTGGAAGTTGTGGTCAACCACACCTGGAAAGCCACAAGTTGACCACCCCTGCTCTTGTCAACTTGCATTGCGCTTCCTACATCATGTATCATTATGGTCATATAAAAACACTTTTTCCCCTGCCATAACCATAAACTGGGTATATGTGCCGCCCCCCTCCCTTCATTACGTTGGACTACAACTTTTACTACCACTAGCAAAGGAAGCTTTATATACTGTACAACTAGCTGAGGACCCGGCGGTGCCCGGGTTATTTGAGGAAGGCATTGTATGCCAAGGTTGGTTCCTATTAGATGTTTATGTGGCTTGCAGTGGTCTCAAGAACTTAGTGAAGGTACTGCGAGTCCCAGGGGCCTAGTCAGGAAAATCAAGTTGAGGGAGCCTAATAATATCCCATATGCTGAGGCCTAGTCAGGAAACTCAAGTTAAGGATGCCTTGTTGTCAATTTTGGGCCTGGTCTGTGATGTATAGGGACTACAGTGTTGTTTTGGAAGTGAATGAGGTGAAGGTACTTCATATCCCATTATTCGTGGGCCATCCTGCCCTAAACCACACCAGGTTGTGAAGTGGGCCATTGGGCCAGTTTGCCAATTTTTGTCCTGATCCGTCACTGCTGTGGGCCGCAATGTATGACTGACTGAGGCTTTTCCTTTTTCCTCTTGAGTCACCTTAGAATGTTGGAATGTGGATGGCCATTCGGAGTCCGTTATGCCAATATGATTTCAGTGGCAGCCAATCCCCTCTGTCTGGGGCCGTTTGGGCGTGGTATGTGATTTTTAGGGGCTACAGTGTTGTTTGGGAAGTGTATGAAGTGAATGTACTGCAAATCCCATCATTCGTGGCCCATCCTGCCCTAAACCACACAAGGTTGTGAAGTGGGCCATTGTTCCCCTGTTTGCCAAGTTTGGTTGTGATCCGTCATTGCTGTGGGCCGCAGTTGGTGACTGCCTGAGGCATTTCCTTTTCCCTCTGAGTCACCTTGGAATGGTGGAATGTGGTTGGCCTATCGGAGTACGTTATGCAAATACCATTTCAGTGGCAATCAATCCCCTCTGTCTGGGGCCGTAGAACTTTGGAGTTCTGAGGCTGGCCAATCAGAGCCCGTTATGCAAATAACCCCACACTGGCAGCCAATTGAAACGCTTGCACATATTCCTCCCTCCGCTCGGTCGCTCGGCCGCACCACCGCCCGCAAACACTGACTTTTATTATATGTAATAGATACCAAAGGAATGTCAGAAATAATAAAAATTAACTAGGTATTTTTTATTTCAAAAGTGTGAGTCAAGCAAAAGTTAATAGGCCGAAGCCTGTTAGAATCAGTGGGCCAAATCTAGTGTCATCCTGAGGAGTGTGAGGAGTGTGTGAGAAAGCTCCAGTATGAAGGCTACTGTGTGTAAAGCTACTGTGTATTTGTGTTATGGAAACCTTATTTTTGTAAATAGTGCAAACTACACTATTATTTTACTACCAAGAAAAGCCTCCTAAGGAAGATATAACATTGGTTTCTGTGTTTCTGTTCTTTTGATCACTTTGGGTTACTGGTGCTGGATCACGCTGCTGCTGATCAGCTACTCTGCTGTACATTTATGAAGAGGGTCTTTTGTTAATAAGCCCACTCACCGAACAAGGAAGCCTAGCCATTGCTATATATTAATGTACACATTTCTCTCCCCCTGCCTTATTTATTTATTAAATCTCTAGTTTATTTAGATTTATTTACGTCATTTATATTCCGCTCTTCTCACCCCGCAGGGGACTCAGGGCGGATCACAATGCACATATACAGGCAAACATTCAATGCCATAGACATACAACATATATAGACAGACAGAGGCAATTTAACATTCCAGAAATCAGTTAAATTTAGCCTCCCCACAAAGTGGAACCTAAATTTCCTACTTGACAGATGCAACTGTCTTTTGGGTTGCAAAGGTTGACAACGAGCTACACAATTTGGTCGAGAGCTAACCCTGACCCGGGCAGGCCTCGAACTCATGACCTTCTAGTCAGTAGAGATCTTATGCAGCTGACACCCAGCCAGCTGCGCCACATTCCCGCCACATTTACCTTAGAATAGGTACATGTGCTGCCAGTATCCCATGATGTTGGCTGCAACTCTCCTCAGAACTATTCAGGGCAAAAAGTGATGGATGATAGGTCTTGTCCTCCAAAAACACCTGAAGGCTTGCAATGGTTTATCTGTACATTGCATGTTCTCCCATTACATGTATGGCTGCTTTTCTGTCTCAGTTTCATAACAGTAGCCATCAAGTACCCTTGCAACACAATCTTTGTGTAGTTCTTCGCATTGCCCTTCTTTGGTCCTGCCATCTTGTTCCCCTTGTTTTTCATACAATTGCCAAAGTTTTATAATTCCCCCTCCCGGTTCAACGAGGCCCCAATTCCAAACAACGACAAGTATTCCCATCCTACTTGACCCATGTTCTTATACATCGGTTACCTGGCTGCCTACCTTGGGCATATCAACTCACTCCAGCCATCTCCCTCCCTGCACTTCGGCCCAGCTACACAAAGGCCTTTTCCAAAAAGAGGCTCCGTGCTGCTATGGCTTGTGTTCTAAATGGTAAGTGCACCATACATTTTCTGCAATGGCAGCCATGCTATTCGGAGCCTCTTAATTTCCATGGCCGTGTTGCTTTCTCCCTCCCCTCCCCGCACTCGGGATCAGCAGGAACTGTCAGCCAAACCCCCTTTCTTTTGTGAATCTAGCTGGTTCAAGCACAGTCCACATACTCTTCAGAATTCTTATTTTCTTTCTAGCCTCCATTATATACAATCCCATTCACCTAGAAGAAAAGGGCAATGTGAGCTCTCTGCAGTGTGCCAGGAACTACATAATCCTAAATAACGCAGACATGCAACTAAAAAGAAAACTCATTTTTAATACTGTAGTTGCTTTAATGTTGATTATCATTACTTTAATTCATTGAATTGTAAAAGCTTCCAATTGTGAAATAATTGCACACAACAGAGCAAATCTGAGGTCAATTTTTGGATGTAAAATTCCTTGAAAACCAGGACGTATTTTAAAAAGGGTTTTACGGCCCGCAAATAAGTCTTCCTTGGTATGCTAGGAAGACTTCGCCTTCCAAATCTTTTATCTTTCCTCAGCCTTATATATGTTTGTCCCAACTCCTTTGACTCTCCTGTCAGCTTCATGGCTTTGAGAGGGTTATCTTAGATAAGGAATACTCAGAAGTGGTTTTGCCAGTTCCCTCCTCTGAAACATAGCACACATTCATTAGCAGTCTCCCATCCAAGGACAATGAACACTTAGAATCATAGAGTTGGAAGAGAATCATAGAGTTGGAAGAGACCTCGTGGGCCATCCAGTCCAACCCCCTGCCAAGAAGCAGGAAAATTGCATTCAAAGCATGCAATTTTTAAACAGAGGCCACCCAGCCTCTGTTTAAAAGCCCCCAAAGAAGGGGCCTCCACCACACTCTGGGGCAGAGAGTTCCACTGCTGAACAGCTCTCACAGTCAAGAAGTTCTTCTAATTTTCCGATGGAATCTCCTTTCTTATAGTTTGTAGTTTGGTCAGGCCCGGATTATCATTTAGGGCAGTAAGGCCGTGGCCTATGGGCGTAAGCTGAGGGGGGACACCAGATCAAGGCAAAAAAAAATGGTGATGATGCCGAGTTGTCCCAGCGGCAGCTGCGCGGCGCCCTTCCACGCAGCGTCCCATTCACGGAGCGCAGCTGCTGCTGCCTGTGGGACAACTCGGCGTGTCCTCAGAAGGAGGGAGGGAGGAGTGCAGCCCGAGCGACGTCACTCCCTCTGGGGGCGGGGCCCGAGCGACATCACTCCCTCTGGGGGGAGGGCCCGAGCGACGTTACTCCCTCCTGGGGCTGGGCCCGAGCGAGATCCCTCGGGCCCCGCCCCCGGAGGGAGTGACATCGCTCGGGCTGCACTCCTCCTCCCTCCCTCCTTCTGAGACCACGGCAAGTTGTCACAAAGGCAGCGGCAGCTGCGCTGCGTGAATGGGGCGCCGCGTGGAAGGGTGCTGAGCAGCTGCCGCTGGGACAACTCGCCGTGGTCTCAGAAGGAGGGAGGAGGAGTGCAGCCCGAGTGATGTCACTCCCTCCGGGGGCGGGCCCAAGTGACATCACTCCCTTCGGGGGCGGGGCATGAGCGATGTCACTCCCTCCGGGGGTGGGGCCCAAGTGTCGGCGCGCGAAAGGGGGTGTAATTCCAAAGTGTGGCCTAGGGCGCAAAAATGTCTTAATCCGGGCCTGAGTTTGGTATCAATTGACATATGGTTCCAGGACCCCACATGGATACCAAAACCTGTGGAAGGTCAAGTCCCATGATATATACGTAAAAGTATAGAACAGGCATGGGCAAACTTGGGCCCTCCATGTGCTTTGGACATCCAACTCCCACCATTCCTAACAGCATATCTGAAGTTTGCCCATGCCTCATATAGTAAAGTTTCGTCCCCTTTGAAAATAATGAGAACAACATCTAGTTGTACCCCAATTTTCTCCCAAGTAAAAGGGGCAAAAATCAATGTTTGCATTCAATTTTCCTTTCCTAACACACCGCTATACTTGAATGGGAGGCTGCCAATGAACACCAAGTGCTGCAAGCTATATTTCCGAGGAAGGAACTGGCAAAACCACTTGCCTAAGACAACCCTATGAAATCCATCAGATTGCAGTTAAGTCGACAGGCAATTCGAAAAGACTGGCACACACAAATAGGAGACTGAGTAAAGATCGGGATACAGAATCCATAATTAATTCAGCCCGAGCAGCCCTTTAACTGCCATGGCTCAGGGATATGGTATCCTGGGAGTTGTAGTTCAGTGGGGCACCAACACTCCTTGGCAGAGAAGGTTAGAGACCTTGTAAAACTACAACTCTGAAGATAGCATAGTCTAGGCCAGGCATGGGCAAACTTTGGCCCTCTGGGTGTTTTGGACTTCAACTCCCACAATTCCTAACAGCCTAACCGGCTGTTAGGAATTGTGGGAGTTGAAGTCCAAAACACCCAGAGGGCCAAAGTTTGCCCATGTCTGGCCTAGAGCCATGGCAGTTAAAAGTGGTGTCAGGCTACATTCACTTGCGTTTCAGGCCTTTTAAGCTCTTTTGTGGGTATTCAGCATTGGAAACAGTAATGGACAATGGTATTTCTGCCTAGAGCTGGCATGGGCAAACTTGGGCCCTCCAGGTGTTTTGGACTTCAACTCCCACCATTCCTAACAGCCTCAGGCCCCTTCCTTTCTCCCCTCAGCCACTTAAGAATGTTAGAATGTTGAGGCTGGCCAATCAAAAAACCAAATGCAAATTAGTAGTGGAGCTAGTTCATGCATGGGCCAACTTGGGCTCTCCAGGTGTTTTGGACTCCAACTCCCACCATTCCTAACAGCCTCAGGCCCATTCCTTTCCCCCTCAGCCGCTTAAGAATGTTAGAATGTTGAGGCTGGCCAATCAAAAAACCATATGCAAATTAGTAGGTGGGGCTAGTTTGCATACTTGGGCCCTCACTTCAACTCCCACCATTCTAACAGCAGGCCCTTTCTTTTCCCCTCAGCTGCTTAAGAGGCTGAGGGGGGAGAGGAAAGGGCCTGAGGCTGTTAGGAATGGTGGGAGTTGAAGTCCAAAACACCTGGAGGGCCCAAGTTGGCCCATGCCCAGCCTAGAGGGAAGCTTTGGAGCAGGGTTGTGAGGAGAAGTGGATAAACCTTAGTTCTGGGGCACTGCAAGGACCAGAATCCAAACCTATTTGGCAGCAAAGTTGGTGGGATTCTGGGCTTTGTAGTCTCCTTAAATATAAAAAGAAAATATCAAGTCCTCGAAAGCTTTGCTTGTGGGTTGCCTATGGGTGTGTCTATACTTAAGAACTGTTGCGGTTCAACACCCCTTTGAACTGCCACGGCTCCATGACATGGAATTGCGGGAATTGTAGCTCCGCCTTTCCAAAACTACAAAACCTTTCCAAAACTACAACTCCCAGGATTCCATAACCGTTTCATAGAATCATAAGAGTTGGAAGAGACCTCATGAGCCATCCAGTTGAACCCCTTTCTGCCAAGAAGCAGGAAACTTAGACAAAAACAACCCCGACAGAT
Organism: Anolis apletophallus; assembly: GCA_030556195.1. Lineage (NCBI taxonomy): Eukaryota > Metazoa > Chordata > Lepidosauria > Squamata > Anolidae > Anolis > Anolis apletophallus. The sequence goes on from JARBWK010000008.1 coordinate 117,276,806, forward strand.
GGCCATCCAGCCTCTGTTTAAAAGCTTCCAAAGAAGAAGCCTCCACCACACTCCGGGACAGAGAGTTCCACTGCTGAACGGCTCTCTCAGTCAGGAAGTTCATGTTCAGATGGAATCTCCTTTCTTTTAGTTTGAAGCCACTGTTCCGCGTCCTAGTCTCCAGGGCAGCAGAAAACAAGCTTGCTCCCTCCTCCCTATGACTTCCTCTCACGTACTTATACATGGCTATTATGTCTCCTCTCAGCCTTCTCTTCTTCAGGCTTGAGTTCTTTAAGCCGCTCCTCATAGGGCTTGTTCTCCAGGCCCTTGATCATTTTAGTCACCCTCCTCAGCTTGTCAACAACTCCCTTCAATTGTGGTGCCCAATTCCTCACAGCCTTCTCTTCTACAGGCTAAACATACCCAGATCTTAAAGCCACTCCTCATAGGGTTTGTTCTCCAGGCCCTTGAATTGGACACAGTATTCCAGGTGTGCTCTGACCAAGGCAGAATAGAGGGGTAAGCATGACTTCCTTGGATCTAGACCAGGCCTGGGCAAACTTGGGCCCTCCAGGTGTTTTGGACTCCAACTCCCACAATTCCTAACAGCCGGTAGGCTGTTAGGAATTGTGGGAGTTGGAGTCCAAAACACCTGGAGGGCCCAAGTTTGCCCAGGCCTGGTCTAGACACTATACTCCTATTGATGCAGGCCAAAATCCCCATTCAAAGTGGTGTCAAACTGCGTTAATTCCAGAGTGTAGATGCCCCCCTCGGTGTTCTATCCCTACACATATGGAAGGCCTCCAAGCTACCCATTATGCACAGGTATCTCTATCTATTTAGATAGATAGATCAATAGATAGAGATGATCTGCACGCGCATGCGCACACGCAAACACACACTCCTGCCCCACACCAGTTACCTGCCCGGCCCCCATCTCCGCTCCGTCGGTGCTGCAGCTGGAAAGGGACGGTAGCTTTGAGCGGCTGCAGACCGCCCCGGCAATAAGAAGACGTGCCTGCTGCCATCTGCCCCTTTCCTTTCCTTTCCCTTCCCTCAGGCCAGGTAGCCACCTGAAAGGCGACACCTCCTCACCCCTCGCCCTCCCGGCGACAACTGAGAGGCTCTCTCACGGGACGCTGCCTCCCCCTTGGCGGGGGGCGTTCCCAGGCTGTAAGGGGCGTGGTCCGGACCCTCCGCCGCCCCTGATTGGTCCGCACAAGTCGGAGGGGCGGGGCCGGAGAGAGGACTCTCTCGCGTGGCCCGCACAGGCTCCTCCCCCTTCTCCCTCCTGGCATACACGTTTGCTCAATGTGTGCAGAGTAGGGGGGAGGAGCCAGGCTCGTGGCTGCTTCCTCTATTGTTGTTATTCTGTCCTGTCAAAAGCCCAAGGCGAGCCTATCTAATCTGTCACAGGGTTTGCTTGTGTTCAGGAGGGTTTGGCCATGGCCTTCCTTTGAGGCTGGGAGAGTGTGACTTGGACAAGGTCACCCAGTGGAATTTGAACCCTGGTCTCTAGAGCAGGCCTGGGCAAACTTGGGCCTTTCAGGTGTTTTGGACTTCAACTACCACCATTCCTCACAGCCTCAGGCCCCTTCCTTTTGGACTCCAACTCCCACCATTCCTCACAGCCTCAGACCCTTTCCTTTTGGACTCCAACTCCCACCATTCCTCACAGCCTCAGGCCCCTTCCTTTTGGACTCCAACTCCCACCATTCCTCACAGCCTCAGGCCCCTTCCTTTTGGACTCCAACTCCCACCATTCCTCACAGCCTCAGGCCCCTTCCTTTTGGACTCCAACTCCCACCATTCCTCACAGCCTCAGGCCCCTTCCTTTTGGACTCCAACTCCCACCATTCCTCACAGCCTCAGGCCCCTTCCTTTTGGACTCCAACTCCCACCATTCCTCACAGCCTCAGGCCCCATCCTTTCGGACTCCAACTCCCACCATTCCTCACAGCCTCAGGCCCCTTCCTTTTGGACTCCAACTCCCACCTTTGGAAGGGGCCTGAGGCTGTGAGGAATGGTGGGAGTTAAAGTCCAAAACACCTGAAAGGCCCAAATTTGCCCAGGCCTGCTCTAGAGTCATAGGCCCCTTCCACACAGCTGAATGAAATCCCATATTATCTGCTTTGAGCTGGAATGTATGGCAGTGTAGGCTCAAGTAACCCAATTCAAAGCAGATACTTGGGCTTGGCCTCATGTTCACCGCCCCGAGTCCCCTTTGGAGAGATGGTGGCGGGGTACAAATAAAATTATTATTATTGGCTATATTTATTTATTTATATTTATATTATATGTATATACCACTTTTCTCACCTCCGGGGAGACTCAAAAGCGGTTTGCACATAAATAATCGCAAAATTCAATGCCTTACATTGGGCCCGATGCAATGTCAATACAAACAATTACAATGGTAAAACCACAATTAAACATAAATCATAATTTATTTATTTATTTATTTATGTATTTATTACTTCATCCTTTTAGACCGCCACTCGCCGTGGGCTCGGGGCGGTTTACAACAGTGGCATGACACAATTACAATATAGATATAAACCAGATCATTACCTAATACTAGCTACAAACACACAGCACTAACTACAACAACAGGGCTAGAATCAGTAGTTCAGGTGAGGCCCATCAATGTTTGGGGGGCCAAGAGGGAAGGTGAGATCCTAGGGGGCAGACCTCCAAACCTTGTGGGGTGACCCTGAGTCCCAAGGAGAGTCGGTCTTCCAGGAGGAGGGGGCAAGTCATGAGATGGGTGGTCAGACAAGTGGTCTAGGGAGTTCTCAACCCTAATAAATAGGGGAGTCGTTCGCCTCTTTACTTCACCTCCTACAGGCTGTGATGTTGCCGTTCGTCTCCAACTCCCGAAGCCCACTCCCCAAAAGGTTCTGGAACGGAATTATCAGTGGTGGGCCTCGCACCGCTGGGATCCGTATCCAGAGGAAGTCAGTGCTGCCCCCACAACACTCTGGGTGGGCTCCACTGCCCCAGCGCCAGTTCTCAGAGCTCCTCCACGGCGATCATCGGAAGTGGTGCCGGGGGTGGGATGGTGCCGTTTCCGCTTCCTCCTCGCTTGGTGTCCGCGCTTGCGCAGTCGTCCCACGACCGTTGGGAGGGGTCAGTCCAGTGACGTCAGCTTAAAGCAATACATCAACAAGCATTAAAACAATGAAACAGTCTCGTCAGTCGAATCGTCGCTCCAGTCAATGTCCCTCCAAAATGCTACATACACCTACTGTCCAAAGGCCTGGTCCCAGAATCATGATTTTAATTTTTTTTTCTAAAAGCCAGGAGGGAGAGAGGGAGGGAGCTGATCTTACCTCATTCGGGAGTGTGTTCCATAGGCGGGGGGCCACAGCCAAGAAGGCCCTGTCTCTCGTCCCCGCCAGACGCATTTGTGCTGTTGACAGGAGCGAGAGCAGGGCCTCCCCAGATGATCTTAGATTACGAGGTAGGACGTAGGGGCGGATGCGTTTGGACAAGTAAGCTGGACCAGAACCGTATAGAGCTTTATAGGTCAAAACCAGCACTTTGAATTGGGCTTGGAGATAGACCGGCAGCCAGTGGAGCTGGCATAGTACAGGGGGTGGTATGCTCCCTGTATGTCGCCCGGTTTGTAATCTGGCTGCCGCCCGTTTGACTAGCTGAAGTTTCCGAACCGTCTTCAAAGGCAGCCCCACGTAGAGTGTGTTGCAGTAATCTATTTGGGATGTAACCAGAGCGTGGACCACCATGGCCAGATCAGACTTCCCAAGGTACGGGCGCAGCTGGTGCGTGGGTTTTAAAGCTCTCCCAGCCACCGCTGAGACCTGGGGTTCCCGGCTCAGCGATTAATCCAGGATCACTCCCAAGCTGTTAACCTGCATCTTCAGGGGGAGTGTACCCCATCCAACACAGACTGTAATCCTATGCCCTGTTCGGCCTTTCGACTGACCAGGAGGACCTCTGTCTTTTCTGGATTCAATTTCATATGGCCATGTTCCAGAAGCATTCTCTCCTGATGTTTCGCCTGCATCTATGGCAAGCATCCTCAGAGTTTGCGATGCTTACCATAGATGCAGGCGAAATGTCAGCAGAGAGTCCACACTGCCAGATAATCTGGGATAAACAGCAAATCTGGGATCAGTTCCTGGAATATAGGGCCTGTCTGGAAGGGCCCTCACAGTTGTATAAAATCGACACAGTTGTATAAAATCCACATTGAACTGGGTTATATGGTAGTGTGTACTCATAACCCAGTTCAAAGCAGATATTCTGGGTTATATGGCTGTGTGGAAGGCCCTAAAAGGGTCAGGGCAGATAATTCACAATATTTGCTTTGAATTGGATTATCAAGGACTTTTTCCACACAGCTGTATAAAATCCACATTATCTGCTTTGAAGTGGATTATATGGCAGTGTGGACTCAGCTCAAAGCAGATAATGTGGATTATCTGCCTTGATATTTAGAAATATATGGGTAGAAACTGTGGCCCTTTTTTATGTAAAACATCCAAGACTTGTATTTTATGGCTTTTATTGCTTTTATATGGTTTATGTAATTTTTAGCCTGTCCTTTGAAGGCTTGAAGGACACATCCAACCTCCGAATCATCAATGCACTTGTAGAAAGCATGGGATGAGTCCTTCCTGAATCATCGTTCGCAAAGAAAAGCCAAGAGAAGAGCCAAGAGAATGTTTTTAACTGTAATTTATGTTGTTTGGGGGCATTGGCTGCAAACTCTCCTACTAGGGGGCCCCCGATTACAGTGATCTCCGGCATGGGGTATTGTCGCAATAGGCGCAGGCCGAATGTGAGAGGCTCCCTGAGTCGTGTCAAGACCCGGGCTGCCTCTGACCTGCGACCTATCCCGAAGTACACTGTTGTCAGGTCTGCAACTTCCTCCCCCTCCTCCCTGGTGTTTGTAAACGCGCGCTCAGTCCGGAATAAAACGGCAACGATCCGGGACGTTATTCAAGACCGACAGGTTGATATTTGCTGCATTATGGAGACCTGGCTCCAGGACAGTGATATCACCTGCCTCCAGGAACTGACACCCCCGGGCTTCGCGCTTACTCACCAGAACAGGACTGGGAGGCGGGGGGGGGGGCGTGGCAATTCTCTCCCATTGACCTATTACACCTCAGAGCGGTCCCTGCCCTGGAGGCAGATGGGATTGAAAGTGTCGGCCTGGTGTGGGGTGCCCCGGAGAGTACAGCCTTCTTGCTGGTATACCGTGCACCTAGCGCACAAGCGAGGAGCCTGTCCCTGCTGCTGGAAACTGTGGCGGAGTGGGCGTTGAGGTTTCCTAGCCTAGTTGTGCTGGGGGACTTCAACGTCACGCCGACACAGCCTCCTCACCATCGGCAGCGGGGGGACCTTGTGTCGACCATGGCGGCACTCGGCCTCTCCTCTGTGAATCAGGCCCCACACCGGGCCGGTCACACCCTCGATCTGATCTTCCATGCAGCTGTCCAAGTGTCCGTCACCTCTGTTACAGAGGTGCCATGGTCGGACCACTGTGCTCTGGGAGTCCGGGTCGAGCAACCGCGCCCTCCCGGCAAAGGTGCCGAACCAATTTGGGTTCGCCCGAAGGGACCTATGGAACCAACTAGGTTCCTGAATGCCTTGAGGGATTTGGAGCCTGCCAGCGACTCGCTCGGTGAGCTGGTTACCACCTGGAACCACGCGCTGTCCTCCGCTCTCGACGAGATTGCCCCTAACGCCCTCTCAAACCCCGCGCATCTTGTTCCCCTTGGTACACAGATGCACTGAGATCTATGAAGCGGGAGAAGAGACGGCTAGAGCGCAGGTGGAAGAAGCTCCGTGACGGGCCATCAACTTCAGCTTATAAGCTTTTTATGGATGCTTATGAGCATGCTGTCAAGGAGGCGAAAAAAGTTTACTATGCCTCCTTGATAGCGTCTGCTGATTCATGCCCAGCTCAATTGTTCAGGATGATTCGACAGCTGACGATGGTCCCTACCATCCCAACCAATGACAATTCGGCCCTTTCTGCTGAGGTTTTCAGAATCATTTCGCAGACAAGATTGCGTTGCTCATGGGACCTTCCTTCCACATTTGATACAGTCCAGGAGCTGGAGACTCCCGTGGCCCTCCGCCGGTCCACCTTCGACCGGTTTCGACCACTGGACGAGAGGATGTTGACAAGATTGTCGCAGCCCTTAAGCCGACCACCTGCTCCCTCGACCCGTGCCCCTCCACGCTGATTCGAGCTTGCGTGGAGGGGTTACGAGGCCCTCTGTTGAAGATAGTCAACTGCTCCCTTGAGCAAGGGGCTTTTCCAGAGGAGCTAAAAGAGGCGGTGGTCAGTCCATTGCTGAAGAAGCCGGATTAGATCCCGCGGCTCCTCAATTACCGCCCAGTGTCGAACCTTCCGTACCTGGGCAAGGTGATTGAGAGGGCAGCAATGGACCAGCTGCAGACCTTTTTGGATGACGCATCCTGGCTAGACCCCTTCCAGTCCGGCTTCCGTTCAGGCCATGGGACGGAGACTGTCCTGGTCTCCATCACAGACCTACTCCGCTGCCATTTGGACCGAGGTGGATCGGCGCTGCTCGTGTTATTGGATCTCACGGCAGCGTTTGATACCGTCGATTACCCACTTTTGGTACACCGCCTGGCGGTGGCGGGTGAGGGGACAGCCCTCAACTGGCTGTCTTCCTTCCTCCATCGCCGCCAGCAGCGAGTGAAGTGGGAGGGGCGGTCTCCGGAGGCTCCCCGCTGAGTTGCGGGGTCCCTCAGGGGCTATCCTCTCCCCGCTGTTATTTAACATCTATATGCGACCACTCGCCCAACTGGTGCGGAGTTTTGGGCTGGAGTGTCATCAGTACGCTGATGATACCCAGCTCATTCTGAGGTTGGACCCCGGGGTAGTCTCTGTACCCAATAATTTCCACCTTTGCCTTGAAGCCGTTACTGGATGGCTGCGAGCCAGTAAGTTGAGGGTGAACCCGGCAAAGACAGAGATCTTGTGGCTGGGCCGCCGCGGGGGGGGGGGGGGTAGCGACCCAGCTGCCAACCTTCGATGGTGTGGCCCTCTGCCCTCAGCCATCGGTAAAAAGTCTAGGGGTCCGGCTGGACGCCCACCTGTCCATGGAGGAGCAGATTGGCTGCACCTGCAGGACAGCATTCTACCACCTACGGTTGGCTAAGCGCCTGGTTCCCTACCTTTCCCAATGCGACCTTGCCACGGTGATCCAAGCCACGGTCATCTCGAGGCTCGATTACTGTAATGCGCTCTACATTGGCCTTCCCTTGTCGATGATCCGGAAGCTTAAGCTAGTGCAGCATGCCGCAGCCCGCCTCCTCCTGGGCGCTGCAAGGTCTGACCGCGCGACTCCACTCCTGCGCGAGCTGCACTGGCTCCTGATTGAATTCCGGGTCCTCAAGGTGTTAGTTCTCACCTTCAAAGCCATCTATGGTTTGGGGCCAGTGTATCTGAGGGAGCGACTTACCCCTTATGTGCCCGCGAGATCGCTGCGCTCTGAGGAGCTTAACCTCCTTGAGGTTCCTTCCCTCGGAACTTGCAGACTGGCCTCTACACGGCGGAGGGCATTCTCTGTAGTTGCCCCAAGTCTTTGGAACGGCCTCCCGGAGGAGATCCGTGCCATCCACGCGCTTCTGCCCTTCCGCAAGGCCTTGAAGACTTGGCTCTTTAGGATGGCGTTCGGCCCTTAACTCAACTACACTGTGCTCCATGGCGCCTATGACTCCCCTAGATTCTCACCTTGTCCCCCCAGCCGTCGCTGAGGGCTAGTGTTTTTAACTTGTTTTAACTTTTTTGATGTTTAATGTGTTTTAACCGTTTAATTTGTTTTACTACTCTTGATGTTTATGCTTCTTCTGTAAACCGCTCTGAGCCCCGGAGTGAGTGGTATACTAAATCGAAGTTAATAAATAAATAAATAAATAAATAAATAAATAAATAACTGTAAACCGCCTCGAGTCGCCTTCGGGCTGAGAGGGGCGGTATATAAATATGATAAATAAATAAATAATAAGATTCAATCCCTGGCGTCTCTGGAGTGGACAGGCCCATCTGAAATGCCAGAGAACTGCTTCCTATCAGTATTTATTATTGAGTTAGAACAGTGGTTCCCAACCTGTGGGCCATAGCCTACTGGTGGGCCACAAGCCCTACAATAAGGTCCGTAGCCCTAGATTATTAAATATGGTTGTTGTATGTTTCTTGGGTTGTAGGGTCATGTTCTATAAGCATTCTCTCCTGACGTTTCGCATCTATTTTTGGCAGGCATCTCAGTGGTTGTGAGGTCTGTTAGAAACTAGAAAAATTGGGTTTATATATTTGTGGAATGTCCAGAGTGGGAGAAAGAACTCTGGTCTGTTGGAGCTAGGTGCAAGTGTTTAAATTGGCCACCTTTATTAGCATTTGATGGCCTGACAGTTTTTAGGTGTGGCTTGTTACTGCCCGGGGTAATCCTTTGATGAGAGGTGATTAGCTGTTCATGATGGTTTCTTGTCTGGAGTTCCCTTCTGATCGAGTGTTCTTTATTTATTGTTATAATTTTAGAGGTTTTTTAAAATACTGGTAGCCAGATTTTGTTCATTTTCATTATTTCTTCCCTTCTGTTGAAATAGTCCACATGCTTGTGGATTTCACACAGCCCGAAAAACCTACAACAACCCAGTGATCTCAGCCATGAAAGCCTGGGATCCTGGCAGAGAATGTCAAGGCAGAAAGTATCGGCCTGAGTCCCTCTACGGAGGTCGAGAAGATTGGTATATAAAAATTTTAAATAATTAATAAATAAACATCAGTAGAGCATTTCTCGGCACATGACTAATGGCAACACCGGGTTTCTCACCCATAGGAATCTGGTTGTCTTATTCACCTTCCCGAGCCAATGGAAAGGGCAGCAAACAAGTATGAATAAATAAAATAAAATAATAAAATGATGCTATTCATAACAAGACTTGGTACAATATTCTCTGTGTCCCAACTCAGCTCCTCTGGGCAGCCAGGAAAGTTACATCTTCTAAACCAATTCTAAACCACTGGCCAGCACATGCAGGAAGCATAAAATTTGTATCTATTCGACTCATGGCTACTCGTTTCATATGATTTGCTTAGTTGCTGTGCCATTAAAGCGGTTTTGGTACTTTTCCAACAGGCGTACAGTCAGAGAGTGATGCTGCACACGTGTAGAGCTTAGAAAAGTGGGTTTCTGTGCCAAGAATCAGGCAGGCACAAGCTCCGTGAATGTAACACTATGATTGGTGCTTCTAGCCCAGGCAGTGATTTGCCAAAGTACACCCCGTGCCTAGCGTAAGATAACGTAGGCTCAGATTGGTCTGAACAGTGCAAAGCATGAGGTTTGTTTACCTTAGTGCCAAATGGATAAGAACTGCGATGAGCAGAGGATTCTGCCCCTCCGTTGCTGGCAAGGAGTCTGCAGAAGCCAAATGTTGCAAGTTGGGAACACAAGAGTCCCAGCCACTGATAGTTGCACTGTGGGAAAGACTACCATAGAAATGTTCATTGTTCTAACATATAGGAGGGGATTAAGATGTGATGCATATGAAAATGTTATGTTTAATTGGATTAATGAAATGTTCTGTAACACCAGCCAATGATGTTTGTGAAATGTTCATGAAGGAGGGCGGGCTTTTGTGGATGCCGCCATGAAGGGTATAAGAGCTTTGTGTTAAGGATGACCGGGGCCGTTTGCCCCTTATCGCAGCACGTTCTGTGGGCAACCCCACCAGCTGGTGTTAAGCAATAAATCTTTGATTTCACGTTGAGCAGTGAAGTTGTTGCGTGGTTTCTCATCCCTGCGCCCGCACGTCCATGCCGCCGTTTTGGTAAGAGGTAACTTGCCACTTGGAGTTCCATAACTCCCAATTTGCTGCTACATCTTGGTGACCCCGACGAGATTCCAAAAGGCAACTTAGACGGGTCTGTGGTGAGAAAGGCGCAATCCAGTTGCCTGGACGGCTCTCGCTCTCGAGCGAGGAGGTGAGACGACCCAGGAGGGCTGAGACGGGGCCCCACCACTGACCGGCTGCCTGGCTCGTCCCAAACCAACGCCTGCTGACACGAGAGACCGCAACTGACGCGACTGCCGGTGAACCCAGAGACCAGAGAAAGTCCGGAGGGGGCAGCTTGTGAAAGCCGCCTCTAGTGAGAAATCCGGCAAGCAGTAACCGGGGATACCTTCCAGGTGCCTAGCGAGCAATCCGGTAGCAGAAAGCGCGCAGAGAAAGTCGGGGGTGGCGGAAGTCCGTGGCACCTAGTGAGTAATCCCGACTTGTCCGAGTGTGACGAGGGAGACGTCCCGAGGTCTGCAGGAATCGGCAAGTATAGATTTTTCAAGCACTAACACGTAGGGAACACACATTGGGTTGGGGGTGAGCACTGAAGTGATCTTTGATCTTTGGCCAGAGAGATGGGTGGTGCGGGATCAAAGCAGGAGAAAGAGACCCCTTTGAAATGTGTGTTAGACAATTGGGACAGGTTTTGTCTGTTGGCAGTAGAGGGAAAGCCCCAAGATCTGAAAGAGTTTGAGCTCAAGAATTTGTGCACAGAGATTTGGCCCGCTGTCCAGATTATTAGCTGGCCAAAATCAGGGTCCTGGGATTTGAGGAAGTGTAGGCAACTTGAATCTTATTGTTTCGAAGTCCATCCAAATGATCAATTTGTTGCGTGGTTTCTCATCCCTGCGCCCGCACGTCCATGCCGCCGTTTTGGTAAGAGGTAACTTGCCACTTGGAGTTCCATAACTCCCAATTTGCTGCTACACCATAGGTCAAGGAGTAGATAAGAGATATGAGTAAGGTTCACCTCTGGATAATGTCAGCCCAGAATCAGTTTTCATAAATTGGGACTTAGCTCTGAAATTTCGGCAGGAATGAAGACATACTGTATATACTCAAGTATAAGCCTAGTTTTTCAGCCCCCCTTTTAGACTGAAAAAGCCCCCCTCGGCTTATAGTTGAGTCAAAGTAATTTATTATTTTACACTGTCATTAGTATTATTTTTATTACATTTATTATTTTACTCTATTATTATTATTGTAACATTTACATTATTCTACTCTATTATTATCTTTATTACATTTATTATTTTACTCTACTTTTATTATTTCATTTATTATTTTACTCTATTATCGGTATTATTACATCTCCATTATTTTATTATTATTTTCATTACATTTATTATTTTACTCTATTAGGACTGTTATTATTAAATTTCCATTATTTTACTCTATTATTATTTTTATTACATTTATTATTTTACTCTGTGGTAAAATTGGGTGCCTCGGCTTATATTCGGGTCAGCTTATACTCGAGTATATACGGTATATGTTTTCTGCTGGTTTGTTCCCTTCTCTCAAACACCAGTCAATAAGACTCCAGTCATGCCTGTACTGGACAAGATGCAAATTTCAGCTGATTTCCATTCCATACCACAGTTTGAGTTTCCAAATCAACTGTGTGGAAGGGCCCCCAGTTCAGTATGGATTTTGTACAGCTGTACAAAACCGGGGAGGGCTTACTCTAGGGCAGTGTTTCCCAACCTTTTTTGAGCCGCGGCACACTTTTTACATTTGCAAAATCCTGGGGCACACCACCAACCAAAATGACACTCTCACACAGTAATACATATAGTTAATGTTTTAAAATGTATTTATACACTCAGTGTGAAACCTGGGCCTGTTTCAATGAACACAACATAGATATCCTGGCAGGAATGGCAGAAAGACACAAACTTCCCACACAGAACTCCCATAACCAAGAGAAAATGCTTTAAGAGTTTGGTAGGCATTGACCTTGAGTTTTGGAGTTGTAGTTCACCTATATCCAGAGAGCACTGTGGACTCAAACAATGTTGGATCAGGACCAAACTTGGCATGAATACTCAATATGCCCAAATATGAACACAGATGGAGTTCAGGGGAAATAGACCTTGACATTTGGGAGTTGTAGTTGCTGGGATTTATAGTTCCCCTACAATCAAAGAGCATTCTGAACCCCACCAATGATAGAACTGGGCCAAACTTCCCACACAGAACCCCCAGGAGGCAAGAGGAGGTCTCTACTTGGGGAAAGGGAGGCGGGCCTTCCCAATGCATGGAGAGGGAGAGACCAAGTAGACAATGGGTGGTGGGGGTGGGTGTTTGTAATTTTGTGCCTTTATCGAGGTAGGTTTCTTAGGGTTTTTATACTTCAACACACTAGACTCTCCCCCCACCCCCTCCCAGGTTCCAATTTCCCACGGCACACCTGATGATCGCTCACGGCACACTAGTGTGCCCCAGCACACTGGTTGAGAAACACTGCTCTAGGGTGCATGTAGTGTGCAGAATTAAGGGAGGTTGACATCATGTTAACTGCCATGCCAGGCATGGGCAAACTTTGGCCCTCCAGATGTTTTGGACTTCAACTCCCACAATCAGCTGTTAGGAATTATGTGAGTTTAAATCCAAAACACTTGGAGGGCTGAAGTTTGCTCATGCCTGCTCAATGCTATGTGGTCCTAGGAGTTGTAGTCAGGTGAGACATCAGAACTCTTTGTCAAAAAAGGCCAAAGATCTCATATATTCAGGAAAGCCTTTGAGCTTTAATTATGGAGCAGTGGTGTGTGTAAACTAATGCTTTAGCTTAATTCTTCTCAAATTATTGTAAACCACTTTTAATCCCATCTCAGTCATTCCCATCCTTTTCCCTCCCTCTCCCCTTCCTTCTGTCCTCCATTCTCCCTCTTCCTGTCTTTCTACCCCTTCACCCTTTCCTTCTCTCCTTCCTTTTCTCTCCCTCTCTCTCCTTCCTTCTTTCCTCCATTCTCCCTCCCTCCTCCTTCCTCCTACTTCTATTCTTTCCCCCAAGTCTTCCTTTCCTTCTTCTTCCACTTCCCTCTCCCCCCTTCTTTTCCCTTCATTATTTTACTTTTTCCTCACTCCCTTTCCTTTCCTCCCTTCCCATTTCCTTTCTTTTCCCCTCCTTGTCTCCTGCTTTTCTTTTCTTCCTTTTCCATAGTTCATTCTTTTCTTTCTTCCTCTCCCCTCCCTCCTTTATTTCCTCTGTCTGTCTGTCTTTCTTTCTCCCTTCCTTCCTTCCGTCTTCTCTTCCTTCCCAGAGTCCTGAGCATGCCTTTTGCAGAGCCAGGTCTGAAGTGTCCCGTCATTCTGCCGGGGGAATCCTTTTCTCATAGTATGTACGTATATGCTCACATTTAGTTCAATTCAGTCTTAAAATATATCATATATATTATATGGCTCTCACTGAAATAAATTTCCAAATATTTTGCTTTCATGGCCCTCTGAGTCAAAAAGGTTCCCGACCCCTGGCTTAGAATGTTCTACTGAGTTAGGTGACAAAGTTTGCAGCAGCTGAAGACATATGGGGGCAATGAAGGACATTTTGAAACCAGATTGAAAAACTGGGATGGCAGAGGATTACTTAATAATCATGGCTGCATCTTATGGAATTATTTTGTTTAACGAGGCAACAGAGATTTATGACAGAATTCTAAATATCAAATGAAACGACATATCCCAATATTTCATTGACTGGTGACGTGGTATTCAAAACGGATTAAAAGTGCTATAATTAAGGAATGAATAGGGTTGGCAAATCAAATTATCATAGACTTTTAAGGACAAAAACTGTAACTAATGAGACAATTTTTAGAGTATTATATGGGCTATACTGAAAACAGGTGAAATTAGCCTAAAATGTAATGAGGCACAATCTCATTTCCTCATTTTGCTTTACCTCTAAAGGTAAAGGTTTTCCCCTGACATTAAGTCCAGTCATGTCCGACTCTGGGGTGTGGTGCTTATCTCCATTTCTAAGCCGAATAGCCAATGTTGTCCGTAGACACCTCCAAGGTCATGTGGCTGGCATGACTGCATGGAGCACTGTTACCTTCACAATGGTGCGGTACCTATGATCTACTCACATTTGCATGTTTTCGAATTGCTAGGTTGGCAGAAGATGGGGCTGACAGAAGAGGTTCATACCACTCCCCGGAATTGAACCTGCAACCTTTCGGTCAAAAAGCTCAGCAGCTCAGCGCTTTAACCCACTGCACAGATACTTGGCAGCAAGTTGGGAAAGGCTATTCTACACAGCTAACCAATGTGCCTTGGGGGGGAAAAAAACCTTCAAAACCTACAAGACAATGAAGTGTTCTGAGGGCATCTTCAAGGAAGTGAAACAGCCAAAGATCACAATATTGTGTCAAAATTGTTCAGTCTGGAATGTCTGCAAAGGAATGGGTGTGATGAGCATATCTCCTACAGACGTTGCAGCAGACAGACTGAAGCCCTAAGCAGATAAGAGGTGGATAAGGTGGGAAGAAGGCTTCCATATTTTGGCTGATCTCCAGATTATCAGGAAAGCATGACAACCTTGTAGCTTCTGAAGAGCCAGGTGTCAAATAAGCAACCTTGCAGAATGATTGATGATTCAGTTCTTCACTGGTTTCAAATCAACTTGCAGGTAGTGATAAGGGCCAATGGTTTCACACCAGAGTCCTATCTTGTTTAGTTGAATATAAGACTTATTTCAATGCAACTCATTTTGGTACATATTGAGAACTGATACCTTAGGCTTCCTATATACCAAGGTGTGACTGGTTTCTTACATTGATGTATGAGCCTGTGCTTTCAAGTAGCCTGCTGGTTTTCAGTGAACCATACATTTCCAATAAACAGAAATAGTTTTGCCATTTCCTTCTACTGAAATGTAGTCTACCTAGTATTCACTGTCAGTCTTCCATCCATATACTAACCTAGTTTAGCTTCCAAGGTCAGAGAGGATCTGGTGCCTTTTAGTGGGTTTTTTCTCTCTTTGTGTCAGGAGCAACTTGCGAGTCACTTCTGGCATGAGAGAATTGGTCATCTGCAAGGACGTTGCCCAGGGGATGTCCAGATGTTTTACCATCCTTGTGAGAGGCTTCTCTCATGTCCCCACATGGGGAGCTGGAGCTGACAAAGGGAGCTCAACCCGCTCTCCCTGGATTCGAACCTTTAAATTATATTTATGCAAAGTGGAAGATATCATCTCCCTGTAACTCACGTAGATAAATATTTTTAAAATGTCCAGTCTCTTTCCAAATAACCAGGAAAACCGACTAGGTGACCTTGAATAAGTATCCACTCTCTCAGCCTCAGAGGAAGGCTGCAACAAATCCCGCTGAACTGATTTTGCCTGGAAAATCACGCTATAAGTCTCCTTAGAGCCATCATAAGTCGGAAATTACTTGAAGGTAAACAAAACAACGAATCATTATGTGGGAGTTTATATTTGCAAGTTAAAATTACTTTGGAATGAATGCATGGGGATGTCTATCTTGAGATACACAAATACATTTAGGGATTGCATATAATCAGAAAGGCTTAAACAGCCCGGTACTTCCTCAGTAGTTAAGAGTCTGGAACATCAAGCAAATGGAAAAAATTAAAGTGTAAAATTTACTAGAGGTAACCAAGGCATTTCTAAATTCTATACAACAAATGGGGCAAATTTATTAGTTTACTCAAATGAAAATGCCAGGCTTTTCTATCCCCCATCATCACATGCTGATTTTTGGAAAGATACTCTGCTATAGTTGTTGTTGTGTCAGCTGGACATTTTTAGCTGGACAGTCAGGAAACACAAATTCAATACACCTCATTGTAGTGGATTTCAGATGCATTGTTGGCTGATTATGTTTGTTTCTGTAAAATATTTAAAATACTAATAAGGCTAGTCAGTTAGCCTTGTTCTATAGGGAGTGTTCAGGGCAATGCTGGACAGGTTGAAGGGCACATGAGGATAGTGTATTTACTGTCATTTGCAAAACTTGGAAAAGATGTTTTGTTTTTCAGCTTCTGTAAGACACTGGCCACACTAATTGGGGAATCGGGAAATTATAATTTAATATTTTTCCGAGATAGGAAAAATATTAAATTATAGGAATTTTTTTGTATTTTGGATGTATGTGCTGTCTCTTAACCATCACCGTGAGCTATGAGTTCAGTTTGAAGTGTGGCCTTGCTTGGTGTCAAATTATTATGACTATAAGATATAGATAACCTTCTCCTACACAATTTAATCTCCTGCCACCTGTACAGTTTATAACATTAAAGTTCATAGCACTGGTTCATGGAAAGTGGGACTGCAATGACCAGAAGCAAGGTTACAGCAGCAGACCACACGATAGCATTCTACCAGGTTGGGTCAAACTTTGACAGCCTACATCTGAGGTCATGCCATCGAAATCTAAAGAGGCTTTCAGCTTTTTAATTCGTAGAGTATACTCTCCAAGGGCCCTTCCACACAGCCCTGTATCTCAGAATATCAAGGCAGAAAATCCCACATTATCTGAGTGTGGACTCAGAAAACCCAGTTCAAAGCAGATATTGTGGGATTTTTTGTCTTGATATTGTGGATATAGGGCTGTGTGGAAGGGCCCTAAGAGATTCCACCTGAATATTAGGAAGAATTACCTGATGGTAAGAGCTGTTCAACAGTGACATATTCTGCCACATACCCCTTCTATATTGTCAGAAAAAAATCCAGACAATCTGCTTTGAACTGGATTATATGTCACTGGACTCATATAATCCAGTTCAAAGCAGATAATGTGGATTATCTACATTGATAACATGAGCTTTTAAGATTGTCAGGGGCTGCTGTGATTTTATACCAGGCCATGGACAAACTTGGACCCTCCAGGGACCTCATCATAATAGAGCAGTGGTTCTCAACCTGTGGATATCCAGGTGCTTTGGCCTATAACTCCCAGAATCCCAGCCATTGGGGACCAGGAGTTTACCAGGAGTGGAAGGGCCAAAACATCTGGGGTCCCACAGGTTGAAAATCACTGCACAAAAGAATGAATCCAGTTAAAATCTGGTTGCAAAAGTCTGGGGTTTGTAGTTTAGGGAGAAGCCATTAACAGCCTCACTAAACCATGAACCCCAGAATTTTGCAGGAGGTAGAAACCGGATTTTAAAGTGGATTCATTCTCTAGTGCAGGCCTGGGCAAACTTCGGCCCTCCAGGTGTTTTGGACTCCAACTCCCACAATTCCTAACAGCCTACCGGCTGTTGGGAGTCCAAAACACCTGGAGGGCCGAAGTTTGCCCAGGCCTGCTCTAGTGTGATGAAGTGACAGGTGTTTTGGACTTCAACTCCCACAGTTCCTAACAGCCGGTAAGTAGTTCAGAATTGTGGGAGCTGAACTCCAAAACAACTGAAGGGCTCAAGTTTGCCCTTGCCTGTTTTATGTTTTTAATTATGTTTAATACTTGTATATTTGAAGTTGTATTGCAATGCTTTTAGTTGTGAACCGCTTTGAGTTTCCTAATGGAGAAAAAAAGGGGATTTAAACATAAAAATAATAATAGAGAAACGCATATAGCTACAACCTTGATGGGGTTACACTCCCCCTGAAGGTGCAGGTTCACAGTTTGGGAGTGATCCTGGACTCATCGCTGAGCCTGGAACCCCAGGGTTCGGCAGTGGCCAGGAGAGCTTTTTCACAGTTAAAAGTTGTGCGCTAGTTGCACCCGTACCTTGGGAAGTCTGAGTTGGCCACGGTGGTCCACGCTCTGGTTACATCCCAAATATACTACTGCAACGCACTCTACGTGGGGTTGCCTTTGAAGACTGCCCGGAAGCTCCAACTAATCCAACGCTCGGCAGCCAGGTTGCTCACCGGAGCGGGGTACAGGGAACGTGCAATGGCCTTGCTATGCCAGCTCCACTGGCTGACTATTAGCTTCCGAGCACAAGTCAAAGTGCTAGCTTTGGCCTATAAAGCCCTGAACAGTTCTGGCCCAGTTTACTTGTCCGAACGTATCCCCCGCTACGATCCACCTAGGACAGGGGTGCTTATTAGGTAGATCACGTAGGGCGTCCTGGTAGATTGCAGGCAGGGCGGGAGGAAGGCTCAGTCCCGCCCCGCAGGCTCCCGCTGCCGCCCAGGTGCAGAAGGAGGTTGGACTGGATGGCCCTTGGAGGTCTCCTCCTATTCTAGGAACCCATTGTTATTATTATTATCAGAGGCTGAATGGCCATCTGTGAGGAATGCTTTGATTGTGTTTTTCCCTTATGGCAGAAGGAGGTTGGACTGGATGGCCCTTGGAGGTCTCCTTCTACTCTGGGAACCTACTGTTGTTGTTTTTTATTAGTAGTAGTAGTAGTAGCAGCAGAGGCTGAATGAATATTATCATCATTATTATGATGAATAAATTCAGGGGCTTATTATACTCACATTTGGTTGAATTCAGTCTTAAAATATATTATGTGGCTCTCACTGAAATAAAATTTCCAAATATTTTGCTTGTATGGCTCGCTGAGTAGTGGGTAGGTAGATCCTTTTGACTTGGTTGTTTTAGAAGTAGCTCGCATGCTGAAAAAGTGTGAGCACCCCTGACCTAGGACCCTAAGATCATTTGTGGAGGCCCTGCTCGTTGTCCCCCCCCCCCATCATCGCAATCCCGTTTGGAGGGGGACAAGGGACAGGGCCTTTTCTGTGGTGGCCCCTCGGCTAAGGGTGGAATTCCATCCCAAGCAAAATTAGATCAGACCTTTGCAGATTAGGCTGGCCTGACGGCTTTAGTGGACTTGATGGACTTTTAGGAGAGGCCTGGGCAAGCTTGGGCCCTCCAGGTGTTTTGGACTCCAACTCCCACCATTCCTAACAGCCTACCGGCTGTTAGGAATGGTGGGAGTTGGAGTCCAAAACACCTGGAGGGCCAAAGTTTGCCCAGGCCTGTTTCAGGACGGTGACTTTAATCGGCGACTGTTTTGACTGATGGAATGTTTTTATATTGCATTTATTTTATTTAAATTGTGTATTTATGCATTTGGTCGTGGGCCCCATGGTGTGCCTGTTGTTAGCCGCCCTGAGTCCTCGAGAAAGGGCGGGATACAAAGGTCCGAAATGAAGGAATAAACAGCTTTGCCCAAACCAAAGATGGAGGCTGCTATGAGGAGGAACAGAGGCTGGTTCCCAAAACAAAGATGGCGGAGCCAGCACCGCTCTGAATACGAACATTCGATGCCACTGTGGTCAGTCCTGACTTAGGGCAAGAGCCAAGCTTTGCCCGGCTCAAAGATGGCCGCCGCTGTGATTCCGAACCGAGGCTCTGCCCGGCTCAAAAATGGCCGCGCCGAAGACGTCACTCCCCATTCCAAGATGGCGGGCGGGCGGCCGTCGGCGTGAGGTGAGGTTTGCCTGCGTCACGTGACGGGCAGGACGGGGGTGTGTATCTCCCCGCCGAGTGAGTGAGTGAGTGTCCCGGCGGAAGAGTGGAGGGAGTCGGCTGAAAGGTCGCCGCTGGGGGAAAGCAGGCAGCAGGCGGCGGCGCGGCCTGGCCTGGCGCTGAGGGACCGGAGCGGCACGCCAGTCACGACGGACACCGCCGGAGCCAACGCGGCGGCCGGGGCGCAGCCACCCTCGCTGCCTCCGCCGCCGCCTCCGCCCAGGATGTCTCGCCGAAAGGTAGGCCTCGCCAAGCGCCTTCGTCTCCTTCGCCCGCTTAGACCGCCAGGCTCGAAAACCAGTCAAAAACGTAGGCCTTCAAGCCCCTGCTTCGCCTCGCGGCCTGATTGGCTCCCTCTGCCTCCCGCCGCCGCTTGAATGGCTGCCTTCGCCATCACTTAAGGGAAGCCCCGCCCTCGACGGTTATTTGTTTCCCTCCTCCCTTCGGGTGGTTGTTGTGTCCCGCCTCCTCCCCGCCCTGATAGGCTCCCTTGCCGCCCTCTCATTGGCTGGCCTCCCTATCACTTCCTACTGGCGCGGTTTTCTTCTCCCCGCCCCCTTCCTCGCTTCTGACTTGGCTGTACGCATTGGAAGCGGGTCTTGAGGAAAGGCGCCGATTGGCTGGGCCTTTCCTTTCTCGCCATTGGATGACAGGCAACCGAACGCCCGCCTCCTTGCTGTTCTGATTGGCGGAGGAGGAAAATGCCTGAGATGGTTCAAAACAGAGCAAGCAAGATGGCCCAGGCAGTGTAATGATTACATATGGCTATGCTCTTGCATTTTTTTTTCAACACTGAGCCATTTTAACTACAGGATAAACACAAAAAGGCATTTTTTTTTAATTTGCTTAATCTAATTAAGGCCTCTTCTACATAGCTGTATTGAACTGGAGTATATGCCAGTGTGGACTTGGATAACCCAGTTCAAAACAGATATTGTGGGATTTTCTTGCTAATTTGGATTATATAGCTGTGTAGACTCGGGGTCTTTCCAGACAGGCCCTATATCCCAGCAGCTGATCCCAGGTTTTATGTTTATCCCAGATTATCTGGCAATGCAAACTCATATAGTCCAGTTTAAAGCAGAAAACCTGGGATCAGATCCTGGGCTATAAGGCCTGTCTGGAAAGGCCCTGAGTCCACACAGCCATATAACCCAAAATAGCAAGAACATCCCACAATATCTGTTTTGAACTGGGTTATCCAAGTCCACACTGGCATATATTCCAGTTCAAAGCAGATTTTGTGGGATTTCCAGCCTTGATATTCTGGGTTATATGGCTGTTTGGAAGGGCCCTTAGATCAGGGGTGCTCACACTTTTTAAGCATGCGAGCTACCTATAAAACAACCAAGTCAAAATGATCTGCCTACCCATTACAAAAATGTGAAACATATAACACAATATCTGCTTTGAACTGGGTTTTCTGAGTCCACACTGCCATATAATCTGATTCAAAGCAGATAACATGGGGTTTTATTCAACTGTGTGGAAAGGACCTCAGATAACCCAGGGCCGGCAGCACTACTAATAATAGTAACAACAACAACAGGTTCTTAGAGTAGAAGGAGACCTCCAAGGGCCATCCAGTCCAACCTTCTTCTGCCATAAGGGAAAAACACAATCAAAGCATTCCTCACAGATGGCCATTCAGCCTCTGATAATAATAACAACAATGGGTTCCTAAAATAGGAGGAGACCTCCAAGGACCATCCAGTCCAACCTCCTTCTGCACCTGGGCGGCGTTGGGAGCCTGTGGGGCAGGACTGAGCATTCCTTCAGCCCTGCCTGCGATCTACCAGGACGCCCTACGCGATCTACCAGTAGATCGCGATCTACCTAATAAGCACTCCTGCCTTAGATAATCCAGTTCAAAGCAGATATTGTGGATTATCTGCTTTGATACTCTGGATTATTTTATTTATTTATTTCTATCCTGCTTTTCTCCCAGGCAAACAGACATGTAACAAAAAACACAACAGAGCATAAAATAAGCATAATCACACCATGAACATCAAATAAGAAATTATAAAACTGACTATGACATAATAAATAGGTAATATAACACAGTTTAAACATTCAATAAATTTAAATGATTATATGGCTCTTAGGGAATTCCGTTTCATGGGAAAGAGATTTATACAATGGCTGGGTTGAGTTTTCATTTTAGTTTCATACAGCAAAAAGATCCTCTGATACATTGAAACTTGATGATATTTTGTTACCTTGTTATTGTGTCATTTCCACTCTAAGGTGACTCAATTACAGGGGTTTCTTGGCGAGATTTGTCCAGGAGTTGTTAACCATTGTCTTCCCATGAGGCTGAAAGATATTTCAAAGGATTTTGATATAAAATCACACAAGGCATATTTCCCAGGGCCCTTACACACAGCCCTATATCCCAGAATATCAAAATAGAAAATCCCACATTATCTGAATGTGGACTCAGATAACTCAGTTTAAAGCAGATACTGTGAGATTTTTTGCCTTAATATTCTGGGATATAGGGCTGTGTGGAAGGCCCCCTTGACACCAGTTGAGACATGGAAGAATGCATGGAAGATCAATTTGTCAATTGAAATAAACCGCTCATGTCTATGACAGAGTATGAAAATCTTATTGAAATTCATTGTCGTCATCATAGGTGATCCCTCATGGCTGGTATGATTGTCTTCCATGGGCAGAGTTTTGCTGTGGGCCTGTAAGTGACTGTAGAGAATTACTCTAGATCCACATGGACTTTCACATCGAGAACATATATTTCCAAATGGAAGGTGGTCCCGACAAGGTTTTGCTTGATGCGCCTTCCTTTTGGCTCATTTCTCCCATTTGTCCTCTGTTCATGTCTCTTTGAAATCCACAGCATGTAACAGCTGATATCCAGTGAGAACACTCAAGTGCCAGGCTTTACCAACTCTTGGTGTTTATTCCACATTTTAAAGCTCATCTCTAAATCTCTAAGTCTGTCAACATTCCCCTTTCCATTCTTGAACTGAGAGTAAAGTAACTTCTTTGGGAGATGGTGATTGGGCATTCGGACAACACAGCCACTTCAGCGAAGTTGATGGTGGAGGATCATCTCTTCAGTACTGGCGGTCTTTGCTTCCAGAATGCTGACATTTGTCCGCCTGTCTTCCAAAGAGATTTCCAGCATTTTACAGAGGCAACGCTGATGGAATTGTGCCAGAAGTTGAGAGTGACATTTGTAGACGTTCCATGTTTCACATGTGTACAACAGAGTTGGAAGTACAGTGGCTTTATATGAGGGTTGAATGAAAAGTAATGCCTGCACCTTTGTAACTCCTCAACAGATGGCAGTACTGGTATGATGCAGGTACTAGTTTGTTCAGTAGACTCTCCTCTACAGTTCCATTTTGGCGGGAAGCCTTAGCATTGAACGGTTGTGTTGTTAAAGAGCAAAGTATGGAACCCTGCGCAGACAGTCAGTCAATGCGACTTAAGCAACGTGCAGTCATTGAATTCTTGACAGCAGAAGGTCTCACCCCAAAGGAGATTCATCAGAGAATGCAAGCTGTTTATGGTGATTGTGTTGATGTGAGTACTGTGCATCGTTGAGCGAGTAAGTTTAAATATGTTGAGGTGGGAACATCTGACTTGCGTGACAGACAGAGTTGGGCGTCCTGTGACAGCAACCACTCAGTTTCACAAGCAAAAGGTTGACAGATTGATTCAGGACGATCGTCGTATCACTCAGAAAGAAATTTCTGATCCTCAAACAGGGCTTCATTTGAAAAAATGCTGCACTTGCAAAGCTTGGACGGTGTATTTTGGCATCAATGTCAACTTTTGTGAAGAGATGGCTAAATTCAGTGTAATTCCCAGTTTAGTGAATCTGTACTACTGAATGAATTTTGGGTAGGATTGGTAGCCAGAAAGACTATCCAAGCTCTGTGTCTTCCTGTCGATGTGAATCAGGCTTTTCAGTGTATGTTTACATCAAAAACAAATACAGAAGGAAGTTGGATGCAACCCCAGATCTTCAAGTTTAGTTGTTGGACATAAAGACCAATTACAAAACTATTTTTAGTACAAACATGAAACAATCTCATTCATAAAATAATCCCATATTCTCTTGTAACGAAATAAAGGTTTAAAGTATTTCCAAACCTTCTGTATTATCCAAAAAACGCTGTGGGTTCACAAGGTAAAAGTCAAGGATAGAATTAGTGTACCACGAGAGGTGGGGAAATGCCTTCTGAAGGGTTCCATGGCAGAAGATGTTTGGAAACTTCTGTTCTAAATCCACAGCTGCCAAATATTCTTTTGGAGATTATAATTTCAGTGTCCTGGTTCATATACATAGTTCCTACTGGGAGAAATAGGATATTTTTCTTAAATAGCTTGATTGGGCAGTAACATTTGTTTTTGAATTATAAAGTGGTGAATCAGAGGCACAACACATTTTTATTCTGCTGCTGTGTATTAAGTATACAGGCATTGTTGGAAAGAATTCTAAACATTTGGATCTTTCAGTTCTTGCAGTGCATCTTTAAAGTATGTATTTATCTTACTAATGATTTGCTTTTACATGTGCTGGGGCTTGTCAAATCTGTATCTGTTTAGCATTAACATTGCTGCAAGAGTAAATTCTCTCAGACTGCTCCTTAAAGTCCTCTTTAACGCTTTGAATTCCCCTTAGCTTTTTCTTCCTTCCCTACCACCTGTTACTCAAGTTGTGTCACGGCACAAAGTATAATTGTAAACATTATCTAATTGTATAACTTAATATGCTTATGATCGCAGTTCTTCTTTTGGGTGCATCAACACTGTTTGGTACCACTTTTAATTGTCATGGCTCAGTTCTATCGAATTGTGGGAGTTGTAGTTTTTATAAGGTCTGTAGTTTAGTCTTTTCTGCCAAAGAGTATTGGTGCTTTATCAAACTAGAAATCCAATGATTCTGTAGCATTGAGCCATGGCAGTTAAAGTAGTGTCAAATGCATTAATTCTACAATGTAGATCCACTATTAGAAAGGATGTTTCCTATACATTGATCTGGTTAGGAAGCTGTGGGTCAAGTGGCCCTTTATTCTCAGTTTGATGGTGATTATTAAATCAGCATTGATAACTGTCCCAGAAGAAATTGTTTCAGGTTTCTGGTAAACTAGACTGTATGACATATAGATTAAGGTGTTTGCTGTGTGTCTGTGAAGACAATTTTAAATGCTAGCTTTTATTTGAACTTGAGTGGTGAAGGAACCACTGTGATGATCACATGGCTGTCACTGTGTCAATCCTATCTCAAATCCCACATTTGCTCTTAAGGTATTATTGCTCCCAGGATTCCCACTGGCAATACTTCCTCTATGAAAACAAGGCGGGGTTGTTTTTGCTCGTACACTCTGAGACCTGACCAACAAGAAAGAAAAATGTTACAGGTTTTGCACAGAGGCATATCAAACAACACAATGTATTAGAATGACATAAAGCTCAATAAGATTTCTATAATAAGTTAAAACACTTTCTATCCATTTACCCACATAGAGGACATTAAATCAGCAACAAAGACAGGAGGCGCTATGTTCAGACGAGTCTGTGTATATACCTTTTCATATTCAAAATCAGTAATAATCTGTAATAATGCATTAGTAAAATAGAATGAGAAGATTGGGAGTGATAAATTCACTAAGAATAGATGATCTCATGGCACTTAGTCGTCCCACATGTATTCAAATAGTAATATCTTGCAGTTGTTGTTTAATTGAGAGTTTGGCATTGGTAAAACGAAGACTTCTTATGCATGATTGAGAAAACCCCAGAATAGCCACTAAATGATACAGAACTTTTTTGTGAGTTGTGTGGCACCTCACTGGTGAAATCAGCATACAGTATATACATATGCATGCATACATATGAGAGAGAGAGAGAGAGAGAGAGACTTTTTGCCTCGGGGGCACAAACATATGTGGCTCCAGTTTCCCTTTATTTTAATATACAGTTAATCTGTTAACTGTACAGCACCGTCTACCCTCACACTCTCTTTGTTGTCTTTTTGGAACTTGATTCCTTTTTCTCTCTGACTTTTGAATCCTAACCCTGTTCTCTTTTCCTCACACATCATTCTAACAACACCTCCTACTCACACTCTGTTAGCTTTTCATCATCCATATACAAACACATTCCACTGACTTTCCACATTCATGATTTAGTCTTCAGGCATATACTTTGAATCATACTTATAATCTAATATCACAGTATGTGTGCAGTGAGTTACTGAAAACTGCATTATAATCTATGTAACGTTAGCAGGGTCTCAACCCTGTTTGTGTGGGTGGCTATGAAACAGTGTAATGCTTAGAAATGCTGTTTTCCTAAGAAACAGGGTTGTACATAGTTCCTTGCATAGAGAGCTGATGATCATTTGGTGCAATACGATGAAACAACTTTCTGGATTTTTTGGATTTCAGTTCTCAGAAGTCCAGTTGCCATGATCAGTGTAGGAATTGTGAGGACTAAAATTGAAAACAGCTGGAAGTTCAAGACTCTTTGTCAGTGGTTTCCGATTGACTATATGAAACAAATAAATTTGAGAACTGTTGCCTTGAGATCTGACTTACAATTCCCATCAGATTGATGGTGGAGGATTGTGAGGGTCTTAAAATACCTGCAGGCCTTAGTTACTTATCTGTGCATTGAGGCACGGAGATACCTTCCTTAAAAATGTTGACTAGGGGAATATGTGAGATGAATTGCAGGACAGAGAAATTAAACTTTACATTGGCTTTAGATAGTTTTGTTTATTTGTTTGTTTGTTATTTACCATATTTATACCCGGTCCTTCTCACCCCGAAGAGGACTCAGAACGGCCTTACAATAGGCAGCAATTTGATGCCACATAAAACAAACATGTAATAAAATACACATATATATTAAAACATAAAATGAAAAGGCCTATATAAATCTCGGAAGTTCTCAGTGGCATTTAAGAGAATGTGCTACTCTTGTGGGATTTCTGGCAGTTTTGAGATTTTAATCTTGAAAAATATTGCTGACTTGACCTAATACATCCGCTCTTTTTCCATATACTACTGCAATTCTTCAAAATCCATCAATTCGTTTAATTTATACCCAAGTTTTATACCAGCATGGAAATGAGAGTTCCCATTTAACAGTATACGTACAAAGCCTCAACATCAAGACCTGATAGACAAATGCTGGCATGCACGGATACTCACCAAAGGTTTAGACTAAGAATCTCTCTCCTCCCAAACACTGTAAAATTATAATCAGAGTTTGATGCACTGCAAGGAAATCATACTTTTACTCTAAGGTGTTTGTGTTTTGTTGATGGGTGAATATGGTGAGCCTTGAGGAACTGATTCTAGGCAAATAATTAATTTGCCTTTTTCTTTTATGTCTTTGGTCTTTCAGAGAAATGCAGGCAGCAGTTCTGATGGGACTGAGGACTCCGATTTCTCTACGGACCCAGAGCATACAGACAGTTCGGAAAGTGATGGCACTTTACGCCAGTCGGCACGTGTGACCCGCTCTTCTGCGAGACTCAGCCAGAGTTCGCAAGGTAGATCTGCAAGTGCCTTCATCATAATTCAACTCTGTATATTATAGTATTAATATACAGGTTACACATACTGTAGTTAATACAGCCTCTGGTTGTGCAGTTATTTTTTTACAAAAGATTTTAATGCCTCCCACGCATTCTCAAGAAGAAAATCCTGACTATATTCAAGCTCTCACTGTTAGAACCAGTATTAATGTGGGAAAGGCTTTAAGTGTTGAAATGATACATTCACAAATGAAACTTTGTGCTTATCCCTGTTATAACATTAGATTCCAGTCCAGTTCGAAATCCCCCATCATTTGGAGGAGAGGAACCTGTTTATTCTACTCGGAGAGTAACCCGCAGCCAACAACAGCCCACACCCGTGACTCCCAAAAAATATCCGCTTCGGCAAACCCGGTCATCTGGATCAGAAACAGAGCAAGTGGTGGACTTTTCAGACAGAGGTTGGTGAACTGGACACAGAGAGTGGGGAGCCAGAGTCAGTAGAATCATACTGTTCTTCATTAGACTTCTGATACAGAATACTTCCTTGGGGAATAGAAACGTATCTGGGACTTCCTTTGAAATCTAAGTAGCTCTGTTGATCAAACATGGTTGAATCACCTGTTTGCCTCTCATTTCTTCTTTTTGGTTGAGTTTACCCTCAAAATTTTTGGAGCTCAGTAATGAATCTTTAGTACTGTGTTACATTTTAGGTCTAGTCTTAACATCTACAAATGAATTCCTTGTAGAAGTTCCTTCTTCTCATGATTTCAAGTTTATTATCACAGCCTTTATATAATCTCCTAATGTCACAGACACTAAAAATGCGGCCGACCATGATGAGTCTCCACCCCGCACGCCAACCGGGAATGCCCCATCGTCAGAATCTGACATCGATATCTCCAGCCCCAACATGTCTCACGATGAGAGCATTGCCAAGGATATGTCTATGAAGGATTCTGGAAGTGATCTGTCCCATCGTCCCAAACGCCGTCGCTTCCATGAAAGCTATAATTTCAACATGAAATGTCCCACCCCTGGCTGCAATTCTTTAGGTATGGTAGAATTTCTTGTAATATGTGAAAAAGTGCCCATTTTTAGAATCTCTTGTTTGAATTTGTTGCCTGAGCCTAAATATGATATGATACATATTCTTTCCTTAGGACATCTGACTGGAAAACATGAAAGACACTTTGCCATATCTGGATGTCCGCTCTATCATAACCTTTCAGCGGATGAATGCAAGGTAATAGCTTCTCTTAAAATGTGTGAAAAGAAGAGAAAGAAGTTGGAAGAAATTGAAAGAGGAAAGAGGGAAATGGAAAAGTTTCAGCACACTTTACCTGCTCAACACTATAGATCGGACTTTCCTAAACTGTGTGTTGTGACACTTTAAGGTGTCTGCTGCAGTGTGTAGGTGTGTCGCATGAACATAACAAGAAACATTTGAGTCTCTATGAACTAAACAATAAATAACATTTTAAAATATATAAATGCAAAGTGTTCATGAGATTCGCTTTGTCCCTAATTATTTCATTACTACAATTTATGTTTGTCTCCATATCTCTTATCAGGGGTTGATATTTATTTATTTAAAGCATTTATATTCCGCCCTTCTCACCCTGAAGGGAACTCAGGGCGGAGCACAACATATAAGTGGCAAACATTAAATGCCGGGACACAAATATAAAACATATAATAACATTAAAATCACTTATCTTGACGTTAAACTCCTCTGTTTAAAACAGGCATGGGCAAACTTCGGCCCTCCAGGTGTTTTGGACTTCAACTCCCACAATTCCTAACAGCTTACCGGCTGTTTATGTTTGTCTCCATATCTCTTATCAGGGGTTGATATTTATTTATTTAAAGCATTTATATTCCGCCCTTCTCACCTTGAAGGGGACTAACCGGCTGTTAGGAATTGTGGGAGTTGAAGTTCAAAACACCTGGAGGGCCGAAGTTTGCCCGTGCCTGGTTTAAAACTTTCTCAGACAGTTAGTTTATTAATAAAATTGAATTACTGAGTCACAAAATAATGCAAGTTTAAAAGCTGTGTCACCAACATGACATTTTTGGAAAGCTTTGCTGTAGATCTACTCCCTTTTCAATGCAACTATGTAGTTTGTATTGTCAAAGGCTTTCATGGCTGGAATCACTGGGTTATGGTGAGTTTTCCAGGCTGTATGGCCATTTTCCAGAAGGAGGCCACAGTTGCCTGCTCCAGTGCAGAACCTGAATTTGGGAAGGAGGAAATGAGATGGTAAACCTGACTATGATATGCAAAGAAGTGTCTTTGTTTTTTTTCACACAAAAAAGTCATATTAAGATCAAAACAGGGAAGCCTTTGGAGTAGAACCCACACCAGAAATGCCACAGAGGTGTTCCTTAACAGCTTGCCTGTAAAAATAGAGAAGCATCAAATGCATTGTAAGCCATTTACTGTATTCTCCCAAGCCTCAAAATCTAGTTGTGGTTGTAAGGCGTGCACGGGCTGGAGGAGGAGCCCAACCCAAGTGAAACCACTCACTTTCTGATTCTCAGGGGGTCTTGGTTTTTATCAGTGGAAAAACCTTCAAATGGGGAAGGATCTTCTGTTGTCAGGCACACCTGACCCTCTAGAAAGAGTGTTGTATAGACCAATAGCCTGACTCCCAAGTGGGATGAGCAATCCTTTGGAGTTTTATTGCTGGCAAGGAAGGGGTAAGCAGGTTTTTTTAATAGCCGATGATTATGCCACTGTTGGCCATCTTTTTGCTTGGAAGACCTTTTCACTGGCCTCTGGAAAACACCAGATTGTGACCCCTGTCGAATTTACACTCTATGAACCTCTTAGTTCTCTCAGTGTCTCCTAGCTTGTTAGAAGAAAGTGGATGGGATACTGACTCTGTCTATTAATGACAATTCCTGGTGCCTTGCCTTTAACATACATTCCTCTGCAGTGAAAAACTTTATCAGAATCAGTCATAATTCTTGCAGTTCCCATGTCGCTGGCATTGCACAATACCAGCTATGCTATTTGAGAATCCATTTGATTCATTTACCAACTGGATATCTATTATATATCACTTTGAATAGTGGGCCAGATTTCCAGGCAGTTAGCTGGGGCTCTGATCTACAGAGCTCATCCTAATCAGACTATTGTGAATCAAGGTGTTATGGACTCAAAATACAGTGCTCCCTCACTTGCTGGGGTTAGGTTCCAGGACCTCCCGCAATAAGTGAAAAACTGTGATGTAGTGATGCTTTATTTATTTTAATATTTATACATTATTTTAGTAGTTATACACTATTTTAAGTCTTTATACACTTAAAATAAAGTGAAGGAAAGGCCCTTCAAGGTTGGAGGGAGGACTGAGGAGGGAAAGCGCTTCGGAGAGTGGCTGCAAAACCCCACAAAACATAAAAATACCATGATATATATTTTAAATTAATATTTTTTTGAAATCCGCAAAACAGCGAGTCTGCAATAAGCGAACCACGAAGTAGCAAGGGAACACTGTATTTCTATTCCTACCAGCAAGACCTAGAGATGTCCATGTTCAGAGTCAACTGTGCCTTTACTTTACTTTATGCCTTTTGACTAGAGGTTGTTTCCTGTATCTGAACAAGAACTTGTATGTTGTAGGAAGGAAGGGATTTATATGTTTTCTTTCTGGATTGTAAGGTAAGAGCCCAGAGTCGGGACAAGCAAGTTGAGGACAGGATGCTGTCTCATCGACAAGATGACAATAATAGACATGCCACCAGACATCAGGTAATCTATTCTAAGTTTTTTTTAATTAAAAAAACCCACATTTTTTCACTATGGGAAATCTAAACTGTTTCCAGTCCTGAATATGTCTTTGACTTATGTTTGATAGCATCATAACCATATTCGTGTAGAAATGAGTCCATCTGTATGTATCGCTACCTGAAGTAGTGGCCTAAACCTTTGAACAATTGTGTTGTCTCAGTTTTAGAAAAAACAAGCAATGGATATATGCACTTGCTTCCAAAATCACTAGATAAACTGACATTCTGTATGCATGGATTTAATCATCCATAATTTGAAAATATCCCCCCTCCCCAATCTAAAAAAATATTTTGATTTTCCCATTTGATATAAGTGACACCAATTTACTACACCAGTGTACACAGTGGGGCTTGAGCATCCATGGATCTTGGTATCTATGGGGAGTTATGGATACCAACCCTAGTGATATCAAGAGTGTGCTGTATTCCATTGTAGACTCTGGATATGATCTCCTAGTAGTTCCAAGAGAAGGCATTTTTGTTTTCTACCTGCCCACTCCTGTTAGAACAAATGAGACCACTCCCAGAGTTCATTTCTCAGGTTTGGGCAAGTAAGATGGGGATTTCGATAAGATTTGAACTGTCTGAGCTTCTCCTTTTTTACACAACTGTTTCTGTTTCCGATTCCCTTCGCAGGCACCAACTGAAAGACAATTAAGGTACAAAGAGAAAGTAGCAGAGATGAGAAAGAAGAGGAATGCAGGGCTGACAAAGGAGCAGAAGGAAAAATACATGGTATTCAAATGTCTTTATCTTCCACGTGAAGTGGGGTATGAAAGGCAGAATAAGGCATCACTCAGTGGGGATTATGAGACACTCAAAACTATTATTGGGCTGCAACTCACATGTTCTGTTGTCATAATAAGTATGGGCAAGGGTTCATGGGAGTTGCAGTCCAGCAACTTTGAGAGGCTCCCTATGCTTTTTGCCCTTGCCTCATTGTAGTGTTTCCACATCCTATACTAGGGTCCAAATTTGTGTAACATTGGTTTAGAATTAAAATAAGAACTGCATTGATTGAATTTGTGCTTGTAACACACATGTTCAAACTGTGGTTGGAACAGGTTATCTAGAATCAATATATGGATCCTAGCCTTACAGTGTGTCTTCAGTTTTCATACATAAAATGAATGCATATCCTTCCTATACCCTGTGGGAAATTATAGAGTCGGAGGTGGCCTTGAAAGGTACCTAGTCCAAGTTCCTGCTTAGTGCAGAAAATCCAGAATTACAGCATCCCCAATATATGGCTGTCTACACTCTGAAGTGTCCCAAGCTGTCTATGCTCTGCTTGAAATCCAGTATAAGAGAGCTAACTCTTCTACGTAATTGATTTCATTGGCATTCTTTCCATTAAGCATTTTCTCCAAGAGTATAAGCGAAATCTATAGAATCCAGAGAGTGGGGTGAGCTCCAGCTTCTCATGCAGACATGCGAGAAGCCTCCCACAGGGTGGTCGAACATCAGGGCGTCCCCTGGGCAATGTCCTTGCAGATGGCCAATTCTCTTACACCAGAAGCGACTGCAGTTTCTCAAGTTGCTCCTGACATGAAAAAATATAAATCTATCTACATATTATTCTGTCCTGCAAGCAGCAGATCAAGTCTTTGATGTCTTTGATGTGATGGCTCTTCCTGTATTTGAACAGCGTTTGCTCAGTGCTTTGCAAGTTAACCATGTCAAATTTATTTTCTTATCCTGATGCTAAGCAGGGTCAGCCCTTGTTAGTACTTGGATGGGAGGCCACCAATAAATACCAAGTGCTGTAGGTCAGGGCTGTCCAACTGGCGGCCCCCGGGCTGTATGCGGCCCCCGGGCTGTATACAGCCCCCAAGCCCCTTCCCCACGGCCCCCTACCCTCCTGCAAGATATCTGCTTTTTAAGATTAAAAAATGTTTTTTAAAATATTTTTTTGAATATTTTTTTGGAATATTTTTTGGAATATTTTTTATTTATTTTTTTTCGCGGCCGGGGGGGGGGGTGAGGTGCGGGGCAGGGAAGAGGAGCAGGCTCTCTTCCTCCTCCTCCTCCCCTCCCTCCCCCCCCCTCTCTCCCTCCCTCCTTCTTTCTCTCTTTCCCCCTTTCATTCCTTCCCCCTTCCACCACCTGAAGGAAAGAGGGAAGGAGAGAGAGAGTGCACGAGTGAGAGGGGGCGTGGCCAGAGCGAAAAAGGGCGGGGCCGAGTTCGGAGCACGGGGGTGCTCATCCATTCCCTTTCCGGCTTCCTCCTCTTCTGAGTCTTCGTGCCAAGTTTGGTCCTGATCCATCATTATTTGAGTCCACAGTGCTCTCTGGATGGAGGAGAACTACAACTCCCAAACTCAAGGTTCAGTACTTTCTGTTGCTCTCATGAGAGTTTAGGTTTGATTCAACATGGCTGAGGAATGCTTTGATTGTGTTTTCCCCTTATGGCAGAAGGAGGTAGGACTGGATGGCCCTTGGAGCTCTCATCTTCTAGGAACCCATGGTGTATTATTATTCTTATTATCATCATCAGAGGCTGAATGGTCAGCTGGGAGGAATGCTTGGATTGTGTTTTCCCTTATGGCAGAAGGACTGGACTGGATGGCCCTTGGAGGTCTCCTATTCTAGGAACCCATTGTAATTATTATTATTATTATTATTATCATCATCATCAGAGGCTGAATGGCCATCTGTGAGGAATGCTTTGATTGTGTTTTCCCTTATGGCAGAAGGAGGTGGACTGGATGGCCCTTGGAGGTCTCCTATTCTAGGAACCCATTGTAATTATTATTATTATTATTATCATCATCATCAGAGGCTGAATGGCCATCTGTGAGGAATGCTTTGATTGTGTTTTCCCCTTATGGCAGAAGGAGGTAGGACTGGATGGCCCTTGGAGGTCTCCTATTCTAGGAACCCATTGTAATTATTATTATTATTATTATTATTATCATCAGAGGCTGAATGGCCATCTGTGAGGAATGCTTTGATTGTGTTGTCCCCTTATGGCAGAAGGAGATTGGACTGGATGGCCCTTGGAGGTCTCCTATTCTAGGAACCCATTGTAATTATTATTATTATTATTATTATTATTATTATTATCATCAGAGGCTGAATGGCCATCTGTGAGGAATGCTTTGATTGTGTTGTCCCCTTATGGCAGAAGGAGGTAGGACTGGATGGCCCTTGGAGGTCTCCTATTCTAGGAACCCATTGTAATTAATATTATTATTATCATCATCAGAGGCTGAATGGTCATCTGTGAGGAATGCTTTGATTGTATTTTCCCCTTATGGCAGAAGGAGATTGGACTGGATGGCCCTGGATGGCCCTTGGAGGTCTCCTACTCCAGGAACCTGTTGTTGTTTATTATTATTATTATTATTATTATTATTAGAGGCAGAATGAATATTATGCCTTATCATTCAGGGTTATAGGCCTGTGTGGAAGGGCCCTGGCTTCTTATTTGACTTCCTTTCCACACATCTGAATAAAATCCCATGTTATTTGCTTTAAACCAGATTATATGAGTGTGGACTCCGATAATCCAGTTCAAAGCAGGTATTCTGGGTTATATGGCTGTGTGGAAGGGCCCTGAGTCCACACTGCAATATAATCCAGTTCAAAGCAGGTTTTGTGGGTTTTCCTGCCTGGATATTCTGAGTTATATGGCTGTGTGAAGGGCCCTGAGTCCACACTGCAATATAATCCAGTTCAAAGCAGGGACTGGGACTTGAGACTGGGATTTTGGTGTTCATCTCTATCTCCAAGTCAAAGCCCGGTGTCCTCCACAGACACCTCAAGGCGGGGAGGGGGCGGAGCCGGGGGGGCGGGGCAGGGGTGGAGCCAGGGAGGGCGGAGCCTGGGCGGAGCCAGGGAGGGGCGGAGCTGGGGTGGAGCCGGGGAGGGGGCAGAGCCAGGGCAGAGGCAGACCCTTCGGCCCCCCAGGTCATCAGTAACTGGAATTCCGGCCACAGGTCCGGTAGAAGTTGGACAGCCCTGCTGTAGGTCATACAGTATTTCAGAGGACTGAACTGACACAACTACCTCTTGAGTATTTCTTGCCTAAGAAAGCCCTATGCAATTCATGTGGTCACTGTAAATTGACAGGCAACTTGCAAACACAGGGACAACCATCATCATTGCCCTTCGGTGAACTTGTGCCAATACATTTACACCCTTATGTTTATTTATATCCCGCTTTTTCTCTCCATATGGAGATTGAAAATGGCTCACAATTAAAAGCATTACAATACAACTTAAAATATACAAATATAAAAACAGAATTAAACATTAATACTATTAAAAACAATTCTTACGGTGGAGTATCTATTGTTAGACTACAACACATGTTTCTTCACTTGTTTCCTGACAGTATGCCTCTTGTCCATAAGCAGTTTCCTTATGTAGACTATGCCTGAGGCTTCTGATGCCCTCCCAACCCCCACCCCCCGATTAGGAAGATCTGTTCCTCAAGATCAGAGGAAATCAATATTAAATATATATGCTTGTTATGTTGCTTCAGGAGCACAGACAAACCTATGGAAATACAAGAGAGCCCCTTTTAGAAAACCTGACCAGCGAATATGACCTAGAGCTGTTCCGGCGAGCGCAAGCGAGAGCATCAGAGGATCTGGTAAGCAAATCTGTGTGTGGCCAGAGTTGGGCATAGTTTAAAAAGTTGGACTTACATCACCATTGCACTTCGCAGACTTGGAGTAAGGTCTATTGTCGTAACTTTATGAATGTGAATGTTACCTTAAGTTATTGCTGCCCATGCCTAAGGCATTGAGGGCACATGGATGAGGAATGCGTAAAACTAGCCTATGTTCTATTACCAGTAGGTTCTTTCATTTTTGGCTCCGTGGGCTATGGCTGATGTGGAAGGTCACAGTTTCCTGCTTCAACACAGATCATGAGTTTGGTAGACAGGGCATGAGCATTTAAACCTGACCAGGGAAAGCGAGGAAGTGTCTTCATTGATCTTTCATACTCCTTATACACAAAAAAGGAAAAGAGACTGGAAACTATACCAAAAATGGAATCTTTGAATCAAAAGACTTCATAAATATTCTCTGTAGGGAGTTTCAAAGTCTAAGAACAGCTAAACTGAAATACTGAAGGGGGAAAAAATCACAGGTCTTACTTAATAGGTCAGGTACCGCTCCAGCGGGAAGGTAACAGCGCTCCATGAAGTCATGCCGGCCACATGACCTTGAAGGTGTCTATGGACAATGCCGGCTCTTCAGTTTAGAAATGGAGATGAGCACCCCCCCCCCCCCGAGTCGGAAAACCTTTACCTTTTCTTTTTTACTTAACATAATCTCTGATTTGAGGATCTTTTCTGTGGTGATGCCTTGAAGGTTTATTGTGGCAAAATCAAAAGACTTTGTAAATATTCTCATTTGAAAAGGCACCAGGTTTTGTCCTGCTGGTGACAAGAGAAAGACGCATCAGGTTTCTCCAAGTGGTGACAGTTCTCCTCGGTGTTTGATTCCTCTTAGCATCCTGAGGTGTCAGTCATATTACATTCTTGAGCAAAAAAACCAGTAAGTCCTGGGGCAAGAGAATGAATCCATGTTTGATGATTGACATTCATTTGATGCTTTATTTGTGAGCTGCCCCTCAGGCTGGTTGCAGAAAGATTAGGGGATACTTTCAAATAATGTAAGCAAAGAGTGGATAAAATTACCTTTCAAAAGGGAACACACTCTGTGGTAGGGAATCATCCATAGCATCCATTATCGTTTGGAATGGAAATCTCAGAATCCTCTAAATCAGATATGGGCAAACTTCAGACCTCCAGCTGTTTGGATTTCAACTCCCAGAAATCCCAGCCAGTTTGCCAGCTTTTAGGAATTGTGGGAAACACCTGGAGGGCTGAAGTTTGCCCATTCCTCCTCTAGATAGTATGGTAACTGCCCATGTTTTTATTTTTATTTATTTTATTTATTATTCGTATTTATATACCGCTCCATTCCCTTAGGCTCGGGCGGTTTACATGGATAAAAACAAGGCAATAACAGTAAAACAATTTTAACACTATACACTACTAAACAGCTGTCCCAATTTATCATAATACAGTCAAGTAGGACCATTGATTTTAAACGCCTGCTGGAACAATGTTGTTTTACAGGCTCTCCTAAATGCAGATATTTCTGTAAGAGCCCGGGTGCTATCTGGCAGGGCGTTCCACAGTGTTGGAGCTACAATAGAGAACGCTCTTTGCCTCGTAGAGGACAGGTGGTAGGTTTTGACCGAAGGGATCTCTAATAGGTTTTGATCTCCAGACCGTAGTGATCTCTGGGGAGTATATGGGGAAAGACGGTCCCTCAAGTACACAGGCCCCAGGCCATGTCTGGCCTTAAAGGTTAATACTAACACTTTGAACATAATCCGGTACTCTACTGGTAGCCAGTGCCGCTGCTGCAGAATAGGTGTTATATGGCATCTCGCCAGAGCACCGGCGAGCAGACAGGCTGAAGCATTCTGCACCAGCTTGAGTTTCTGGATCACGGACAAAGGAAGGCCAATGTAGAGGCTGTTACAGTAGTCTAGTCTCGAAATGACCGTCGCCTGGCTAGGTCGCCATTTGACAGGTAGGGTACTAGCCGTCTAGCCTGCCACAGATGGAAAAATGCAGATCTGCTGACCATGGCGACCTGGGCCTCTATAGTCAGCAGCGGGTCCAACTGGACCCCCAGACTCTTTACCAAGGGCGATGGGCAAAGTGCCACGCCGTCCAGGGTAGGCAGCCGGCACTCCCCCCCATTGGGCAGACCAACTAGAGGATCTCCATCTTCGATGGGTTCACCTTCAACCGGCTAGCTCGAAGCCATCCAGCCTCTAGGCACTGATGGAAATAATCGGGTACAGAGTCCGGTCTGCCCTCCATCCTCAGCAGACCAAAACTATGTACCAGATGGGCCAGTGGACACATACAGATGTTAAATAATAGAGGCTGGGGTATTATGGGAATTGGGATCCAAAAGATTAGAGGGCACAAGGTTTGAGAAGGATACTGGGGAATTCATATGCCTCAGACTGATCTTCCTCTAGAAATCAGGAAGAAGGTATGGTTTTCTTCAGATCTAGAGCAGGCATGGGCAAACTTCAGCCCTCTCGATGTTTTGGACTCCAACTCCCACAATTCCTAATAGCTTACCAGCTGTTAGGAATTGTAGGAGTTGGAGTCCAAAACACGTGGAGGGCCAAAGTTTGCCCATGCCTGTTCTAGAGTTTGGAGAAGTTTGTTTGTTTGTTGTGCAACTCTCAGAATCCCCCAGACAGCATTGCCAACCAAGGCTGGGAAGCTAACACTTTTCCAAGCATTGGTTGATTTGAGCTAGATGGAAAGCTTCACTTTTGCACCATTTGGTAAGCTTTTAAAGATCTATACTGGAATTCAACAGAAATATACCACAGTCTGCAGGAACTCCACTTTCTTTGCTTGTTTAGCTCCTGGAGGACCAGATTGTTGGCCTTCCAGATTTCCTGACTCCCAACAGCTAATTGTGATCAGAGCTCCACATTGAGATAGGCTAACCCCTGTGGTGACCAGAGACCATAATTTATCACTAACTTCCCCCCTCGTTCCTTACTTTCAACATGACTGAGAAGCAGGATGAATTTTTCTTCTGTATATTTGGAGATATGAGGAACAGGCAGTCAGAACTATTATAAAACCATTTCAACTATTCATAATAATTCAAAACTAAAACAAAATGGAAACCTATAATCCAAAGGTTTCACGTATGCCTTTTCTCCAGACAAGTATTTTCCCTTTCTTTTTCTACCCAACTTGAAAGTAAGAGCGGAAGTTATTTTCCTCTGACATCACACATGATAGCATGGAAACCAGAACATAGAAATATCCATTTTAAAAAATACTTTTTCTGAATCCTCAAGATCATGGCTAAGGGAAAAGTACTGGGATTGGTAATTCAAGAATCCTTACAAATGAAGGTGTTTGAGTGGGTACTGAAAGAGACTTTTGAATTTTTGTTTTCCACTTGGAAAAAAAAATCACAACAGTCTGCCCAAACCCAATGGGGATTTTTTTAATGCATGTTTTTTTTCTGAGGACACAAAGATCCCTCCCATCAATGGAAAAAAAAATCAGTTTATTTTTAAGAAAAAAAGTCACCAGATCTTCAGGACTAAAAGTAAGAGTATGAAGTAACTAACAGGTATTTCCCATGATCAGTATGGCGTTGTGGTACTTTTCTGCTATTTTTCATTACTGGTGAAGTAAGTAGGGAGAATACACAGCTGCATCTGTATTTTTTTACTTTGTGGATTTTTGTAGTGCAATGCAAAATTACACTCTTTTATACTGGATTTGGTCAATATTCAGATTTTTTTTAGTGTATGGTTCTAAAAGGTTTTTTAAAGTAATGTGTAAAATTATTTTTCTTTTGCACAATAAGTTTCACATTCTTTTCTGTCACAATAGGAGAAACTCAGACTTCAGGGCCAGATCACAGAAGGTAGCAACATGATCAAGACGATTGCTTTTGGCCGCTATGAGCTGGACACATGGTACCATTCTCCCTATCCAGAGGAATATGCACGGCTGGGGCGCCTCTACATGTGTGAGTTTTGCCTCAAATACATGAAGAGCCAAACGATACTACGCAGGCACATGGTGAGCTCTGAAGACAACATCTCCTGAGACATGTTTAAGCCTTTCATTAATCACTTGGTTACTTGCTTGCGAACTGTTTCACATATTTCTCCAAGGGCAAATACAAGGGAGAAAATAACATGGGGGACAAATATTTTTGCACATAACACTTCAAACTGCAGATTCAAAACTCTCCCTTGAGTGTTTCAAAGTTGGCAAGTCAGGCAGAGGACTGGGCTTACCATCTTTATCTTAACTCATACTTAGTGCTCATGCTATTATTAGTGTTAATATTTTTATTGTTGTTGTCACCACTCCTGCTCCTGTTACTGCAACCACTTAATATAAATATATTAAATGAAATCATAAAATACTAGCTATAGCAAACCAAGGAATATAATTTAAAAAGGATATCTAAACATTATAATTAGTATTCATTAGATATATATATCCTACCCTTTCTCACTGGCTAGATAACTTTTATAGAAAAAGAGGCAATTTGAAGATATATACACACACGCACATGCAGAATCAGTACGATCTAGAATTTGAACATTGGGTTATGACTTCAGTTCAAAATCCTTTCTGTTATGTTAACCCTTTGGATGACCTTGAGAAAATCACACACTCCCAGCCTCCCCCCTTTATTTGTACTTCATCTTTTTCCCCATGTGGATTCCACACATTGTGCGTTTAAAGATGATGATATTTAAGTCAAGGGGTGCTGTGGTTTTATATGCTTTTAACTTGAATTGTTTTTTAAAAATATAAATGATGTTTAATTCTGTTTTAATATTTCTATATTGTATATTTTCAGTTGTATTGTAATACTTTTAATTGTGAGCCACTTTCAGTTTCCATATGGAGAGAGATAAACATAATAATAATAATAATAATACCCTAAGTCTAAAGATTAGGGCGGGTGCCGGTAAGTGACCTTGGAAGCCTGCATTTGGCTCGTGGGCCTTAATTTAGGGACCCCTGGTCTAGAGAGTTTTGTTGCAGTTGTTACCTGCTAATGGTAATAGTGAGGTTCAATCTATCCCCATGGATGAATTGAACGTTGATCGTATTGGTCAGTAGTTCAGGCTGATTAGGGGTTTTGCTTTTTGGTTACTGGGGGAGGGCATTGACATTTCTGTTCTGAAATTATTGTGTCCTTTGGCAATTAACCATTTGTTCCCTTAGTGAAGCTCCTGCTACTAGGAGCTTTCAAAATAATTTCTTACCCTTTGTAAGTGGTTGTCATTCTTAATGCTTTTCTGTTGCTTTTTGTAGGCAAAATGTGTCTGGAAACACCCCCCAGGCGATGAAATTTATCGTAAAGGCTCCATTTCGGTGTTTGAAGTAGATGGGAAAAAGAACAAGGTAATATATGTATGTGGAGCTGAGTTCTGATATGAAGACAATTTCTGCACTGCTTTGCCTTTTGTTGATTGTGAGCAAATTTCCCAGGTGCCTTTTCTTGGAAGTCCTTCACTGACCTCTTCTGCCTAGCCCTGGGAATCTTAAATCTGACATGGGATGGGATGAATTATGGAGCTTCTTACTTAGTTCTCCCTGACTGGAAGTATAGCTTGATAGCCTTCATATATTTTATTCAGAGGCTATTTGTAACTCAATTGTACTCTAGTTCTCAAAATTATCTTCATTCTGGCTCTCCTGGTTACATCTCTTAAAAGCCAGACCCAGTTAGAGTAAACAAAAAAAGTTTATTGTCCTCAAACGACAGTGCTTTAAAGCACTCAAAAGCAACAAAAAGAACACTGGAAAGTCAATGAAAGTAACTCAGCCTAACCGGCATATACAAAAAACAGTCATTGAGAAACATAAACGGGGCAAACACAATGTGAAGTCAAAAGGGAAGTCCTGGGTCGTCACCAGGGTGTTATCTTTCAGAGTTGAGCAGCAATCGTCGTCAAGGAAACTGGGTCAAACAGAGGAAGGAGGCAAGCCAAAATCCAGACAGGAGAGTGAATCACAGCAACTCAAACCACACCAAAGGTGGTATGGCAGCAGCAAGTTACTCCAAGATGAACAGGATACAAAATACAGGAATGTAGAGTCAAGACCCAAACACAACACCTTGCCAGCCGCAAAGTGAAGCACCCAAAAGCCTGCATTTTATTAGTCTCCCATCTCGGACCCGCCCAAGCTTGACAATGCCTCGTCATTAACAACCTCAGCTGCTGCTGGCTCAGCAGCTGCAGCCTCTTGACGTCCCCTCCATGTCTTCCGTCTCCTGTTAGGACTTAGGTCTTCCCAACAGTCATCAGGATACCCCGAGGGCCATTCATTATCATCAGAGAATCCCAAAAATGTGTTACTGCTTGTGGGTTCCTCACACACAGCCTGAACTTCCTGCACCCTAGCCCAATCCATCTCTGGTTCTTCATCTGAAGAATTCCCCTCACTCTGACTCCCATCCTCCCCAGGTAAGCCCTCAAAAGACTCATCCTCAGTGGGTTCTGTAAGTATTTCCTTTATTCTTTTGCACTGAGAGATCTCCTCCTCGCTTTGTTCGCGAGTAAGCCTTTTGCTTCCCCTCTGGTGTATGGAATGACTCTCATTAGCCCCACCCAACTCCATACTACTGTTAGATGCTGGAGAATCAGCCCCATCCAGACTTCTACTATCAAGAGTAACAGGAGCTTCAGCCTCAACTACAACACTGTTTAACTGTTATTGCAACAACAACAAAACTTTATTACGGTCACTGACCAGGACAAAGCGGGCACAAGCGCCCTAGGAAGAGAAGGACAGCTCCCCAGTAAACAGTTATTTAAAATTAGATTACAAATCAGTATAAAATATATTTCATAAGACAGGCTATTGTTGCCTTACGGTGTCAATCATCCTCTGTCTGATATTAAGAGCAGCAGCACAGAACTTAGCAACACTGTAAGTTATTGTAGTGTTAGAGTCCGAAAGTAGCAGGGTGGAATAATATTTTTCACTGCGCCCCTGTTACTGCATTTCTGATGGTTGGGGCTGGAATGAGAGGAAGTGAACTTAGAGTCTCATGCACACAAACTATGTTCCGTACTGTTCAGCTGGACCAGCTGGTACATTATAGCAATGCTAGCCACTAAATTAATCTCTGTGAATTAGATTTGTATGATTTCAAGAGAATACGGTGTGAATGTTCTGTTTCCTTTCGTTGTTTGACCCTTTTATGAACTTTATGTCTCCTGAAGCAAAAAGCTTCTGATAATTAAAGAATGGTCTGGGCGGGTTGCTCTTCAGTTGATGTGGTCACAATTTAATCTTTAATCCTTTCTCTTAACGATCCATATATCTTGTGGAATACTTTGCAATTGTTCTGCCTTGTGACAAATAATTGGATATTTGACCATCTGTTGCATTCTGATCATTTGGTGTGTGAGTGTTTCTTCTGTTCCTTCCAGATCTATTGCCAGAACCTGTGCCTTTTGGCAAAGCTATTCTTAGACCACAAGACTCTATACTATGATGTTGAGCCCTTTCTCTTCTATGTCATGACAGAAGCTGACAACACTGGCTGCCATCTGATAGGCTATTTTTCCAAGGTTAGTGATAACCGCCTGAGATTTGTTCCATAGGCAAGGTAATGACTATAATGTGTCTTTTATGTCAGATCAATACTGGGGCTTTTTTGTGTATCAAGTCAGGAGTCTCTGCTCCTGAAAGTGGCAGGTTGATTGTTTTTGGACCCTGCACTGTTCTGGGAAGATGAAAAGCAAAGCTCTAACTAAAATCTAAGAGTTATTTCAGGCAATCGAATATGAGAGCAGATATGTTTGGAGCTCAAAGACAAACTCGGCCTGACTATAAGGGATTTAATTCAAGAAATTAGACTTTGTTGTCAATGTCACAGTCAGAAATTTTTGAGGTGTGTGATGCTCTCCATCCCACATATTAGAACACATATGAAAACAATGTTCGTAAAATCAAGGCTTTGTGATGGATATGCTGAAGATCTTATGAATAATTACCCTATATACTCGAGTATAAGATGAGTTTTTCAGTCCTTTTTAAGGCTGATAAAGCCCCCCTCGGCTCATACTTGAGTCAAAGTTATTTATTATTTTACTCTGTCATTATTATTACATTTATATTATTTTACTCTATTATTACTATTATTACTATTACATTTATTATTTTACTCTATATTATTATTATTATTAACACAACAAGATTAGTACACAGCAAACAAGATCACTATGCTGGTTGTTGTATTGGATCACACGTCAGACACTTACACAGCAAACAGTGTCTTGGACTGTCTTGGACTGTGTGATGTATCGGCAAATAATGCGTGCAGATCCCAGTAGGATGGCCTTTTGCATCTGGCAGATGGTAATTTTGTCAGCGCCGATTGTGTTTAAGTGCACCCCAAGGTCTTTAGGCACTGCATCCAGTGTGCCGATCACCACTGGGACCACCTTGACAGGCTTGTGCCAGTCTTTGCAGTTCGACCTTTAAATCTTCGTATTGTGTCATCTTTTCCAGTTGTTTCTCTTCAATCCTGCTGTCACCTGAGATTGCAACATACAGTGATTATTTTACTGTTTATTATTACATTTATTATTTTACTTTATTATTATTATTATTATATTTATTATTTTACTCTATTATTTTTATTACATTTATTATTTTACTCTATTTATTATCAGAAGGAGACATAAGCACATTTACATTGAAGAAAGTTAGAATAATAGTTTAATCAGAATTGGGCAGTCTTATCTTAAATCACAGTTTTATGTAAATATTCAAGAACATTTAACCTACTGATGCCTCAATTAATGTAATTTTACTGGTATCTATTTTTATTTTGAAATTTACCAGTAGTTGCTACATTTCCCATTCTCAGCTTATACTCGAGTCAATACGTTTTCCCAGTTTTTTGTGGTAAAATTAGGTGCCCTGGCTTATATTTGGGTCGGCTTATACTAAAGTATATATGGTACTTCACATCTGAGACCGATTAATGCTTTCCATGCTGATCAAAATGAGGTTAAGGGACCAACATGAATTTGGCCTGGTTTGGTTCTGGGTGACAGTTCTCCAAAGCGGTCATTCAGGTGATAGGTGGATATTGGAAAGCATTGGCATTTACCCATTTTCTCAACACATGTGTTATGCCTTCATGGAGTACTATAATTAAAGTGAGA
This sequence comes from Anolis apletophallus, assembly GCA_030556195.1. NCBI lineage: Eukaryota > Metazoa > Chordata > Lepidosauria > Squamata > Anolidae > Anolis > Anolis apletophallus. Next base: position 117,321,080 of record JARBWK010000008.1, read on the forward strand.
ATTCGCTGCTGAAATGTCAATGTATTCATCTTTTGCATAATACATTTTACTTGAATAATTGAAAATCAGAACATGAATGCCAAATAATGACTTAGTTTATTGTCGAAGACTTTCATGGCTGGAATCAGTGGGTTGTTGTAGGTTTTTCGGGCTGCATGGCCAGGAGAAAATGCTTCTAGAACATGGCCATACAGCCTGCAAAACCTACAACAACCCATGACCTAGATTTTTTTTTAAAAAAAAAAAATCCAGTTCTGATTGATTTATGCTTGTGAGTCTGGGATTGTTTGGGTTTTGGCAACTAAGTGCTAGGAGCCACCTGCAGTTGCTGTCCTCCCTTGCTCCTTCATCACACCTTAAGTGTAGTTACCTATGTTACCCCTCCCCCCATTCTCATGCATTGGACAGCCTTTGAAGAAAAGTGAACAGCCATTCCTTGCTTTACGCAGAGCAGGCAGAATTGTAGAAGTATCAGTCTGCATCTTCACAGCCAAATGAAAAACGAGTGTGTGGTACTGAGGCTTCCAGAGAACTCTGGAGAACCTCTGTGCTGATGACATCATGGGGAGATGCTTCCCTACTCGTGGTTTCTTCCCACGAAGCAGGAGATGGTGTAAATGTGAGCATGTATAGGATATTCAGATACTGTTTAGTAGGTTGAGAGAGTGGTGTTAGTTGCTTTAAAGCACTGATTCTCAACCACCCTCTGGTGGGCAGTGAGGCGATCCAAGGGGGTGGTGGGAGGCCCTCTGGTGGGCAGTGAGGCGGTGAACAATTGGCCATTTAGGAGGGGGTGGTGGGAGGCTCAGCAGTGCAATTTGGGGGCGGGAACCTCCCGCCACCGGCTTTAAGGGGCGGTGAACAATTAGTATTTTCTGTTGGAGGGGTTCTGTGTGCCAAGTTTGGCTCTTCTATTGTTGGTGGAATTCAAAATGCTCTTTGATTGTAGGTAAACCATAAATCCCAGTGTGCAAAGGCTGCAGTGCAAAGGTCTTCGCGTCCTCCGGCGGAGCCTCCCCGCCACCGGCAGCCTTCCCCAGCGGAGGCAATTCATTTCAAACCCCTCTAGTATTTTCTGTTGGTCATGGGGGTTCTGTGTGCCAAGTTTGGCTCAATTCTATTGTTGGTGGAATTCAAAATGCTCTTTGATTGTAGGTAAACCATAAATCCCAGTAACTACAACTCCCAAATGAGAAGGGCTATTTTCTCAAAACTCCACCAGTGTTCAAATTTGGGCATATTGAGTATTCGTGCCAAGTTTGGCCCAGGTCCATAGTTGTTTGGGTTCTCAGTTCTCTCCGGATGTAGGTGAACTACATCTCCCCTAAATGACTGGCAATTCCTCCCACACCCCTCCAGTATTTTCTGTTGGTCATGTGGGTTCTCTGTGCCAAGTTTGGTCTGGTTCTGTAATTCGTGGGGGTCTAAGTGGTCTGTGGAAGTCAGAGTTGAATCGATTGAAGGTGCTGCAAATCCCATCATCCATACCCCCCAAACAGATTGTTTTTGTGATTAATCACTATACTTTAATTATGTTCAATTTGTAACAATGAAAATACATCCTGCATATTAGATATTTGCATTAGAATTCGTAAGAGTAGCAGAATTATTTATGAAGTAGCAACGAAAATATGTTTGGGGGTCACCGCAACATGAGGAATCTTATTTGGGGGTCACGGCATTAGAATGGTTGAGAACCACTGCATTAATACATATATCTTTCTGTTTAATTGCTATTAAATATTTTTTTTAAATTAATTTCTAGGGAGCCGGTGAGTAAATTTTTTTTCTGGAAAGTGGGCGGTAAGCCAAAAAAGTTTGGAAACCACTGCTTTAAAGAGAGGATTGCAATTCCAATCCCTTCTGTCCCAAAGAAGGACATACACATGTAAGGGAAACTTGGTGTATGTCTCTTAATAGGACACCAGCCAAAAGCCCTAAAAATCATGTAGTACTGGACAGGCAGAGTTCAGGAAGTGTTGAAAAGGGAAATCATTAGTACGATTTCATCTCTTTCTGCTTCCAAACTGACAAAGCAGAGTGCCACTGTGAATCTTTTTCTCAAAATTGTTCCTCACCAAACAATCATGACTCGGATTGTGACAGCTTCTTCCGATGCAACATCATCCCTTTTTTTGGGCAAATGTACCTCAGTTTCTGAAGAAACAGACCCCCCATCTTGCTTTTAAAAGCAGTAGTTGGTGGTTTTGCTTGGAAAATTGTATTTGGTACTATTACTACTCAAACATTTTCAGAGGATACTATATTTGTTACAAATACTGAGACTGGCTCTAGAAATTTAAATCAGTAGATGAGAGGTGAGACAGGCATAACAAACATAAGTGTCTGAACAAAAGACTGCGAAGGGTGAGAGCTCAGGTGTGAAATACAACGTGACTCTCTGAACTCTCCTTTCCACAAGTTGTTCAAGCCATAAGTCGATTATGCCAATACATGATTTTGTCTTGTTTTCATTTGACTTATAAAAACAGTTTCAAAGCAATTTGACTCTTATGCATTATGGAGAAGACATGAAAATAATGCTCATGGGCCATCCTAGCCTTTGAGGAATTGCTCAAGAGTGCTAATCCCAATGCTTGATTCTGGGGACCTAGCTCTTGTCATTTCATTCTTCTTATCAGTTGTCATCAAACAACTGTGGATAAGTTTTTGTTGTGGGAAGAGTTGAGGACAGAGTTGCTGCTCATGGCTTTGGAGTGAGTATGTGTGGAGAAGACAAGACATCACAGTTCTTTCAGGCCCTTGCAGATGGTGACAATGGCTCATTGGCCGCATTATCACAGGATGTCTGTGTCCTACACCACTGGAGAAATTATACTGCTTAGTATTGCACCACCTGACATCTGTTGGGAAGTAGCAGACTGTAGTGAAAGGACCAAGGCATCGACATCTCCAGCCCATCCTCTGTTTGGATATCAGCCAGCAAGCCAATGCTTTAAATCAAGAAATAGCTTCCTAAGATTTACAGAGATTCTCGCAGAAACACCTCAGCAAGCAAGAGTCCAAAAGTGGCAGGTTAAAACCCGGAACCCCAATCAGTGGCTGATACCAGGTGAGAAATTCCCCCCTGGGTACACAGAAGACTAGGCGACTTGGAAGGTGCTGAACAGAATGCAGTTTGGCACCACGAGATGCAGAGCCAACTTTCAAAAATGGGTCTACAACAGGGGTGGGTAATTATTTTTTCCAAGGGGCCACACGAGAGCCAAAAAATATTATGGAGGGCCGCACCTAAAGGCTGAACTACATTCTAATCTACATTATTTATTTATATATATATTTATTTACTATATTTACTATATATTACACATCATTAATATTAACATATTAATATATCAAGAAATATTCATATATTATTAGTATTAATATCATAATCATTGTATTATAGTATATATATAGACATAATATATTGAAATTATAATATAACATTATTATATTATATTAATTATATTATTATTATAAAATTATTATAAAATAATAAAAACCACCATAATTAAATTAAATTCAAGAAGACAAGGTGTGAACCAAGATGAAGACTGACATCCTCAAGAGAGGAAGGATCCCAAGATGGAATGGCCCAATGGCCCCAGCCCAGAGGATGGCAAAGCGGACCTAGCCGCCGCAGAGCAGAGCCGCAGACGATCGGAGGCTGCAGGCCTCCGCCCGCTTTCGCCCCCAGCCATTCCCCAGCTGATCGCCCTGCTATGGAGTGCCTGTCATCCCTGGAGGCGATCCGGGCCTGCAGGGGGAGCAGTCAGTGATCTGAGGCGGCTTATTCGACCTGGTGATCCAGAAGACGATCAAGTCTTCCAGGTCGCCAGGGCGATCAGCCCCCGCAGGTCGCCGAGTGCTCCCGCTGCAGGCCCGGATCGCCTCCATGGATGGCAGGCACTCCAAAGCCGCCGCTCCTCCGGCCTGCCGACACAGGCCCCTCAGAGCCCGCGATGGGATGGCGGCAGCGGTACGCCTTCCTCTTGGCCCCGACGCCCTTCTCCCCGGGCCAGACATAATCGGTTGCCGGGCCGCATCCGGGCCGCGGGCCATAGATTGCCCACCCTTGATCTACAAAGTGGAGTTCACGACATGCGAATGTGGAGAAGAGCAAACCACAGACCACTTACTAAAATGCAGCCTGAGCCCTGCCACATGTACAATGGAGGACCTTATAGCAACACCAGAGGCTCTCCAAGTGGCCAGCTTCTGGTCAAAGGAAATTTAGTATAATGCCAAGTCTTTGTGTTTTATAACTTTGTGTTTATAACTGTATTCTCAATTAGCTTTTGACACGATAAATAAATAAATCAGCCAGAACCCATAATATGTGATGCACAATTAATTTTTTCCAGCTTCAGAGACACATTTGGTTTTTCTTAAGATAGCAGAGTAGGAAGCTTGAGCAATGTGTAGGCAGTACTAAATAGTGTGCTGTAGTGATCAGCAATGACAATAATGAATTCAAACCAGTAAGTAGAGCGGGGGAATTGCACTTTTCACATGGTAATCATCATAAATGTTCTGACGTAGAAGATGCAAAAGTGAAGATAGGGATTCATGCATGGCTCATTGTATGCCTGAGAGCGCTGAACCTATTAGAAGAATTAATTGTAGCATGAATTTGGGTATCCAAATGTCAGTGTTGCTTAGGAAACTGTGATATGCAAAGTATTTCGGAAAGGTAGCTTTTCCCAGTTTTGTCTGGACATCTTATAGACGATTGCTCACTGTATTTCATACTTTGGACATTTCCAATACAAATTACCTGAAATCCACGCATCATGCTGGTAGGCATTTTGGAAAATGACCACCCACAACCAATTAAGGTCTAATTCTTTCTCCAATGGAGCCAGGATCTACTGATTGTTGATTCTTGAAAAGTATAGGGCTAGTGGCTTCTTATGCATGCAGAACTCTTGTGCTTTTTTAAAAAATTGTAACTATCATGTTTAACTCAGCATAAAAATCATTCCCTTGAGCTAGAGATCATGCTTTTGCTATGAAGTGGGCAATTCTCATAACATGACATACCATCTGCTTTCAGGAAAAGAACTCATTCCTTAACTACAACGTTTCTTGTATCCTGACGATGCCTCAATACATGAGACAGGGTTATGGCAAAATGCTTATTGACTTCAGTAAGTATGAACCTTGGGATGGGTTGGCAGGCTGTGGGAGGGGGCACAGAATCACCTCCTGGCCCGGGGGGGGGGTGTTGTGGCCTATGAGCTACAGTTTGCCTGCAGTTTAACAGACATGTGAGTTTCTTCTTGAGAGATTGCACATAAACCTCTTGTAAGAACATGTTGAAATAATGAATGCTGTGAGAAACAGAATACTCATTCTCTCTGTGGTGAATTAGAGCAGTGGTTTTCAACCAGTGTGCCACGGAACACTACTGTGCCGTGAGAGATCATCAGGTGTGCTGTGGGAAATTATTTTCGAACTTCATTCATATATAAACTATAAGGTGCATCTGTCCCTTTAAGAAATGGAACCATAGCACTCTCGCGTCACCTAAGAAGTGACGCGAGAGTGCTATGGTCACGCTATCTTGGATTCGCTCAGGCGCGGCTGAGTAAACAAAGTTAGAGTTAGTGCTGCAGCTGCGAGTCAAGTGACAGTGGCAATTTGGGATCATAGCAAGACAAGCGAGTGACAGTGATGGAGAAGTTTTTGAGACCGGAAAATGCAAATGCCGAACAGGGCCCTGGACAAAATTATGACACAGATGAAGGCCCTAATATGAGTGGTGGACAAAAGAAAAAAGAAAAGATGGTGAGCTCAAGGCAATACAGCGACATTGCTCCCGTTTTCAACCACATATCTGTGTGAGATGAGCTTCTCAAGCTTGACTGCGATAACTAAAAACAGAGAGAGACTGATAGCTGTTGAGCAATAGTGTCTGTGTCTTTCTACCATTCCTGCCAGGATATCTATTTTGTGTTCATCGAAACAAGCCCAGGTTTCACACTAAGTGAGTGTATAAATACATTTAAAAAGATATTAACTATATAAGAACATAAGAACATGTCAGAAGAGTCATTTTGGTTGAATGGTGTGCCTCAGCCCATTTTGTCCAAATGTAAAAATGTCACACAGTGGCCCAAGGTTGAAAATCAGCAGAATTAGAGGGCAAACCTTTTCCCCATATTCTCAGTTAACATATGCAAAGTTATAGCAACACATTTCTGATATCAAAACAGAGGTGGCTGATTGGTGTCCATTTCAGTAACTAATGTTTCTTGGTATCCATGAATGACTTAATCGGGTATTTGAAGCTGTCCAGGAAACAGGTTTGTCACAATTCTGGAAGTGAGTTCCAATAACCCAATGACCCCCCAAAACAAAAAGGAACTGCTTGTATTAGCTTACACAACTTGATGGTCTTAATGAAGCTTTAGAGTGAAAGGAGTCCTAGTGTGTGTGACAGAGAAAATATTTTTGTATGGCACTGCTTTTCTATCCCATTGATTCAAGAGCCATTTGAGATCAAGTTTAAATTCAAGGCTGAAAAAGACCACATGTAGAGGAAAATGCAGGGATCAAGACATCTGGATCATTTTTGTTGGAATCTTTGTTTTTCCAGTGTCTATCCTTCTTAAGGTGCGGTGACCAGAATTGTACACAGTACTCCAGATGTGGCCTCACCATAGATTTGTAGAGAGGCAATACAGCATTTGCCGACCTATTTTCGATTCCCTTCCTGATCATGCCTAGCATAGAATTTGCTTTTTTCACTGCTGCTGTATATGTATTACTGTGTTAGAGTGTCATTTTGTGTCATTTTGGTTGGTGGTGTGCCCCAGGATTTTGTAAATGTAAAAAATGTGCCGGGGCTCAAAAAAGGTTGAAAATCACTGAATTAGAGCACCTTTTCCCCATATTCTCAGTTAACATATGCAAGTAGTTATAGCAACACATTTCTGATATCAAAATCAGGTGGCTGATAGCTGATTGGTGTAGAAGAGCTTATCAAAAATAAGTTAATGTTTCTCTGCATACCAAGATGACTTCCCGGGTATTTGGAAGTAACTGGGAAACAGGTTTGTAAATTCAAAGGAAAACTGCAAAACAGCAAGAAACCCCAAAACAAAAAAAGGAACTGCTTGTGAGCTTACACATATTGATGGTCTTCGAATGAAGGGAGAAAGAAAGAAAGGAGAAAGGTGTAGGAACCAGAAAGACAGAATGTATGGCACTGCCAGTTGTGTCTTTAGTCAAGAGCCATTTGAGATATGGTTTATATTTCATATAAAACCGACCACATATAGAGGAAAATGCAGGGCAAGACATCTGGAGTGGAATGACATGTTTTTCCTGTGTCTGTCATTGTACATTACTGCATTCCACTTTTAAGGTATAAAATTCTCATATTTAGGTCCCGTAAAGATAACGGTTTCCCCTTGACATTAAGTCTATACTTGTCCAACTCTGGGGGGTGATGCTCATCTCCATTTCTAAGCTGAAGAGCCAGCGTTGTCCATAGACTCCTCCTAGGTCATGTGGCCAGCATGACTACATGGAGTACCGTTTCTTTCACGCTGAAGCGGTACCGTGTCTCCTGCTGCATCAGAGCCCTTCCCCCACTACCAATGGCCACTCTGGGGACACAGTGAAGAAGGGAGCAGAGAACACAGTTCCATCTTGTCTCCTGCGGCATCAGATCTCCTCCCACAGCAACAATATAATACTATATAATACTAATATTCATGATGTATTAGTATTATGCTAATAATATAGTATGTTTTATGTAGATATGACATGTGAGCTGCTCTGAATCCCCTTTGGTGTGAGAAGGGCGGCATATAAATGTCGTAAATAAATAATTAAATAAATAAATATTGATCTACTCATATTTACATGTTTTCGAACTGCTAGGTTGGCAGGAGCTAGGGCTTACAGCAGGAGCTCATGCTGTTCCCCAGATTCAAACCACCTTTTGGTCAGCAAGGTCAGCAGCTCAGAGGTTTAACTTGAGGGCCTCTAGGATGGGTAGTATCTAGTATGAAATAGCATAGCAAGATAAATGCTCTCTGTTTCATCTCTGCCATCGCTGTAGCTCTGGACAAAATTCCTGTTTCTTGTTCTTGTTCAGAATATGTGAAAGAGCCCTTCTCCTACAGGGTGTGACTGCACGGCCTCATTTTTAAAAGCTATGTGTGTCTGTGCATATGTATGTGCATGTGAATATACATGTTCATGTTCTTTATACATGTTCACTTGCCTGGGCTTTTTCGTGTGGCAAGCTGCAGTTTTGATTGTTTACCAGATTCAACAACAAATGTTTCTGTGTTCACTTAAATCCTGGTGAATACATGATGTGTTTTGTCCTCATTATTTTTTCAATATCTTAATTTTTAAAAACCCACAAATAAACAACAACAATACTTGCATATAGAATAGGCAACGTATCCGAGATCTGTAGTGATGATGCACTAAGACGGTGCTTCTCAACCTGTGGGTCCCCAGATGTTTTAGCCAACAACTCCCAGAAATCCCAGCCAGTTTACCAGCTGTTAGGATTGCTGGGAGTTGAACGCCAAAACATCTGGGGACCCACAGGTTGAGAACCACTGAACTAAGACATCCATTCAATCTGTCTTTGAGGGGTAGGTTCTAATTCCAATTCAATCTCAGATAATTTGTTGGTTTTTTTCTTCAATAGGCTACTTACTTTCAAAAGTGGAAGAGAAGGTTGGCTCCCCGGAACGACCGCTCTCAGATCTGGGTCTTATTAGCTACCGTAGTTACTGGAAGGAGGTTCTTCTCCGTTATCTGCATAACTTTCAAGGCAAAGAAATCTCCATCAAAGGTTAGTTCTTAATTTTTTCCACAGTGTATTAGCACCAAATTGCACCTGTCTTCTTTAAATTCCACACTCTTTCCACCAAATTGTGACTAAGTTTTATCTTCCTAGTTGTAGCTTTTCTGTTTATTGTTAATTATGTTTAGACAGAAAACTCTTTACTGTGGTTTATTTCATGAAATATGGTCTTGCATACCTCCCTATCACAGAAGGATTAAACATCTTTTTTTAATCCAAGAAACTAGAGGAGAGCTGAGTAGGATTTCCAATGTTTAAACGTATGAACATTTCTCATCTAAACTCTGTAATGGTTAGGTTGCTATGAGTTTTCCGGGCTGTATGGCCATGTTCCATAAGCATAACCCTGACGTTTCGGCCACATCTATGGCAGGCATCCTCAGAGGCTGTGAGATCTGTTGGAAACCAGCCAATTTATATATTTATTTGTCAGGCCGCTCCAGGTTCAAAGAAAGCATCACTCAGACAGCTGCCAGTAAACACCACTTTTATTGGAGGTCACAAAACATTTGAAGCCAAGAGTGCTCTCCACCACCCGACACCCTATATTTATACCCCCCCGACTGATGTCACGTCGTGGGTCCCTTGCATCATCCTAGGGAGCCTTGGGTCAGCAATGTCCCCTGCTGTCAGCTGTGCTTTGTTTAGTCTGGGCCTGAAACCGGATCCCGCCGGCCTTGTCCAAGGCCACGGGCATCGGCTTCTGCTGTGATAACATGGCGGAGTCTCCAAGGTCAGAGCTCCCGATTGCTCTGGCCTTTGACTCTGACATTTATTTATTTTAAATTTTTGCACCCTGACCTTCTCACCTCCATGGAGGGACTCAGACCAGCTTACAGCAAAATTCAATGCTATACAAATCTAAAACATCTTAAAACAGCATATTAAAATACATAAAAACAGAAATACATAAAAACCGCATTGCCATTAAAACCACATTCAACTCGGTCTATAAAAGTGGTCACTCATTTCAGAGGAGGTGTATATATCTGCAGAATGCCCAAGGTGGGAGAAAGAATTCTTGTCTGCTTAAGTCAAGTGTGAATGTTGCAATTGGCCTCCTTAATTGGCATTGAATGGCCTTACAGATTCAAAGAGTGGCTGATTGCTGCCTGGGGGAATCCTTTGTTGGAAGGTGTCGGCTGGCTTTGATTGATTCTTGTCTGGAATTAATTCCCCTGTTGTTTGAGTATTGCTTTTTACTTACTGTCCTGATTTTAGAATTGTTTTAATACTGCTAGCCATATTTTGTTCGTTTTTATGGTTTTCCCCTTTAAATGCTAATCGAGGTGGCCAATTGCAACATTCACACTAGCTTCAAGCAGACAACAGTTCTTCCACCCACCCTGGACAGGTCTAGTTTACAACAGATCTCACACTCTCTGAGGATGCCTGGCATAGATGTGGGCGAAACGTCAGGAGGAAATGCTTCTGGAACATGGTCATGCAGCCCGGAAAACTCACAGCAACCCAGTGATTCCAGCCACGAAAGCCTTCAACAACACTCTGCATCTGTTCTTCCTAAGTCTCTGACCTTTTGTCTCTTTCTCTCAATCACTGTCCTCTTCCCAGGACTTCCCAGCCAATATGGATTTCTTCAAGTAACATGAAAATGATGGAGAACAAGTCATTGTAATAAATGTATAGTTAGTTGTGAATGAAATGATTGAAGTCTCCATTACTCCAATATTTTTTCCCTGCCAAAGCAATATCAGGTCTCTACAGAAAGGAAGCTTCTCCCTCCTCACCATCCTATCTCCCATCACAGAAGAAGGCAGCATAGGCAAAGGAAAAGCAAGATGCTTTTGGGGTGCTTATGACCCTGCTTCTCTTAAGTATAAGAGTCGGAATGGTCTCATATGTGAAGCTGTTTAGTCAACTTCTGCATAACTAAACTAATAAAGGAAAACATTTAGATCAAAAGATGTCCCTGATTTGATTGGGCAGAAATTCTTTTTTATGGAAGTGCTTTTGAAAACGATTGGCCAGCACTATCTTGGAGGAGGCATTCTCGACATCCCGTTCTTATGCCAGATAACAATTCATAATTGTTCCCAGCCACTTATGTCCTAACTATAAAATTCACATTTGTTTTGGTTCTGCACAATTCATTCAACTCCACTCTGCATACAGACATGAACATGTGGGAGACACTCAGTCCCTGACCACAGGAAATCCTGTCCAGTCTTTTTCTCTGTCTTTCTAGATGTTGCTTGCTTCATCTATTTGCTTTCAGCCTCATTTTGCAGTCATAATTATAAGGAAACTGCCTTTTCTGCCTGTGTGGAGTCATTACGTGACACCTTTGATCCTGATGCTCTTGTGTTAGTTATTAAAGCCTGAGTCATCAGGAGATAATGGAATGTCTCCAGCAGTTCATGCCAAGTAGATGGTGGATTCCTTGCTGACTGAAAGATGAAAAGATTCCTGTATTTCTCTTTCAGAAATCAGCCAGGAGACAGCTGTCAATCCTGTTGACATTGTTAGCACTCTGCAGGCGCTTCAGATGCTCAAGTATTGGAAGGGCAAACATCTGGTTTTGAAGAGACAGGTAAGGTTGTGTCTAATTGCTATGACGCGGTATCCTTGCTTGGGTTGACATTGTGCATGAATTGTGTGCTCCCCAGGTTTTCCAAACATCATTGAGCTAAAACTTCCAGCAGCCCCCAGTCAGTAGCCAAGTGCCAGGGATGATGAGTATTCAAAGCCCAACTCTTGGAGAACCCCAAGCCCCCAAATCAGCTGCAACGCTTCATGAGAGAGAAGTTAATTATACTTTCAGTATTTAGATATCACAGATGGCTGTGTGAAATAATATTCAAATTTTATATTTCATAGCATAATAGTTGCATTTTTATCCCCTTTGTGGGGCCGGGGGTGCGACTATTATGCAGGGATTTTTTTTTTACAAACGGTCTTCTCTTGTCTGCCAGCCGTCTGCCGGTAAGAGAAGAGACCTCCCTCAGCTGCCGAAGCTCACCCGCCCACATGCCTTTCCCATCTATGCTCCAGGGGGTTGCCTTGGATCATGGGTGGATGAACTAACCCCCCCCCCTCCACCCCCTGATTGCTTTTCCCTCCGAGCTCCTAGATTAGGCATTCCCAAACTGCGGCCCTTTCTGTTTGGGCCTCCAACTCCCAGAATTCCTGACCATTTAACAGTGAATCTCTGAACTAGCATACTTGATCATAGTCCTAAAAGATATGGTCATCAAGCTATGACATAAACAAGGGGAACCCATTGGGACACCAGCTGATGAATAGGGAAACTATCCATATTTCATCTTATAATAGTTGTCATCGCATAATAGTGGGGGTCCTGGTATTTAAGAATTCCTCGCATAATAGTCGCACCCATAGTTCACCGGTCTTATATTTTAAGAGGGGGCAACACTCGCCTGACTGCCTCTTCCCTCCAATTATGGAGTGTTGCCCTTGGTCAAGCATATAGGGCAGGCATCCTCAAACTGTGACCCTCGAGCTGTTTGGGCCTCCAACTCCCAGAGGCTCTCACCAGAATGTTCAATGGTCAGGAATTCTGGGAGTTAGAGGCCCAAACAGCTAGAGGGCCGTAGTGTAAGGATGCCAAATCTAGGAGCTCACATGGAAAAAATGATCCAGGGAGAGGGGGGCAGTTCACCCAACTGTATGACTCTTCCCTGCATTCTCCAGAGGGTTGCAGTAAAATATAGAGCTGATTCATGGAAGCCAGGATAGTTTGATGATTTTTCAAGGGAAATCCATCTTTTACTTGGCAAGTTACTTAGCAGCTGGTCAAACTGAACTGTGTATGCTTTGAACCGTCTGGCAAATAGTAAGATGCAAGTTTTATTATAATCTTGCCAGTGGTACTTTCGTAAGGGTACCAGAGATGCATGATTATGAGTTCACAATATTATGCTTTGCGGTGAATACATCAGTTCTCATTATTCTTGACCATTTGGCTGTGGTAATGGAGCTAGAGTCTCACAACATCTTTTGGGGATGACATCATTTCTCATTTCATAATGAAACTACAGCTGTTAATTCTGTTGTATAATTATCTATCTGGTTTTCCAAACATGGGAATCTCCTCATAAGATCTCTCGAATAGGGCAGATCTGTCTTTTGTTGGAAACTATGCCAAAGCCTTTAACCTGCACCATTTTATCTTCTTATTTCCCCCCCTCTTCAGGATCTTATTGATGAATGGATAGCCAAAGAGGCCAAACGATCCAACAGCAATAAAAGCATGGATCCCAGCTGTTTGAAATGGACCCCTCCCAAGGGCACTTAACTTGATCTATCGCTCCAAGGAGTGTGGACACCCCTCCATGTGCCGCCACCCACTTCATGATCCTCTTTCCTTTCCCAGCGTTACCAACTGCCTTTGGGATTGTGGACGTGCCATTGATGTTCATCCCAGCCCCCTTCCTCTCACATATTCCCAGAAAATCCCCTTCTTCTTGGGAATGTTTTGGCTTACATACTTTGTACACAGGGCAATGCTGAAATGATCTGGATTTCCTGCTAGTGTGACCCCAAGAGTGGTGGGTGAGCAGTAATACCTTGTCCTGGCCCTTTCAGTTTGCTGCTTCATTAGCCACTTGGGCATAGTCCAAAAGGTTGTGTTGTATCCTACACTTGTTTTTTGTTCTTTCAAACTGCTGCTTCCACTACAGCATCATATAGCTCTAGTGCACATATGGAGCAGAAGAAAGTGATAAAGTCATGGTTGGTAGGTATGACTATACGCAAGATAACAGAGACCAGGGGTATGGGCATTTAAAAATATTTTCCATGAAAAAAGGTCAATGCTAGAATAAAGTTAACAACTGTCAGAGTCAAAAATTCAAGGCAGCCATCTGTCTCTTCTGCTGTCTTTCTGCTTACAAGTTTATTGTACATGGGAGATCATTCAAAAACATTTGCAAAATAGCACTCATTTTGTGACCTCTCTTACTCTGATCTGTATTTGTATAAGGCAGGGGTGGGTTATTTGTAGCTCTCAGACAATGTCAGACTGCAGTTTCTATCATGCCTCACCACTGGTATATACTGACGAGAGCCATGAGAGTTGCAATTCAACAACATTTGGAGGGCCACAAGTTGAACATCTCATGTATAACCTACACGTTGGTTCATGAGACCATTGTTACAGGGCTGCTTTGAACATAGAATTACCACTTTTCCACTCACATGTCTGAGCATTCCTGGATCTTCCCATGATGTGTATGTCAATATCATTCCCTTAGAATTCTCTTTCCAGTTCAGCAAAAACCAGGAAAATACAAGCATGGGGATGTTGGAAGAACTTTTATTTTAATGTGTAGCAACACTGGGTGTTTCTGATTCCTTGCCTTCAAAAATTGCAGTGATAAGCCTTTATGAATCTGGTTGATGAGTTTTGTAGCTAGCACAGTCAACGCCTGATGGGAGAAGATACCTAGCAGAAAAGGTACCAATATCTCCTCTCTCCCAGTTGTATACTTCCAAAGCTTCACTAGGAGTATGGAATGCCAGTACTCATTGTATCTTAATTTTGCACACGTTGCTTCTTCTAGATAAGTAGTTCTCAACCTGTGGGTCTCCAGATGTTGTAGCCTACAACTCCTAGAAATCCCAGCCAGTTTAACAGCTGTTAGGATTTCTGGGGATTGAAGGCCAAAACATCTGGGGACCCTCAGGTTGAAAACCACAGTTCTAGATGCTTTTCCATTCACTCAGACCACCAATGCGGCAGTTGAATGAACTAGTTCTTCAGCATTATAGGTTGCTGCTGAAGGAAAGGATGGGTAAATTGCAATTCAAGTCATATAGGTGGCAGCTCCCATCTCACCTAGCCAGTGATGAGAGACGATGGGTTTCGGTCCAGTAACAACTAGAGGGCTACAGATTACCTTCAAAATTAAATATAAAGAAGGTAAAATTAAAACTCGCTCTATTATCCTTCTTTGACTGTTTATGGAAATGACTGAATCCAGAGAGTTTCTGAACAAATTAGACTCAAACTCTCACACTGATCACCAGTGTGAAATGTATTTCTTCCTTACAGGACCACAAGTGCATTACATAATTGTACTCTGAGTCCAGCATTGGGAATTCAGGGCCTAGAACCCTTAATGCTGAGATGTTCTATATCACAGCGAGGGCCAGTGTGTTAATTAACATGCACAGGTACCTGGTGAGGTCACATGCCTCCCAACTGAATAAGCCACAAAATCTCATCTTGCACCTATCCAGCTCCTCTTGGGCCAGTTATCTCCTATAAAATTCCATTGATGTGAGACCTTGAAAATATCTGGCAAGATAGTGAAATGTGTTTCAAAATTAAGAAGTTACATTTGGATTACATCTTGTAGAATTCTTTAACCAAGGCAGTAATTTAAGGTGGCAGTGAGACTAAAGTAGTTATTGTCCCAAAAAAAGTAACCCCTCTCAACTTGTTAATCCCTTTTCAGTATGCATTAAGGCAATTGGATGTGTCTTGCACATCACCCATTTCTGGTGTAGAAATATTTTTAAAAATATAACATTAGAGGAAACTCCATTCATCCCTGGCCTTTGGAGAACATGGTAGTCATTCCTTTATCCTCTGTAGTGTAACTCCTGGCAGAAACGTGTAAAACTGCACTATTTAAAAATGGACTTTTAAAAAAATGGTTTTATTTGTTTTTCCCATTTGTTTTTCCCATCTTGCAACAAGATGGGGAAGCCCATCTTTCTATACTACTGATCTTTCTGGAAATATTCCAGTGGCTGCCTCTTGTGATTTTGGCTCTCGGAATTGGAAAAGCCTAGTTGAAAACAAACTGCTTGACATTGACCAGACCCATCACTTCCTCAGGCCCTTTGGAAGTGGGGCAAGGTTGCTTTGCTAATGTCCGCAGAAAGGCCCACCACCACCGAAAAAGTCCTGAGCAGCCCCTCGTCCATTTCTCAGGCAGTTTTCTCTAGTTCTTTGGCCAGATTTGGTTCTATCAAGGCTTTGGCCAAAACGTTTATGGCTGTTAAAAGGGCTCCCTCTAAGTCCGTGAGGTATTGGTCCTTATCCTCTCCCATGTAGACCTCCAGGGGCAGCTCATGTATTGTTGAGTCCAGTGCTGTGGCAAAGTGCTTGTACCGGTCTTCAGATTGGGTACATTGCTTGGTTATGGGGCTTGTCCAGGGCTTTGCCAAGCTTCCTTTCTCTCGCTGTCTGCTCCAGCAAACATTTTTCCCACTTAACCTCTCTTTGGAGCTTGTCAGCTTTCTTCGAGAGGACAAGCAAATTCCTCTCTCTTTCCTCCTGCAAATGGGCCATGTTTTTCTCCATCTTTATAGTTGCATAGGGCAGGAGTAAAGACTAGAGAGTCCAGCATCTCAATCTGCGAATCAGTACTAGAGCGTTTGCTTGGTCTGATTGGAGCCTGTCACTTTAGGCTGTGAAACTAGTGTTTTATCTATAATGGCTGAAAAGTTAAAAGTCCAGCTGGCCACCTCCATGCATTTCCAGCATGGTGGAATACATCTTAGTTGTTTCTGCCAAAGTTTTGCATTTAGGAATATGCCTTTTGGGAAAGATGACCTGCTTGTGGCCTTTCAGAGTATGCAGGCTACTTTCTGAGGTAGACTTCCTAAATGGTATTTTCTTCAAACTGCATATACGGGGATGGCACGATTCTTTCTCCTCTTCAGCTTGGCCCCCAGCTCCATCCCGCCGCACAGGTTTTCATGCCATTCTGTCAAACCAAGCTGCTGTCACCACCGCGCATGTGTTTGAGATTGGCCATTCTTGTACAGAAGCAAATCTCAGTTTCTTGGATGTTAGAATATGCTACCAGTATCTACGTCTCAATAAAGCATGTTCTCTGGTCCAGTTCGCTGGTCTTCATTCTTACTGTGATAGGAGTGTGCTTGATGGATTGATCATAAAATGGGAAGAAGGCAAGAAGAGCCTGAATTGGATGGACCACAGTGATCTGTGGGCAATATCTCCATTACAGCCTCCCATGGCCTACATGACATGAAAGTCCTAATATTGAGCTCATTAGATCTCATCCAACTCAGTGAAGATCTGCTTTGCCTGCACTGTGCACTCCGTATCTTGTGAGGCACGCTGTTGGTGACCTGCAGTATGGTTCCTCTTTGTGCCTTCCCGGTTGTCATGGTCAGGCATGAACAAGACAATCTCCTTGACCCACTGGGATTATAAGGAAGGGATAAACGAGCAATTCCTGAGTTACGTCCAACTTGCATACAACTAGTTAAGAAAGGGTTGAGACAACGGAGTGAGAGGAAATCTACCTCTAGGAAGGGAAATTCACTCCTGAAAGAGTTATCATGGAAAATGCGTGTCCACCAATTCTTGTTTCCATGACAAGCCAACATTTTCAAAATCCAATTGCCACATGGACAAAGTGAGGTGAAATCTGAGCAGGCACAGACAGCAAAAGAAACTGCAGGGGTGTTAACCCCTATGCTATCCAAAACGTTAAAAAAATGGCTGGGGTTGTCCTTATAAATGTTCCTGTTGCAACTTACATACACATTCGACTTAAAAACAAACCTACATAATTTATCTTGTTCATACCCCAGGACTGTCTGTAATCCATTTTGTGCACATCCCATTTTTACATTCTCTGCACCAAAGGAATTGTCATCCTTTAGCCAATAGAAGCTTCATTGGTCTTGCCATTAGTGGTATATTCTTATATTCTTCCAGGTTTGACACCACTTTTAACTGTCATTGCTTCCAAGCATTAATTTGACAGTGTAGATCAGGCATGGGCTGATGTGGCCCGTTGGGCTATTTCCTTTGGCCCCACAGTCATGTGGCTGCGCAGAGCTCTCCCAAGGATGCTGCAGGCTGTCGTGTCTCCTGCTGAGAGGCAAGCCCTGAAGTCATATGCATGTCAGGCACCTGCACTATTTGGCAGAGAAGCCTAAAGACCTTCAAAAACGACAACTCCCAGGATTCCATACCCTCGAGCCTTAGAAGTTAAAGTGGAGGTCACACACATAAGCTCCCCACTTCCCACAATGTGGCCCAAATGTGGAAAGCATTACGCATGCATGGGGTATATGCAGCCCTAGCCTATAGGAAGCTTGGGCAATTAAATGTACTTCGATGCACTCTTTTCTCAAACATGGAAAGGATAGACTGCATGCACTTCTCCATTTGCTATTATATGGTACCTCTCCTCAAACCCATCCAGTATAGGCAGTAGTGGGGGATGATAGAAGCTGCAATCCAGTAACAGACACAGTAAAACATTAACCATGTGAGAGGGAAGAGAGGAGGTTATAAGCATCACCAAAGCTTAAGCATAAAGTCATGGAGTTTGAGTGTTTAAGAGGTGAAAATAATTTCCACCCTAATTCTCTTCCAAGTCACATAAAGTCGTCATGATAGGACTTAAAAAAATTAAAACGTCTGCTTCTCTATCTTGGTTTCGTTTCAGAAGAATGTGATATGAAAAAAAACCCAGAAAACAGTCTGAAAGCTTCACAAATACATTTATATTTTAGGTGGGTGCCTTAGCAAGGGAAAGACCCAATGTGATGAGAGAGCACTCAGCAAATAATATCGTTTATAGAGGAATGACTGGTGAAAAGAAAAAAGTTGCAAAATGTAGGCTGAATTTGTAGAGCTGAAGTGGAAGTGGTATGGATGCTTCTATGATGTCCATGGTGGAAGGAGCTGCCCACTTGCCCAGTTCTCTGTTGGCTCTGTGAGGAAAAGAAATCTGAAGTCAAAACTAGCTGAAAGAGCATATGTTTTATCGTAACCATTATGGGACAATTATATGCCCTTAACAATTACATGCCCTTCCCAACCACTTAGAGCAGTGGTTCTCAACCTTCGTAATACTGCAACCCCTTAAGACAGTTCCTCATGTTGTGGTGACTCCCAACCATAAAATTATTTTCATTGCTGCTTCATAACTGTAATTTTGCTACTTTTATGAATCACTAGCTGAACCCTAGTGGCGGCCGCGCGTGAGGCAAGGTAAGCTTAGCTTCTTTCAGGCACGGCCGCTGGAACCGCGGGGGACACGGCGGAGGGTGGATCGTCGATCTCCGGGCCTGTCTCCTGCCCTGGCGCGCATGTCCAGCGTCGTACGCGTCCCACCCCTTTTTGGCTGTGCTGGGTGGCGTCAGGCCGCTTTCGGGAAGTCCCGCCTTTCGGACTACACTTCCCAGAAAGCCCGGCATGGCCACTTCCGGTTTATGTGGAGGTTTCTGGGAAGTGTAGTGCGGCGCCCCAGAGCTGCTCTGGGACCGGGGACGTGTGGGCACGGGCGAGGATGGCGAGGAGGTGGTTAGGGCACCGCCGGTGTGGCTGCGAAGGTCCCGGTGAGTGGGGAGAGAGGGTGACGGGATGGGTTGGGGGGGTCGGAGTGCACCTGCGTGATTGCTCTCCCTCTCTCCAGCGCTCGTGGCCAGTGTAGAACGGGAGGCAATGGGCGATTTTTGGGGGCTGTTTTTGGGGGGGTTGCAAGGTAGGGAGGTGGGGTTTTTTGTGCTATGTATGTACCTCATGGTCTGGGGGAATGTGTTTCGTGGGATTTGTGTTTCTGGGGCGTATAGTTTGGCCGTGCATAAAGGACATTCCACGACGACTCGATTTTTATATATATAGATGATGTAAATATCTGAAATACATGATGTATTTTCATTCACTGGACCAAATTTGGAGCAAATACCCAATACACTCAAATTTAAGTACTGATGGGATTGGGGGGGGGGAGGAGATTGATTTTGTCATTTGGGAGTTGTAGTTGTTGGGATTTATAGTTAACCTACAATCAAAGAGCATTCTGAACTCCACCAATGATGGAATTGAACCAAACTTGGCACACAGAACTCCCATGCCCAACAGAAAATACTGGAAGGGTTTGGTGGGCATTGACCTTGAGTTTTGGAGTTGTAGTTCATCTATATCCAGAAAGCACTGTGGACTCAAACAATGATGGATCTGGACCAAACTTGGCACAGATACTCAATATGCCCAAATGTGAACATTGGTGGGAGTTTGGGGGGAACAGACGTTGACATTTGGGAGTTGTAGTTGCTGAGATTATAGTTCACCATATAATCAAAGAGCATTCTGAACCCCACTAATGATAGAATTGGGCCAAACTTCCCACACAGAACTTCCATGACCAACAGAAAATACTGTGGTATTGATGGTCTTTGGCAACCCCTCTGACACCCCCTCGTGACCCCACCACCATGGGTCCCAACCTCCAGGTTGAGAAACACTGACTTAGAGGACATTTCTGGACATTTTTATTTAAAATATATACTTATTTGGGCTGGGCTGGATCTCCAGAAATGCCTCACACCCCATAGAAGACATTATTTATTGATTCATTGATTCATTTACTCACTATGTCCAGCATTATTCAAGTAAAACTGTGACCTGAGGCAGATGTTTCCAGGAATGAAAGGGCACTCAGTGGTTCATTATTGTTACTGTATCTTCAACAAAAGGAATGTGGGATCTTATTGGATTTTCTGCCCATGTGCCAAAAATATTGTGGCTGAATTTGGATACTGTCGTTTATGTTCTCAGGGGATGGACTGGGGGAATCACCATTTGCTACTTTGCCTCTGGTAGTAAAATGTCTTGAGGTAGACCTGCTCAACAGGAATTAGAAATTTGCCCTTCTGCTGGTCTAAGGCTTCAGTCCAATGTTAATTCTCCCACTGAATATGTGAGGCCTCAGTAAATACATGTAAGATTGAGCTGACATTCTGATGGGAAAACATATTTTTGCTCACCTTAAACTACACATGTCATTAAGTTATTTGGAAGGATCTCTGGCAGGCCTAAGAGCAGAGATCAGAAAAAGAAATAATGAACTCCATTACCCAGATATTTATTTTAAATTAACAAACAAGGAGTGGAGCCTATTACCCATAACCTCCAATATAATTGCTCTACTCATGCAGAGAATGACAGTTTGAAGGGAACAATATATATGTTTAGAGCTGTGGTTCCCAACCTTTTTTTTTTAACCAGGGACCACTTTGACCTGGGACCGCTCTCCAACATTAGTATCAAAACGGTTACAAATCAGTTTTTGGTGAACTTTAGATTTGGTTTTAGTTATTTGGGGTGCCGATTCAGAAAACTACATTGGATAGACCATCTCATCTCTAATTTCTGATACAGAACATATGCCATCCAGCAGTTGCCATCTGCTCGTCTGCAGAAAACCATATTTAATAAGCCTTGACGCTATAAGAGGGTTTTGTGAGACCAGTCATTCTTGTTGCAACAGTGTAGTAACGGTGAGCCACAGACCATTTTTTAGTTCTTGTGGACCACTGCTGCTCCACAGACCAGAGCATGGGAACCACTGGTCTAGAGGTACTTCACCTGAGTAGCAAGTCTGAACATTTGAAAACACATTCCAGAAAAAATCTCCATGTCTAGGTAATGTTCACTGCTCTAAAGGCACAGGATCCCATTTGATCTTGGAAACTAAGCAGTATCAGTCCTGGTTAGCACATTTTGTGGTTGCCAATGAATACCAGGTTTAATTTTACAGGAAGGAACTAGTAAAACCACCTAACTATTTCTTGTCTAAGAAAACCCTATGAAATTTGTGAGATTTCTATATGTCAACAGTAGGACCGGACGAAGGCAAAAAATTATAGTAAGCCAACCTTTTTTTGGGTGCCCCTTGGGTCTTCAGTGCGGTGATGATGGTGTGCGAGCGCTGGAGTATGCATGCGCAAAAACAGCTAGTTTTGCACATGCGCTATTGGGATCGAGCGTTTCTGGTGGAGGGAGTAGCGAAACTCACTCCCAAGAGGATGAAAAGGACAGGGGAACATTTTGCAGCCAGAGCGGAGCTTCCCACCTTCGGCTGCAAAATGTTCCTTGGCCTGTCCTTTTCGGCCTTTTGAGAGTGCTTTTAGCAACTCCCTCCACCAGAAGCGCTCGGTCCCAATAGCGTATGCATGAAAGTTCACGCATGCGCTATTAAAACAGAGCACTCCCTAGAGGATGAAAAGGGCAAGCCAGGGAACATTTTGCAGCCGGGGCGGAGCCTCCTGCCCGCGCCAGCCGCCCGCAGCAATGGTGCGCCAAACCTGGCGGCCGCAGCCGGATGCGCCCTTGGCCACATGGCGCCCTGAGGAGGCCGCTTACTTTGTCTCCACTAAGATCCGCCCCTGGTCAACAGGCAATTTGAAAGCACATACATATACATCCAGTAACAAAATATTGGGGAAGCCTGGAATAATAGGGAGTTCCAGCAAAGAAAACAGAGAAAATTAGACATTACAACTGGGGAAGGAATGAAAACTGAGATGTGCAATGCACCTTATCTTCTAGATTAAGAGCTTTTGGTCAGCCACATGATTTTCCCTCCTTCCTTTGTTGTGAGAATAAACTATGGAGAATGAGGAGAGTCATGTGAAACATCTTGGACTGGTTTAGAAAGGACAAAAGTGCCGGTTTTGTATTTTCAGAACACACTCAAATCATCCCATTGATTAAGGACACAAGATGGAAATTATCCACAAAATATTGGAACTGGGAATGGAACCAACTGCATCTCCTGGAGGAAAGGCAAGATATGTGATTAGTACAACAAAGAAACCAAAACAAAGGTGGTCTCAGTTTTAAACAAAAAGGTTGTTGTCTATTAAGCGCCACTGTCATTTCCATTCCAAAAAAGCAAGAGATTTCTACAAAACTGATCTTCTTTTCACTTGCCTCTTGCACGCTTGCCCATCAAGCCATAGAACTGGTGGAACTTCCCTCTCTTCACCAAATCAACAAAGCGCCGGAAGGCTTTCCTTTGTGGAGCTTCATCCTAGAAAACCCAAGAAGTTTGAGTGATGGATGCCTGAAAGGCAATTCAACAAAGTAAGTAAATAAATGTTTCATTCAGGTATGTTCAGGGAAATCTTTTCAAAGCTGTCAGCTGTGATTGTTCGGAGAGTGTTCCTAGAAAATTTAGAAACGGAAATCTCATTTTTCAAACAGTTTCTGAGTCCTCGTGGGAAAAGATAACACTGGCTTGCATGGAAACTGATTTTATAAAGGTAGATCTAGTGGATTTTTTAAAATCGTGTCAGAAGCAACTTGAGAAACTGCAAGTCGCTTCTGGTGTGAAAAAATTGGCAGTCTGCAGAGACGTTGCACGGGATGCCCGGATATGTTACCATCCTATGGGAGCTTCTTTCATGTCCCTGCATGGGAAGCTGCAGCTGACAGATGGACGCTCACCCGGTCTCGCGGATTCGATCCGCCAATCTATTGGATGAGGCATATAAAATCCTGCAGTACAAACATTTAACAATTCTGGCCAGATGGGTTGCACCTCTAAGGTTTTCCCATTCATACAGCTCAGAACTGTCTCTCAGCATATCAGATCTTCATTGGAGGATTCATTGTAGCTAGCTCAAAACAACAAACAGATGGAAAAGCCAATTGAATTAAGAAGAAAACACCAACATTTCTAGTGAAATAGTGAATAAAACCCTCTTGTGCAACTTACATTTACATGTTAGTTGATAATTAGCTTAGGCACAGCAATACATCTGCTTATTGCTGGATTTGGTGGATCAATGCAAAATATGTAAACTTTTGAGCCACACAGCAATTTATATGTATGTATGTACTGTATGTATGTGTATGTGTATGTATATGTTCTTGTTTATTCGTTCAGTTGCTTCCAACTCTTCATGACCTTGTGGACCAGCCCATGCCAGAACTCCCTGTTAGCCGTTGCCACATATATGTATATATACTGATGCACACACACACACACAATTATATATGTGTATACATACACATGCACACCCCAACATACATACTGAAAGTGTGTATCTTCCCATTTCATCGGAAATCACACACCATTTTTCAGTGACTATGTAGAAGTAACAGTCTTAAGTAAACTGCCTTGTAAAGAGTTATTTCTCAAAAGGGAGCTATTAAATACATAGAAAAATATAGGTGGAGGTATCCCCTGACATTAAGTCCAATCATACCCGTCTTTGGGCATTGGTGCTCATCTCCATTTCTATACCAAAGAGACACCTCCAAGGCAGGCGTCACCCCCCCCCCCCCATTTTCAGGGTGGTCCATGAGAAGGCCTTATCGGTACATTATTTAAACTGTTATGTTTATTCATATCATGATCTGATCACCTTGCTCAATATATCCCATATGCATGGGGGTATTGGGGTAACAATACAAAAGGTTTGGTAGGGTAGACCACCTCCCACCCAGACTCAGCCCATCCCAAAAAAATATCAAAATTCTGGCTACAGGCCTGCTCCAAGGTCATGTGCCTGGCATGACTGTATGGAGCGCCGTTACCTTCCCGTCGGTGCAGTACCTATTGATCTACCCACATTTGCATGTTTTCAAATTAATAGGTTGGCAGAAGCTGGTGCTATCAGCGGGAGCTCATGCCATTCCCCGGATTTAAACCTGCGACCTTTCCGTTAGCAGCTCAGCAGCTTAACCCACTGCACCACCGGGAGATCCATGAAATACATAGTAATAAATAAATAAACATTCACAAAGCAGGAAAGTAGGCTTTTGTGAAAAGGCTTTATCTGAATCCTGTTGTCAAAACCCTGTGGTGCTGACATTCATAACAAAAGAGAGGCATGAAACAAATAACTGTCACACTTTTCCTTCCATGTCTGTTTCCGTCACCATGCTCTATCAGACCCAGTCAATCTTCAGCTCCAAAAGCAAACAGTAAACCAAAGCGTTACCTTCAGGGCCAGGTCTGTCCCAGCAGGCTCTTCTTCCAGTGCAGGAGTAACAGTTGCTTCGCCTTCAAAACGCAACACCTGCAAGCACAGAAAGGCCATCACAAAGAGAAGTTTCAAAGCACTCATTATTTCTTCAAAGAGAAGTCCTGTTTTGGGGAATATCAAAAAACCAAGAGGACTTTATAAAAGGTTTTTGGGGATGTTCTCCTCATCCACTCTCTTTTGATCTCTGTTATTTCTGCTTAACAGCCACAGAGCGCAAAGTGCATCGATTTATGTCTTCTGCTGCCTCTTTTGCTCCACCCAGTCTCATCAATGACCCTGTTATTTTTTTATTGTATCCCCAAATTTGGCTCTACGCACTCATCTGCCTGTTATGTTTATCATCTCCAAATCAGCTGCTCCCTCCCTCCATTCCAGACAGTCTATATGGATTGAAATGCGGGCATCACAATATACAGAGGTTATTTCCTTTCCTTTTGTTTCTTGTGGAACCGGAAAAAGATAGACTTACAAGAGTTGTGCTTTGCCCACCTTACTCTTACCTTTTGATGCATTGCTGAAGTGCCCGATTGTAGTTCTTTTTAAAACTTTTATTGTTTATAGTGTACATCAGAAAGCAGACAATATAAAAAAAAAACATAAGCAGAAAAGGTGGGGGGGAATTATACACACACACACAACAGTAAGCAAGTTTACAGAATGTTATACAGTCAGCGCTCGTTAAACATGTGAAAAATCACATTTGACTGTACCGGTGGTGCAGTGGGTTAAACCCTTGTGCCGGCAGGACTGAAGACTGACAGGTCACAGGTATGAATTCAGGGAGAGCATGGATGAGCTCCCTCTGTCAGCTCCAGCTCCCCATGCAGGGACATGAGAGAAGCCTCCCACAAGGATGGTAAAATATCAAAACACCCGGGCATCCCCTGAGCAATGTCCTTGCAGATGGTGAATTCTCTCACACCAGAGGCGGCTTGCAGTTTTTCAAGTCGCTCCTAACACAACAAACAAACAAACAAACAAACAAACAAATACCTAGATTGTACCCTGATTGTAATTCTGAGGCCATGCTAATTATATCTGCTGCTGTGTGAAGTCCAAGGCAGAGCATGAAAAAGTTACTTGTCGTAATGCAGAGACCAAGGAAGCCAGACCCAGGAGTAAAAGGGGATAACAAAAGGTTTATTGAACAATAACTGGAAAAAGGACGAACAATAAAGTAGCCAACCTCTTCTGGAAGTGAGTTCCATAACCCAATGCTCAAAACCCTCAAAAATCCCAGGAAAGAGTCCCACAAAATAAAGCAACAAAACAGCCCAAAACAAATACCAGACGTCCATGATTTCATAAGGGAAGTCCGTAAGGGCTCAAGAATCAGAAGAGTAGCAACAAAACTCACACCAATCCGGTCCAGAAATCCAAAGCAGGAGAAAGGCAGATGAAAAGGAGGAGACCATCCAAGGCAATCAGGAGCTGAGTATACATGAATGAATAGCACAAATCATAGCCCCCATAAAACACAATGCCAGCCTCCCTCCATTTCATACAATACCAGGTTCTGTAGCAGGAACTCAAGTAAACTCGGCGGAGACCAAGCCACGCCTCAGGGATACATGGCAGGTAACTAAACAGAAAAGCATACATTGAAGTCCAAACCCCCCACCTTTGCCCAAACATCAGCTAGTTATGGGCTATTTTTCCCCAAACACCTTTGCCCAAACATCAGCTAGTTATGGGCTATTTTCCACTTTGTTCTTGGGGTGAGCTGCTCTGGCAGCTCACCCCAAGAACAAAGTGGAAAAAACAGCCCATAACTCATGAATATCAGGAAACAGGAACAAGGCACTTGATATCAGGAACACATATCAGGAGAGTCAGAGACAAGAACCAGACATCAACTCTTTGACCGCCGCAAATGCAGCCCAAAAACCCATTTCTTATATAGCACTTAAACATCACTGTCTTCTGAAGACTCTCCTTGATCATGAGCACCAGCTGCTGCATCTCCTACAGCTGCTGTGCTGTGTGCTTGCCTCCAATCTTGCCAACGCTGTTGCATAGTTAGAGTGTCCCAATCGGCTAGGCTTCCTCAGGGCGCCAGAGATTAGTAGCCGTTTTCGTGTCATGTGGACACTTCTTCAGGGCATGTCGCTGGTCAAGTACATCAAGGCAAAAGCATCTGGGAACATCACAAATGGAAATCCATGTGGCTGGAGAAGTGTCCACATGACACGAAAACGGCCACTAATCTCTGGCGCCGTGAAGAAGCCTAGCCGTTTGGCATTGTCCCGGCTTTCTTCCCCTCCATTGGGCTTCATCTAGGCTCTTACCAGAGCTCCCATAGGAACGACAGTTGCTGTCGCAATTTTCCTTTGCTTTACGGCTTTTTCCGGCGTTTCCGGCAGGCTCGCGCCCTCCCAGAATGCGGCTACAGTTTCTTTGCCTCGTTCCGGCGCTGCGGCTTGAGTTTTCCTTGCCGCGCTGCGTTGTGGTGGTTCTACAACAGACCCCTCGTCTTTCTACGGACTTTCCCCCGACCATTGCCTACACGGACCCTGGACATTCAGGCCAGCTCCATTTACCTTGAACAAAAGTTTGCTTTTGAACTTTCCTCTTATGTTTACTACAAGAGACAACGGTGTCTCACCAATGAATGTCTTTGTACGCTATTGTTACTGTTACTTAATACATCATGTGCTTTGCGACTACATATTTATAATATATTTGTCTGATAATTGGCAAATTGTCTTTCATAAGTGCTCAATGGTTTTGACTCCACCCTATTAGTATATGCGAACCTGGGTATTTTAGCGGTTCCCTCTTTTTTGCTTCATTGTCCAATCAACCAACCAATCCACCTAAAACATTTTCCAGGCTCTGGTTGGGAGGCAGTTACAGAAAGATTAGTAGAAATTTGAAAACAGGAAAACAACTTGAACAAAATCTGGCTATGCACCAAATTTGAAATCTTCTTATCAAACTCCCAAGATCTTTCCTGGATGGAAAAAAGAAGCTGTGAGGAGTGGGAATCCTGAGGCCTCTGAAATATTAATCAATTCATTTCATTATGACTGTTTGTGAATTATGTATCTATTTGTTTCGTAACATATTTACATTTTACCCTACATCTGACTGTGACTCAGTGGCCCAGGAGGCACCTTCAAGCTCTATAATTCTATGATTGTGGGGTGGCGTCCAAGAAAATGGTTTCAGAACGGTTGAAAACAATAAACAATAAAAAATAAATTGGAAAGCATATTAAGCCATTGAATTAGAAAACACACATTAAGAGCCGTTTAAACAATGTCATGTAATATAAACCAGAGCACATGTGCAAATTGGCTGAATCAATTAATCCCCAAAGGCTTTAATAAAAAAGGCATGTTATTTCTTTGGCTGCATTGGCGGAACACAATATTTATGCCGCTGCTCTAAATATACAGTTATATCACTATGGGATTCATATCAGAGTGAAATGAGGATAACCGGCAACCTGGTTATACTCTGAAAAACCACCTATTTTTAATTTTTAACTTTTGGGGCCTGGGGGGCGGGGGGGCATCATGGAGTTTTCAAGGGGGCACACTTCTGGCCCCAGGGGCCACCTGCAACATACCTTCCAGCATTTCACAGGTGAAACTTTGAGCTCCATTTAAACTTTGTTATTTATTTGTTTATTTATTTACTTACTTACTTACATACAGTATTTATATTCTGCCCTTCTCACTCCAAAGGGGACTCAGGCCAGATCACAGAACACATATACGGCAAACAGTCAATGCCGTTACACACTGACAGGACAGACACAGCACATAGGTAGAAGTATCTAGGCTTTTCCCATCTTTGACGTCTAGGAGGTTGTGCTCAATTCCGGCCACAGGGGGTGCCATTGCTCCATCCACCATGCCGAAGAGCCCTGTTCATTGACTTTCTCCTTTTGATCAAATCGCCTGCATTTTTCTGGTACAGTGTTCCCACACTTATTGCTGAGGTTATGTTCCAGGACCACCAGTGATAAGTGAAAAACCACGAAGTAGGAACGGACCCTCCCCTTCCCTTCTTGCCCTCTTTATCTTCCTCTTCCTCCTTCTCATTGCTGCCTGGGCCTCTTGCAGCCGCTTGGGCCCAGCAATTGAGGAGGCGGGGAGCCCGGTGGTGGGGAGGAGAAGGAGGAAGAAGAAGAAAGCAAAGAGGGCGAGGAGGGAAAAAGAGTCGCCCCTTCGCCTTTTTTACCTTCCTCTTCCTTCCTCTTCCTTGTCATCTCGGGGGCCACTTGCTGTCAAGCAAGGAGGAAGAGAAAGAAGAGGAAGGTAAAGAGGGCAAGGAGGGAAAAGAGCCTCTCTCTCACCCTCTTTACCTTCCTATTCTTTGTCGCCAGCAGCAAGTGGCCCCGGCAGTAGCGAGGAGGAGGAAGAGGAAAGTAAAGAGGGTGAGGAGGGAAGAAGAGTCACCCCCTTGCCCTCTTTACTTTCCTCTTCCTTGTCACCACCGGGGCCTCTTCCTTCCTTGTCAGCAAGAGGCCTTGGAGGCGCCAATGAAGAGGAAGGTCAAGAGGGCAAGGAGGGAAAAAGAGCTGCCCCCTCACCCTCTTTACGCCACCCAGACCTCTTGCTGCCACCCAGACCTCTTGCTGCGGAGGCGGTGCGGGGCCCAAGTGGTGGCAAGAGACCCAGGCGGCATCGAGGAGGAGGAAGAGAAAGGTAAAGAGGGTGAGGGGGCGGCTCTTCTTCCCTCCTTGCTACAGTGTTCCCTCGCTACATTATATATCTATATATATCTTCTTGGCTTTTCTTCGCGAACGAAGATTCAGGAAGGACTCATCCCACGCTTACTACAAGTGCGTTAAAGGGCTTTTTCGGAAGTTGGATGTGTCTTTCGAGCCTGTGCAATGGATTTTTCTGGTGGAGCGCAGCGTGCACAGAACTGGCCTCACCCTTTAAACCAAAGGTTCATCTGCCGGGGCCTAGCAAAGCTTGGACGGTGGCAGTGAGGTCCTCAGATCGTAGATTTGATTAGAATTACCTTCTCTTAGATGGTTGACCTTACAAGGTTAGACGAGCACCTGCCCAGGTTTGAGTTTAGAGTTTTCCTTCTCTTAGGATGGTTGCCAAAAGGCTAGAGAGCCCATCCTGCCCATTGACACTCTTTGTCAGACCCTTTGGTTATATATATATATATATATATATATATATATATATATATATAATGCCGTCATTAGACCCTGCGGTTCCCTCCAACTACCGCCCAGTGTCGAATCTTTCGTACCTGGGCAAGGTAGTTGAGAGGGCAGTAATGGAGCAGCTGCAGTCCTTCCTAGATGATGCAACATGGTTAGACCCCTTCCAGTCCGGCTTCCGTTCGGGGCATGGGACGGAGACGGTTCTGGTCTCCATCACAGACCAACTCCACTGCCAGCTTGGCCAAGGCGGGTCTGCGCTGCTCGTGTTATTGGACCTCATGGCAGCGTTTGACACGGTCGAGCACAATCTATTGACCCACCGCCTGGCCATGGCTGGAGTGAGGGGGACAGCCCTAAAATGGCTGACCTCCTTCCTCCACCAGCGGTCTCAGCGTGTGAGGAGGGGCGGGGTGGTCTCCGAGGGCTCCTCATTAGTTTGTGGAGTTCCGCAGGGGGGCATCCTCTCCCCTCTGTTATTTAACATCTACATGCAGCCGCTTGCACAGCTGGTGCGGAGTTATGGGCTGGAGTGTCACCAATATGCGGATAATACCCAGCTCATTCTGAGGATGGAGGGCAGGCCGGGATCCATCCCCGATAATTTCCAGCACTGCCTCGAAGCCGTTACTGGATGGCTGCGAGCCAGTAGGTTGAGGGTGAATCCGGCGAAGACGGAGATCTTGTGGCTGGGCCGCCCGGGTGGGGTAGATAAGAACATAAGAACATAAGAGCCATGCTGAATCGGGCCTCAGCCCATCTAGTCCAGCATTCTGTGTCACACAGTGGCCCACTAGTTGTACACAGGGATCTCTAGCAGAAAGGAGGGCAGAACCCTCACCTGCTCCCGACCCCCCACAACCAGTACCCGGGGAAAATCCTGCCTGCCTCAATCAACACAGAGGTGGCACTTGGATGTCCATTTCAGTAGCTACTGATTCCCTTGGTATCCATGAATCTGTCTAATCCTGCCTTGAAGCTGTCCACGCTGACAGCTGTCACAACCTCCACTGGAAGTGAGTTCCATAACCCAATGACCCTCTGGGTGAAGAAATATTTCCCTTTATTAGTCCTAACTTTCCTACCTTGGAGCTTTAGGGAGTGCCCCCTAGTCCTAGTGTTGTGTGACAGAGAAAATATTTTTCTTTATTCACCTTTTCTATCCCATGCATGATTTTATACACTTCGATCAAGTCACCTCTTAAACGCCGTCTTTCAAGGGTGAAAGACTAAGGCGTTGCAACCTGATTTCATAAGGGAGCTGCTCCATCCCTTGGATCATTTTTGTCGCCCTTCTTTGTACCTTTTCCAGTTCCGTTATATCCTTCTTAAGGTGCGGAGACCAGAATTGTACACAGTACTCCAAATGTGGCCTTACCATAGATTTGTAGAGAGGCAATACAACATTTGCCGACCTATTTTCGATTCCCTTCCTGATCATGCCAAGCATAGAATTTGCTTTTTCACTGCTGCAGCGCACTGGGTTGACATCTTCATTGAGCTGTCCACCAAAACCCCAAGATCCCTTTCCTGGTTTGTCTCGGAAAGCTTTGACCCCATCAATTGGTAGGTGTAGTTGGGGTTCTTTGCCCCGATGTGCATGACTTTACACTTGTTTAGGTTAAAATGCATTTGACTTTGTTGCCCATTCACAATTTCAAGAGATCTTTCTGAGCTCTTTACAATCAGGACAATTTTTGTCAAAAGCCTTTTGAAAGGTCATTAATGAATAAATTAAAAAGTAACTGACCCAAAACTGAACTGGGTCCCCTTTATCTATGTGTTTACCCTTTTTACACCCTCAAACAAGATTCTATCAAGTTAGTAAGACATGACTTTTGCCTTTGTCAGAAACCATGTTGATTTTTTCCTTCAGCAATTTGCCTTTGCAGAAACCTGTTCTTCAATGCCTGTTCTTAGTGCTTAGTTTTTTCTTTAATAATGGTTTCCATCACTTTGCCTGGAACTGAGGTTAGACTAACTGGCCTATAATTTCCTGGATCACCCCTGGATCCTTTCTTGAAGATCGGAGTTACATTTGCCTCCCTCCAGTCCTCGGGTACAGTGCCTGATCTTAGAGAAAGGTTATATATTTTGGCTAGAATTTCAGCAATTTCACACTTGAGTTCCTTAAGAACTCTGGGGTGGATGCCATCTGGCCCTGGTGATTTGTTGACATTTAGTTTAGTAAGGCATGTGAGAACATTTTCCTTGTTTATCTCTATCTGGTTTAATTCATTTAATTCCCTCCCTGAAAAAACTGACTCAGCTGCAGGCATATGTTGTCTGTCCTCATGTGTGAAAACAGAGACAAAGAAGTCATTTAGCCGCTCAGCAATCTCCTTGTCTTCACTTATTGTCCCTTTCTTACCATTTTCGTCAAGTGGCCCAACTGCTTTTCTAGTTGGGTTTCTACTTCTGATGTACTTTAAAAAGTTTTTGCTATTTTTTAAAATATTCTTAGCTATATGTGCCTCAAAATCTCTCTTGGCTTTCCTGACAGTTGCTTTGCATTTAGTTTGCCAGAGCTTGTGTTCCTTTCTGTTCTCCTCAGTAGGAAGAGCCTTCCATTTCTTAAATGAGTTTTTCTTCTTTCCAATCACATCTTTTACTTCATTTGTAAGCCATACTGATGTCCTTTTGGACTTTCCATGCCTCTTTCTTATTTTAGGAATGCATTTTAGTTCGGCTTGTTTTAAAGTATTTTTAAACAGTTTCCAAGCATTCTGGAGGGATTTGATTTTTTTAACTGTTCCTTTTAGTTTGTTCTTTACTATTTTTTTCTCATTTTGGTGAAATTCACTTTGTGAAAATGTAAGGTCTCTGTGTTAGTTTTCACTGACAGTTTGCTATCCAAACTTAAGTTGAAGGTTATTGTGTTGTGGTCACTGGTACCTATGGGCTCAGTTACAAGGACATCTTGAACGAGATCTTGTTCATTAGTCCAGCTTCCGACCCTGGACGGTGTGGCGTTATGCCCATCGTCTTCCGTGAAGAGGCTGGGAGTCCATCTGGACTCTCAGCTGACCATGGAGGCCCAGGTCTCTGCGGTCAGCAAGGTGGCCTTTTTCCATCTCCGACAGGCAAGGAGGCTGGCCCCCTATCTCTCCCAGAACGACCTGGCCACGGTGATCCAAGCCACGGTCATCTCAAGACTAGATTACTGCAATGCGCTCTACGTTGGCCTTCCTTTGTCGGCGATCCGGAAGCTCAAGCTGGTGCAGAACACTGCCGCCCGGCTCCTGTCTGGCTCTCCAGCAGGTTGCCATATAACACCTGTTTTGCAGGACCTGCACTGGCTGCCAATTGAGCACCGGATCGCCTTCAAAGTGTTGGTTCTCACCTTTAAGGCCTTGCACGGCCTGGGGCCAGCGTATCTGAGGGACCGTCTCACTCCATATTGCCCTCTGAGATCACTGCGGTCCGAGGATGCTAACTTCTTGGAGGTACCTTCGGCGAAGTCGGCACGGCTGACATCCACGGAGGGCGTTTTCTGTCATAGCTCCCACGCTGTGGAACGCCCTCCCGGCCGACACCCGGGCAATGAAGGACCTGCTCCTGTTCAGGCGGGCTTGCAAAACCTATTTGTTTAGGCAGGCCTTCGATGGGTAGGCCCGTGCGTCTTGGTTGTGCCACTACCTCAACTGTGTTGTTGTTTTTACTGTGTTGCTTGTTTTTAAATTGTTTTTAAGCTTCTGTATTTTACTGTGCCTTTGGCTCTTGTAAACCGGCGCGAGCCTTCGGGAGTCGGCGGCATAGAAACCCGAATAAATAAATAAATAAATAAATAAAAACAAATAAGTGAATAAGTAGCGAGGGAACACTGTATTTCCTTATGGTGCCATTAAAATACCTCCCTGCATTAAGCGGTACCTATTCATCTAGGAGATTCCACCTGAACATTAGGAAGAACTTCCTAACTGTGAGAGCTGTTCAGCAGTGGAACTCTCTACCCTGAAGAGTGGTGGCGGCTCCTTCAGGCCAGGTGGTAGCTGGGGGGTTAGGGGGCTTCAGAAGGCCTTACTGGTACATTACTTTAAACTATTTAAACTGTTATGTTTATTCATATCATGATCTGATCATCATGCTCATTATATCCCACATTCACGGAGTTATTGGGATAACAATACAAAAGGTTTGGTAGAATAGTCCCTCTCTTACTCAGACTCAGCCCCTCCCGAATCAAACTCAGCCCTCCCCGAATCAAAATCCTGGCTACGGCCCTGATGGAGGCTTTTAAACAGAGACTGGATGGCCATCTGTGGGGGGTGTTTTGAATGCAATTGTCCTGCTTCTTGGCAGGGGTTGGACTGGGTGGCATGGCCCACAAGATCTCTTCCAGCTCTATGATTCTACGATTCTATGATCTAGTCACAGCTGTTTTCAACCTGTTAGGTGGGCAGTGAGCTGGGCCGAAGGTTGGGCGCTCAGCCCCAACCCAGGCTTCGAACTGCCAAGCTTTTGAATGGCAAGACCCGTGCATTGGCAAAGGGATAGAGCTAGATGACCCTTGGAATGCCTTCCAGTACTGTGATTCTAAGAATTGCTTTGGGAACTGGGTGCTAATTAAGTAAGTTAGCCTGCAAGAACATCGTGTTCTTTGCCGTTTTTTTCAATATTTTTGCTGTTGCTTTTAATAACTTGCTTTTTAGCCCATGTCTAGGAAAATGCTCAAAATCAACCGTTCATTGATCTGTTTGTACCACTGTAGCTAAATTAAACATATTAGAATCAATGTGCCAGGATGCACCTGTATCTTAAAACAAAATATTATTAAAGGATCTTTTCAATTAAAAACATAACCCCTCATGGCAATGGTGACACCTAGAGTTTGCAAGTGGGAGTGCAACATAACTACTCTGATCTTTCAAAAGCCAGTGTGTCAATACCTATACCAGTGGTTCCCAAACTTATTTGGCCTACCGCCCCCTTTCCAGAAAAAAATATTACTCACCGCCCCCCTAGAAATTAATTTTTAACATTTTTAATAGCAATTAAACAGAAAAATATATGTATTAATGTTTCTACCTTTTTTGTAAAATATAGTAAAGAAAGGTGTAAATTAGAAACATTGAAGTTTGAAATTATGAAACTATTTATTGAACTTAGAATAGAAAGGTAATACAAAAAAGTTAAAACATTCGAAATCATCTTAATGAGAAGGATGAACCTAGTATGCTGCTACCAATCTAGTAATCCTCGGCTCTATTTTCGTCAGCAGTAATCTCAAATCACCGCGATTGACTATTTGCAATCGGTTTCCTTTTTTTTGTTTGTTAATAAATTGGTTACCGCACTGAATCCACACACACCAAATGGCAAACTCCTCTCTTACAGCAACCCAGTGATTTTAGCCATGGTTTCACTGCCCCCTTACAGTTATTCATCGCCCCCCAAATGCACCTGTGGCCATCACCGCCCCCCTGGATCGCTGCAGCACCCACCAGGGGGTGGTAGCGCCCACTTTGGGAATGACTGGCCTATACAGTTCCCTCACTTATAACGGGTGTTACGTTCCAGGACCACCCGCAATAAGTGAAAATCTGTGAAGTAGGGACGCTATATATGTACTGCCTCAGCGCGTGAGAAGCATAGGACCGCCCCTCCTAGGAGTGGCTCCCCCCACTCCTCTCCCCCCTCCCCCCTCTCTCACTCACTCAGTATTACACTTCTGTAATATTCTGTGACGTTAATGAGAGAGATCTATTAGTCCCTTCCAAAACTACAAATCGTAGCAATCTGTAGGGTGTAGCTATGGCAGTGGGTTCAAAAGGCTATAATTGCATAACGGTAAAAGAAACTTTTTTTGCAGTGTGTGTGCGTGTTTGCAAGCACACACTGACCCACCCAATATTATTCATTTGTTCTACTGTATCTCAGCTCTCACAATGTCAACAATCTGAAAACGTTGTCAGTATCTATTGTCCAGTAAAACTTGATGTGTTTCTTTCACTTCTCAACAAGATCAAACATCAAATTTTTTGTGTATGTAATCTTATGATGGATGACAGTGAAATAGCCTTGGACAATACCAGCTGGGGACTTGGCAGAAAGATCCACTAACTCCATTTGAACTCATGCCAAACACTCTGCTTGTGCGTATGTGTTTAT
Source organism: Anolis apletophallus (assembly GCA_030556195.1). Taxonomy (NCBI): domain Eukaryota; kingdom Metazoa; phylum Chordata; class Lepidosauria; order Squamata; family Anolidae; genus Anolis; species Anolis apletophallus. The sequence goes on from JARBWK010000008.1 coordinate 117,356,926, forward strand.
AGGTACAGATTGTCGCAAATGTTTTGGAAACATTTGAAAAAGTGGTGATCGACTAGTACAATGTGCTGTGAACTTTCTGGTCTGTATGGCCATGTTCCAGAAGCATTTTCCCCTGATGTTTCACACACATCTATGGCAGGCATCCTCAGTGGTTAAGGGGTCTGTTGGAAACTAGACACGTGAGGTTTATATATCTGTGGAATGTCCAGGGTGGGAGAAAGAACTCTGGTCATTTTGAGGCACGTGTGAATGTTTGGAATGTTTGGCCACCTTGATTAGCATTTAATAGCCTTACAGCTTCAAAGCCTGGCTGCTTCCTGCCTGGTGGAATATACATAAAAATTATAGACTTACTACAAAAGAGACAAAACTTTAATTCCTGAGTATGCTAAAGCTATCAAATAGTAAAAGAAGTAGGGAAGGCAAACTCTTGCAATACAGGATTTATGGGCAGGTGTTAGCTGTTGGGAGGTGTTAGCAATTTTTTTGAGTGTTGCTCTTTATTTACTGTTCTCATTCTAGAGTTTTTAAACTAGTACAATGGTCCACAAATTTCTTTTAATGTGCATTTTTCAAATATAATATGATACTAAAACCCTCTACTGATCTGTCACTTTGAGATTAGACAGCTACTACAGGATATAATTGGAGTGTTGGGTGAGATGAACTCAAAGCCTTGTACATTATTTTGGGATATTTTGATCTTAAATCAGCATATTGCCCCCATTTCACTTTGGTTTTATTTTGTTTATGTTTTTAAAATTTCTCCTCATTTTGCTTTGGATGGGCCAATATGGCTGATGATGATTCTCACATCGCAGCAAAGCAATCTTCACTAGCTGTTTTGGGCACAAGCTAACATGGCCAAGGGTGCGGGGTCATGAGAGATGACATCCAAAATAGAGGACAAGTTTGAAGTAAGAAGCCAAGGTAAAACTCTTTTATCTCATTGAGATATGCGGGGAGATGATGGATAGGAAATATGAGGGCGGGTCAATAAGTCTGTGACTTTTTGAATGAGAAACAGGTTTTTGGATAAAAAATCTTTTTATTTTTCAACGTAGTCGTCACCTTTGAGCTCTATACACTTTGTCCAATGTTTCTCCAATTTTTTATCCCTTCCAAAAAATAAGATTTGTCAAGGTAATCAAAATAGGTATTTATTTATGAGATGATTTCATTGTTGGAGTCAAATCTCTTTCCACCGAGCCATTTCTTCAGGTTTGGAAACAAGAAAAAGTCAATCGGGGCTAAATCCGGAGAATAGGGCAGATGAGGGAGCAATTCGTATCCTAATACATGGATTGTTGCCATGGCAACTGCACATGCGTGCACCCTTGCATTGTCCTGGTGCAAAGGAACCCTTTTCTTGGCCAAATGCGATCGTTTCCCCCCCAAATCCTCACTAAATCGACCCAATCAGTTGGCATAATATTTGCCATTGATTGTTTTACCATTTTGAAGGTAGTCAATGTGGATGATACCGCGTGCATCCCAAAAAACGGTCGCCATGACTTTATTGGCTGACAAACCCACCTTGGCCTTCTTTGGCACCGATTCACCCCGAGAAATCCACTGTTTTGAATGCTATTTGGTCTCTGGTGTGTTGTGGTGGATCCCTGTTTCATCTACAGCAGTGTTTCTCAACCTTTTTTGAGCTGAGGTACACTTTTAACATTTAAAAAATCCTGGGGCACACCACCAACCAAAACGACACAAAATGACACTCTGAGGCAGAGAGTTCCACTGCTGAACAGCTCTCACAGTCAGGAAGTTCTTCCTAATGTTCACCCTCTTACACAGACATGCTTCCCTGTGATGTTTGCTTTTCTGCCTGTGCTGCTGCACTCTCTCTCTCTCTCTATAAATGTAATGTTCATTTGTGGGATTAACAGAACTCAAAAACCACTGGACAAATTGCTGCCAAATCTGGCCACAAAACACACTAATACTAACCCAAGGAGGGAACATCAGTCAAAAAATTGATTTTGTCATTTGGGAGTTGTAGTTGCTGGGATTTATAGTTACCACACAATCAAAGAGCATTCTGAACTCCACCAATTATGGAATGGAATCAAACTTCCCTCACAAAACTCCCATAACCAAGAGAAAATACTATAAGAGTTTGGTGGGCATTGACCTTGAGTTTTGGAGTTGTAGTTCACCTATATCCAGAGAGCACTGTGGACTCAAACAATTTTGAATCAGGACCAAAGTTGGCATGAATACTTAATATGCCCAAATGTAAACACAGGTGGAGTTTGGGGAAAATAGATCTTGACATCTGGGAGTTACAGTTTCTGGGATTTATAGTTCGCACACAATCAAAGAAGCAACCCCCGCCTGTCCCCCAGCACCCTTGCCGGCGGCAGGAGCGCGGGGAACGCAAGGGAGGCGTCCAGCGAGGCCGGCCTCGCGGGAAGCAACCCCTGCCTGTCCCCCAGCACCCTTGCCGGCGGCAGGAGCGCGGGGAAGGCAAGGGAGGCGTCCAGCGAGGCCGGCCTCGGGAAGCAACCCCGCCTGTCCCCAGCACCCTTGCCGGTGGCAGGAGCGCGGGAAGGCAAAGGCGTCCAGGGCCTGTTTCCGGGGAGTCATTCAACCCCTCCTGTCCCCAGCTCTGGCGGCAGGAACGCGAGAAGGAGAGGGGCTCCCGAGGGCCGGCCTCGCGGGAAGCAGCTCCCCGCCTCCCCAGCACCCCTCCGGCAGTGAACTCAAGGCAGAGGAGGAAGGAGCCTGTTTCCCGTGGGCCCGTTCCTCCGGTTCCCGGCTCTCCCCTGCCTCTCTAGGTCCTAGAGAGGGTCGGGGTTCTCAACCGCTCCACCCTCCTCAGCTGGTGTGCCAGAGGAGGAGGAAAACCCGGCCCTCTGAGCCTCCCCTGCCTCTCTAGGGAGGGTCGGGGAAGAAAGGCGGAGGGAAGAGGTTTTTTGCGGCACACCAGCTGATTGCTCACGGCACACTAGTGTGCCGGGGCACAGCAGTTGACAATGACTGATCTACAGTTACGAAATGGTGCAAAAACCCATCCATATTGCGGTTGAACAACGGCAAACACTCCTGCGAAATTGTCACACGATTGCGTTTGTGGTCGATTGTGAGCAAACGCGGCACCCATCTTGCAGAAAGCTTTCTCATACCCAAGAGATCATTTAAAATTGAAACCATTGAGCCATGTGAGATGCCTATGGCTTCCACAATCTCTTGCACTTTCAATCTCCAATAGGCCAATACCATATAATGAATTTTTTCAATTGTTTTGGGTGTAGAGACCTAAACTGGATGTCCAGAACGTTCAGCATCTTCTGTGCTTGTACGGCCACAACGGAATTCAGTAGACCAAATTTTTACCATTGAAATTGATGGTGCAGAGTCCCCATAGTATTTATCAAGCTTAGCCTTGGTTTGAGTAATGGGTTTTCTCATAAAAAATAATGCTTAATGAGCACACAAAATTCACTTTTTTCCATTTTCTCCTCAAATCTTGCAGTAGTCTGCAATCAATGGCTGTCAAACACAAACTAAATGACGCAGCTTGATCAAATTTTGACAGGAGTCAACTGACAGATGCCTGTTGACAGGAGCAGTGTTGCCCTATCAGTTAAGAGGCAGGAAATTCAAAAAGTCACAGGCTTATTGACCCACCCTCATATTCAGCAAGCTTTTCTAAATAATGAATCTCATGAGAGACAATAATGGGCCTAAACCGTGTTGGTAATCCCACCTACAGTAGATACATGGAATTTGTTATTAAATGAGTCAGATGGCATCCTAACCTAATCTATGCGGAAAAGTCAACTGGGTTGACTGCTGAATCTTTTTCAGCATTGGGGAAGGGGCAACCATCCTTCGCAGCACCCAAAGCAGTGGAAAGCTCATAATACTGCATCATCAGGCCAGTTGAAAGAGTGAAATGCTTTCTCATCCAAAAATTGACTGCCGCATGAGGCAAACGGACACCTTCTTCTACTATTGGCAGACTAACTCTGTTCTTAAGATCTCTGCAAAGTTTGGAGAGGCTTCAAGAAAATGCCATACATTTGTTCCAAGTGATATTGGCTGTCTGTTTCCAAGCCTTTAAAAATCAGCTCCCTCTAATTTGGTTTCTTAAAATCAGATAACCCAAAATTTCCTCTCCTCTCTCTTTTCCATCTTCTGGATTGCAGTTCTTTTGCCTAAAAGGTATATATCTTCACTCCCTCCAGACTGTCAAAAATGCAGATTGCAAAGAGATAGATGGAGGGAATAAGAACCTAAACTTTGCCCGAAGAAGAGCACAGTATAATTACCTTGATATGTCTTTCTTTGAGATCCCATCTCTGCCAATGAACTGCATGTTTTGTACATGTCAGGTCTGATCAGTTTGTTGGCTTTGAAGCCAGTCAGAACAGTCGGCATTGGAGCAAGTTCAATCACTCCTATCACCACTGCGCTGCTTTTCAGTTCTGACGCTATTCTTCCACCTCATATGACTTTGGCCTTATTTGGGATGGATACCATAGCCTCACAGTAAGGCTGCTTCCTGCCATAGAGCTCATCCAATCTTGGAAGCTAAGCAGAATTGTCTCCAATGTTTCTCAACAGGGCCCCGGCCGGGGGGGCGGGGGGAGGGGGTGGTTGCAAGGGAATGTCAAAAAGGTTGCCAAAGACCATCAGAAAACACAGTATTTCTTGTTGGTCATGGGGATTCTGTGTGGGAGGTTTGGCCCAATTCTGCCGGTGTTGTTGTTCAGAATGCTCTTTGATTGTAGGTGAACTATAAATCCCAGCAACCACAACTCCCAAATGTCAAGGTCTATTTTTTTCCCAAACTCCACCAGTGTTCACATTTGGGCATATTGAGTATTCATTCCAAGTTTGGCCCAGATTTATCATTGTTTGAGTCCATAGTGCTCTCTGGATGTAGGTGAACTACAACTCCAAAACTCAAGGTCAAGGCCCACCTAACATTTCCAGTATTTTCTCTTAGTCATGGGAGTTCTATGTGCCAAGTTTGGTTCAATTCCATCGTTGGTGGAGTTCAGAATGCTCTTTGATTGTATGTCAACTATACATTCCAGCAACTACAACTTCCAAATGTCAAGGTCTCTTTTCCCCAAACCTCACAAGTGTTCACATTTAGGCATATTGAGTATTCATGCCAAGTTTCATCCAGATCTATCATGGTTTGACTCCACAGTGCTCTCTGGATGTAGGTGAACTACAACTCCAAAACTCAAGGTCAATGCCCACCAAACCCTTCCAGTATCTTCTGTTGGTCATAGGTGTTCTGTGTGGGAAGTTTGGTTCAATTCCATTGTTGGTGGAGTTCAGAATGCTCTTTGATTGTAGGTGATCTATTAATCCCATGAACTACAACTCCCAAATGACAAAATCAATCCCTCCAACCCCACCAAATTTGGGCGTATTGCGTATTTGTACCAAATTTGGTTCAGTGAATGAAAATACATCCTGCATATCAGATATATACATTACGATTCATAATAGTAGCAAAATTACAGTTATGGAGTAGCAATGAAAATAATTTTATGGTTGGAGGTCACCACAACAGGGGGTCACGGCATTAGGGAGATTGAGAACCACTGCTTTGGATGTTTTTCAACAGAGATTAGACAGCCATTGCACAAGAATGCTTTAGTTGTATTCCTGAATGGCAGGGGTTTGACTAGATCAGTGTTTCCCAACCGCTGTGATGTGGCACAGTAGTGTGCCATGACGGACTTCCTGCTGTGCCGTGAGAAAAGCTCTCTGCCCCCTTCCTCCCCCCTCCTGCTGAACTCCTGCTTCTTGGGGGAGGAGGAGGAAGGGCCAGGCAGCGGCGAAGAAAAAGAAGAAGGGGCCGGGGCGCCGCCTCCTTCGGCCATTTCCCCAGCCAGCCTCCAATCCGCCATGACTCCTGCCGTGACTCTCGCCCCTCGCTTGCTGAAGCTGCACGAAGGAGGAGCCCTGCCCACTGAAGCCCGTCCACCGCTCATGCTCCTCCTCTGCGCGGCATCAGTGAGCGAGGGGCGGGAGTCATGGCGGAGAGCGGCGCTGGGGACGGGGGCCATGACTCCTACCCCTCGCTCGCACTGCCCCCTCAAGGCTGGAGAAGCTGTGGGAGAGCTGAAGCTGGGAGGAGGGGGGGCATGGCGCAGTCTGGCTCCGCCCCTCCCCTGGCTTCCGCTCTCCCACAGCTTCTCCAGCCTTGAGGGGACAGTGCCAAGCCAGCATTGTGCTGGCTCTGCCACCGCTGGCTTGGCATTGCCCCTCAAGGCTGGTGGGAAGCTGTGGGAGAGCTGAAGGGTGGGACATGGTGGGGCCTGGCTCCTCCCCTCCCCCGGCTTTGGCACTCCCAGCAACTGCTCCCAGCAGACCACCATCCCCAGCCATTCTTTACTGTGTTAGTGTCATTTTGTGTCATTTTGGTTGGTGGTGTGCCCCCGGATTTTTTTAATGTTAAAAGTGTGCCGCGGCTCAAAAAAGGTTGGGAAACACTGGACTAGATGACACCTAGGTTCCGCCATACCCTATAATCCTGTGATTTTTAAAAAAATTCCACATTAATTCAGACCTTTTTGCTAAACCAAGCCATTCTTTTTAACACTGACCGAGGCCCCTTCTTTACTGCCATATAATCCAGATTATCAAAGCAGATAATCCAGATTATCTACTTTGAACTGGATTACATGAGTCTACACTGCCATATAATCCAGTTCAAAGCAGATAATCTGGCAGTATAGAAGGGGCCTGGCAGTAGCTTTCTCAGGTTTCAGAGATGCTGAGATTTGAATACAAGACCATCTACATGCAGAGCAAGCACTTTGCCACTGAATTACAGTTTCCCGCACCTACACATCAAACAGAAAGGGAAACAGTGGGAATGCTTTCGGCTACATTATAATCTTTAGATTAGCGGAAGCTTGATGTCCATCTCTATATATGACCAATCATCACTCATTCAGATAATACACAAGGAACCTGAAGACACTGAAGCTACAGTTTTGAGGGTTTTTTGGGGGGGGGCACTCTATAATTAAATCCACTTTTCGCTTCTTTACTTTCCCCTCCTACTGACTGTCACAGAGGGACGCGGGAAGTATACCTTGTCACATTTAGAGAAGTGACAGCATCCAAAGGAAAGGAAGGGGAGAATTGGAGGACCCAAAGGGCAGAGGGGGATAATATGTAACCTAGCAGAAATAATTCACAGGATGGGTGGAGGAATTGATGGCAAGATTCTTGCAGTATTCAGGGATTCGGCGAGCCCCTGGTAGTGCAATGGGTTAAACCCTTGTGCCGGCAGGACTGAAGACTGACAGGTCGGAGGTACCAATCCGGGGAGAGCGCAGATGAGCTCCCTCTGTCAGCTCCAACTCCCCACGTGGGGATGTGGGAGAAGCCTCCCACAAGGATGATAAAACATCAAAACATCCTGACGTTCCCTGGGTAATGTCCTTGCATAAGGCCAATTCTCCCACACCAGAAGCAACTTGAAGTTTCTCAAGTCGCTCCTGACATGAAAAAAAATGTTGATGGCGGGCAGTGCACAAGGCGGAGACATGTTTAAAATGATGAGAGAAGGGCCATGTAAATCCACTGGGTACTACTGAATGGCCCAAGGAATGCACTAGATTTCCAAATGGCGAGGACTGGCTCTAGCCACAATTCCAGCTTCAGAAAGCAATTATTTTAATGAGAAAAGGTAAAATGTCTTGTAACTAATTATGAAAATGTTTTTCAATGTCCCTGAATTCATTTGTTTATTTGTAATGCAAGATATAGAGAGATAACGGGGGAGACAGATAGAGAGATGTTAGTGGGAATGATCCATTCCTTCACTTCCCTAGACTGGTTTTGTTGACCTTGGGCCAAAGTGCTGACCTTAGCCTATAAAACCCTAAACGGTTCTGGCCCCGCTTACCTGTCCAAACGTATCTCACCTTATGAACAGTCTACGAATTTAAGATCTTCTGGGGAGGCCTTGCTTTTGATCCCGTCTTATTTATTTATTTATTTATTGTTCATTTTTGTATTCCGCTCCTCCCAGCAGGCTCGGGGCGGATAACAGCAAGTATAAATGGGCAACATGTCACAACATGTCAACATGTGGCCCTACAATAAAAACATAAAAACATAAAAGCACATTAAAAACACATTACATCACCACACTGAGTATGGGAGGACATACGACATAGTTCTTAATCCGGTGTGCCTAATTAAAGGCTAAGCCAAAAGGGCAGTCTTACAAGCCCTTCGGAAGGGGCCAATTCGAGATAGCTCGGGTACTGTCGGGAGAGAGTTCCAGAGTACCAGTGCGCTACAGAAAAAGTTCTCTGTCTGGTCGTGGATAGATGGCAGGAGCGGATTGATGGCACTAACAACAGATTCTGTTCATCTGAGCGCAGTGATCTCGGGGAAATGCGGGGTAAGGCGGTCCCTCAGGTACGCAGGCCCTAGGCCTTATACGGCCTTAAAGGTCAAAACCAACACCTTGAAGGCAATTCGGTACTCAATAGGAAGCCAGTGCAGTTGCCGGAGGATAGGTGTAATATGCTCTCTCACTGGCGATCCCTCCAGCAGGCGAGCAGCGGCGTTCTGCACTAGCTTGAGTTTCCGGATTGTCGACAAGGGAAGGCCAACGTAGAGGGCATTACAGTAGTCCAGCCTCGAGATGACCGTCGCTTGGATTACCGTGGCCAGGTCGTCCCTGGACAGGTAGGGTGCCAGTCGCCTAGCCTGTCGGAGGTGAAAGAATGACGTCCTGCTGACCACGGAGACCTGAGCCTCCATGGTCAGCAAGGAGTCCAACAGAACCCCCAAGCTCTTAACCGATGGCGATGGGTTAAGCCGCTCGCCATCCAGGGTAGGCAACCGGCACCCACCCAGCCCAGGCCGACCAGGTCACAGGATCTCCGTCTTTGACGGATTCACCTTCAGCCGGCTGGCACGCAGCCAACCAGTCACGGCTTCAAGGCATAGATGGAAACAATCGGGTACGGAGTCCGGCCTGCCGTCCATTCTCAGCAGGAGCTGGGTGTCATCAGCGTACTGATAACACTCCAGACCAAAGTCGCGGGCCAGCTGGGCCAGGGAACGCATGTAAATATTGAATAATAAGGGGGAGAGGATGGCCCCCTGGGGGACCCCACAGTTAAGTGGGAGTCTTCCGGAGACCTCCCCGCCCCCCTCCACACGTTGTCCCCGGTCCCGGAGGAAGGAGGCCACCCACAAGTGCGTCTGGCGAGGAGGAGAGACAGGGCCTTCTCAGTGGTGGCCCCTTGGCAGTGGAAGTCCCTCACTAGGGATATTAAATCAACCCCCTCCCTCCTGACCTTCAGAAAAAGAGTAAAAACTCGGCTTTTTGAACAAGCGTTTGGAAATGCAGCAGAATAAATAATTATGAAATAGGAAGAATGAACATGGAATGGCTAGACGATGCTGCTGGATAATGATTTTAACAGGCCGACACTGGTGATGATATGTTTTAAATGTTGTTTATAGTTTTAATATTAGGATGAATGTTTTTAACTGTATTTTTATGAATGTATGACATCAAATTTTGCCAATTCTGTAAGCCGCCTTGAGTCCCTGTAAGGCTGAGAAAGACAGACTACAAATGTCACAAATAAATAAATAAATAAATAAATTTCATAGCTATTGGGGCAGTGACATAATTTTAGTGCAGTGCTATGTGCGGCTTTGCCATTGGCAGCCAATTGTTCTCAGCCAGCCCTGTTACTGGAATATACTAAACTACCCATCCCAAAATGACATCCTGACTACGAGGGCGGGTCAATAAGTCCATGACTTTTTGAATTTCCCGCCTCTTAACTGAAAGGGCAACACTGCTCCTGTCAACGGGTATCAGTCAGTTGACTCCTGTCAAAATTTGAACAAGCTGCATCATTTAGTTTGTGTTTGACAGCCATTGATAACAGACTACTGCAAGATTTGAGGAGAAAATGGAAAAAAGTGAACTTTGTGTGCTCATTAAGCATTATTTTTTGCGGGAAAAAACCATCACTCAAACCAAGGCTAAGCTTGATAAATACTATGGGGACTCTGCACCATCCATTTCAATGGTAAAAAAGTGGTTTACCTACTTTCGTTGTGGCTATACAAGCACGGAAGATGCCAAACATTCTGGACACCCAGTTGAGGTCTCTACACCCAAAACAATTGAAAAAATTCATGATATGATGTTGGCCGATCAGAGATTGAAAGTGTGAGAGATTGTGGAAGCCATAGGCACCTCACATGGCTCAGTGGTTTCAATTTTAAATGATCACTTTGGTATGAGAAAGCTTTCCGCAAGATGGGAATTTGTTCACAATTGACCACAAACGCAATTGTGTGACAATTTCGCAGGAGTGTTCGGCGTTGTTCAACCAAAATATGGACGCGTTTTTGCACCATTTTCTAACCGTGGACGAAACGTGGCTCCACCACAACACTCCAGAAACCAAATAGCAGTCAAAACAGTGGGTTTCTCAGGGTGAATCGGCTCCAAAGAAGGCCAAGGTGGGTTTGTCAGGCAATAAAGTCATGGCGACCGTTTTTTGGGATGCACGTGGTATAATCCACATTGACTACCTTCAAAGGGGTAAAACAATCAATGGCGAATATTATACGAACTTATTGGGTCGATTTAATGAGGATTTGAAAAAAACGACCGCATTTGCCCCCAAGTTATTTTGCACCAGGACAAGGTAAGGGTGCACACATGTGCAGTTGCCATGGCAACAATCCATGAATTGGGATACGAATTGCTCCCTCATCTGCCCTATTATCCGGATTTAGCCCCGAGTGACTATTTCTTGTTTCCAAACCTGAAGAAATGGCTCAGCGGAAAGAGATTTGACTCCAACAATGAAATCATCTCACAAACAAATACCTATTTTGATGACCTCGACAAATCTTATTTTTTTGGAAGGGATAAAAAAATTGGAGAAACGTTGGACAAAGTGTATAGAGCTCAAAGGAGACGACGTTGAAAAATAAAATGATTTTTTTCATCCAAAAACTTGTGTTTCATTCAAAAAGTCATGGATTTATTGACCCGCCCTCGTATAAATGCCACCACGGCAGCCAGCCAGCATGGCTAGTGTTCATGCTAATGGGGTCAATGAGGGTTGTCATCCAACCCAGTATAGGGTGTCAGGACAGTGAGGTTTACGTCCCTTCTGGATTGCCATGTCAAATCCAGTTTATCCGCTTTGAACTGGAATATATGCCAGTGTAAACTCAAATAAACCAGTTTAAAGTGGATAATGTGGATTATCTGACTTGATAATTTGGATTATAGAGCAGTGCAGAAGGGGCCTGGTGTGCCCTAGGGTGGGTGTCCCAATCGCTATTGGCCCTTTTCAATGAGGAATATCTCAAGCTGTTTGAGCACCTGAAGTCAAACTCCTCAGACTCCTCAAGGATTACAAATCTTGGTTTGGACTGTAAGGGTGACACCATCACAACCACTCATTTTTGGGCCTGAAAAACTAGGTTTTTGGATTACAGGTTTCTGTATCCTCAAGTCATTATAATCAGCTCTTGACCTCTTTCCTAGATCCCTGTTATATCACTATGACTCCACTTTAGCTAAGTTTGTAGTTTTGTGAGCCACGAGAACTCTTTGAGACTCCTCATTTGCTGGTGTTGAGGTTGTTGATAGTCAGCAGCAAGTTGACTTTGATTTATGATGATCTTATGAATGAGAGACTTCCAAGTCATTCTATCCTCAACTATTTTGAGATGGTCTGGGGCAGTGTTTTCAACCTTTTTTTGAGCCGCAGCACATTTTTTACATTTACAAAATCCTGGGGCACACCACCAACCAAAATGACACAAAATTACACTCTAACACAGTTATACATATAGTTAATATGTTTTTAAATGTATTTATACACTCAGTGTGAAACCTGGACCTGTTTTGATGAACACAACATAGATATCCTGGCAGAAATGGCAGAAAGACACAAACTTCTCACACAGAACTCCCATAACCAAGAGAAAATACTATAAGAGTTTGGTGGGCATTGACCTTGGGTTTTGGAGTTGTAGTTCACCTATATCCAGAGAGCACTGTGGACTGAAACAATGTTGGATCAGGACCAAACTTGGCATGAATACTCAATATGCCCAAATACGAACACAGATGGAGTTTGGGGAAAATAGACCTTGACATTTGGGAGTTACAATTTCTGGGAATTATACTTAACACACAATCAAAGAGCATCCTAAACTCTTGCAACAATGGAATTGAACCAAACTTGGCATATTGAACTCTCATTACCAACAGAAAGTGCTGAAAGGGTTTGTTTGGGTTTTGAAGTTGTAGTTTACCTACACCCAGAGAGCACTGTGGACTCAAACAATGTTATGTTGTTGTTTGTTTTCTATCCAGAATCACAATTTTGGAAGGAGGCCCCCCACTTTAAGGTCCTTAAAACAGGCATGGGAAAATTTCAGCCCTCTGGGTGTTTTGGACTTCAACTTCCACCATTCCTAACAGCCTGAGGCCCTTTCCTGCTTAAATGGCTGAGAGGGGGAAAGGAAAAGGGCCTGATGCTGCTGAAAGGTCCAAGTTTGCCCATGCCAGCTTTCGACAGAAACCTCTTCCTCCCCCTCCCCCTTTGCACCCTTTCTTCCCCTCCTGTCGAACACTTACTTTTTCTTCTACACTGCCACTTCTGTTGCCATTTTGATCTGAGGGGGCAGCGTGAGCGTGTTCAGGAGGGGAGGGGGGAGGGAGGAAGCCGTGACCTGTGCGGGCACTACTGCGCAGACTCACCCCAGAGCAAAGTGAGGCAAAGTGAGCAGAGCGAGGCTGGGAAGGAGGGAGCCCGAGTGGAGAAAAAAAAGTGTTCGACAGGAGGGGGAAGAAAGGGTATTGGAGGTTCCAATTTCCCACGGCACACCTGATGATCGCTCACGGCACACTAGTGTGCCATGGCTCACTGGTTGGGAAACACTGGTCTGGGGTACCCTATCAAAGTTAGCTGGCAAGTCTATATGCTTCAGAGCTTCCATGTTTTCCTGACTGATCCCAGGACTCAGTATCTCAAGTTCTGTTCTCCCGTAGTCATCACCCTTCTATCAAAGTCCTTAACCAAAGAACATGGCCATATTCAATGTCTGAACAAATAGTAAGGAGAAGGAATGAATAGCCAGGATGCTAACTTGGAAGTTTGCATTCTGACCTTTGTTATCAGCTGTGAGAGGTTGGCTCCAGTAGGTGGCAATAGACATCTATCATTGGAGCTCTCTTTGGTGAATAAGGCTTCAGTTTGCCACCTTTAACTATTTAACATCTGGGATGAGTAGTGAGTGACAGGCGATTTCTAGCCAGTATACTGGTAAATCAACTTCGTTCAACTCCTTTTGGTTCATAGACAGGTTTCCCGAATCAATGCTATTCTACATGAAAGATGTGTGAGAGCCAGCACATGGGTAGTGTTTTTGCGTATTGGATTATGACTCTAGAGCAGTGTTTCCCAAGCAGTGTGCCATGGCACACTAGTGTGCCGTGAGCGATCATCAGGTGTGCCGTGGGAAATTGGCACTCTCCCCCCTCCTAGCAGCCCCCTCACAGGTTTCCAAGAAACAAATTGAGCCTCTCCGCTTGGAAATGTTTTGGTTTTTTAAAACAATTTTACTGGATTTTTTTAGAGTTGCCCCCCCAAAGGAACTGTTTATAACAGCTTCATGACATCCATAGTTAACTGGAAGCAAGTTTCACTCAGGGTGAAATTTCACAAAGGTCTGGAGAACAAGCTCTATGAGGAGCGGCTTGAAGAGCTGGGCATGTTTAACCTGAAGAAGAAAAGGCTGAGAGAAGACATGATAGCCATGTATAAATATGTGAGAGGAAGTCATATATATGTTGTGTTCATCGAAACAGGCCCAGGTTTCACATTGAGTGTATAAATACATTTAAAAACATATTAACTATATGTATTACTGTGTTAGAGTGTAATTTTGTGTCATTTTGGTTGGTGGTGTGCCCCAGGATTTTGTAAATGTAAAAAATGTGCCGCGGCTCAAAAAGGTTGAAAAACACTGCTCTAGAGTTCAAGATTTGAATCTCCGACCAACCATTCAAATAGGTTAAACCCTTGCACCAGCAGGACTGAAGACCGACAGGTCGCAGGTTCGAATCTGGGGAGAGCGCGGATGAGTTCCCTCTATCAGCTCCAGCTCCCCATGCGGGGACATGAGAGAAGCCTCCCACAAGGATGATAAAACATCAAAACATCCAGGCAACGTCCTTGCAGATGGCCAATTCTCTCACACCAGAAGCAACCTGCAGTTTCTCAAGTCGCTCCTGACACACACACAACCCCCCCCCCCCAAACTGGGTGACCTTATGCCAGTCACATACTCTCACCCACACGTGAGGGCAAAGGCAAACTCCGTCTGAAGAAATCTTGTGGTCTACTGTCATGGTGTAGCAGTGTGCTGCCATTACCTACGACCAACAAGGAACCATTTGGACAATTATGGAAAGTATTTGGGAGTACTCTGATCAGGGTTTCCTCAGACCAACAGCCGAACTTCCTCTGAACCCAGATGCTATATTTCCTCCCAAGGTTTGCCAATTAAGAGCCTGAATTGTTGTAAGAACCATTTTTCAGCTTTCAAAAAGCGAAATTAAACAAGCTCAATGGGGCATTTTGGAAACTGTGATCCATTAAATTAGCTTTGTCAAATCTCTGGCCCATTAGATGTGAAAAATGTAGACATGAACCTTGAATTACTGAAAATGTATCCCTTGTGTAACATAGGAGCATGAAACATCTAATCCAGGGTAAAAATCATTTAGGTAGGTAAAGGTTTTCCCTTGACATTAAGTCCAGTTGTGTGCGACTCTGGGGGTTGGTGCTCACCTCATTTCTAAGCCTAAGAGCCGGCGCTGTTCATAGACACCTCCAAGGTCATGTGGCCAGCATGACTGCATGGAGTGCTGTTACCTTCCCACCGGAGTGGTGCCTATTGATTTACTCACATTTGCATGTTTTCGAACTGCTAGGTTAGCAGAAGCTGGGGCTAACAGCTGCTCCCCCGATTCAAACCTGCAACCTTTCAATCAGCAAGTTCAGCAGCTCAGTGCTTTAGTCCACTTAATAATGATTAAATTATTAAAAAATAATTTAATTCAAGATAAATATTTCC
Organism: Anolis apletophallus; assembly: GCA_030556195.1. Classification (NCBI taxonomy): domain Eukaryota; kingdom Metazoa; phylum Chordata; class Lepidosauria; order Squamata; family Anolidae; genus Anolis; species Anolis apletophallus. The sequence continues at coordinate 117,372,070 of JARBWK010000008.1, forward strand.
AAAATGATCTCTTATTATGGGTGACAATGATAAAGACACACTTGATCTTAACTCTCAAATGTCTGTCAAATGGCCCCAATCGCACACAAAGTAAAAGTATATGCAAAAAAACACCTAGAAGTCTACCCATTTGTTACAATCTATCTCTGTTTATTGCGGAAGGCTTTTATGGCTGGAATCACTGGGTTGTTATAAGTTTTCCTGGCTGTATGGCCATGTTCCAGAAGCATTCTCTCCTGACATTTCGCCCACATCTGTGGCAGGCATCCTCAGAGGTTGTGAGGTCTATTGGAAATAAGGCAAGTGGGGTTTATATATCTGTGGAATGTCTGGGATGGGAGAAAAAACTCTTGTCTGCTTGGATGGCCAATTGCAACATTCATACTTGCCTCAAACAGACAACCTGTGAGGATGCCTGCCATAGACGTGGATGAAATGTTAGGAGGGAATACTTCTGGAACATGGCTATACAGCCCAGAAAACTCTCAGCAACCCAACACAAAAAAAGATTAGCCATTCTCAATGACTACCGAATGACCAGGAATGGTGTATAGAATATCATATCAGGATATGTTTGCTGCAACACTTGCAGATCCCCTTTTCCTTCTTTTAAAACTGACCGTACCTCATTCTTTCAGTGCGCATGGCTTTCTGTTGGATATCAGCAGTCTCTGTCCTGTGGAGCTTACAGTTTTAAAAGTCAATGTCGAGGAAGAGAAGAGGAATCAAAGATAAACAGAGGAGAAGTATGTGGTTTTTCCTCTCCATTGCATGCACTTGGGCTGGGGGACATAGGAACTAGGGAGTTGAGCCAAAGTCTTCAGGGAAAAGGTAGGTTTTGAGGGTGGCTATGAAGGAATGGGAGGACAGTTCGGTCTCTCCTCTGATTGTTCTGGCAGATCCTCAGGGTGGCACACAGCATGATGAATACAATAAAATTTAAAATGAGATAAAAACAATAACCTTCAACCCTTAGAGCACAATGAACCAGCAGATTAACAACAGACAAAACAGCTTGTGTAAAAAAAACACCCCAATTTAACTCTGCCCTCCCATTGTCACAAACCACCAGGCCCGGATTACCCGCGAGGCCAGACGAGGCCATGGCCTCGGGCGGCGGGTTTTGGGGGGCAGCGGCTTCAGCCCCCGAAATTTTAAAAAATAAAACAAAAAACCGCCCCCTCGCAGCGCTTTCCCCCCGCCCTCTCCCGAGAGAGTCAGGAGAGGGCAGGGGGAGAGCGCTGCGAGGGGGCGGGGAGGAGGGAATGGCGCCCACCCCTCGGTTGGGCCGCCCCCTTGCAAAGGAAGGAGGCGGCCAGGAGGAGGAGGAGGAGGAAGGGAAGCTCCGCCGGCGGGCATGCATGCATGCGCATGCATGCCCACCAGCGGGCTTCCCTTCCTCCTCCTCCTCCTGCCCGCCTCCTTCCTTTGCAAGGGGGCGGCCCAGGCAGCGAGGAGGAGGGTGGGACTTCCCTTCCTCCTCCTCGCGCCTTCCTTTCGGTCGCGGGAGGAGCCAGGAGGAGGTGGACGGAAGGCGTGCGGCACCGTGGGGCTTCCATCCGCCGCCTCCTCCACCTCCCGCGACCGAAAGGAAGGCACGAGGAGGAGGAGGGAAGTCCCGCCCTCCTCTTCCCACCCTCCTTTCGGTCGGGGGGTGGACGAGGCGGCGGACGGAAGCCCCACGGTGCCACGCGCCTTCCGTCCACCTCCTCCTGGCTCCTCCCGCGACCAAAGGAAGGCGCGAGGTGGACAGAAGCCGCGGGGCCGGTGCCGCACGGCTTCCGTCCACCTCCTCGGGCCCTCCTTCCGGCTACAGGAGGGCGGCGGCGCGGGAGGCCACACGCCCGGGGCTGCTGCCGCATGTGCAGCAGCGCCCTGGGAGCGTGGCTTTCCCCCCCGGGGGGCGGCGGCGCGGGGCATCTTGGCCTCGGGCGGCCGAAGATCTTAATCCGGGCCTGCAAACCACCATTTGGCAGAAGACAGTTTTGGACTATTTATTTATTTATTTACAGTATTTATATTCCGCCCTTCTCACCGTGTAGGGCAGTGTTTCCCAACCTTTTTTAAGCCGTGGCACTCTAACACAGTAAAGAACGGCTGGGGGATGGTGGCCTGCTGGGAGCAGCTTCTGGGAGTGCCGAAGCCGGGGGAAGGGGAGGAGCCAGGCCGCACCATGCCCCGCCCCCAGCTTCAGCTATCCCACAGAGGAGGAGCATGAGCGGTGGACAGGCTTGAGTGGGCGGGGCTCCTCCGCGCGGCTTCAGCGAGCGAGGGGCGAGAGTCATAGCGAAAGTCATGGTGGATTGGAGGCTGGCTGGGGAAACGGCCGAAGGAGGTGGTGCCCTGGCCCCTTCTTCTTTTTCTTCGCCGCCGCCCGGCCCTTCCTCCTCCTCCCACAAGCAGCAGGAGATCGGCAGGAGGAGGGGGGGGCAGAGAGCTTTTCTCGCAGCACAGCAGGAGGTCCGTCATGTCACACTAGTGTGCCGCGTCACAGTGGTTGGGAAACACTGCTGTAGGGGACTCAGGTTGGATTACAATGCACATATACATGGCAAACATTCAATGCCAGTTAGACATACAACATATATAGACAGACTCAGGGGCAATTTAACATTCCAATATGCCGAAGCTTTTTCCGGTTTCATGAGGGTATGCTGGGTTCCAGCTCGATTCTGGCCACAGGGAGAGCTGCTGCTTCACCATCCATTGTGACAGCTAGTCCTTTGATGGAGTACTTCCTCATTCTTCTGCATGCTGCTGGAAGGTTTTTATGGCATAGTAAATTAATTAAATTAGCCTCCCCACATAAGTGGTACCTACATTTCCTACTTTACAGATGCAACTGCATAGGTCGACTGCAAGCTAGGCAAATGGCTGGAAGCTCACTCTGACCCGGGCTGGCTTCAAACTCATGATCTCTCAGTCAGTAGAGAATTTATGCAGCTAGCTCTCAGCTAACTGCACCACAGCCCAGTCCAACTACTCTTGACATAAAGACAGGCATCACTGTCTGATTGAATCTTTCTGGGATGAGAATTCCATCAAAAAGAGTTGAATACATTATTTAAGGCAGTGTTTCCCAACCGCTGTGACGTGGCGCACTAGTGTGCCATGACGGGCCTCCTGCTGTGCCGCGAGAAAAGGTCTCTGCCCCCCTTCCTTCCCCCCTCCTCCTGCCGAACTCCTGCTGCTTGGGGGAGGAGGAGGAAGGGCCGGGTGGCGGTGAAGAAAAAGAAGAAGAAGAAGGGGCCGGGGTGCTGCCTCCTTCGGCCGTTTCCCCAGCCAGTCTCCAATCCGCCATGACTCCTGCCATGACTCTTGCCCCTCGCTCGCTGAAGCCGCGTGGAGGAGGAGCCCCGCCCACTGAAGCCTGTCTACCGTTCATGTTCCTCCTCTGTGGGAGTGCTGAAGCCGGGGGAGGGGGCGGGGCATGGCACGGCCTGGCTCCTCCCCCTCCCCCAGCTTCGGCACTCCCAGCAGCTGCTCCCAGCAGGCCACCATCCCCGAGCCGTTCTTTACTGTGTTAGAGTGTCATTTTGTGTCATTTTGGTTGGTGGTGTGCCCCCAGATTTTTTTAATGTTAAAAGTGTGCCGCGGCTCAAAAAAGGTTGGGAAACACTGACTTAAGGGAGGTACAGATCCCATTATCCCTTTGCCAGGAGTTTCTGGGAGCTATAGTCTGAAAAAGTAAGTAGTCCAAGGTCTGTCCATTAGGATGGTGTTTTCTGGTGCTAATGGTAGTTGTGGAACTAGGGTGAGGAGTGTTAAACTTTTCCACATGAAATATCCTTGCTATCAGCATCAGCTCAAATCTAAATCTGATACTTTTAGCCTGGTTTGACCCCGACATGCAATAAAATAGAGCAGGGGTGCCCAGGACGGTGATCGTGATCATCCGGGTGATCTTTGGGCCTCATCCGGGTGATCTTCAGGCCCTGACCAGGTCAATTTACCGGTTGCCGAGTGTGCGCATGCTCCCAGCGCTGCCTTTCTCCGCTCGCGCGGCTTTGGAGACCGCTTTGAGCGTTGGCGCATGCGCGCTGGATGGAAGCGGATGGAGGCAGAACGTGGAGCTCTTGAGGTGCGGGCTGGGAAGGGCAGGGTGGCGACAGAGGAGGAGGAGGCCGAAGCAGCCCGAGGGGGAAGAACCAGCGGCGAAGCAGCCCAAGGGGGAAAAGAGCCAGGCCCGACTCGGCCTCGGAGGGCTCAGCCTCCTGAGGGGTGATGCGATTGACAGCCGGCGAAGAAGGAAGAAGCCGCGCTGGAGGAAGAAGGCTGTGGTGGGAGAGTGCAGTCTGGAAGCTGCGGTGAGAGAGGCAGGAAGCCCCACGCGCTCTCCCGCCGCAGCCTCCTTCTGCCAGCGCGGCTTCTTCCTTCTTCACCGGCTGTCAATTGCATCACTCCTCAGGAGGCTGAGCCCTCCGAAGCTGAGCGGGGCCTGGCTCTTTTCCCCCTCGGGCTGCTTCGGCGCTGGTTCTTCCCCTTCGGGCTGCTTCGGCTTCCTCCTCCTCTGTCGCCGCCCTGCCCTTCCCAGCCCGCACCTCAAGAGCTCCACGCTCTGCCTCCATCCGCTTCCGCCCAGCGCGCATGCGCCAACACTCGGAACAGTCTCCAAAGCCGCGCGAACGGAGGAAGGCAGTGCTGGGAGTGTGTGCACGCACGCAGGAGCGCACGCGCGCCAGCGACAACAGGTGATCTTTAGACTTTGTTTTTTTAAAAGTAGCTCGCAGGCTGAAAAAGTGTGGGCACCCCTGAAATAGAGCTTTGCTGACAATATTCATTTTAAAATTGTGAGACTTAAGTGGAAGACTTTTTGTACCAAGAAAGGAGTGACTATATAACAAATAATGGGTCATATCTCAACCTATGCTTTCATATGCACACCCTCAATGAAAGCTGGAGAATGTCTGATCTTCCAGAATGTCTACGATCTGCAACTCCTATAATCCCTAGTATTGGAAGCAAGCACCATAATTGCAATGCATTTCCCCTAAGTGGAGAAGGAAGCATTCAGATGACCCACCACCTTTTGAATCAGGTAATGATGGTGAAGAGTAAGCTGTAAAACTCCACACTCCCCCTCAACCACGGTTTGATAGGCTTTACCTATCCTTTAAACAGAGGAGTTTCCAGAAATGCAAAACTGCCTAGTAGCTCTTTAAAACTGCAACTGTCTGCTGGAAAAGAGAGTACTGCAAACTGCCAGTCAGAACTGAAAACATTGGCCTAGTTATGATGATTGTAAGAAGTTTTCTTTAGTCCCAAGGTGAAGACCAAAAATATCATGATGTTAGGCAAGGATGTAAATTTCTGAAACAATGATACTTGGAGTTTGAGGTCATGGCAAAAACACTATTCTTGAATTAGAGCAGTGGTTTACCAACTGTTGGATTTCTGGAAGTTAAAGGCCAAAACAATGGCGAACCCACAGGTTGAGAACCACAGAACTAGAGACTTCGGCCCTATTAACATTACCATATAACATACTTTCAAGCTGCATTATATGGCAGTTCATATGGGGCATTCTTTATCTCCTAAATTCCCAATATACAACAGTGTTTTCACCCTAGTTGAGCCATGGAGCTCCACGCTACCCATTCAGGCTCACTTCCGGCAGAACTCCAGGACTCAACCAGGGTGCAAGTGTCTTTCAACGTCGTCTACCCCTCTGTTTAAGGAACTCCATTGGTTGCAGTCCATTTTCCGGTCCCAATTCAAGGTGCAGGTTATTTTATTTATTTTATTTTATTTACTCTACTTTTATACCGCCCCTCTCAGCCCGAAGGCGACTCGAGGCGGTGTACACATGGCAAGGACTGCCCAAGACAAATACATCAACAGTTGCTAACACAACCATATCATATACAAATTAGCAATTAAAGTTAAAAACACAATATCAGCATCTCATTATTAAGTCGATTTCTAATTGCGTCATCGTCATTCCTTAGGTCTCAATTTAATAATCATATTACATCTGCAAATGCCCAGTCAAACAGCCAAGTCTTGACCTTCTTGCGAAATGTCAGGAGGGAGGGGGCTGATCTGATGTCACCAGGAAGGGCGTTCCAAAGCTGAGGAGCCACCACTGAAAAGGCCCTGTCTCCCGTCCCCGCCAATCGCGCCTGCAAAGCAGGCGGGACCGAGAGCAGAGCCTCTCCGGATGATCTTAAAATCTCGATGGTTCATAGGGAGAGATGCATTCGGACAGGTAAGTTGGACCAGAACCGTTTAGGGCTTTAAAGGCTAAAGCCAGCACTTTGAATTGTGCCTGGTAGCAAACTGGTAGCCAGTGGAGCTGGCTCAACAGAGGTGTTGTACGCTCCCTGAGTGCCACTCCTGTTATCAACCTGGCTGCTGTCCGTTGGACCCAGGCATGTAGCCGGGGGGGCTAAGGGGGCTTCAGCCCCCCCCTGAAATTCTCAGGGTGGTCCGCGAAAAGGCCTTACTGGTACATTATTTAAACTGTTATGTTTATTCATATCATGATCTGATCACCATGCTCATTATATCCCACATTAATGAGGTTATTGGGATAACAATACAAAAGGTTTGCTAGGGTAGACCCTCTTCCACCCAGTCTCAGCCCCCCCCCGAACCAAACTCAGCCCCCCCCCCCCGAATCAAAATCCTGACTATGGCCCTGGTTGGACCAGTTGAAGTTTCCGAACAGTCTTCAAAGGCAGTCCCACGTAAAGAGCGTTGCAGCAATATATACGGGATGTAACCAGAATGTGGACTACCGTGGCCACCTACAAAGCCCTGAACGGTTTGGGACCCGCCTACCTTCGTGGCCGCATTTCCTTTTACAATCCTGCACGATCTCTTCGATCCTCGGGGGAGGCCCTCCTCTTGCTCCCACCTCCAACTCAAGTGCGACTTCTGGGGACGAGGGAGAGAGACTTCTCCGTTGTGGCCCCTCGGCTTTGGAACTCACTACCTAGTGAGATTAGGCAAGCCCCCACCCTGGCAGCCTAAAAACCTGGCTCTTCCAGCGTACCTTTGATGAGTGAACACATATCCCCATGTAATGTCCGTCCCAACTATAGTTCTGTCCTCATGACACACTTTTCCTTGTCTTTAATGAAGGCTCAATCCCATTGGTTGCCCTTCTGAGCTCCCCCAGACACATACTTCTCCATTTACTTATCTCACCCAGAGTTTTATCAATCTTATTCTGTGCATTTGGCCCACCCACCGTGTTTTTATTTTATTTCTTCATCATATTATTTTGCATCTGTTTATTTTATTTTCTGTTATTTATGTATTTGATTTTGATATTATTATTTGCTGTTTGTATTTTATTTTATTTTGTTGTACTGCAATTCTGGGCTTGGCCTCATGTTAGCCTCCCTGAGTTCCCTTTGGGGAGATGGTGGCAGGGTAGAAATAAAGATTGTTGTTGTCGTTGTTGTTGTTGTTGTGTTGTACCGAAAACATGGGAGCCTTCCCGTGTTCCATGAGGAACCACGGGCCTAGTACAGGGGGAAGGACATACAGTAATGCTTCCCCACGTGTAATAGGGGAGTGTCACTGTTGGCGAGGTGGGGTGTAGAGTGCTGGGATTGCCCCACTGTCTTACCAATTCACCACGGAGGCTGGCAAATTGGCACAGGGGACCTCATCAATATGACGAGGTCCTTAAACTGTGCCTCTCAAATACAAGTTCTGGAACTGAACCTAGGTGAGCTCTGGCCATGCTGGCTGGGGGTATACTGGGAGTTGTAGTTGGAGAAAAACCCAACTTCCCCCACCTCTTCTCTGTCTCAGCTGAACACCCTGCTGTCAAAGGGTCTCACCGCAACAGGCGCCCGCCTTGCAGGAACCTTCTTCCCGGGAGGAAGTGTGGTTTTGCTGTTGCTGTGTGTCCGTGGGAGCTATTTGGAGATGTGGCCCCACCCTCAAAGGCCATGATGGATGACCGGCCTAGAGGATAAAAGGCTTTCCTCTGAAATCAGCTCAGCTAAATATAAACCACTGCTGGCTTTCATGTGTCTTGGGACCTAACTGAAACCAGCTGCCTGGGCAAGGCCAGTCTTTCCTGTCACCGCCTCTTGCTTGTGGATCCAGTGTGCTGGCATGGGGAAATGAAAGCCATCAAAAGCCTGTAATGGGTGAACAGTAGATCCAGATCAGGTTTTATTGATTAGTTCCAATTGTGTCCTAATTTTACTCCACTGAGCTCATGGCCATGTTCATTGCTCTTTCTCGTTTCCCTGCTTTGTCCTTAAAACAGTCTTATGAGATAGATAACACAGGGGGTTATCTCTGGTGCTAATAACCCAAATGGCTTCATGAATCAATACGAGTACTGTAGCTTTTGGGGTGTCAAAAATGAGACCATTGCCACTCTATAACAATTTTGCCACCCCAAATTAATTTTTTTCTTGAATCTCCAAATATAGCACATGTAAAAAGAGTTCAAGATAAGTGGATGCTTTTTGATTTGACAGTTCCCTTGACTGTTGGCCCTAACTATGGCCTAAAATTATGTCCCTGCACCTTACTACTGCACTATTCAAAGCCAAAATGACCCTGTTTTAGCTGCTCTTATTCTTACGCTGCTATAGGACCCATGCGGCTAATTGATTAGTCTATTTTCTAACTTGTTTGCACATCAGCCCGCCCTCCCACAACGAGACTTGAAGTATGTCCTTGGTTGTTGCTTATGATGTCTGTTTATTATTGTTATAATGTTGTTTAAGGCTGTTTTACATTGATGTTATATTTTTATATGCTGTGTTTTTAACTCTGTGTGATTGGGCTTGGCTCCATGTAAGCCACTCCAAGTCCCTTCGGGGAGATGGAGATGGGGTATAAAGTTATTATTATTATTATTATTTGATTGTGTATTCCTGAATGGCAAGAGGATGGATTAGATGGCCTTTGTGGTCTCTTCCAACTCTATGATTATTTGGTTTTCAATGTCTCACCGTCTGCAATGCTAGATAATAGGATAGTGAAAGAAAATTTCACTTGGAGAAGACACCATTCTACCCCCAGCCCATTAGCTACACTCTTGTTCGGGTGGCACTTGAAGTCAGATTTCTGTAGATTGCAGTTCAGCACTTTAACCCATTTATTGCATTCGTTAGTGAGTCAATCTAATACAAGAATATGTCAGCTCTTCTGGATCAGACCAAAGACTGTCTAAAACTTGGGGAATTCATTTATTTTTGGACCGTTACTTCCTGGTGCTCCCAACCAAGATAGCCACTGATCATGCCGGCTGGAGAATTCTGAAAGTTGTAGTTCAAAACTTTTCCAGAATCTCTTCTAAGCATTATATCATATTGCTGCATCAATCATAATTTCTTTGAGAGTCTTTCAACCCCCAAAAAAACCCAACCCCACATTAAGGTGTGGAATATAAGAGCTACAAATCGAGCATATCAGTGGACAGTAATACTTGTAGGGCAGAGCTTTGCCCTTGCCACTCTGACTGTCAGATGCATAGCAGGGGAAGAAGCTTCTGCCCTGGAGCCTTTGTCATTTGCTAAGCCGGCAGCTCTCCCCCTCACCCATCTTTGAACTCCAGTCACTCTCATCCTCTGTAATTAAGCTTTATTTTTAGGCACCCCTTCCTTTAGTTATTTAAAGCTCAGCAACCACCTCCTCCTCAACGCAAAGCAGGGAAGAAGTACTGAGCTGAACCTGTGGTGAGCAGGCGAGGCAAGCAAAGCAGTACAAGCGCATCCTCCTAAATGTTGAGTGGGAAACCTCAGCCACCATACTGGCAAGGAGCCCGAGGCCACAGCTCAGCCATGATGGGACTGTGGGGACCGGCTGCTAAAGTGAGTCCACGGAAGAAGTCATTCCCGGGCTCTTTTCATCCAGCACGTGGGCACTAGCTGGAGACATCAGTTTCTGTTATCTCGTGGCAAGATCTAGACAATGATAGGGTTGGCATCTCTTTTGTTCCTTTGGGTGCTTTTGTCTCTCCAAATAATTGGTTTCTCTTTTTAAAACTGCAACTTTGTTGTCGGGCCATGATGACCCCCAGAAGATGTATAGTTCACCAAGGACTTTGTAAAAAAAAATATATGATTTTTTCCCTTTTAAAAATTATTTTCCAAATTTCTACAAGTTTGAGGCATCAGGGGACCAAGAGTGGATCAGTGGCAGCTTCATCCCCCCTCCCCCAAATACTTTATTATTCAATCCCAGACATGGGCAACCTAAGGCCTGTGGGACAGGCATGGCCCTCTGGGCGGTTATGTCCGGCCCTTCAAATTTTCCTCATCCTCTGAGCATAAAGATGTGGCAGCCCACTCCATCTTTATGCTGAAACAATAGGAGAGGAAGGCATGCAGTGGCTGGCAGCCCTCAGGAGTGCTCTCAGCCACAGTGTGCCTTTCTCAGGCCCTTCTCCAGGCATAAAGATGGGTAAGTGGCCCTGTCCTGATGTCGGAAGAAGCATGGTCTGTGGGAGGAGGCAGGCAATGGCCAAGGGGGCTCCAAAACTCCCTTGGCCACCACCTGCCCACCCGTCACCTGGCATCAAACCTCCTGATGCCAGGAGAAGCATGGCCAGAAGGAGGACACAGGCAGCAGCCGAGGGGGCTTCAAAGCCTCGCCCTTCTTTCAGGATAAGGATGGGGTGAGCAGCCCATTCTTAAGCTGGTAGGACAAGCAGAGGATGACCCTCCCCTTACCTGCCCTCTCACCCTGGACTCACCATCTCCTGGGCCCGCCCCACCCCACCCCGGATTCACCCACAGTCCCAAACCTCCCACCCAGCCCTGCCTCCCCTCAGACCCACCCTACTCTCCCTCCTAGCCCAGCCCTCCCTTCCAACCCTCCTGGCTGGGCCCGCAATGTGGCCCTAGGGCAAACACGTTTGCTCATGCCTGTTCTAATTAATTGTATCTATCTTTCTTGACTTTCTGTGTAACTTGTATCTTTCTGTGTGCTGTATCTTTTCAAATATAAAATTTATAAACTGCTTTATGCAATGAATCAAGACATAGCCCAGAGACAGACAGCTCTCTGTGATCTTGCTAAGATAATCCCCTGAGAATAGAATGGTTGGGCAAGTCCCTCTGGCCATTTCCCAAAACAGGTGAGCACCAAACCCGTTGTTTATGTGTATGCAGAGATAGGTGACTTTCCATGTGAGCACAGATAAACCCAAAATTGTTTGCTTAGTTATATGGTTCACTTGAAGATGAGAGATTACTGCCCATGGAAACAGAAGTATGTACACTTGTTAAACCTTTTTATTGGCAGAAAAGCCCTAATTGCCTAAGATTATCACCTTTTGTTCAAGAAGCCTTTGTTCGAGGAACTTTTGTTTTTAAAAGCTCCTGCCTTTGTACAAAACAGAACTGGACAGTTGAACTAATCAGAAACTCATTAACATTTCACTGACATTGTTTCTCCGGATTACGCCTCCTTCCAGGGGTGTCACATCAGCTGATTGTTCCCTTGGTCAGCCAATCTCTACCTGGAGGCAGCAACATCCACGACACTTTCAGCCAATCAGAGCATGGATCCAGACCAGCCCCTCTCTCAGCCAATCCAGGAATGGAATGGGAGTTTTGAATAACTGTATAAGGCATCTTTATTTTCTGTATGTTGTATACTTGTACATATTGAAGCATCTGCTTATACTTGCATCCCTTTTGACCAAATTGAATCAAACTCTGTGGCTTGTCTTCAACCTGGTGAATTGTTCCTCTTTCCTGGCTCATTCAGTTTAGTATACACTTGCCAGGCACAGATCCTCTTATCCATGGTCCTAGCTTAACTTCTACAACTTGGCCTGCTGAAATGCAGCCAATCCTTACACTTTTTTTTCGTGGTACAATGCAGAAAACCCTGGCAAGGCCCCAACACAAGGGCAAAGCCATTGGTGATATGAGATTAAATTCTGCCCCAATATTCTCAAAGCTTTGCTAATATTTTAGGGCGAATCTGTTAATCTATCAGAAGGGTTGGTATATGTTTCTCACTGTGGAAGCAAAAAGGTTATGTAGCAGCTAGTGCGTCCAGTATCAGAAGGTGGGGCTGTAAATCTATTCTGTATTATAATCTAAACTTTAAAGCAGCTATCCAAAGTATTTAGCTCAATACTCCAGAGATGGCTGGCACTTTTAAAGTTCAAAGTAGAATTCTGTGTGGGTTTGTTAACCCCCGCTGTTGTGGAAGTTGGCAATTGTTAACTGGAGTGAGTAACAGGGAGCGATCAACCCCCCTGTTTAAACAGCTCTGCTGGCTGCCGATAAGTTTCCGGTCTCAATTCAAGGTGCAGGTTATTAGCTATAAATCTCTAAAACAGTTCCGGTCCTACCTATCTTCATGACCGCATCCTCCCCTACGAGCACACACAGTCCTTAAGATCTTCCGGGGATGCTCTTCTCTCTCTCTCCCCCGTCTCAGGTGCGGTTGGTGGGAACGAGGGAAAGAGCATTCTCAGTGGTGGCCCCCCTCTCTGGAACTCCCCCCCAGGGAGTTTAGACTGGCACCTTCCTTATCCACATTCCATAAGGAATTGAAGACGTGGATGTTTCGTCCTGCTTTTGATTGACGATTCCTGATAGATGGCTCCTAATCATGACCTGAACTTAAGTTCCTACATTTAAGTTCCTATATTTAAGTTACTATATTTTAAGCTAAATTGTAATGATCCTGTTATAAGTGCTCTATTCCTATTCTACTATTCATTCTATCCACCTTATTGACCAACCTATCATTTTAACCCATTTTGCTTATTGATCCCCTCCCTCCAAAAATGAGATTTGAGGTACCTATGTTGTTGCTTATGATGCTTGCTTTTGTTTATGATGGTGCTGTTTTTGTTTTATATTCTGCTGCTCTGTTTTTAACTGTATGTTGCCTGAGCATGGCCTCATGTAAGCCGCCCTGAGTCCCTTTGGGGAGATGGAGGTGGGGTAGAAAAATAAAATTATTATTATTAATAATGATATTAATTGCTGCTGTCTAGGGGTCTTTCTAGTACCAGCCATTGTGGTACTGGAATACTGTGGCCTGAGATGGATGTGTGAATCTTTTGCATGAGAGTGGAGAGAAGGACTTATCACTTCTCAAACATTTAGCTGACATCATAATTCAGTATGAGAGGAACGGATTCCTCTCAGTAAAAGGCAAGAGCAAGAAGTACCTAGTAACGTGATAGATTCTGCTGTGTTGGGAGTTTTCCAGCATAAGTTGGATAGCTATCTGCAAGAGTTGCCTAATCAGTGGATTCCTGTATTCTCAAGAGATTGAACGAGATGGCTTTTGGGATCCCATCCAAATGTATAATATTATGATTGTATGATTCTAAAAATATCTCATCTTTCTTCTATGATGGTATTCATGTTACTACACATGATCTTCTTAGGGACACATCCAGGCAGGCACTCAACATGAGAAACATCTTTGCTTTGCACGTCATGAGACCACATCCTAGGAGTGCAACACATTTGCGTGTGCATGGGTGATACACCTCCCCCCATATTACCAAGAAGACACCGACACAAGTATTTGGAGTAAAATTGGCCACAACACATTTATTGATAACAGGAACAAGGGTTGGCAGCCATGCATGGGTCCTGGATCAGGGGTCGAACAGCCCACTGCTGTCCGAAGATGCTCACATCCCTGGGTGCCACCGGCACGCTACCGGTTCCCGGAAGCTCGGCACTCCAGGGGCCAGGGCGTTATCCTTCCTTCCAACAAGGGGCGATACACCACCCCGATCCAGGGGCCATGCTACATGCCACAAAAGGGGCCATGCTACATGCCACAAAACCTGTCCCCAATAAACTTCGCCCCGTCTGCGGGGCAACGGCAACAGCTACGCTAGTGACAGGCAGCCACCAATTCCAGACCACAGAGGCAACGGCAACAGCCTGGATGCTCCTCCAAGTGACCCATTGCTGCATGAAGCCAGGCCGAAGAGACAAGCAGCCACTGATCCCCATACACAGGTGCAGCGGCAACAGCCTATGCCGATGACAGGCAGCCACCAATTCCAGACCACAGAGGCAACGGCAACAGCCTGGTTGCTCCCCCAAGTGAGCCACTGCTGCATGAAGCCAGGCTGAACCCAGTCCATGAGGCTCCCACCATCAGCCCCCTGGCACGTCGGACTGTGTGTCGTGCCTTCCACTCATGGTCCTGGCAGCCTGACTCCTCCCTGAAGCTGTGCCATGCCTGCTCCGAGTACGTCGGGGTTCCGGTCCCGGTACCTCTTTTCATCCCGCCCATGGCCCTGCAGGAGAAAGAAAAAAGAACCACCGGCAGCCTGGGCACCTACTAGGAGGAGGCCCGGTCTGAAATACGAGGTATACTGATGATTTTCAATGACCCAGGTCTTAGATTATGTCTATGGTTATACCAGCAGCAGCAGCTAAAACACTGCCCCAATCCTGAAGGAGTGCCCTCCATATAATTATGCAGCAGGCCCAACACCATGATGGCTCTCCGGAAAACGGGCAAGAACTGATATTTGGTGGTGGTGGTGGTTGCCCGGGGGGGGTGTCCCAGCGAGATGCACAAATAAGCAGCCTGGGGAGGTGCCCCTGAAGCTGAGGAACCTGGCCAATGTCCTAACAGGGCACAATTGTCCTCTCTCTAGGCCCTGAATGGACAGGGAGACATCCTACCCCCTCCCCCTTGTCCGTCTTGGACTTACAGATCCTGATAGCTCTGCTGTGTTGGGAGTTTTCCAGCATAAGTTGGATAGCTATCTGCAAGAGTTGCCTAATGAGTGGATTCCTGTATTCTCAAGAGATTGAACAAGATGGCTTTTGGGATCCCGTCCAAATGTATAATATTATGATTGTATGATTCTAAAAATATCCCATCTTTCTTCTATGATGGAATTCATGTTAGTACACATGATCTTCTTAGGGACACATCCAGGCAGGCACTCAACATGAGAAACATCTTTGCTTTGCACGTCATGAGACCACATCCTAGGAGTGCAACGCATTTCTTATACAAGCACAAAAAAGGATTTTTTTGGGGGGAAATTATATAATTATTCTTCAGAAACTTTATAGCTTTTAACTAAGTCTATGTTGCACACATAAGTTGAGTGTAAATGTAGGTACAGTTTGGACTTCTTGCTGTTTGGGAGTCAACTTGTAGAAGCCTTGGCCAACTTGGCCACTAACAAGGGATTTATGGGAGCTGTACTAATCCAAATATCTGGAAAACCAGACGTTCCTTACATTGGCAAATCAAGTTGAAATTGGTTTGTTTTCTGACATTTTTGGAGATGAGTGCTCCGTTATGAATGCAATTCAGCATAAGAGTGAAGGCCATGTCAACAGATTTTGTTCTGTCCTATGCACTTCCCTGAACAGTGCATGATGTACCTACTTAGTAGGCATGAGAAAAAAGTTATGAAAATCAAAAGAAATCGTAAGTGATTCGTATGTAATGGGACTTTCTAGTTTATACGCATCACGGCAGCTAACCAGGAAGTAGACTTTCTTTTACGGTCCTTGAGGCCAACAATTTGCGTTATGATCGTAATAAATTCTTAATTATTGTACTACGTACTCACTTCTCCCTGTCTTCTCCCCCTCATTTCCTTCCCGCCTTCATTCAGCGTCTTCTTTTTCCCGCATTTCTATGGGGAACTGGAAGTGACGCTGCTGCTAGGCAATGCATTCTGGAAAGTGTAGTCCTCCACGCTTCTCCCCCCTCCCTTCTCTTCCCCGTTGCTCTGCCTTGCCCCATCGCAGGGGCCAACTTCTCTCTCTCACACACACACACACACGCTTCTCCTCCTCTCTCTCCCTGCGCTCTCTCAGATGCTTCTCCCCCCCCTTCTCTTCCCCGTTGCTCTGCCTTGCCCCATCGCAGGGGCCAACTACTCACACACACACGCGGGCTTCTCCTCCTCTCTCTCCCTGCGCTCTCTCAGATGCTTCTCCCCCCCTCCCTTCTCTTCCCCGTTGCTCTGTCTTGCCCCCCCGCAGGGGCCAACTTCAGCCCTCCAGGCAGGTGTTTTGGACTTCAACTCCCACCATTCCGCACAGCCTCAGGCCTCTTCCTTTTCCTCTCAGCCTGGGCAAACTTGGGCCCCCGCTCCCTCAGGATCGGGGTGAGAGAGAGGCAGCGAGGAGCGAGGGGGGGCTCCTCCTCCTTTTTTTGCTGCTTCCAAGAATAGAATACCCCCTCCCTCCCTCCTTCCTCCTTCCCTCCCTCCTTCCTATTTGGAGAGTCCCATCTAGAATTCAGTGTGATTTATTCAAGTTTTGGCCTACAACTCCCAGAAATCCCAGCCAATTTACCAGCTGTTAGGATTTCTGGGAGTTGTAGGCCAAAACCATCTGGAATGCGCATGCTCTGGCATACGAACTACTAACAAATTTCGTTAGTAATTAAGTTACATTTTAGAAATTTTTGGAATTTTTTTGTAAGTCTTTCTTTTACTAATCAACCCCCCCCCCCCCCCATTTGATTTTAGAATCGCCATTTTTGGGCTTGAAACCATGCCTACTACTTAGCATTGTTTGTTTGCTTAGCATTACTTGCCAATAGCTGATATGTAGCAAAGGTTCAATGCCATATGGAAATCACTTATGAGTACGCTCCAGCTTTTTAGAGCTAGAGATAAAATAATATTGAGTTTAAAACTCCACAAATTGATCACTGGCCACAAGCACCATGGACTCAAAATGTGCTGGGGTAAAATCAAATGAGGTGAACAAGCATTCAAAATTAGGGAGAATGTGATTGCTCTTTGACACTGCTTTTCCCCAAATTCATTTGCACCTTATTTTTTTGGAACACAATAGTGATTCACCTTAAAATACAGGATTTATAATCCTATGCAGTGAATTTACGTATATGTGGAACAAGTATCCATGGATTCATTTATCCATGTCCTACAAAATATATCATTCATAAACATTGTTTAGGTCCACCACTATTATCTGTGGATTTCCGAATCCACACAAATTCCTGAAATTTATTCCTCCATGGATATGGATGTTATACTGTATTTCAGGGTGGCCAAAGTACAGCCTGGCGCTGCATGTTGCCCATAAAAGCCTCTCCTTTTTCTGTCCAAAACGGTCTCCAGGAGCAGTGATTATACAGTTTGTAAATTCCCTATACACAGGTTAATAGGAAGGAAGGAATAAAAGAATGAATGGATGAAGGAAGGAAGGATGGAAGGAAGGAAGGAAGGAAAGACAACACCTATTTTAAGAAACACAAATTTGATTTTGTTCTGTTTCTGTTGGATTTTGGTGAGCGATATGTTTGATCATCTGTGCCAAAAATAATTACAAGGAGCAGAAAGTTTGCCTGTCAAATTTGCTCTCTCCATTATATATGCTTACTCTGGAGACAATCTACTGTACTGATTACTCCTTGTTCAGATACACATACACAGAATTGAAACCTTAGAGCAGGGGTGCCCACACTTTTTCAGCATGCGAGCTACTTATTATAAAACCAAGTCAGAAAGATCTACCTACCTCCTCAAGGCTGGGGAGGGGAGGGGGAGGGGCTTGGCGTGG
The DNA here is from genome assembly GCA_030556195.1 of Anolis apletophallus. Lineage (NCBI taxonomy): Eukaryota > Metazoa > Chordata > Lepidosauria > Squamata > Anolidae > Anolis > Anolis apletophallus. The sequence goes on from JARBWK010000008.1 coordinate 117,389,556, forward strand.
CCTGGCTCCCCCCCTGGCTTCCGCTCTACCAGCAGCTTCTCCAGGCTTGAGGATGGCAATGCCAAGCCAGCCTTGTGCTAGTTATGCCACCACTGGCTTGGCATTGCCATCCTCAAGCCTGGAGAAGCTGCTGGTAGAGCAGAAGCCAGAAGGGGGTGGAGCCAGGACCCGCCAAGCCCCTCTGGCTTTGGAGTTCCCAGCAGCTTCTCCAGGCTTGAGGATGGCAATGCCAAGCCAGTGGTGACATAGCTAGCACAAGGCTGGCTTGGCATTGCCATCCTCAAGCCTGGAGAAGCTGCTTGGAGTGCCGAAGCCGGGGGAGGGGGAAGGACTTGGTGCAGCCTGGCTCCGCCCCCCTCTGAGAAGCGCTCCATCCTGGGATCGACCTCCTTCGGTCCCGCGATCGACTTCCTGGGCAGCCCTGCCTTAGAGAATTTGTACCACAAGTTCTGGCACTTTGCTTGATGGACTGAAATTCAGAGGAGTAATAGGGTATGATGATAATGACAATCCCAGGAGGATAATCCCAGGAGACTGTGCTAATTCACAGTCTTCCAAAACTGAGGAACATAAAACTTTAAAAAAAATATGTGTTGGTTTTGTAGGAATTTGGTATTCTAATTACTAAAAAGGACACCAGATTTGCTCTATTGTTTGCAGTTTTTCACAACTTGTTTTGGTGTTTTTCTTTAGTAATATGTGACTAAGTTTTTTGGGGGGGTGGATTAAAGAGTAAAAAATAAGAAAAGGGTTGGGTTGTTGTAAGTTTTTCGGGCTGTATGGTCATGTTCCAGAAGCATTCTCTCCTGATGTTTCGCCTGCATCTATGGTAGTTGTTAGAGTGGTTCAGCTACAACTACCATCTCAGATTACACAGAAAAGCCATTTAAATCGACAAGCATGTGGACAGTTAAACAGAAAGGAAGAAACATGAAAATGAACAAAATCTGGCTACCAGTATTAAAAAAACTCTAAAATCATAACAGTAGATAAAGAACAATATTCAAAAACAGGTGAACTCCAGACAAGAAACAATCAGGGACAGTTAATCACATCTCAACAAAGGATTCCCCTAGGCCAGGGGTCAAGAACCCTTTTGACTCAGAGAGCCATAAAAGCAAAATATTTGGAAATTTATTTCAGTGAGAGCCATATACTGTAATATATAATATATTTTAGAACTGAATTCAACTAAATGTGAGTATATACGTACATACTATGAGAAAAGGATTCCCCCGGCAGAATGACGGGACACTTCAGACCTGGCTCTGCAAAAGGCATGCTCAGGACTCTGGGAAGGAAGAGAAGATGGAAGGAAGGGGGAAAGAAAGAAATACAGAGGAAATAAAGGAGGGAGGGGGAGAGGAAAAAAGAAAAGAAGAACTAACAATGGGAAAGGAAGAAAAGAATAGCAGGAGAGGGACAAGGAGGGGAAAAGAAAGAAGGAAATGGGAAGGGAGGAAAGGAAAGGGGGGAAAGAAAGGGAAGGGAGTGAGGACAAAGTAAAATAATGAAGGGGAAAAAATAAAGAAGGGGAGAGGGGAGGAAGTGAAAAGAAAGGAAGGAGAAGGAAAGGAAGACTTGGGGAAAAAGAATAGAAGAAGAAGGAAGGAAGAGGGCGGGAGAATGGAGGAAAGAAGGAAGAAGGAAAGGGTGAAGGGGGAGAAAGAAAGGAAGGAAGAGGAAGGAAGGAAGAGAATGGAGGAAAGAAGGAAGGGGAAAGAGGAAGGGGAAAGGAAGGAGAGAAGGGGAGAAAGGAAGGAAGAGGGAGAGCCAGATGCAATCATGAAAAGAGCCACATCTGGCTCCTGAGCTGTAGATTCCCTAACCCTGCCCTAGGCAATAAGAAGTCAAACCTTGAAACTGCCAGGCCATTAAATTCTAATCCAGGGGTCCAATTGAAACTTTCACACCTAGCTCCAACAGACACAGGCATGTAGCCAGGGGGGGGGCTAAGGGGGCTTCAGCCCCCCCCCCCCCGAAATTCTCAGGGTGGTCCGTGAAAAGGCCTTACTGGTACATTATTTAAACGGTTATGTTTATTCATATCATGATCTGATCACCATGCTCATTATATCCCACATTAATGGGGTTATTGGGATAACAATACAAAAGGTTTGCTAGGGTAGACCCTCTTCCACCCAGTCTCAGCCCCCGAACCAAACTCAGCCCCCGAATCAAAATCCTGGCTACGGCCCTGAACAGACAAGAGTTCTTTCTCCCACCCTGGACTTTCCACAGATATATAACCCCCATTTTCCTAGTTTCCAACAGACCCCTCAACCTCCGAGGATGCCTGCCATATATGTAGGTGAAACATCAGGAGAGAATGCTTCTGGATCATGGCCATACAGCCCCAAAAACTTACAACAACCCAGTGATTCTGGCCATGAAACCTTCGACAATACAAGAAAAGGGTTGATGTCTTGTAACGAACTTTCAAAACACATAGTTCAATGATATGAGATATAAGAATCCAGTCAAAATAATTTTAAAAATCACACTGGAACAGCAGCATCTGTACTCAATCAAAACTGAGTAACAACGGAATTGAGAAAAATATTGAATTTGTGAAAGAACTGTGTGTAGTATGAACATTTTTATTGTGTTTTTCAATTTCAGCAATTAACAACTACAATACTGAAATATTTTATTTCATTGCAGGCCTGTGTTCCTATCTGGCTTTTGGGCTAATTGTTTCTGTAGGATTTTCATCTATTCAATAACATTCCCTCCCTTTACCTTTCTAGTCCTTACTACATTGTACAGATGGAATTGGATATATCGATGTACTGAATGACTGTTAGGAAATCTACTTTGGGGATCTGTACTGAACTGTTTGTGGGTCTTACTGGCCTTACACAAATGTGTTTATTCTGTTGACTCCTTTTTCTTCATAAACATGTGCATTTTGACATTTTTTTGTTATCTTCTGTGTTGATCTGAAGACCACCCAGGGAATTGCTGCTAAGGCTCTGGCGACAGACACTAAAGGAGGGGTGGCAGTGGAAATATCTCTCCTGGTCTCCAAAACTTTATCCCCACAAATTGCAGGTTCCAGCCTGTTTTTTATGAGGCGGGGGTTATGATGTGTGTGTAGGGTGCATTATGAGAGATCAGCCTCCCCCCCCCCACAACCAAACGTCCACCTCAGCCCCTTCTAAGCACGTAACCCTCTGTTATCTCGCCCTGAGAGGTAGTCTCTTGTGGTTTGAGGAGATTTAGCAAACCTCAGAGAACGGCGGCCGTGATGCATGTATGGAGCCAGTGGGTGGGCGGAAGGCAGCGCACCCGGCTCACCACAGTCTCCCCTTCTCCTCCTCTTTTTTTTGGCTTTTCAGGCACAGGCATGTAGTGGCGTCTCCACCACCTGGCAACAGGTACATTTGAGATGAAGTGTCTGAGGAGGGAGAGAAATGTGCCTGTGTGAATCCACTTGAATGAAATTTCCTTTACTATTGTTGTACACCATGACTCCTCAAAATGATTATCCTGCTACACGAGGGCCAGCATGGTCAAGTCAGATACGGCGATGCTCTCTCAGAGCCCTTTCTAATCACTAACGGAGTGAAACAAGGTTATGTTCTTGCCCTATTTACAATCTTCTTCAGCATGATGCTCCAAAGGGCTACAGCAGATCTCGAAGAAGAATACGGCATATAAATACGCTATCGTACTGATGGTAGCTTGTTCAACTTAAGCCGTCTGAGGGCTCAAACTAAGACTCAAAACGATCTAGTCCGTCAGCTGCTTTTTGCTGACAATGCTGCCCTTGTCGCCCATTCAGAAGCAGCCCTGCAGCGCCTAACATCCTGCTTTGCAACAGCTGCAGAGCTGTTTGAGCTGGAAGTCAGCCTGAAGAAAACGGAAGTTCTCTACCAGCCGGCACCACAGGAAGAACATCATCATCATATCCACGTCAGCATAGGCAAATCTGTGCTTTTAGTCCGTCCAGCAGTTCACCTACCTGGGAAGCATCATCTCTTCAGACGCCAAGATTGATAAAGAGATAGATTACAGATTATCAAAGGCATAAAGGGCATTCGGAAGGCTTCACAAAAGAGTCTGGAGTAACAAAATCAGTGTGTATAGAGCTATCATACTGTCTATTCTTCTATATGGGTCTGAAACATGGGTCACCTATCGCCAGCACCTACAACTCCTCGAACGCTTTAATCAGCGATGTCTTCACACAATCCTAAATATACACTGGAGCGACTATGTGACGAATGTTGCTGTCCTTGAGTAAGCAGGGATCACCAGCATTGAGGCCATGCTATTGAAAAAACAGCTGCGCTGGGCAGGGCACGTCTCTAGGATGGAGGACCACCGCCTCCCATAGATACTACTCTACGGTGAACTCGCCATGGGTCAGCGCAAGAGAGGCGCCCCCAAAAAGAGATATAAGGACTCCCTGAAACAACATCTCAGGCTCAGCCAGATTGATCACCAAAATGGTCCACCCTGGCCTCACATCTGGAGGCATGGAGATGCACTATCCACAATGCTGCGGCCTCTTTCGAGAAGACACGCCGAACGGGTCTCGAAGAGAAACGACAACGCAGAAAGAACCGCAACTTGGAAACAACATCACCCAAGGAGACTTTCTGCTGTGCAACCGGACTTGCCTATCTCAGATTGGCCTTTTTAGTCATCAACACACTTGTAAAAAGCGTGGGATGAGTCCTTCCTAAAGAATCTTTGTTCGCGAAGTAATGCTGAGGGACACCATGACTGCTGACAAGGGCTTCAAATTAACTTCAGTGTTCTAGGTTTGGGCCACTTGCCATGGCTGGTCACCGCCTTGATAGAAGGTGGTCTTCCTCAGCAGCAAATGTTACAGGGAAATCTACAGTCAGCCCTCTCTATCCATGGATTCTGCATTCACAGATTCCACCGTACATGGCTTGAGCATATTACTTTGTTAAAAGAATCCCAAAAGCAAAGCTTGATTTCGCCATTCTATATAAAACACACAATTTTGCTATGCCATTGTATATAATGGGACTTGAGCCTCCATGAATTGCGGTATCCACAAGAGATCCTAGAATCAAACCACAATGGAAACTAAGAGCTAGCCGTATTTTGGTTGAAACTTAAGAAAAATAAAATTCTAAAGCTCCAATTCATGAGGACAACAACAACAACAACAAAACAACTCTATCTCTCCCAGGGGACTCGGGGCAGTTTCCACATAGGCAAGCAACACAGAACATACAGAGTAGCCATTTAAAACATAGACATAAAAACCATTAAAACAATCATATACATTTTAAAAAAAACAATTCCAAAACTATCCCATCATACAAAATAAGCTATCAGTAGCCAGAATTTCAAAGTGCACCTAGACAGTTAGAAAGGACTGGGCGCCGGGATAGTGCAGTGGTAATATAGGTCCGGGGAATGGGTAAAGTGCAAAGAAAGGTACTAACTAATGGCCAGTGGGGCCTGGGCTACTCATTTTCATGGCCTACTGAGCAACTATAAAAAAAGTCTGGGCCAGGGCTAGTACCACGAGGTGACAGAGGACTGGGGGAGTGGGTAAAGTGCAAAGCCGGGTCCTAACCGATGGCCAGGTTAGGACTTAGGGCCTGAGACTAATAGTTTTCAAAGGCCTGATGAAACCACCAAGTCTTCAGGTCCCTGCAAAAGGAGGAGAGTAATGGAGTCCGTCTTATCTCTCTGGGGAGGGCGGTCCAGAGTTGGGGGGCCACCATTGAGAAGGCCAGCTTCCTCATTCCCATAAATAAAATAAATAAAATGAGCTCTTATTCTTTGGTATCTTCCCACCAACTGTACAAACAGTAAAGGTAAAGTTTCCTCTTGACATTAAGAGTAGTCATGTGCGACTCTGGGGGTAGTGGTGCTAATCTCCATTTCTAAGCCAAAGAGCCAGCGTTCTCTGAAGACACCTCCTAGTTCATGTGGCCAGCATGACTGCATGGAGCGCGGTTACCTTCCCGCAGGAGAGGTACCATATTTCTGGCATATAAGGCTACTTTTTAACCCAAGAAAATCTTCTCAAAAGTCAGGGGTCATCTTATATGCGGGAGTCGACTTAAGACGACTTATACGCCGGGAGTCATCTTATAGAGCGGGTGCTGAAACTTCCAATCCCGATTGGAGAATCTGTGATTGCCGCATATGGTGAGGGGAGCTCAAAAATGGCAGTGGCTGTGTCCCTGCCGTATGCAACAACTGTATGAAAGCATTAAGGGCGACACTGTACAAGTACGGTAGAAGAAAATCCATTCCTCGGGATTCATGGACTTAATGCGGTCCCAATGGTGAGTGTGAAGGCGTGGCTGATGCCACCTGTGTATAAGACTTTAAGTTGCAAGGTTTAAACTATTGGATTATGTTTTAGCTAGTCTGTTTAGTGTTGTTAAGTATTGTTTGCATTGATTGGTTCTTTAGAGCTGTCAATCATCATTAAGTTTGTTTTTCCTCCCCCTTGAGACTTTGGAAATCTAGCTTTCTCTTTAGATTTTGCCTGCATCTCTACAGAAGAGGACGTGTTAGAGGGTTTGCCAGCCAGGCCTCAGTCAGGCATTCTCTAGCACCAACTCTTTATATCTTGGATTCATTCTGCATATCCAGCACACCTGGATGGGACTGTGGAATCTCAAGCGCCTTCAACTAGTCATTTGGCACCAAGAGGAAGGCTCTGTGCCTTCAATATAGGCCATTTGACTGGGGCTAAGAGAGTTCTCACCTCAAAGCCATTGAGAGGGAGAGAATTTGGAAAGCCATCCGGCTGAAAGCTTCCTGGACCCAAACAACTAAAGAACTGTAATGTATATTTTATTTTACCCCGATTTGGAGAACTAAGTTTAATACCTCAACAAGATAACTCCTTTTGTGAACAATAAAGCCTGTTTGAGTTATCTAAAGTGACTGGTTTGGTCCTTGGGAGTTCCAGTTCTCTATGGGAAGGCAAGAAGTCCCCTGGGAAGAGATATCACGTCCTTGTTCCTATTCTAAGTCAAAGATCCCAGGCGCGTCTTCACAGTGAGGTGAAGGGGCGCCTCACCGGGAAGGTGTAAGTGAAGGGTGGAGCAAGCTGCAGGTGCCCAGGATATTGATAAAAGAGATAGGAGTGGCTCTGGGCCCAGAAAAACACACCTCTTTTACCTGTCTGTCCCGCCCTTGTATCCTATTACCATATCTCCTCCTCTGCCTCTCAGATCTCGCTCCTGAAGACAACAATGAAGCGGTACAGGTGTGCATGTGCGAGATCTGAGAGGCAGAGGAGGAGGTACGGTAAAAGGAAAATTACCATATTGAAATAAAATCTGATACTTTAAAAAAATTTATTTGGTGTGCTTTGGAAGAGGGGTAGTCTTATATGACTAGTATATCCCAAACTCTATATTTTATCTGGAAAAGTTGGGGGTCATCTTATACGCCCAGTCGTCTTGTATGCCGGAAAATACAGTATTTATTGACCTACTCACATTTGCATGTTTCAAACTGCTAGGTTGGCAGGAGCTGTGCTAATAGTGAGAGCTCACCCCACTCCCCGGATTCTATCCGCTGACCTTTCGATCAGCAAGTTCAGAAGCTCAGTGGTTTAACCTGCTGCACCAGCAGGGAGGGGGCACCAACTGTATACCTACCTCAGAACCCTCAAAATCTCATTTTTTTCAGCCATAGGTTTCTTTCTTAATATTGGATAGATAAAGAACCAACTGCATACCCACCTCCTTTATCAATCCAATATTAAGAAAGAAACCTATGGCTGAAAAAAATTGAGATTTTGAGGGTTCCTCTGATAGAATAAATGCTTTGGGGGGGGGGGTGGCATTTTTTCTAATTATTGGGAAGAGGATGACTGCATATGATCATTCCTACCATTAGCTAGACTATGAAAGTTCCTTAGGCAACAGAAACAGTGAGGTAGCAATAAGGTGTAGGAAGAAAAAGCAAAGTGCTGCATCATTTCTTTGCACTTGTTAAATTAGTCTATTGCGTCAAAGAGTGGTGCAAAATATTCTTCAGTTGTCCAACACTGAAGAAAGATTTGACAGCCAGGCCTGTCTTCGTTTGGATATGGAATGGCGGAGGTGCCATCCTGTTCTTCACTTCAGGCAAGAAAATTTCTTGGGTCAGCCAGGGTGCTGCCAATCAAACTATATTCCAGAACTATTCCATGGATGTTAAGAGATAAAATAGCACCATCTACAGTAAACAAATAAGTGAACTTCTGCTTTCTTCCTCTATCTATCTTGTCTATCTATCTGTCATCTATCTATCTATCTATCTATCTATCATCTATCCATTAGCTCCCTTTTCTGTGATTAAAATTTAAAACTTAAGACAATTAAGAAATAATTTAAATTCACCAGCATTGAGAGCAATGCTGAAAAACTGGCCAAAATAAGCAACTGACATAAGTTGTGATTTTCTATTCTGGCTAATTTTTAGATCTGGTTATTATGATTATAGCCTGTTTTATTGCATTGTGTGGAGTTTGGTTTTGGTTTTTAATATGTTGTTGTTTTGAGCATAAGAGACATACTGATTGGGTTGCTGTGAGCTTTCTGGGTATAACGATTGTTTTCAAATTGGATAAGGCTCCAAGTGTGCAGTCCTGTTTCGCGGCTTAAACATATAAACCTATTTTAAGTGGAGCATTTAGATGGGGAAGTCAATATGACAGAAGATGGCCCTTCAACTAGACCAGGGGTAGGGAACCTATGGCTCGGGAGCCAGATATAGCTCTTTTCATGATTGCATCTGGCTCTCCAGAGCAGCCCGGGCCGAGCATGCCTTTTGCAGAGTCAGGTCTGAAGTGTCCTGTCATTCTGCTGGGGGAATCCTTTTCTCATAGTATGTATATACTCACATTTAGTTGAATTCAGTCTTAAAATATATTATATATATATTATATGGCTCTCACTGAAATAAATTTCCAAATATTTTGCTTCCATGGCTCTCTGAGTCAAAGAGATTCCTGACCCCTGAACTAGACCCTAAGCTATTTTGGACAAAAAGATTCAATCTCTAGCAATTTCGGTTAGGCCTGGAAAATAGCAATTGTTGAATCAGTCTAGCTTAGAAAGTGTTTGAAAAGGTTAATTTTTGGGACTACAGTGCCACAGAACATGGATTCCAGAAGATTACCTAGTCACAAAAGTAACTTTCAAAGCTCTGCCTAAAATTCCCTCCTTTCCTCCTCCCTCCCTCATTCCTCCCTTCCCTTCTTTCCACTAATTTTCTCTGACTTTCTGCATATATACTTACGCTGGTGCCTCCTCCTCCACTACTACTCTTCGGTTTCATTCGTTTCCTGATGCTGCTTAAAAATATTATTTCTCCTCATCAGTTGCTTGTATTTATGTTTGGAACAGTAGGAACAGGAACCTTTCCCTCCGAAAGCGCTGCTGAGCTCACCTGCTGGATCTTTCCCATCGAAATGAGTGATAACTTAGTTTTTTACTGAGTCACGGTTGTGGGAGAAATTCGTACTCCTTATTGCAGTGTTTCCCAACCTTTTTTGAGCCGTGGCACACTTTTTACATTTGCAAAATCCTGGGGCACACCACCAACCAAAATGACACAAAATGACACTCTAACACAGTAATACATATAGTTAATATGTTTTTAAATGTATTTATACACTCAGTGTGAAACCTGGGCCTGTTTTGATGAACACAACATAGATATCCTGGCAGGGATGGCAGAAAGACACAAACTTCCCACACAGAACTCCCATAACCAAGAGAAAATACTATAAGAGTTTGGTGGGCATTGACCTTGAGTTTTGGAGTTGTAGTTCACCTATATCCAGAGAGCACTGTGGACTCAGACAATGTTGGATCACGACCAAACCTGGCATGAATACTCAATATGGCCAAATGTGAACACAGATGGAGTTTGGGGAAAATAGACCTTGACATTTGGGAGTTACAGTTTCTGGAGGGGGGGCCTCGAAAGACCAGCAGTCTCCCTCTCACTTAGGTTGCCCCCTCCTTCCACGCCAGGCTTGCATTGGGGTCATGGGGAGCAGGAGCCTCACTCACCACCTGCGCAGCTCCTCGGGGGTCAGCAGGGCAGCCCGGGTGGGCATCTCGGGGCTGGCGAAGCAGGCAGGAAGGAAGGCAGCGGGGGCAGGCAGGGAGCCGGAGGGAGGCCGAGAGCGGTTTTGCACACACTGCGGAGGAGGGGGAGGAGTGGGGCCGGTGCTGGACTGAACCATCCGGCATTAGGCCTGGGGGGAGGGAGGGGAAAGAGGAGGTCTCTACTTGGGGAAAGGGAGTCAGGCCTTCCCAATGCATGGAGAGGGAGAGACCAAGTAGACAACGAGTGGTGAGGGGGGTGTTTGTAATTTTGTGCCTTTATCGAGGCAGGTTTCTTAGGGTTTTTATACTTCAACACACTAGACTCTCCCCCCTCCCCTCCTGGAGGTTCCAATTTCCCAAGGCACACCTGATGATCGCTAACGGCACACTAGTGTGCCCTGGCACACTGGTTGGGAAACACTGCCTTATTGTATTTAGCAACCAGTCTGACTCACATTTCAGGAGGGTGACCATGAAGCAAGAGGAGTAGGAATATACATCTTTCAGAGGACTGATCTGTATCACTGAAAGCTGTATCTTCCAGTAATATTGATCACTGGATCTTTCAATGTGATGCCTAGTGTATGTGTGGGAGATTCTGTTGACTTTTGTACCAGTGCAGGGAGAAGTAGTAGTGGGGTAGCACATTATATAATAATAATAATAATAACTTTATTATTTGTGAGTCGCCCTCCACCACTGGTGCTCCGGGCGACTTACATCATTTAAAAACCCAAAAATACAACAGTTTAAAACATAGGTACACACGCCAGAAAGGCTCAGTCTCCAGGCGTCCGATCAAACCCCAAATGCCTGGCAGAAGAGCCAGGTTTTCAGGTCCGATAGGAATCTGATTTGGGCCGATGTGGCCCTGAGGGCAGGCGGGAGGGTGTTCCAGATCATGGGAGCCACCACGGAGAAGGCTCTCTGTCGGGTCTCCATCAGCCGAGCCTCTCTCACCCCAGGGATGGCTACACGATCACCATTTATGGCACGCGCTGGCCTCTCGGTGCGTTGGACTGTCAGCCGATCGCCCAGATAGGCTGGCCCAATATTATGCCGTGCTTTAAAGGTGAGCGCCATAAGTTTGTAAATCACTCTGAACTCTGTGGGCAGCCAATGAAGATCTTTTAAAATTGGAGAGATATGGTTTCTGACAGATGCCCCAGAGATGAGTCTGGCCGCTGCGTTCTGAATGAGCCTCAGCCTCCGAGTTGTAGACAGAGGTAGGCCCGCATATAGGGCATTGCAATAATCAAGGCGCGAGACGACGGTGGCATGTATCACAGTTCTCAATGCCTCTGATAGAATTGATAGAATAGAGCAGGACAGGCAATTTTCTTTTGTCAAATGGATATTGCAACATGACGATCAACTCCCCAGGTCCAGCTGAAAAAGATAGTTACTTACCATGATAGGATGTGGTCTCTCTGAGCCAAGAACCAGAGTTCCTCATTGTTGTTTCATTATAAGCACATTCTGAGACTACATCTAGGAAGGTGAGCACAGTACCAGAAATAAACAAATGCCCACGAGGGATAGCATTTCAAAGTCTCCTGTTGACCGAGTGGAAAGGAACATGGCAATGGTGCTCATCTTCCATTGTTTTATTGTCTTTCCTCTGTCCCAGATAATATAGGATGGGGAATGAGCTCTGTGATAGCAGTGTTGACCACACAAAGCCTTTCTCCACAGAACATAGGACCAAAAGCTTACACCTCAGGAGTCCAGATAGTGTGGCTTGGGGAGTCACCTGTGCCATCAATGCACCAATGCTCCTCACCCAGAAAACCTGACTCTGAGGACCACTTAGAGCAAGGCATTTGGAACCAGCTATGTCAGCGGTTCTCAACCTGTGGGTCCCCAGATGTTTTGGCCTTCAACTCCCAGAAATCCTAAGAGCTGGTAAACTGGCTGGGATTTCTGAGAGCAGGCCAAAACACTTGGGGGCCCACAGGTTGAGAACCACTGAGCTATGTAAAGCCATGGGAGTGATCCTGGATTCATCGCTGAGCCTGGAACCCCAGGCGATGGCCGGGAGAGCTTTTGCACAGTTAAAGCTGCGTAGCTTGGGAAGTCTGACTTGGCCACGGTGGTCCACGCTCTGGTTACATCCTGAATAGACTACTGCGACGCTCTCTACATGGGGTTGCCTCTGAAGACTGCTTGGAAGCTGCAATTAGTCCAACGTTCGGCAGCCAGGTTACTAACAGGAGCGGGGCACAGGGAGCATACAACTCCCTTGCTGCGCCAGCTCTACTGGCTGCCAATTAGCTTCCGAGCACAATTCAAAGTGCTGGTTATAACCTACAAAACCCTATACGGTTCTGGCCCAGTTTACCTGTCCGAACAGATTCTCCCCTACGAACCATCTAGAACATTAAGATCCTCCGGAGAGGCCCTGCTCTCGGTCCCGCCGGCTACGCAAGCGCGGCTGGTGGGGACAAGAGACAGGGCCTTCTCTGTGGTCGCCCCTCGGCTGTGGAACTCTCTACCAAGTGATGCTAGATCTGCCTCCTCTCTGTTGTCCTTTAGGAGGCTGATGAAGACTTGGATATGGAACCAGGCCTTCCCAGAATAGACTGAGATGGGCTATTGTCTGAATGTATGACCACGTTTACAGATTGAGTGGAATTGTTTTAATGGCGATGTGGTTTTATGCTGGGGTTTTATGTATTTTAATATGTTGTTGTAGTTGTTTTTAAATTGTATAGCATTGAATCTTTGCTGTTATGCCGGTCTGAGTCCCTCGATAGAGGTGAGAAGGTCGGGGTACAAAAGTTTTAAATAAATAAATAAATGTTCTGGTTGCTTCTTTTTTTCCAGCATTGCCACAAGCAAGAAAGCAGCAACAGCAGTGGTTTCTAACCTTTGTTCCTCCAAATGTTTGAGGCTTCAAATGGTTGGGGATTCTGGAAGGACCAAGGGTTGAGAATCACTCAACTACATAGAATGACCCCTCAGAACCCTCCAACATCTCACTCTGGACAGCCATTCACTTCCTAGCCAACAAGGCATTCCAGAGCAAGAGTAGGAGTCCTTCTGGTGGTGGAGAATTTGCTCTGCTACCCAAAACATGCAAATCTGCCTTGCTGATATGCCATCCATGATACTTATGGATGTTTACCATAAACTTTCTTCTTTTTAAATATGCTAATTTAGGTAGAAAGAATCATTCTTAACAATTAAGTATCTTTGCCAACTCACCACACTACACCTACAGATTTACCAGTATACTCAGATCTACCTTTTGCACATCCATAGCGAGTACAGCTCATAAATGTCCTATAAAAACTCAGAGCTGTAGAGGGCAAGGGTGCAGCCTTTGCCTGAGGGAGAAAATCTGGTATTTGGTCCAGCTTCATTTGATCTTGCTTCATTTTGGCTTTCTCAATCTGACTGATAAGTCATAAAATTTGTACCTGGGGAAATCCCCTCTTTTCCTAATATAGTCAAGATGGATGAGATGAGCTGGCTTCATTGGAAAGATAGTAGCATATCAGTGGCCAAAGAGGAAGGATTGGAGAAAGGCTTGGATAGAACAAAAGGCAACACCTCCCTTGAGTTCTGTTCCAAGACGTTGGAAACAGATGTCAGATGCTTCCTTGTAGGTAACTCACAGGGATTGTTGCCATGTTTCATCATCTGGCATGTCTGTGTCTTTAAGCAATATAGATTTTGCTGGGAAATGGAAGACTTTCAGTTGAGTGATAATTGTGGAAGTTTTTATCTTTTTATCATTGTGAAGAAAGGGCTACCCATTCTCAAGTCTTCCAGTAAAGAAGAGTGGGAATCATTATGCCATCTAGTGATTATGATGAATGCTGGGAATTTCAATCCAAACACTGTTGTCTGTACATGTATAGCGTATATGTACACAGATAATTTCAGTTCATTGATAGCCAGCATAGTATAGTGGTTTGAGTGTTGAATTATTGTGATATCATACCCAAGCCTTTGGGAAAAACTATAGTATCTGCCTTTACTTGGGGGGCTATCTGTATACCTTCTGTTAAGATCGAGACCCTTAACACACAGAGGCACTTTAGGCAAGGTGAAAAGGTAACCAAAATGTGTTTACTGAAAACAAGATGAATAAAGGCTTAACTCCACCCAGGACTATTATAAGTACATTATAAAAGACGCCTTTGCTGGCTGCAATCATCTCTCTGGAGTCTTCTGCCTCTGGTGCAAAGCGATGGTTTATAAGCTGTTGCATATAAGCTGTCTCAATCTTCTTTCTTGTGAAGCTTAAGATGGCCAAAAGCTTCTGTTGTCATTGAGACTGGTGGTATAAGAATACTGCTGAATGCAGGTGCTAAGGATGCCTGTTTTTTTGATTGCTTGGGCCTAGGGTTACCAGACAATACCCAAGCCACTGTTCTCTGTAGCTCTGCTGCAGAAAAAGGAGGAGTCCAGCAAAGGAGCTCTATACAGGCAAATGGACCAAACCAACTAAGGCTGGTCTCTAGGGGTATTTATGCTCCACCCAAAACTAATACAAAGGAAGGCATCTACTGTATGCTATTGGGAAAACCCATAAACAGGAGGAACTGAAGCAGAGGAGAGGAAAAGGCAGAGCTAAGACTTCACAATTATGAAATTGGGGCTATGGTTTAAATTCCTGCTTGGTCATGGGTGATTTTGGGCAAGCCACAATCTCTCAGCCTCAGAGGAAAGCAAGGGCAAACCTCATCTAAACAAATCTCAAGAAAAAACATTTAATAGGTTGGCCTTAGGGTCACCATACGTTGGAAGTAGATTGAAGGCATATAAGAATATAAGAGTAACAATTGGTGTATTCTTAGTTCTTCTCTTTCTCCAGTGCAAATAAACAGAAATGCAATGAAATGTGTACAGAAGTCACACATAGAAACTTATTTACTTTGTTCATTTATAGCAGGCTGTGTCTTCCATATCAGTAGGATAGGTGAATCCACTCTAGGTTTTTGCTGGAATTTGAAAGGTGGTATTCATGATACTAAAGCAATTTTAAGGCTGGGGTCCAGCACCTTGGATTCCTTTGAAGTCTAGACTGAAATGTGGGGTGGCATTTGATGTCCTAGGAACATATAATACCTTAAAAGCTTCTCCCTTAAAGAGAATGAATAGTTCTTTAAAATGACTGAAATTGGGATTACCACAATGAACCAGTTGGTTCTGACATGTAGTTGGCCACCCAATTGTATAGATGAGGTTGATCATTTAGAGATGCTCAGCACTGGCAGAGTCCCTCTATCTGGTATCTTGATTGTAGGGTACCCTGAGTTTGTGTTAAAGGACAGCTTTGAAATCACATTGAAGAATGGATGAATAAATGTGCACAATACAACTAATGTGCTATACAAGTATACTACAATTAATAGAGTAGATGTATTGCTGAGAAGTAATTCTTTGACAGACATGGTGGTACCAGAGGCTGAAATAATATGGAATAAATGGGAATAGATTCTCTTACCACCAAAAAAGAAGGACAGTTTGAACATGTTTACACACTTTTTATTTGGAACTAAAGAAACGCACATGTGAAGTGAAAATGAAACAGGTCGGATAAGCATTGCATAAGTAAACAAGAATATTTGGTATCATCTATGTCAAGGCGTTTTCCAATATGCATCCAGGAATGTGTTTTTTCTTTCTTGAGCCTTCACCATCCTCCCAGGATCAATGGAGGTAAAAAAGCCAACACTTTAGCTAGATCAGTGGTTCCAAATCTGTGGTCTGTGCACCACCACTAGTCCACAAGAACGAAAATATGGTCCGCGGCCTCAGCATTACTACACCGTTGCCTCGAAATCATGTGGCAACAAGAGTGACAAATATTTTGTGAAACTCTCGTATAGCGCTGAGGCTATGGGGATATCATGAGGGGAGAGGCTGACTACCCACGAAAGAGTACTACTACGGTACCACACCAGATCTAGATTATTAAATATGGTTTTCTGCGGATGAACAGATAGCGACTACTGGATGGCATATGTTCTGCATCAGAAACTAGAGCTGATGTGGTCTATCCAATGTAATTTTCTGAATCAGCACCCCAAATAACCAAACTGAATCTAAAGTTGACCAAAAACAGATTCATAACCCTTTTGGTACTAATGTTAAAGAGTGGTCCCTGGTCAAGTGGTCCCTGGGAAAAAGAAGATTGGTAACCACTGAGCTAGATAGAAGAGAGACTGGACAAGTGTAAAATCAAGCTTCTTTTTAAAAGTCCTAGTTAACCAAGTTTTTCTGTATTTCACTTTAACTGCAGTAGTAACATATTATGGAATAATAGAATCTACAAGCTAGGACAAGGCATTTAAAATTCTCAGCCATAGCATTCCACTGCCTTAGCAAACTACAATCTCCAGGACTTCATAGGATGTGGTCATTGCAGTTAAAGCAGAAAATAGTGCTGTCAATGTGAGGTCATGAATGAGCCCTGGTTTTTGTTTTACATACACCATCTATAGTTTTGCATTTTTTGCTTTATTTATTTCATCTTGTGGAAGCATGGGCTACTATTTGGCTTAGATAAGCCTTTGGTGAAGCTCCAAGGATAGCACTCCCCTGTTAAAATATAAATATAAACAACAAAACTGAAGTTCCAGTAAAATGAAACAAAATTTAAAAAAAGGGAGAGAAGGTCTAGAGCAGTGGTTCCCAAACTTTTTTGGCCTACCGCGCCCTTTCCAGAATTTTTTTTACTCAGTGCCCCCCCTAGAAATTTTTAAAAATTTTTAATAGCAATTAAACAGAAAGATATATGTATTAATGTTTCTACCTTTTTCATAGAATATAATAAAGAAAGGTGTAAATTACAAACATTGAATTCCAGAAATAATCACAAAAACAATATGTTTTGGGGAGTATGAACAACGGATGATGGGATTTGCAGTACCTTCATTGAATTCAGCTCTGACTTCCACAGACCACAAAGATCCCCATGAATTACAGATCTGCATCAAACGGCAACACCTGCCCAGGGATCGCGCACTTGCGACTGTGTCCGTGCGAGTTGGAATTCCTGGGCAGGCGTTGCCATGGAAACCGCAGCGCGCAACTCCTTCCTCTTGTTAACCCCGCCCATGGCGCAGTCCTGTGTATCGGCCTCTTTCTTACAATGGGGATGTCCTAGCAAGTGCGCGACCCTGCAAGTGGCAAGCCTGGCTCACGCCACCGCCCCCTTACAGAGGTTCAGCGCCCCCCAAATTCTCCTGAGCCTCCTAGCGCCCCTTTGGATCGCCCCATCGCCCACCAGGGGGTGGTACCGCCCACTTTGGGAACCACTGGTCTAGAGACATATCAGTTATGTTAGCCAGCTGCCCAGAAGTCCTCTAGAACGAAATGATCAAGAAGCCAAAAGAGATCAAGCCCAGCAAACTGTGCTAGATTCCAGAGCAGGGGTCTCACCACTGAAAAGGTACCACTTGTTGTATTTCTTACTAGCCTTTCTTTCACAGCCCAGGATATCTGGAGCTGGAAGTCATTCAGTGATTTGTTCTGTATGCATCTCTTTCCCCTTGTATATATGCTTTCTGCTTCAGTCTTACAATCTGGATTATGTTGTTGTGGGATGGCTGTTCTCTCCTGGTCCATAGCTGCAGGTTAGACTTGTAGTCCTTTTAGGGCCCCTTCCACTCTGCAATCCTCTAATCCCCAAAGTGGAGTGTCCTCCATGGCAGGTGCAACTCCTCATTCAATTTGTTCCACCAGGATGTGCCCGGTTTTCTGTCTCCAACTGCCCCCTCCCCAGACTCTTTGATGCCGCTGTGTGCTCTGAGCTACTTCAAACATCTGCACAAATGAGTACAACCCAGGCTTTTTAATTACACCCTTTCCAGCTCACTGGTACTCCTCAGTCCTTTTGATGTTCCCTTACCACCCAACACTGTTGCCGGCAGCCACACACACACCATAGAGTGCAGTCTGCCCCGGGGTGGATGATGGGAAGGTGGGAGTGAAGAAGGAAGGTAAGGAAGCAGCATAAACAAAAGTGGGTCATCTTAACATCCTACTCTCCCCACCTACCCCCCAACCGGATCTCATATACCATCTGGTGAATATTTCATGTATCTATGTGGTTTAAGTTCTCCTTACATCAAAGGCCAACTCTCCTCATTTGGTTTGCAGCCTGTCAGGTCAGCCAAACTGGGTTTTTTAAAATATGTACTATATGTCTCACCAGTCCTAAGAGCCATCATGTAGGGGAGCATTCTTCAGGGCTTGGAAAAGTTGCTTATATTATTATTATTGTTATTCTGACACAAAACCACAGTATGTCACAGCAAACGGGATCTATATGCTGGATTTCGTATTAAAAAATCACAAGTCGAACACTTCCCAAGCGTCTAGGACTGTGTGATGTATTTTCGAATGATGTGCGTGGATCCAAGTAAGGTGGCCTTTTGCACTTGACAGATCCTGATTTTGTCAATGATTATTGTTTCCAAATGCTGGCTGAGATCTTTTGGCACGGCAACCAGTGTGCCAATGACCACTGGGACCACCTGTACTGGTACTAATATTCCCAAGGATATTAGGCAAGCCCCCACATTGCCAGTCTTTAGGAGGAGCTTGAAAACGTGGTTGTTCCAATATGCCTTCCCTGAATAAAAGAACAATAATTTCCTGCTCTGACCAATTCTCTGCAAAATGTCATCTGAAGCACTTTATTCTACTCAACCCTACCTTACCCTCTAAAACCCCCTGTTTAGATTCATTTTACTGCTGTTCACACCCAGTGTTTTAAACTGTTAATTTATTAGATTTGGCCCTGCCCACAATGTTGGATCCTTGTGTTTTCAAATGTTTTGTTTTATTGCTGATATGTTATCTATAATGGTTTTGTGTTGTATTTTAATGTTTTCCCTTTATTTTATTGCTGTGTTGATTTACTGATGTATTGTTGGGCTTGGCCTCATGTAAGCCGCACTGAGTCCCCTTGGGGAGATGGTGGTGGGGTATAAATAAAGTATTATTATTATTTATGCCAGAGCCTTTGCAGTTCAATTTTGAGGTCTTGATAACGGTTGAGCTTTTCCTGTTGTTTTTCCTCAATGCGGCTGTCACCCGGTACGGCGACATCAATAATCCAGACTTTTTTCTTTTCCACAATCGTGATGTCTGGTGTATTGTATTCCAAAACTTTGTCAGTCTGGATTCAAAAGTCCCACAGTATTTTTGCATGTTCATTTTCCATGACCTTTGCTGGTTTAACACCAATTCTTTACTGCTAGCAGGTGGTACTTGTGACATAAGTTCCAGTGAATCGTTTGGGCCACAGAGTTGTGCCTTTGTTTGTAGTCCATCTGTGCAATTTTCTTGTTGAGGATATGGTCCATGGTTTCATCAGCTTCCTTGCACAGTCTGCATTTTGGGTCATCAGCTGATTTTTCAATCCTGGCCTTAATTGCATTTGTTCTGATTGCTTGCCCCTGGGCTGTAAGAATCAGTGTCCCATTCGTGAGCCATAACCAGGTCTTCTCCTTGTCAAATTTTCCTTCAGTTTTATCAAGGAACTTCCTATATAATGCTTTGTTTTGCCAGCTGTCACAATTATCATCATCATCATCTCACTTTTTTTCTCCACAGGGAAACTAAAAATGGCTATCCTGTAATCATGTCCAGAGCCCTTTGAACCCCCTTTTACATTACCCAATTAAAGTGCTATCATTCCAATTCAATACTCATGGTTTCATAATATGGAATCCTGCGATTTGTATTTTTAGGAGAAGTATGTAGAATTCAGAGCCAGAGAATTCTAGTGCCTCATCAGACTACAGACCACAGGATTCCATATAATGCAGCCATGGCAGACAACTGAAATCTGAGTGCTATAATGGAGTGGTATAAGATGGCTCTTAAGGATTGAATTGCCATGGCAGTAGAGGGATGGATGAGCATTTAGAAAAGACAATCCATGGACCAGGTGGTGAGAAGTTCAGTTCCTGGTCTTTGGAGAGGTTTAGGGCTACAAAAGCAGCACTTAAACAGTGGTTCTTAACCTGTGGGTCCCCAGATGTTTTGGCCTACAACTCCCGGAAATCTGAGCCAGTTTACCCGCTGTTAGGATTTCTGGGAGTTGAAGGCCAAAACATCTGGGGACCCACAGGTTGAGAACCATTGACTTAAGGCCTTGTGTTTTCCCAAAGCTACACTTCCTTTGCTCACTTGTGGTTTAGGTCTTAGTTATTGCTATGTGCCTTAAAGTCATTTCCAACCTATTGTGACCCTATCACAGGGTTTTCTTGGCAAGGCTTCTTCCAAAGAGGTTTGCCACTGACGTTCTCTGAGACTGAAAGACCGCGATTTGCTCAAGGTGGGTTTCATGACCAAGGTGGGATTTGAACCCTAGCCTTCAGAGTCCAACACCCAAACCATGACAACACCCTGCCTCAGTAGTCCAAGTGAAATAAGTATTCCAGATGTTGTAATGTGACAAACCTAGTGGTGTTTTAACAAAATTATTATATTGTTCATTGTTTCTAAGTTTTAACCACTATATTTTTGACCATTCATTGGAAGCATTGAAGCAAAGTATGGGCAACCAGAAGTCAGGCATGCTGTCACCATTTCCTGTTTTGTGAACTTGCATTTAGCATGGGGATTGATTAGATGACATAAAGATCTATGATATAGTTTCACAGATCTATAGTATCTCTGAAACTGTTCAGTGAGATGGTGTTGCTGCTGCTGCTGCTGCTGAATGCCTTACAGCCTGCATGGAAATGTCCCTTGCAAGATCTGTAGAATTGTGATGAAAGTTGGAAATGCAGGAATGGAATCATAGAATAATAGAGTTGGAAGAGACCACATGGGCCATCTGATTCAACCCCCTGCCATGCAGGAATACCCCTTGCCATACTCCTTCCAGATCTCAATTGTGGGGTAGGGGTGTAAAATGTGAAACCAGAATGTAGACATAGAAATCACGAGTGATGTTGCTACATTTAACAAGTTAATTGCTACAATGAAAATATAACAACGGAACAATTCACAAATAAGATAATGATGCTACCCTCCCTTTGGACGTGAGCATAATGAGCACAATTTTTATCTACTTTCGGGTGTCATTTTAAGGTATTTTTAAAAGATATTTTAGAGGTGTTCTTAACAAAAAAAATGTTAAAAATTTTGTTCACCACCTTATCCCTCCCGCAGTGACATTTTCCCCCCACCAAAGGAATAACTGTTTTGTTGTTCTTTTACTTGAAAATAACCATGTACAGAGATTGTGCTTATCCGAACATATCTTCCTCTATGAAGCACCTCAGAGGTTAAGATCTTCTGGGGAGGCCCTGCTCTTCATCCCACCTCCTTTGCAGGTGTGGTTGGTGGAGATAAGAGACAAGGCCTTCTCAGTGGTGGCCCCTCGGCTGTGACATCAGATTCGCCCCCTCCCTCCTGACCTTTAGGAAAAAACTGAAAACTTAGATGTAGTACCAAGAGTTTGGATAATGGATCAGTGCAATATGTGAACATGGAATGGTGCAATGATAATGGCCTGGACTATGATATTTGATTATGTGATTTTAATAATGTTAAGGTTGATATGTTTTTAGTGAATGTTTTAATGTACAGTGTTCCCTCTCTACTTTGCGGTTCGCTTATTGCAGCCTCGCTGTTTTGCGGATTTTTAAAAAAAAGTTAATTAAAATATATATCATGGTATTTTAGGTGTTTTGTGGGGTTTTGCCACCGCTGCTCTCTAAGGCACTTTCCCTCCTCAGTCCTCCTTCCCTCCCTCCTCAGTCCTTCCTCCCTCCAGCCTTGAAGGGCCTTTCCTTCCTTTCCTTCACTTTATTTTACATGTATATAGACTTAAAATAGTGTATAACTACTAAAATTATGTATAAATATTAAAATAAATGCAGCATCCCTACATTGCAGTTTTTCACTTATTGCGGGAAGTCCTGGAATGTAACCCCAGCAATAAGTGAGGGAACACTGTATATGGTTTTTATCTACTGGATATGTATTGTATGTAATGTAGGGCATGAAATGTGCACTGCTCTGAGTCCCCTTCAGGGTTGAGAAGGGCGGGATATAAATATGGCGAATAAACAAACAAATAATAATGCAATAATAGTGCAGTCACTCATATCCTTACACAATTACTTTTTAAAAACGTTATGTCCTCATTCTGCCACTCCTTTGGGAAACAGAAATCATGGCCAAGCATCGCAAAGTGATGCGTTAAACTCTGAAAATTGTTCTGCCTTTGAATAGTTAGGGCCTGCACAGTATGTTTTATTTCCCCCTTTCTTCCCTGCAGCAGTCTTCGTAATAGTACTAGAACTACGGGAAGAGACATAGTTTGTGCGAGGAATGAGGAAAATGTTCAACCATGATGCTTTTATCTTCATCCTAGAGGCTTTGTGCCAATCGCACCAGCGTGCCTGGCAGAAGTCCAACGGGGGCAAGTTTTCTATGGTCCCAAAGGGAGAAGAACACCTGTTGAATTCCTGTCTGCTCTAAATCACAGATGTTCTCATGGATACCTTGAAGGCGGGGAGGGAGGGAGAATTTTGGGAGGGGTGGCGGCGGTGTGTATGTACAAAATCGAGCTTTGGCCTGCCTGAGCTTTGCAGCTTTGAAGCTCATGCCCAAGAGCTGAATAGCATGGCTCCTACAAGGGCAGGACTAAACAGCCCTCCCGACCGCCAGTCGGCCTGCCTCTTCCCTTCTTCCTTGCAAGGCTCCTGGGACTCGGCTCTCATCCCGTCCACCTCCTGGCACCAGAAGGCTCCATCAGCAGCTTGGCAGCTCCATGGCGGGTTGCCGAGAGCCTAAGGAAGGGAGGGGGTTGTTATGTGGGGATGGGATGTGCTGGAGGCACCCTGGTTAGTGCGTTGTTTATTTGGTTACCGCTTTGTGGTTTCCAAAAGGTGCCTGCAGGTCTGTGAGGAGGAGCGGCTTCAAGATGGGTCTCGCCCTGTTCTTGTCTCCTGCTGGGCCTCAGACAGGCCCTCATGGCTGTGATCCACCTGTGCCTTTGAGTCTCTCTCTGTGTGTGTGTGTATGTGAGAGAGACAGAGAACCCAAAAAGAGAGTAACTGGGAAAGAAAAATTGCAAGCCTAGGCACATTGATTAATCCTTCAGCATATGGGCTTCTAATAAGTGTTACAAGTGAAAGTCGGTGTGGTGTAGTGGTTTGAGTGTTGGAGTGGAACAATGGGAAGTCAGGATTTGAATCTATACTCAGCCATGGAAACCCACTGAGTGACCTTGGGCAAGACACATTCTCTCAGCCTCGGACAGAGGCAAGGGCAAACCCTCTTATGAACCAATTCAGCCAAGAAAACACTGTGATAGGTTTGCCGTAGGGTCACAATAACTAGGAAAACACATGAAGGCAGACATTGGCTATACTACCAAAAATATTCATTTCTGAACGACAACTCCCAGAATCTCTCTGTTTGGAATTTAGCATGTAATCCACTTCCCTTGGCTACACTGGAAGCTGAAATCCAGAACATTTATACGGCCAAAAATCACTTAGATGAGAATAGGGAAGAACAACATCAAGCAAAATGAGTGGTCAATGAAGGAGTAATGAGAGCCCATAAACTTAACGTAATAGGAACTAATAATACAGTTAGACAATTCTCACATTTGGGCATATTGAATATCTGTGCCAAGTTTGGTCCAAATCAATCATTGTTTGAGTCCACCATGCTCTCTGGATGTAGGTGAACTACAACTTCCAAACTAAAGGTCAATGCCCACCAAACCCTTCCAGTATTTTCAGTTGGTCATGGGAGTTCTGTGTGTCAAATTTGGTTCAATTCCATTGTTGGTGGAGTTTAGAATGCTCTTTGATTGTAGGTGAACTATAAATCCCAGCAACTACAACTCCCAAATAACAAAATCAATCCCTCCAACCCCACCAGTATTCAAATTTGGGCATATTGGGGATTTGTGCCAAATTTCGTCCAGTGAATGAAAATACATCCTGCATTTCAGATATTCGCATTACAATTCATAACAGTAGCAAAATTACAGTTATGAAGTAGTAACGAAAATAATGTTATGGTGGGGGAGTCACAACAACATGAGGAACTGTATTAAAGGGCCATGGCATTAGGAAGGTTGAGAACCACTGCTCTGTAGCTTTGTAATTCGATTAGGTCTCAACCAATCTCTTGAAGGTCGAAAGAGAGCAGGCCTACAGACAATTTGCAAAGTAAAGAAAGGGATCTGATGGTGCCTTAGAAACTAAATGAATGAAAGAAAGTTGGTAGCATAAGCTTTTGTAGACTTAAATCTCCTTCATCAGATGCCTGGCTGATGCAAGGAGTGGTAGTCCAAAATGTTACTTTTCCAGGTTCTTCAGGACCAAGGGCTTAAAAGGTTGGAAAGAGGACTCAGCATTATTTTGGATTGTGGCTATGAATGCTCATATGATGATCCCAAGTGGAGACGCCAAGGCTGCCTGTGCTTTTGATTTTTTTTTGTGTAAGCATCCCTTTCTGTGTCAGTGTTCCCAGTGCAACGACTTGAAGCCACAGCAGCGTCACGCATGGGACCTGAAACTAAACCAGCTCGACAGGCTTGGGCTGGCTCTGCACTTGAGCGTGGGGGGTGGGTGTGGAATGAGGTAGGGGGAGAGAAAAGGAACACCCAAGTGCTGCAGGAAGTGGCACGGATGATTCAGAAGTTGGAGCTCTTTGCCTTGGCTCCGGGCTTAACTACAATGAGCCAGTGCTGGTCTGTAGAGGGTGCTGTCCCAGCCAAGGAAATATTAACCATGTTCACTATATCACCGGGGCTAGCCTTTCAGGTTCGATCCGTACACTGGCACAATAGTCCATATGCCCTTCCCTCTTCTTCTTTTCTACCATCTCCCACAGCAATTCTCCCTTCGGGAGAAGAAGGGCGGGGTATAAATATAGGAAATAAATAAATAAATTCTTGTCCTATATAGCTTCCCATTCATGAACGCTTACTTCTGCTAGAAGCTCCTCTAGCTACAGCTGAAAGGGTTGCCAATTTAGGACCATCCCAGTTTCTGAGTCTGCAAAGTCTAAACTTGAAACCCGGGGGTAGTTCCTGATGCTGTTATTATGTTTTGTGCATTGACAGCAACCAGGAGCTACCTTTGTGTTTCAAGTTTTGACTTTGCAGCCTCAGAAACTGGGATGACCCCGAATGACATAGTAGCTCACAGATTATCCTTCAAACACACACATATACATGCACTATATATGTGTGTGTGTGTGTGTGCGTGCGTGCGTGCGTATAGAGAGCCTATTTAGACACTTGCCCTCTTAGCTACAGGGGCTGTTCCACACCAGGATGTAACAAGGGGATTATTCCTTCTAACTAAACGTAAGAAGATGGAAGAAGGAATGTGCAATCTAACCTACTTGTTTCTAGGACATGCCTCTCGGCATTGCCAGGACCTCAAATGTGACTATAATCAACCTTTGGCAGACACATACTATTGAATTTCTTGAAGGACTTAGGAAATGCCTAGCGTGGACGTACTTTGTCAGATACGTGTAGGTAAAAACACGGGTATTGGTGTTGTGGATATGGGGGGCATACTAAAAGTACTGAGATACCCCTGGAGGATCTTTGCAATTTGCAGCAACAAACCAATTAAGCATTGTACATTGTAGCACATTATTGTTACCCAGCCAAGCTATAGATTTGTACATAGGTCTGGTATGGGTGATCTTGACTTTGGTATTTAATGAAATACAGGCAGTCCCCGACTTACAAATGACTCACAGTTAAGAACAGAGTGAGACCATTACACAAACAGAAGTATGCTTAGAGAATTCAGTAAAAACAGATGTATGCTTTTATAAGTTAGTTGAAACAGACTACAGAGACTTTATTAGATTCTCAGAATAGAAAGATGCTTTAGATGCTCAGTGTTACCTATACAAAGTACCTCAAATCATTTTTGTAACTGGATTGATAAGCAAAGTATATGTATGCTGAATACATTAAGTTTGTGAGTAAACCAACTATGTTACTTTTAAAGTAGTCTGCTTATTTTTGTCTCTTGAGAGCATGATTTAAAGGCAAATATATTTTAAGGGATAGTACCGTATTTTCCAGCATATAAGATGACTGGGCATATAAGATGACCCCCAACTTTTCCAGTTAAAATATAGAGTTTGGTATATACTCGCCATATAAGACTACCCCTTTTCTAACTCACACCAAATAAAAAATTTAAAAGTATCAGATTTTATTTCAATATGGTAATTTTCCTATTACTGTACTCCTTCTCTGCCTCTCAGATCTCACACATGCGCACCTGCACCGCTTCACTACAGTCTTCAGGGGCGAGATCTGAGAGGCAGAGAAGGAAGTACGGTAATAGGATACAAGGGCGGGCCAGACAAGCAAAAGAGGTGTGTTTTCCTGGGGCCAGAGCCACTCTATATCTTTTCTCCATACCCAGGGTGCCCTGGACGCCTGCAGCTTGTTTCCCCCTTCCTGGTGAGGTGCCCCTTCACCTCACCATCGGGACCGCATTAAGTCCACGAATCCTGATGAATGGATTTTCTTCTACCGTACTTGTACAGTGTCGCCCTTAATGCTTTCATACAGTCACTGCATACGGCAGGGACATGGCCACTGCCATTTTTGAGCTCTTCCCACCATATGCAACAACCACAGATTCTCTAATCCAGATTGGAAGTTTCAGCATCCGCTCTATAAGATGACTCCTGCGTATAAGATGACCCCTGACTTTTGTGAAGATTGTCTTGGGTTAAAAAGTAGTGTTATACATCAGAAAATACGGTAGATGTTTTTGGGACACTTCTGAAACTCTGCTATATATGCATGTTTTTTTTGTGCATTGGCATATCTTTGTCCCTAACAGTTCAAAGTGATAACTGGGTGAATTAATTGAACAGCTGAGAAACCAAATTGCCTTGCATAAATGCCATTTTTCCCAAAAGGTTATGACTTCTAACAAGGCCATGCCTTTCCAAAGAGAATAAAATCTCCAAAAGGTTATAGAGATTTCCATTTCCCAAGAAAGACAACAGGAAGTTAGAGAAATCTAACCCTAGGAAAGGAAATGCACTCCTGAAAGTGTTATTATGGGGAAAAGGTGTATCCAATGACAATTTTGCAACAATCCTGGTTTCCACAATAAGCCAGATTTTTCAAATAATAATCATAGGGACAGAAAATAAGGTCAATTCTTCTGAACAGGAGCACAAACAATAAAACAAACACCACAGGGGTGTTAACCCTTCCCTATGCTACCCAAAACATACATACATACACAGGGGCGGTCTAAGGTAATTTTAAATAGTAAGCGAACATTATTTTGGTCCCCCCAAAAAAAAACCTGACTCAGGCGCTTGGGTCCAAAGTTTGCCCATGCCTGACATATAGGGAGGGACACTCTGCATCACTGCTTCTTAAACGGTGGGGTCCTCTTTGCTCAACGTTGGGGTCAGGAATGAAATTGCCATTAATTAAGGCGACTGAATACCAACCAATGGCACGAATCTGCTAGGGACAACATGCAGTGTTGATAGCAGACTCTGCAGAAAATCATGCTTCCAGGGGAAGGAAAAACAGCCTGTTTCACAAGCTTTGCAGATGCTGAATTGTTCTCAGTCACCGTTTAGTGATTTGCCTATGTACCTGGGATCCTGCACAGATCTCCCAGGAGGAAAAGGGTGGCGAGCAAGGGGGAGAAAAGTTGAAGCAGCCCTGCTTGTAGATCATGGAAAGGAGGCTTGTGTTGTGTTGTGTTGTGGGCTGGTGTGTCCGTCGTGAGACCCCCTTTGGGGCCCCTTGGTGGGCCTCCTCTTCGCCGCCCTCTCCTGCCTTCCTTCCTCGCGCGGCGTTTGTCGCCCTCCCCCTTGGCGGGGCCCCGGCGATCTCGGTCTGCTTGGGACAAGAAGAGCCGCCTGGCATTGGCGAGCGGGGCTGGCGAGGGCGAGGAGGAGCGCCCCGAGGAGGAGGGCTGGCTGAGCCGCAATGAGACTCTCTCCTCCTTGGCAGCCAGGCTGAGGCAGAGAGAAAGAGCGCGAGCCACATCCCTCAAAGCCTGGCTACCCCAGGACTTGAAGGAGAAAGAAGGAGGGGAGCTTGTTGTCAGGCTGGACGCTGTCTGGCAGGAGGGGGGAATTCGCCCTTTACCAGATGGCGCTCCACGCGGTGGCGTCCTTGGCCTACCAGTAGGACCGCCCCTGTTAACATACATATGGCTGGAATTGCACTTTTAAAATGTACATGTTCGAGTTACATAGAAATTCAACTTAGTAACAAACCTACAGAACATATCTTGTTCATAACTTGGTGAATGCCTGTATATTTATGCTTGCGGATGTTACTTAGTTCGTTTGTAAGTGCCCTTCCAAGTCTTAATCTTTTCCAAAATTCCGCATTACAGTGTGCACTTTGATTAATGATTGAACCAAAGGAGAGAGAAAAAAATATGTTGTTGCCTTCATCACCCACTTCAAAAAATGTCGAGGTGGCTTTTTCATGAACGTCTTGGCCCTTTCTTTTCGAAACCTCATGCCATATCACTACTGTTATCCCTCCCCTCCACACTCCCTCGTTGGCTTTAAAGGTCTTAAGCGCAAAGGTGTCTGGCTCTGTTTGGTCAGATATGGTCAAAAGAGGCTGGCGGGCGGAAGGCTCATGAAGTCACGTCTGAGCCGCCCTCTGCTCTACCCAAGGGAAGTAAATGACAGGCTAACCTCACCTTGAAAGCTGCAATTTACTCTTGCTGCTGTGATATCCCCCAGCAGTTAATAGGCACCCTGACTTCATCTGAGAAGGCCATGGTGGTTTGGGAATATGTAAACTGGGGAGAGTTGAGCTTTTGAGGACTTTGCAAAGGCAACGAGCCTTTGGGAAGAAATGGCTCCAATGGTGGGATCTAAATTACTTCTTTTTTCTCCCGCTTCCCGCTATCCCTATTCATTGAACTCTTTCGGTTGATAGCTGGGTCTACCCATGGGGCCAGAAAGTTGACCTCAATATGTATCACAAACAGCCAGACACATTTTGCAGATTGCAAGACCACCTTCACAAGAAGACTTTGAAATCGGGATTTTGCATCTCCTTGTAGTCAAGGTTTGAATCCCTGCTCAGTCACAGAAACCCACTGGGTGATCTTGAATATGTCACACTACCTTGGTCTCAGAGGGAGGTAAAGGCAAACCCTCTCTGAACTAATGCCCTTGTGGTCTTTTCCAATTCTGTGATTCTATGAGAGAGAGAGAGAGAGAGAGAGAGAGAGAGAGAGAGAGATCGCAGATTATCAAAGGCATATAGTGCATTTGGAAGGCTTCACAAAAGTCTGGAGCAACAAGCACCTGAGGCAAAGCACCAAAATCAGTGTGTACAGAGCTATCGTACTGTCTATTCTCCTCTATGGGTCTGAAACATGGATCACGTATCGCCAACACTTACAACTCCTCGAACGCTTTCATCAGCGCTGTCTTCGCACAATCCTAAATATACACTGGACCGACTATGTGATGAATGTTGCTGTCCTTGAGTAAGCAGGGATCACCAGCATTGAGGCCATGCTATTGAGAACACAGCTGCGCTGGGCAGGGCACGTCTCTAGGATGGAGGACCACTGCCTCCCAAAGATACTACTCTATGGTGAACTCGCCACGGGTCAGCGCAAGAGAGGCACCCCCAAAAAGAGATATAAGGACTCCCTGAAACAACATCTCAGGCTCGGCCAGATTGATCACCAACAATGGTCCACCCTGGCCTCACATCGGGAGGCATGGAGACACACTATCCACAATGCTGCGGCCTCTTTCGAGAAGACATGCCGAACGGGTCTCGAAGAGAAATGACAACGAAGAAAGAACCGCAACTTGGAAACAACATCACCCAAGGAGACTTTCTGCTGCTTTCTGCAACCGAACTTGCCTATCTCAGATTGGCCTTTTTAGTCATCAACGCGCTTGTAAAAAGCTTTGGGATGAGTCCTTCCTAAGAATCTTCGTTCACAAAGTAATGCCAAGAGATTCTATGAGTCCTAACAACTGGTAAACTGGCCGGGATTTCTGGGAGATGTAGGCCAAAACACTGGGGACCCAAAGGTTAGGAACCTCTGACTATAAGAAACTGCCACAGGTTGTCCTCAGGGTCATAATAAGTCAAAAACAACTTGAAGGTCACGTGAAATATATTATTCACCCTACCTGCATTCAAATGTGATGTACTAATGGCATTAGGAATCTTCCCCTCTTGGGCCTCCAGAGATTTTTTCATGTGATGAATCTGTGCTATTCCAAGTTGTAGTGCTTGACCGTATTGCCTGCCAATCTGCTGCAAATTTACAAGAGAGAAAGGAGTCTGAAGTGTTTTGCTCTGGCACACTAGGGAAAATCCCTGCTGATTCCCCATTTCTGAAAGCTTAATAAGAACTAGTATATAAAGTGAGAAAGAGAAAGCAGTGGCCAATCTCCTCTGAAGAAATCTATGGTAAGGTCACCATAAGTTGAAATTGGCTTGAAGGCATATGACTGCCACAGCAGGGGTGGTTCAATAAAAGCTGATTTACATAATTGTACCTATGTTAATAATCTCAGATTTTGTAGAGTTGGAGAAAATCTCAAAGGACATCTAGTTGATGTAGGAAATCCACTGCAACAGTAACCTGTAACTCCCAGGACTGCAGAATTGGTTCCATATTGAATGGAGTTGTAGTTCTCCATCTGAACGGTCACAGTTGCGCATTCCTAATCTAGGTAACCAAGTAAATGGGTAATGTTGCACATTCATCAGTAATGAGGTAAAAATGAACAAAACAGAACCCAAGATAACAGGACTGAAAATGGATGGAAAGAGAGACATCTCAAATGCTTTGACTCTGTCTAGACCAAATCGTGAAAAATTCTTGTGCCACTTTTAATAACGAGTACATGATTTTACATGAGAAAACCAGGAGGGCTGACCTCAAGGACAGATCACAAGATGTGGTATGAAATCCCCCCACCCTCCAAATAAAAGGAGCAGATTTTTCAAAGCACTGTTGGTGGGATTTAGCCCAAAGGTTTGTCTGCACTAACTGGCTTTATTGCTTGTTCTTGAATCTTATATTGTCTCCAGATGTTTTTATGAGCTTCCTCATCTTTCAGTTTGCCATGATAGCTCCTTTCAATTAATATTAAGTGAATATAGAAAAATATGGATGCTTTACTTAAAATCTCTGGGATTGACTTGGTAAATAGGTGGATATGTATCTCTCGGCATTACCCAGAAATCTCCCAGAAATCCCGGCCAGTTTACCAGTTGTTAGGACTCATAGAATCTCTCGGCATTACTTTGCGAACGAAGATTCTTAGGAAGGACTCAAGCCACGCTTTTTACAAGCATGTTGATGATTTAAAAGGCCAATCTGAGATAGGCAAGTTCGGTTGCAGAAAGCACCGCAGAAAGTCTCCTTGGGTGATGTTGTTTCCAAGTTGCGGTTCTTTCTGCGTTACCGTTTCTCTTCGAGACCCGTTCGGCGTGTCTTCTCGAAAGAGGCCGCAGCATTGTGGATAGTGTGTCTCCATGCCTCCCAATGTGAGGCCAGGGTGGACCATTCCTGGTGATCAATCTGGCTGAGCCTGAGATGTTGTTTCAGGGAGTCCTTATATCTCTTTTTTTGGGGTGCCTCTCTTGCGCTGACCCATGGCGAGTTCACCGTAGAGTAGTATCTTTGAGAGGCGGTGGTCCTCCATCCTAGAAACATGCCCTGCCCAGCGCAGCTGTGTTCTCAATAGCATGGCCT
Organism: Anolis apletophallus; assembly: GCA_030556195.1. Lineage (NCBI taxonomy): Eukaryota > Metazoa > Chordata > Lepidosauria > Squamata > Anolidae > Anolis > Anolis apletophallus. Next base: position 117,421,348 of record JARBWK010000008.1, read on the forward strand.
CAACGCTGGCGATCCCTGCTTGCTCAAGGACAGCAACATTAGTCACATAGTCGGTCCAGTGTATATTTAGGATTGTGCGAAGACAGCATTGATGAAAGCGTTCGAGGAGTCGTAGGTGACCCATGTTTCAGACCCATATAGGAGAATAGACAGTACGATAGCTCTGTATACACTGATTTTGGTACTTTGCCTCAGGTGCTTGTTGATCCAGACTCTTTTGTGAAGCCTTCCAAATGCACTATATGCCTTTGATAATCTGTGATCTATCTCTTTATCAATCTTGGCGTCTGAAGAGATGATGTATAGGTTGAATGCAAAATAAGTGAGTGTGAAAATGTGAGTGTGAAAATGCTTTTCACAGGTGAGTGTGAAAATGCTTTGGTGAACTGATGAAGATATGGAAGAATGTTCTGGTGACCTGGTGGATTTATAGAGACTGATAGGAAAGTAGAAGAGTGGAACAATGTCTGGGACGTGCGAGGCAATGTGGTATTGGTCCAAGTGGTAGCAGGTATAACACAGTGGCTAAACAAGGGAGTTATGTGTTGTATCCCATATCAGAAACACCTCTGTCCTTAAACACCACACTAGTAAAATAAAATCAGCAAGCAATTTATTGAATTATATATGTAAGTAAAGCCATAAAAATATAGAAATGGTATAGTGCAAAACAGTATTTTCCAAAGAGTACAGATAGTCCATGAACTTCAGGGTACAACGGTAAAAACACAAAATCCTAAGATGCAAAACCCAAAGGAACAAAACAGCATGGAGATCCAATGCCCAGAACAGAAACCTGGCAAACCTTGAAAGATGAGACTAGAAATCCACTTGGAAAAAAGACTGTGATGAAACTCCAATGTTGATGAGACTGAGCTAAAATCCTTTCCTTGTATCTCATAAAACTTTTCCTGTCCCATGAGCCGAAAGGAAAGCATTCTATTTGCCTTTACAGCCAGATAAGGATTTCTTATCTCTCTTTTCTGGCAGATGGACTGACCTTCGCCGATCTTAAGAATTTTGTCTTAGTTTACTAACGCCTTGTTTTCTATATTCAAACTCATTAAATTCTGGACCTGACACAAATAATCCTCAAAAGATTGCTGTAGGTCTCTCCCAGAAATTTGACCATGGGAATCTACAGAAGCACTCCATTCACAAGAGACCTCGAGCCTTTCAACAAGGCCCAGGCTTGACTCAGACCCAGAAAAACCCTCATCCCATTAACATAAAACACAATCACAGGTTGAACTACAACATTATGAATGGGAGAGTTCTCCATCTGAAACTTATCTCAGAGATATGCAAAGTAGGATGACTTAATCCAGGGAAAACAGAAACAGGCCTGCCTTGCAAGGTTGTGTGAATTCCTGAGTCAATTACATTATGCCCTTTGAACACTCAAAATGTATTATAAATGCTAAATGTTCCCATTATGTCTGGGCAAACATTAAGTGCATTGAAAGAAAGAGAATACAGTAGAAGTTATTTCTTCGCGTATGTTAAACTTTAGAATTCATTAATGGACTTTTTAGACAGAATGTTGATGAATGTGCAACTAGTCTGAGTTAAGTACTTCTCGAATTTCATAAAGTGCAAAAACTGGTGCGGACAGGAGACCGGGGAAGTGTTAACATCAGGACACTTCAAATCTGTGATGTCATCTTCAGGCGAGCAACAAAATCCAAAGTTATTGAAGCATGGTTTTGAAAAGTTCCAGGAGAGGCACTATTAACTGATTTGGCTTGAGATCCAAGGGTTCTTCAAGAGTTAATAATCTCCTTGTTTTACATGACCGACCGTCTTTGTGGTTGGTACTTCAGCACTACACTTGTTAGTTTGTGAGCTAGGCAGACTTGGCAGGGATGAACATGAACACATTGCATTGCGTCGACTAAGTGGAGTTTTGGAGGGCACCTCATCTCTCTTTTGCGGATTCCTCGCTGATGCCATAGCAGGTTTTGACATTAGACTTTCCAGACTGCTGATCAGCTGTTTCTGGGACAATTGAACTGAGCCTAATTAATATCTTGTGGCTGAGACAGAAAACCCCCAAATGAGGTTTAACGTTGCAGGCTTTAAATGTTCCATGTAGACACATTCTCCTTAAAGCTGTGCCTGGTGGTGACTCATGGCTCCTCCACATGTACCTGATTTTGCTGCTTAGCTATGATTTTTCTTTTGCTGTATAGTTCACGTAGGATCTGTTTGACTCTTAGGTAAAATGAAGCTGTTGGTTCGGGCTGTAGGTTGCTGGAAGGCAACAATGAAATAGTGAAGGACAGCTCTGTGCATTTTAAGCCAGCCTATTGCCTTCAGTTGCAATGGAGAATGCTGTCGTTTTTAAAAGTTCAATTATTAAGCCATTCAGCCTGTGTGTACATGGTATGGGAACGACCATCATTTTATTCTTTTCCTCCGGCAGAAAATTTTTAGTATTGTCTTGATATTGTAATATCCCTACCACCTTGAGGAAAAAAGTTATACAAAGTACTAGTTAAAATCCTGAGAAAAAACTATGAACCCATGAGCTGTGCAAAGACGTACCCAGACCAAGTTCTGGAGCAGACTCCAGGAGGACAAAACTAAGACACATGTGGCCAAGGAATATCAGATAGTGGCCAAAATGAAAAAGTTATCAATGAGTAAATAATAGTAATAATAATAATAGAATTTAAAGATCGAACTGCAAAGACTATGGCACAAGCTAGTCAAGGTGGTCCCAGTGGTGATCGGCACACTGGGTGCTATGCCTAAAGACCTTGGCCTGCACTTAAACACAATCGGCACTGACAAAATTAGCATCTGCAAAAGGCCATGTTATTGGGATCTGCACGCATTATTCGCCGATACATCACACAGTCCCAGACACTGTGTGATCCAGTACAACAGTCAGCAGAGTGATCTTGTCTGCTGTGGACTCATCTTGTTGTGTTTAATAATAATAATAATAATAATAACTTTATTTATATACCCCGCCCCTTTCCCCGAAAGGACTCAGGGTGGCTTACAACAATCAATAGATACAGAAAAGAATATAACCAACAGACAAAGGACAACAATAAATATATCACTACATAAAATTAAAATACTAATAAAACTTTAATAAATAACAGTTAATAAAGAATCACTGGGTTGCTGTAAATTTTCCGGGCTGTATGGCCATGTTCCTGAAGCATTCTCTCCTGTGGTTTTCCCCACATCTATGGCAGGCATAGTCAGCGGTTGTGAGGTCTGTTGGAAACTAGGCAAGTGGGTTTAGGTATCTGTAGAGTGTCCAGGGTGGGATATATCTGTGGAATGCCCACCTTGAACATTCCACAGATATATAAACCCTACTTGCCTAGTTTCCAACAGACCTCACAATCTCTGAGGATGCCTGCCACATAAGTGGGCCAGATGTCAGGAGAGAATGCTTCTGGAACATGGCCAAACAGCCTGGAAAACTCATAGCAACCCAGGTTTGTTTGTTTTTTTGTTTCTCCACTAGAGGCCACTTTTGCCTTGCAAATAAGCGATGAGTCCTGTATTAGATGTGCACATGGCATTTGTTGCTATTTGCAGAATATTGGCTTCTATAGTAATACTGTACAACAATGTGGAACAAAACTGACCCTAAAATAAGCACTGTGTAATATTTATTGTGTGCCATTATTCAGTCCCTACACACAAGTATGTTTAGTATTGTTGTGTGCATTCAACTCATTTCTGACAAATGGCAAATCTCGGACAACCGTGTTGTGGATTTTCTTGGCAAGATTTGTGCCAAGAGGCCAAGAGAGAGTGATTGCTCAAGGTTATCCAGTGGATTTTCATGATTTAATGGGGATTCAGATTCTGTTGTTGTTTATTCGTTCAGTCGCTTTCGACTCTTTGTGACCTCATGGACCAGAGCACGCCAGAGCTCCCTGTTGGCCATCACCACCCCCAGCTCCTTCAGGGTCAAGCCAATCACTTCAAGGATAACATCCATCCATCTTGCCCTTGGTCGGCCCCTCTTCTTTTTTCCTTCGAGCATAATTGTCTTCTCTAAGCTTTCCTATCTTCTCATTATGTGGCCAAAGTGCTATCCTTCCCTGCAATGAGCAGTCAGGCTTTATTTCCTGAAGTATGGACTGGTTGGATCTTCTCGCGGTCCAAGGCACTCTCAGAACTTTCCTCCAGCATCATAGTTCAAAAGCATCTCTCTTCCTTCGCTCAGCCTTCCTTATGGTCCAGCTTTCACATCTATAGCTTACTATGGGGAATACCATTGGTTTGACTATGCGGATCTTTGTTGCCAGTGTGATGTCTCTACTCTTCACTAATTTATCAAGATTGGACATTGCTCTCCTCCCAAGAAGTAAGTCTTCTGATTTCCTCTGTCTGCAGTAACCTTTGCATCTAGAAATACAAAGTCTGTCACGGCCTCCACATTTTCTCTCTCTATTTGCCAGTTATCAATCATTCTTGTTGCCATAATCTTGGGTTTTTTATGTTTAGCTGCAACCCAGATTTTGCCCTTTCTTCTTTCACCTTGATTAGAAGACTCCTCAGCTCCTCCTCACTTTCGGCCATCAAAGTGGTATCATCTGCATATCTAAGGTTGTTAATGCTTCTTCCAGCAATTTTAACTCCAACCTTGCATTCATCAAGCCCCGCACATCGCATGATGTGTTCTGTATACAAATTGAATAGGTTGGGTGAGAATATCCCGTATCCCTTTCCCAATCTTGAATCAGTCTGTCGCTCCATGGTCAGTTCTTACTGTTGCTACTTGGGCATTATACAGATTCCTCAGGGGAGAGACAAGGTGATTTGGTCTGCCCAGGCATGTAGCCAGGGGGGGGGGGCTAAGGGGGCTTCAGCCCCCCCGAAATTCTCAGGGTGGTCCGCGAAAAGGCCTTACTGGTACATTATTTAAACTGTTATGTTTATTCATATCATGATCTGATCACCATGATCATTATATCCCACATTAATGGGGTTATTGGGATAACAATACAAAAGATTTGCTAGGGTAGACCCTCTTCCACCCAGTCTCAGCCCCCCCCCCGAACCAAATTCAGCCCCCTCCGAAACAAAATCCTGGCTACGGCCCTGGGTCTGCCCATACCACCAAGAACTTGCCACAATTTATTATGATCCACACAGTCAAAGGCTTTGGAATAGTCAGTAAATCAGAAATAGATGTTTTTCTGAAACTCCCTGCCTTTCTCCATTATCCAGTGAATATTGGCAATTTGGTCTCTTGTTCCTCTGCCTTTTCTAAACCCAGCTTATACATCTGGCACTCTCTCTCTCTCTCTCTCTCTCTCTCTCTCTCTCTCTCTCTCTCTCTCTCTCTCTCTCCATGTATTGCTGGAGTCTTCCTGGCAGGATCTTGAGCATTACCTTACTAGCATGAGAAATAAGAGCCCCTGTACAAAAGTTTGAGCATTTTTTTAGCTTTTCCTTTTTTTGGTATGGGGATAAAAGTTTATTTTTTCCAGTCTGATGGCCATTCTTGTGTTTTCCATATTTGCTGGCATATGGCAGGCATCACCTTGACAGCATCATCTTTCAAGATTTTGAACAGTTCAGCTGGTCTCCTGCTGCCTTGTTGTTAGCAATGCTTCTTAAGGCCCATTCAACCTCACTCCTCAGGATGTATGGTTCTTATTCACTCACCACACTGAAAAAAAATCCTTAATATTATTATCCTTCCTATACAGATCTTCTGTATAGTCTCACCATCATCTCTTGATATCCTCAGCTTCTGTTAGGTCCCTGCCATCTTTGTTTTTTTTTATCATGCCCATTTTTGCCTGAAATTTACCTAAAATGTTTCTAATTTTCTGGAAGAGGTCTCTTGTCCTTCCTATTCTGTTGTCTTCTTCCACTTCCGTGCATTGCTTGTTAAAAATAGTTCATTATCTCTTCTGGCTAACCTCTGGAATTGTGCATTTAACTGGGCATATCTCCCCTTATCGCTGTTTCCTTTTGCTTTCCTCCTTTCTAGGGCTATTTCCAGTGCCTCAGGAGACAACCATTTCGCCATCTTGGTTTTCTTTTTCTTTGGGACGTACTTTGTTGCCGCCTCCTGAACTTCTTCCAGACTTCTGTCCATAGTTCTTCTGGGACTCTGTTCATTAAATCTAATCCCTTAAATCTGTTCTTCACGTCCACTGCATATTCGATAGGAATGTTAGTGAGATCATATCTAACTCGTCTGTGTGTTTCCTTGATCTCTTTAGTCTGATTCTAAATTTTGCAATAATAAGTTCGTGATCTGAACTACAGTCAGCCCCAGGCCTTGTTTTCACCAACTGGATGGATGTCCGCCACCTTTGGCTGCAAGTCAAGATCCTAGTATCCTAGAATTTTAGGATATTATCACACAAGGTCTCCATTCCACAGTGTTCATATGCTCAATGATCCTGGGTATTTATCAGGATGGTCACCTTTTTACTGTATACAAGAGTGATGATGCAGCTATGCTGCTCCGGTGCTGTGTGGACTTCGGTTTCTCAAGTACATTTTAAAGGTATTTTTCAAAGAATTTTACAGTTTCACAAAGTTTGGGGTAGAGAATTTTTTAAAAATGTAAGCCTATGTTTACTGGGAGACCAAATGGGGGAAAATCAATAATCCTGGCCCTTAATTGATTGATTAATTAATTTTATTTATACATTGCCTTTCTCCCCAAGGGGACTCAAAGTGGCTAATAACCACATGATGTCGCTTCTATGCCAGTACACTAGCATAGCAGAGTCCAGATTTTGGGCCCATCTATACTGTCATATAATCCAGATTCTGAATTCAGTTTCTTTGCTTTGAATTGTATTATATGGCAGTGTAGATTGCCATGGTGGCGCAGTGGGTTAAACCGCTAAGCTGCAGAATTTGCTGACCAGAAAGTTGGTGGTTTGAATTTGCGGACAGGTGAGCTCCCGTTGTTAGCCCCAGCTTTTGCCAACCTAGCCCCGACTAGACTTAATGTCAAGGGGAAACCTTTATCTTTATTAGATTTGTATAATTCAGTTTAAAGCAGATAATCTGGATTTGGAAATTGAAATCTATGGCAGTATAGATCCACCCTTCATTGCACAGGGTAAGTGCCAGGACTATGCCACAATCATAGATTTGGCAAACTGCATCAATGCCAAGTTTACCACATCCTTGCAGTTTGCCAGCTCCTGCCTTTATGCTGGTTTCCCATCTGTGTGGAATAAACTCCTTAGTTTAACACTGAAACCACTACCCCACACCAAGCAGGAAGGGCAACACAAAGAGAATATACAGTGGTGGTTAAATTTAAGAGGTTGTCTTTTATTCCTACCCACTTCACAGGGTTTTCGAGAAAATAAAGGATGCACATATTAGAAGGATTGCTCTTCATATTACATTGACTTCCAAGGAGGAAGGATGGCATACAAATGTATGAAATGAAACTAATAATAAAATGGTCTCAGGTCATGATTGTGAAGTGGAAAAGGAAGAGCTTCCCCTCAGAAACACCATTGGATTGGAAAGCTGGGCACTTCGTTGGTCCAAATGTTGCTGCCTTGTTTACTTATGACTTCACAACGTTTGATTATGACATTCCAGGAAGCCAACAAAGGCTTGCTGTGTAGGTGTTGGTGGCCTCCCTTTCATGTTGCATCACAAGTTCATCTGATAACAAATAAAGGATTCTTATTGACTACTTCTAGGTCTTGCAAAGTTCCATAACCTTCAACTGTTCCGATTTGGCAGGGAACTTCGATGATGTAACCTCTCTCATTGCCCCAGTTTTCATTTCCTCCTTCTAACTTCCTCTTTTTATTCAGATCATGTCAATTTGTGCAAATAGGGTTCAAAGTGCAAAAGTAGTTGAAAGGTAAAGGTTTTCCCCTGACATTAAATCGAGTCATCTCCGTCTCTGGGAGTTGGTGCTCATCTCCATTTCTAAGCCGAAGAACCAGCGTTGTCCATAGACATCTCCAAGGTCATATCGCCAGCATGACTTCATGGAGTACTATTACCTTTTTGCCGGAGTGGTACCTATTGAGCTACTCACATTTGCATGTTTTCGAACTGCTAGCTTGGCAGAAGCTGGGGCTAACAGCAGGAGCTCACGCTGCTCTCCACATTTGAACCTGCAACCTTTTGGTCCGCAAGTTCTGCAGCTCAGCACTTAAACCCACTGCGTCACCAGGGGCTCCTTAAAAGTTCAAACTCAGTTAATTCAACAGGGAGGAGAGATGAAGAGGAGGCAAAGTCTTCCTTTTCCCTGTAGCAGCTCTATCTAGTGTGTTTTTCCTCATACCAAAAGTTATTAGATATCTTAATCACACTGAGGACTTCATCAGATGGTTGGGGGAAAAGCAGGGGAAGGCAGAGGGAAATTCTTTACCCCATCCCCTCTCGTCTTTCCCTCTCTTCTGGGATGGCCATTCATCACACATCCTTTTACCATCTTCCCCATCTTTCTCTATTAGGAATCAAATTACACCTGACTCCTGTTAGAGGAATTCGGGCTCTGTTTCCATATGCTTGGGAAACTGAGCGTCATGGAGTCCCACCAGAAGTGGCCTTGCATCATGTGATGGCCTCCATTGGGCTCCATTTCTTGTCTCCTGCACTGTGCTTATAATATAATATTATAATATAATATAATATAATATTACATATAATATTGATAATATTATAATATAATACAATATACTACTACTAATAATATATTATAATTATATATTTTATATTACATGTAATATTACTAATAATATTACAGTATAATTGTATAGTACAATATAGTAATATATAATACTAATATTGTGCTATGGTAATAATATAATATATTGTATTTACATATTACTTGTAAGCCGCTCTGAGTCCCCTTTGGGGTAAGAATGATCGCACATAAATGTCGTAAAAAAAATAATCCAAAATGCATGGAAACGAAACACATGGGATGGTGTAGTACTTAGGATATGTCTGCACTATCCAATTATATCACTTATGGATTTGTCATTTCATGAGAAATTTATAATGTTACATTTGTTGCTATTAGGGGTTTACAACAGGCTTTTTCTAAGTAACAGGGAGGATCAGAACCTTTTATGTTACAGCTGCCACAAGTTAATGGGGTGTGTTATCAGTTCTTGCATATAACAAGACACTAAGTTTGCAAGTTTTGAGCTTTGTATTCTGGCTTAGCTTGATGGCTCGTTTTGAGCGGAAGTGTAAAGAGGCGGATTAAAATGAATCGGCTGGACAGGGTGGACCTTCTTTTACTGATCCCACCGCTGCCACAAATTTGTAACAATGAGGTCACTACGTATCTGACCTAATGTAAAAGGGTGTTGTATAACTTTAATTTAAGGATCCCTTAAATATGAAGAGATTAGCCACCAGATTGTGAGAACTGTTGTTGTTATCTGTTATCTAGGAGGGTCTGTCACCAATTATTGTGGGACTTCAAACTGTGTAACAAGACAGGTTAAAAACACTTTCCTGTCTTGCTTTACTCTGAGGCTTGACTTTTAAAATACGGAACAGAGAGAGATTGTTGATAAAAAGAACAATAACAGTTTATTTATAGCTTGGCACAAAAGCGTGATGGTTACGTTATAACTTCTTAGAGGCTCAACTCATCATGGTTACGTTGGTATTGTAGAAGATACAAAGTTTAAAATCTTTGACTGTTACTATTACTCAGTTAGATCAGCGTGTAACTATCTCACACACAGACCTTCTTTCCTCCTATAGGCACCTTGCCTATCTCTAGCCCTCAGGCTCTATACAAACAGACTGGCTCGCAAGCTCAGCCTACTAGAACTGTTTCTCTACAGCTCCAAAACCAGACTGCCCTCAGAACCTGCTCTCTCCTAGAGCTGGGCTGACAGTTAAACTGTCAAAATTCAAACTTCTCCAGAATTCTATTCTTGGCTGTGGACGAAAGCTGTTGACTCCTCCCACCTCTGCCTTACAGCCATGTTGCTATGACAACTCTTCCCCAAGGTGGGCCTTCACTGAAGAAGTGCACCTTCCCTAAACATCTAAACATCTCAATACATATTCAATCCTCAATCCTATAATAAAAAATAAACACTTCTGCACAGGAAGAAATGTTGAATTTTGCCTTTTTAGAGTTGCATGTGTTTTATTGTTTAACGGCTTTTTAAAAAGTTATTAATGTGCTAATTACTAATAGGGATTTAATGGAGAATTGCCAGGAGAAAACTTCAACAATTTGATTACAGGAATGTCTATCCATATGCATCCATACTCTATTTGCATATCACTGTTAAACATTTAAAAGGATTACACTTGTTTAGAATTTAATCTCCTTGATTGCTCGGAACTTGCCATTCCCTCTTTTCCCTCTTTGCTCCTAACCCGCACAACAGCCTACAGGTTAGAATGGCCAACAGGATTAAAAGAGGTGACTTTTTTTGGATGTGCCAGTGACTTGGCAGTTCACAATGGCAATGAGTCACTTCACTGAAAACAAACACCTTCACTATATGTATGCACTGCAGCTTAAGCCAAAATATGTTGATACTTTGTTTTTAAGTCTCATGGTCTTTTATCCTAATGGTGAGGGAATCTAATGAGCTTAAGGAGAATCAAATGGACCAGAAAAAACAACTCTCATAAGGTGTGGAAGAATGTGTGTGTTGGATGCAGAGCTACCATTTCTTTAAAAGAGTGTTATTCTCAGAAGTTACACACAGATTAGGGCCTAAATTATCCTCATCACAAGATCTCTTTTGATCTTGGAAGCTAAGTGGGGTCAGCCCTGGTTAGTACTTGGATGGGAGACCTCCAATGAATGCCAGAGAGGAAGGAGTTGACAAAACTATCTCTGAGTATTCCTTGCCCAAGAAAAGAATAATAATACACTTTATTTATATTCCGCTCTTCTCACCCCGAAGGGGACTCAGAGCGGATTACAGGGGCACATACTTAGCAGACAATCCCTGCCGTTTTCCACATACACACATATAGACGAACAGAGGCAAACTCTGGCCACCAGGGGTAGCTGACACACTCCTCATCTCTCAGCATTCCCAGTGTCCCTTGTTGTTCCTTCCGCAATCCTCAGCGTTTCTGGAGTTCTTTAATGGAGTTCTTTAATTGTACAGAAAATGAGAAAAATCTCATTTGAGCAAGGTGCAAGCAAAATTTGCCTCCCCACTTAATGTGGTACCTTTATCTCCTACTTGACAGATGCAACTGTCTTTCGGGCTGCAAAGGTCGACAGCAGGCTACACTTAAAGGCACCCACCTCAACCCGGGCAGGCCTCAAACTCATGACCTACTGGTCAGAGAGATCATATGCAGCTGACACCTAGCCAGCTGCGCCACATTCCCGGTATAAGAAAACCCTATAAGACTCCTGGGGTCACTGTAAGTCAACAGATGACTTGAGCACGCATACACAGTTGGGTTTGTCCTCTTCAAATTACACTATCTCCCTTTTACTTAGCCTGTCTCATGCTTTTGTGTGTGCTAGGAGTGATTTGAGAATGTTGTTCCTGCAAGTCGCTTCTGGTGTGAGAGAATTGGCCATCTGCGAGAATGTTGCCCAGGGGATGTTTCAGCATCCGGTGGGAGGTTTCTCTCATGTCCTCACATGGGAAGCTGGAGCTGACAGATGGGAGCTCATCCCTCTCCCCAAATTCAAACCTCCAACCTTTCGGTCAGCAGTTCAGCTGACACAAGGTTTTAACCCATTGCACCACCGGAGGCTCCGGCCTGTCTCATGCTGATCAATTGAGGTAATGTTCCTTCCTTAAAACAACAATAAAATAGATTGTTGTACATCCCAAGTCCTTTTTTATGCACATGAGTACTGCTTTGCATTATCTCAATGCAAAGGTCACATTTGCAAAATTGAATCTGCTGTTGGTTTTCCAGTTGCCCACCACTATTTTCTATCCATACCATCAGGGTTGACCATGTGTACAAACTCTATTTGAAAGAGCCCTTAGTCATGAGCATGGTGAAGGTGCCACCAGGGTTGTGCAAAGATGGGAATTGTGACTTTACAACCACACCCTATTTTGGCATGAGGTTTAGCATAGCATGATTACGTAGGCTATCCTCTTAAGATCCATACAGATGTTGAAGAGTTGTCGCTAAAAGTGATCAGTAAATAAATGAGGCCATTGCTATCCCCTCAATGAAATGGCATTTTCCTTCAGTCCTGAATATTTTAGCATTACAGTAACATCAGCTGCAAATTTAGAAATTGGTATTCTCAAAAAGGGGCAGGCAAAGGTATCATGGGAATGTGAATATAGCAAATGTAAGTTGTGAATGATTTTCAGTGCCACACTCTCTGTAAAATTAGAAATTTGAGGAGTAAAGGAAAAATTCGTGGGTGGGGGAAAATAATTTGCTCTCCGCTACAGATGACATGAAAACAACCTTCAAGACGTTGCAAACCATTCCAACTGTACATCGATTGTTCCGCTACATTTTGATGAAAATATTGCCTGAAGTTTTAGACAAGCCTGTACAAGTTCCAGTGCAGTACTTACTGTGTGGCAGCCATTGAAGTCTTGTTGCTCAGGAAGTGAATTACATACACAAGGTGCTCTATGCAGATGCTATTTGCTTACTATTAGCGTATCTTGATTGTTGCAATCAATGCTTCTTAAGAATTGATGTTGCTACAGTTTCCTACAAATAAGCTGATTAATCTAGATCACATGTGCCAGACTTTAGACTCACAGGCCAAATATTATGTGTTCCCCCAGATGGTGGACTACAACTCCTATATTCTTCATCATTAGACATCATGATTAGAACTGATGGGAGTTGTGATAGCGTAACATCTGGAAGGCTACAGTTTATTCCAGGGGTGCTCATTAGGTAGCTCGGGAGCTACTAGTAGATCTTCGATCCTCTTCCAGGTGATCTTCGGGCCTCACCAGCCGGATGGGGTACTCCTGCCATGTGCGTGCACACCCTGCGTGCACGCACGTTCCTGCTGCTGGCTTCCGCTCTCGCGGTGCTTCTTTTGCCTGCAGGGCATTGCAGGAAGAAGGAAGCATGAGGCAGGGCCTCTGGAGGGAGCGCCCTGCCTCTCTCTTGTCCAGAAGCAGCTGTGCAGCCTCCGTTGCCAGCGAGACAGGCAGGGCGGAGCGCTCCCTCTGGATGCCCCACCTCGTGCTTTCTCCTTCCTGCAATGCCCTGCAGGTGGAAGAAGCGCTGCAGGCAAACATACATTTTTATGCTATTCAGTCACTCGCACCCCATATGGAGCCGGCTATGCGCTGATTGGTGGTGCTGGACTTGACATCATGGCCAACTGGGAGGCTTCCCCCTGAGAGGTGCAACTGCAATGTCCACCAACCAATTAAAGAGCGTTCCCCACTTCCAACACAGATTTCCTCTCCCCAATGGCCGACACAGGGACAGGATGACCTGGGAGACAAATGCATAGTTTCTTGAAGGGATTACTGTGTCTCATCTTTGGGATGAACAAAGGTGGCCACTTGGGCCCCAAGGTTTTTATTGTCAAGATAATTGAGTCATGCTTTAGCGAATGATTCTAACACCTCCGGTGCTAGTGTTCATTGAGTTCCAAGCCAGAATATTGACCAAGATTAGTGGATTATGCAGTCCGTTCCTGAGAAAGGGGAAATGGCATAGTGGATGACTAGGATAGGACCTCTTGGCGTACTGGAGGAGTGCCGGGTGATTCATGTCTTCTTTGTGTCGAGGTGACTGCAAAAAACTCAAGTGGCCTGGCTTACATCCTCTGCACAGTCAGAGTCATGGGAATCAATACAGATGGATTGATTCCAGTGATGATGAGTGCTTGGATCCTATTGTTGTTGTGATGATTGGGAAGCGTTGGAATGGACTCCCAGGTCAAGAGGTGTAGGCGCAAACTTGCCTGAACCTCGATGGGGTGGCTGGATCTCCAAATAGTTTTATAAAACATAAAATATTATAAACATACACAGGGAAGGGGTCCGTGGATGCAGGGGGCTCTTGTACATTGGAATTGGGGTACCCACGGGGACAAGGGTTGGCAAAGGAGATAGTTGGGGTGAAGAGAGGTTGTTTTAAGGGGGAAAGAAGGAAGGGAGCCCCACTATGAGGTCTGTGGAGCCAAGCGGTTACTGAGTCGCCTGCAAGGGGTAAAAAATCAGAGAAAAGGACACAGGAGGCAAAAAGAGATGTAAAGAATCAAATGAGAGGATAACACGCTGTAGTGTACATTTATTGAAGGGATAGTTTGTAATAAAGTGGGAAAGAAAGTATCCAGGGCACTTGGTAGCTGCTGCTGGGCTCCTCCGATTCTTCGAATGTTCGCATATTTAATACCAGTGAGTCTCAAGGCTCCCGCTCTCCGTGGCTTTCTCTGTGGTTCCAGTTACAAGTTATTAATAACTAGCCATTCCCTGCCATGCGTTGCTGTGGCCCAGTCTGTGTATATGTGTTTTCTGTCTCTGTGTGTGTTTGTACATGCGTTGTAATGTAATTTTGGGGTTTTTTTTGCTTTTAAGTCTCTTCTGCTGCTTTTTTCATTGTTTTTATGAGTGATGGTCATTTGTTGGCCTGATATGTGTATTGTGTCCAAATTTGGTGTCAATTCACCCAGTGGTTTTGGAATTATGTTAATCCCACAAACGAACATTACATTTTTATTTATATGGCATATTTGACCTAGGCCGGGGGGCGCTCAATGAACAACATCAACTATAGTGAGGTCTGAAGATACAAGGGTTGTGGATATGATGTCTGTCTTTAAAAAAATACCATTTAGACTTTCCCCAACCTCAGTATCACAAGTGCTGTTGGATTGCTATTTGGTCAGTAACATCTGAGGACACAAATTGGGTGAAAACTAATAAGTGCTGACCACTTTATAAAATAAAATTATAGCTGATCCTCTGTATCCACAGATTCTCCATCCATGGATTCAACAGCCCTTTGAAGGCAACCATAAGAGTGATGTGGCGCTCAATGAAAATGAGTTTGACACCCCTGATGTAGATCTTACAGTGTCCAGAACTAAACACAAGACACTTGACAAAATCCACTCTGTTTTGAAAATCATGGAAAAATGTGGCTCTTTACTACTTGATTTGCTCCACTGTAACCTTTTGACTGCAATGAAATGTGGAAAAGAAGCATCCAACGAATTTCAGGTGGAGATTTCTGGAGGCAAATATTGGGGTGGACATCTGCATGACAGCTGAGGTCAATTTGTCTCCAAACCTTCCCCATGCTGCATACTCCAGCAAGCCCAAATATCTCCGATTTCCTTTTTGGTCCTTCTCCAAATGCCCATAGTGAGGTCACTCCCTGAGGTCACTTTAAGAGAAGCTAAAGAAAAAAATTGAGGTCTGGGGTCCTCATTGAGTAAGATGAAGGTATTTCTAGATATTGTGTGTGTTTGGAAAAGAGCTCTCTACTTGAAAAGCAGGACAGTCTCCATATGTTGGAAATAACTGATCTGACCGACGGAGCAGAGACTTTGCCGGGAGAAGGAGTGAGGAGGGGCATGAGGGGCAGCAACAGTTTAAGTAAAAGAAAAGGTCTCTCAAGTGAAAACTAAATAATTATTTTAGAACAGTTCAGATTTCAGTTAAGTCACACTTTGATACAGGCCCAAATTAACACCTTTTTGCACCCTAGGCCACACTTTGGAATTACGCCCCCATTAAGCCAACCTCCCCCCCCGACCCCCCCCCCCCCACTCAGACCCACACTTGGCTGGCTTTCGCCATGGTGCCTCCGGAGCAGAAGAGAAATGCAAGTAGGCACCATCCCGCCACCTCCAAGGTCTCCATCCCCACTGGCTGGAAAGCTCCGCTGTGCTGTGAAGGTCTCCTCGGGAGGCTTGGGGAGAGCGCAGCAGGTGCAAACTCACTCCAAAGGCATGCATAAGAGAGAGAGAGAGAGAGAGAGAGAGAGAGAGCAAGAGCAAGAGAGTGACCCTCTCCTGGACTCTGCCGCTCGGCTCTGGCTGCAGGAATTTACAGCCCGGGGAGCCGGGCGAGTTGCCATGGAGATGGCTTCCCCAGGAGCCAGGAGGTCAGGTCAGCCAGAGACCCATGGGCAAATCAATGGATCAATGTGAGGGCCCTGCCGCAGCCCAGAGAGCGCGAGACGGAGGGGACGGAGCAGAGACTTTGCCGGGAGAAGGAGTGAGGAGGGGCATGAGAAAGAGGGGTGCGGACCAGTTTTTTGGGTCTGTGATCTGCGCCCCCCCCCTCGGCTTGTGCCCCTAGGCCATGGCCTAGGTTGGCCTTATGGGTAATCCAGCCATGCTTTGATAGATGTCCTGGAACATACTGCTGGACCAGAGACTTGTTAGGGTTTTATCATCTTAGAGTTGTGGCTTCTTTGAGGGAATGAATCTATCTGTAATGTTGTCTTCTTTGAGTATTGTTTTCCACTTTACCAAACATTATCATTTGTTCCACTGAGTCATGATATCTCATTATGTGTCCGAATTACAATAACCTTTTTTTGGGCTTCTGTTTGAATTCACAATGGATTTCCTTTAAGACTCGCTTATTTTACTTTTTGGCAGTCTATGGTATCCACAGAACTCTCTCCTAGCACCACAGTTCATGTGAATCAATTCTCTACCTGTCAGCTTTCTTCATAGCCCAGTTTTCACAGTCATACATAGAAATCACAAAAACTGTGACATGGATGACACTTATTAAATCTATGGGGGCCTTTTCAGATAGGCTCTATATCACAGGATCTGATCTCAGGTTTTCTGTTTATCCCAGATTATCTGGCAGTGCAGACTCATATAATCCAGTTTAAAGCAGAAAACCTGGGATCTGATCCTAGGGGCTCTTCCACACAGCCATATAACCTAGAATATCAAAGCAGAAAATCCCACAATATCAGAGACTGCACTGCTACATAATCTGGGATAAACTAAATTGCGTGTGTATGGGTGATACACCTCCTCCCATGTTCAAGAAGACACTGACACAAGTAGTTGGAGTAAAATATGGCCACAACTCATTTATTGATAACAGGAAGAAGGGATGGCAGCCATGCATGGGTTCTGGATCGGGGGTTGGACAACCGCTGCTGTCCGAAGATACTTACATCCCTGGGTGCCACCGGCACACCGCTGGTTCCCGCAAGCTCGGCACCCCAGGAGACCGGGCGTTATCCCCCCTTCCAACCAGGGGCGATACACCACCCTGATCCAGGGGCCATGCCACATGCCAAACACAGAGTTGTGACAAGATAAACACACAACAACAGCAAGATCAGCTAACAAAATACAGAGCAAGATGAACACCAAACAACAGCAAGATAAGCTAACAAATGCGAAGCAATGCTACATGCAGGGAGGGTAGGTGGAAAAGCTGATGCAGGCCCAGTGCCTGCTGGTAGACCTTGGGCAGCCTTAAGTAGGCTGCCCAGGTGGAAGAGAGAGCTGGCCCCAACTGCGAGCTTGGCCAGGGCGGGGCCAGCACCACCATTGGCCAGCTGGCTCTAGTGGCGGGAGAATCTCCCGCCACCCAGGGGGCTTTTGGGAGGAAGAAGTCCCCATCCCGATCCAAAATGGTGGCAAGGACACCCAGCGCCGCAATCTGCTCGGTAAGTTGGGCCAAGCCATAATCTGTGATCAGATCCTGGGATATAGGGCCTGTCTGGAACTACCCACACTGGGTTATCTGAGTCCACATTGCCATATATTCCACTTCAAAGCAGATAATGGGGGATTTTATTCAGCTGTCTATATCTTTTCTTTTTAGGAGTTCCTCTATTTTCTTCATAGCTGCTCTTGTCATCTCCCAGTCATCTTTTTCTCTTGACTAGTCTCCACTTTGATTAATTGACTGAGCCAAGGTATAGAGAAGTCTTTAACTCTTCTGATGTTTTCACCACTCACTTTTAAGTTCTGTAAAAATCATCTGTCATCATTATTTTGGTTTTCTAAAGATTCACTTCTAATTTTGCTCTTACGTGTTTATGTTTGACTTTCCTCAATAGCTGTTCCAAGTCTTTGCTATTTTCTGCAGGTGATGTTGTGTCATCAGTTTTATTTACTGTCTTTCTGTGATACAGGTTTTGAAAATAGTTTTGTGGGAGTAAATATACAAACACCTGGTCCTAAATATTTTGTTCATCATTCTAAAAGGAAATATTCCATAATTCCATCACTTTCAAGAAATGAGAAAATGTGTGTGTGGGGTGTGTGTGTGTGCGTGTGCTAAAATGCAAAAGAAAATCCCTACAATTGTCCAGTTCCCCATGCATCTGTCATCTGTACAAAGACTGATGAGATATGCAGCAATATACTGTTCAACTGAGACAACCAAGATAAAGACAGGAAGATTACTTTGAATCTACCCTTGAAGGCCTTAATGACAATTATACCCTTATAATCACTTAAGATGTTTTTAAAGACATTATTCTCCTTCAGCTTTGCTGCTTAAGTGGATTTGTGAGTGCATGCTTTATTCCAACATACAGTGTAATAAAAGTTACAGAATCAATCTCTATGATCTTTTTTCAACACTGTCTATGATTTCATATGGGAAATGTTGCAATTTTTTTACAAGTTGTTTCTCTATTTTCTGTTTATTCAAGTACTATTTTCTTATAGGTGCTGCAAAATGTGTAAAAAGTTTTGATTCTCGTGAACACTCTTTGTACATTGTCCAAAACCAAAGATTTGTACATGTCACCACAGCATAGTGTATTGGTTTGAGTGCTAGACTGAAAATCAGAATTTGGGTCCGTGCTTGGCTATGGAAATCTGCTGTGTGATCTTTGGCAAATCAGGACAGTTCCACACAGCCATTTAACCCAGGAGCAATTGCGCTTTAAAAACACATGCTTTTCTGGGGTGGTGGTGGTGTCCACATGCCCTGCTGAGCTTTCCAGCACTGGGACCCCATTACCCCTTCTCTGGGGTTCTCCTGGCTTGTACCAATGACACACCAAAAGAAGGGGTGGCAAGAGCAATTTTCCTTCTCTCTGCTTCTCTTGGCATGTGTAAAGGCTCTAACTACAGCCAATAATGTAAAGAATCCGATTATGTAAGGATCTGAATTCGAATCTGTATTTTAAGTATGGAGAGAATGTGAGGATTCGAACTCAAGCTGTGACTGGGCAGAATGTCCTACCAATGCCACCACAATATGTATTGACTCTTTTAATTTTCACTTGCTGCCACCATATAATTGACTGTGCTTGGCTACCCACTAGGAGAGAGTTGTTTGCAAAGCTTGTGGGAGAAAGAATCACTAGAAGAGATGTTTTAATCAAAGAACTATTAAGTTTATTCAGACAAAGGTTCAAGCGTAGAGGTTTCAGAGTTCAAGAGCTTGGGTGGATACAATATCTACTCCGAGGCACGTTTCTTAAGGTTGCAATATACTAACTGTGGAGATAGAGCAACTATATCACTGCACTCCTAAAACCAATAACTCAGCAGTTTTCTACACTCTGCTGGCCCTTAAAATCAAACTGCCAACACAGCTGCACTTCTACTCTCTTCCAGAGTAAAGCCAGGCTTCACTGCTACTCTCCCTCAGAGTAGAACCAAAGTCTTTTTTAACACTCACCGATAGCTGGCTAAAAACAGACTCCCTAACTCTCCACACACCCTTCTACTTTCGCAGTTAACCATCAACTGACATAGTTTGAATCTCAAGATTCCAGAGCCACTTACAGGCTCCGCCTCCTGTTTCCACGGTAACGGAAACTCCCTCGAGGTTCTGTCAGCTAATATTCCTGTTAAGCCTTTAAGGTTAGCTAAGTTTTGCCACAGTGGCAAGAATTATAATAGCAAGGAATTGGAAAATAAAAACTAATCTTACACTGGAAGCTTGGTATAGGGAGGTATGGAACGTAGCCTTAAATGATAAACTAACAATGGAAATGAAGGTATTCAGGGGGGAAACTAACAGATCAGATTTTGAGGCATACTGGTCGGTCTTTATTAAATACACTTTAGAGAGTGAAAATGGAATGCAATATAACCCTGTTGGTCAGGAATTTTGGATATGACATTCGATTAACGGTTGATTTATAAATATATGGCGAAGGAAAGGATACCTGTTCAGGCCTTGGTGGTGGGCTATGTGTATGTAAAATGTTCACTGTTTTGTGTTTTATCTACATTGTATGTTGCTATTGTATGTAAATAAAAAAATTAATACTAAAGAGAAGGTTAGCTAAGTTTTATCCTTACAATATACATATAAACATCAACCACATTTAAAACCTGTAACAAATAATCCTCAAAATGGGACTAAACTATTACAAAAATATTGCAGAAATGAATGTAATATAGATTTAAATTTAACATGGTTATGATATCAATCTAAGAAAATTAAGAATATTTTTCTTTTTGTGTTCTTATATCGTAGGTATAGATATGAAATGTTAAGAAAAGCAAGAGTATATTCAAGAAAGAGAAACAAAGTAATAGAATATAATTCATAGAAAGAAAATGAAGCAACTTTTTCGCCACAACTTCGGTGCACATCTACAAGGATTCAGATCTAGCCTCTTTTCTTACTGCCGACACTGTGATCTATTGTATTGTGTATATTTTAAATGTTTCTATTTTATCTTGGAAAACTCAATAAAAATTATTTTTTTAAAAAACCGTGTAACAAATAAATATGACTTCACCACATAATGTCATTGGTACCAGCCAGGAGATCCCCAGAGAAGGGGAACAGGCAGCTGGGTGAGTTATTTTCCTTGTTAAAGGCTTTTAAAGAGGGTTTTGGGAAGGGATGGGGGCTATCTTGGGTTTCTTGGGCTCCAGGAGCCCAAGAAACCCAAGACAGATGTGTAGATGGACACCGGAAGTCACACAGCATGATCCCTGGTCCCATCTACACAGCCCCCACTCCTGGAAAGACACAGGTCTTTTGAAAGATCCAAGTCTTTCCAGCAGACACATTACCTCAGTACAAAGCAGGGCTTTCCTGGTTTGTTCAGAAAGCATTCCTTTTTCCCTGAAGCATCATCTGGATGCCCCAGGGGAAATCAAGGGAGGGCGCGCACTATAGGTGTTGTCTGGATGTGCCCTCCCATTCTTTCAGCCTAAAAGGAAGGTCAGGGCAAACCTCTTTGTGAATAAATCCTGCCAAGAAAACCACATGATAGGTTTGCCTTGCCATAACCAGTTATAGAAATCACTTAAGGGCACACAGCAACAAAACTTAAGACACATCCACGTGTACAATTGAAAAAAAATCATTGGATATCTCCCATTAAACTAGACTGTTTTAGTGGTGTTTAGGGAGAGAGGCTGTAAAACAGGGGGTAAATGCCCACTCAGATTAAGGGCAGGAAGCATTTCATCTTCTTGACAACTGTAGGCAAAAATGAAATTGTGAAGTTTTTTGAGTGCAGGAGATTTTTTGAGAATTTATGTTGATGGAGGATTGAAGTGAATAACTGGGGTGCATATTATTATTATTTTTATTATTATTTATTTGAATTTCTTGGCCATCACTCCCGGGTGGCTCGGGGCGGCTCACAAATTGAACGAATCGCAACACATACAACATATTAAAACAATTTTTAAAAAGCAACATTTAGCAGTAAAATCAACATATACCACTAGACTGAACTCAGGTTACAAAAGCCTGCTGGAACAGCCAGGTCTTACAGGCCTTCCGAAATGCCATGAGGTCATGAAGTGATCTAATCTCCGGTGGTAAGGAGTTCCAAAGTGTGGGCGCGATAATGGAAAATGCCCTTCTCCTCGTCAAAGTCAGGCGAAAGGCTTTGGCACTCAGTACAAAGAGAAGATCCTGCTCTTCTGATCTCAGTGATCTCATGGGACAATATGGGGTAAGGCGGTCCCTCAGGTGCACTGGCCCCAGACCGCACAAGGCCTTAAACGTCAGAACTAACACTTTGAAGGTGATCCGGAATTCAACAGGCAGCCAGTGCAGCTCCTGAAGGATAGGTGTAATGTGGTGGCATGCGGGCACGCCTGCAGGCAAACGAGCTGCCGCGTTCTGCACCAACTTTAGTTTCCGGGTCGCCGACAAAGGAAGGCCAATGTAAAGAGCGTTACAGTAGTCTAATCTTGAGATGACCATCGCTTGGATCTCTGAGGCCAAGTCATGGCGGGACAGGTAGGGGGCCAGCTTCCGAGCCTGGCATAGATGAAAAAACACAACTCGGCTAACCATGGAGATGTGAATCTCCATAGAAAGCCGAGTGTCCAAATGGACTCCAAGGCTCTTTACTGATGACGATGGGCATAACGCCACGCTGTCCAGGGTTGGAAACTGGAGTTCCCCACCGCCAAAGGATCTCTGTCTTCGCTGGATTCACCTTAAATTATAATGCACTGATTAATTTATAACCCTACCATTTACTCAAAGCAAGGATTCATTAAGTTGTAAAAGCTGCAAAGGAGAGCAGTGTATGTACTGTATGTATGCATGTACAGTATGTACGTCTCAAGGCCACGGAGGTTGGAAAACTAATGATGTAGATTTTGTGATGGATCTAAGATTGAACAAAAGTATTTAAGGACATTTAAGGTTCTTCATTAGGCAGGTATGAGAACTAAAAATGGGGGAAACCATACATTTTATTTTGTATTCAGATTAAAGAACTCTGCAACCCGAATTCTGTAATTCTTCCATTCTTGGTCGAATACTTTTATTGATGGATTGGTCTTGCAGTTCAGGTGACAAACCTGTCAAGTGATCTTTCCTAACCTAGCACCATTCAAAGAGTCAGGCTGGCTGGGGATAATGGGAGCTGTAATCCAACACATCTAGGAGGCTCTTTGTTGGGGGAAGGCTGCCATTAGAGGAAGGTTGGAAACTCAGGGAAAGTAGGAATCCTCTACGTGCCAGAGCTGCTGAAACTCTTTTCCAAGGCTTGGCCTCTGGGAATATTGTTGTTGTTGTTGCTGTTGCTGCTCTCTTGCCTGCCTTGTCGTTTGACAGGTCAGAGCTTCTCACATCCAGTAGAAAGGCTTAAATTATTTGTGAGTACACTGATGCATTTGTGCGTGGGTATGTTCGCATGCACGTGCCTTCGTGTGAGCTGCCGGCACCTCCCAAACTCATTTCGATTGCAGTAGGGGTTATTTTAGTTCCTCGCCACCCACAGTGGATGATGTCAAGGGCATCATCCAGATTTCTGGGGAAACATTGCTTCAAAAATAAAAATAAAAGAAGAGATATATTGGGGATGGGTTGTGTACGCTGTTGCTAACTGCCTTTAAAAAAAAGCTGGATTGTTTTCACAGGTAGCTGCAAGCCCTAAAAGGGAACGACAATTGAGGACATGAAGGATTTATGGGGCTCCAGAGTCTTATTTATTTATTTTTGGCAAACTGTGTGTCTCAAATGATGAGTTGGATTCATTCATTAAGAACTTTTTGCTTCTTAAACGCAGCCAAGATTCATCCCATCTTGTAACAGTGGCGGGTGGGGGCTTCTATATTAATGGAGAAGCAAATTTGTTCCAGACTCTAGTCCAAAGTTTAAATATCCAAGATGATGAACCTTACTTCCTCCACCCATAGGTGGGCAACTTCTTGGGCAATGCCTCTAAAGTTCAGACTAAAATGGGAAAGCACATCAATGAGTGAAATATTTCTGTTCTTCTGCCACTTGTCTTTGTGCAATAATGTACTTCCACTGCAATTCCCATATTGCGAAGCAGAGGAAGTTTATCAAATGAATGCTGAAATTGAACAATGGCAGTGTTTCAAGTTAGGGAGAAAGGAGAAAAAGAAAAAAAACATGCATGTGGTGTGTAGGGCAAACATGAGTAGAAAGTAACGCTGTATGGAAGATTAATCTTGGGAATTAATATCGACAAAGTACCAGCATTGCACAATTGCAGCAAAGTATGAAAGTGGCAGTTCCAATAACATTACGTTTCCATTTGATTGTAATGAGATAATTGTTTCTATCTTCATCATTTCCTTTGTTGTCATTGTATGCTTTCAAATTGTTTCTAACTTATGGTAACCCTACCATTGTGTTTTCTTGGCAGGTTGCTTCAGAGGGGGCCTCTAGTGTTGCTATAAGAAGGTCCTCCATTGTGGATGTGGCAAGGCTCTCCAAGTGGCCAGCTACTGGTCCAAGGACATTTAATATAATGCCAAGTTTTTAAACTTTGTGCGTTTTTAAAAAATGCATTGCAACTGAACCCTTGGTTTGCTCCTGATATGTAAAAAAAAAATGCAGAGGGGGGTTGCCTTTGCCTCCCTCTGAGAGTGACTTGCCCAAGATCACACTGTGCATAGCCATAGCCGATTGGTGATTCGGATCCAGAACTCAGTCATAAAGCAATGCTCAAACCAGGCCCGGATTAGCGTCTTTGGCCGCCCTAGGCCAAGACGCCCCACGCCGCCCCCCAGGGCGTGGAAAGCCCCGCCCCAGGGTGCGGAAAACCCCACCCCCCAGGGCGCAGAAAGCCCCGCCCCCAGGATGCTGCTGCGCATGTGCAGGAGCAGCCCCGGCTGCGCGGCTTCCGTCGCCTCCTCCTCGCGCCCTCCTTCCGTTCGTGGGAGGAAGAGGAGGTGGCCGGTGCCATGCGGCTTCTTTTTTAAAAATTTTTAAATAATGTTTATTAATTTTCACACATAGTTTTAGACACACACACTTGCCAGCTCTTCACATAAGAGCTGGTAGCGTACATAAAACAGAAGGAAAAAAAAACAGCACTAAACAAAACAGACACTACATGAGTACTTCCCACCTATAGACCCGCCTCTTGTAGCCCCCTACTTGGGGTTACCTATGTTTAGTTCACTTAATTAGGAGAAACAGAAAAACCGATGTACTTTAGCATGGCATCCTAACATAAAATCTAATCCCTTAAATAGCCTAAAACGAAAGTTCTTCCATCCTTCAAAATTATGTTGTTTAGGAACATCAGCACCCCCTTCAGTCTGTATTCTTGCGGTTATCTGTCGCCAATTTTTGAGTAAGTGTGTCCATTTTCATGATTTCGGAGAATTTGGCGGACCAATCTTCGATGCTCGGTGTAGTAGCTTCTTTCCAGGACCTTGCCAAAGTCAATCTGGCTGCAGTGATACAATACACAAAAATTCTTTCAGTGTTTCTATCAACATTGAAATCTAGGAGGCCCAGTAAGAAATATTCTGGTTTTAATTGACATTTCAATTTCAGCATATTAACCATTAGCTTGTGTAACTTTAACCAAATTTTTTTCACTAACCTACAGTTCCACCATAGGTGCATAAGGCTTCCCACCTCTGACTTACACTTCCAACATAGATGACTATAGTTTTGTTATATCGAGCTATTCTTTCAGGGGTATGGTACCACCTATGGAAAATTTTTATATTATTCTCCCTTAAGTCATAGGAATATGTATAGCCCCATGCGGCTTCTGTTGCCTCCTCCTCCCGCGACCGAAAGGAGGGCGCGAGGAGGCGGCGACGGAAGCCGCATGGCACCAGTCCCGGCCCCACGGCTTCCGTCCACCTCCTCGCACCTTCCTTTCGGTCGCTGGAGGAGGAGGCGGACAGAAGCTGCACGGCACTGGTCGTGGGGCTTCCACCCGCCGCCTCCTCCTCTTCCCGTGACCGAAAGGAGGACGCAAGGAGGTGGACGGAAGCCACGGGGCCAGTGCCTCCTTCTCGGGCCCTCCTTCCGGTCGCGGGAGGAGGAGGAGGCGGGGAACGGAAGCCCCAGGACCAGTGCTGTGCGGCTTCCGTCTGCCTCCTCCTCCTCCTGCGACCGAAAGGAAGGCACGAGGAGGAAGGGAAGCCCCGCCCTCCTCCTCGCCGCCTGGGCCGCCCCCTTACAAAGGAAGGAGGCGGCCAGGAGGAGGAAGGGAAGCCCACTTGACTTAATGTCAAGGGGAAACCTAAATGCAAATGAGTTGTGTTTTAAGGGCAAAGGGAATTGTGAAGTTCTGCAGACCCAATTAGGAGGGATGCTAAGGAGATGCACGATGACAATGTGTTGCGGGCTGTGCAGTCATCATCACTCCTGCTTAATTTCAGCTGCAGAGTCAGGAAATGTTCTCTTTTGGTGGGCTACAACTGCCAGAACCCCCCTCCCTGCTCCCCCAGTCATCATGGGCAATGGTTTCAGGGAGTTGTAGTCCAAAACCAACCATTTCTCGCCAGTTCTGCTCAGAAGGTTAATCTCGTTTTCTTCAGCCACAATTCATAATGGAAATAAGGGCTGCCTCCTCCTTGTTTTTTGCTCTCTTCATTACTACGTGAGGCAGACAGACCTCTAGATCATCCAACGTCTTCAGGGTGAGGAGGAAAGGAATCTCTGAGGCAGCCTTCTCCCTTGATCTCAGCAAAAAGGCTGGGAAAAGGATGGGCTGGCTGGGGTGCTGTGGGGGCAGGACTGGCTTGCCTTTGTTCTCTTGCAACCCCCTTGGGCAGAACAAAAATCCTGGGCTGTGGGAGGAAGAATCAGGTTAGATGCTTTCCCTTCTCTAGAGCTTCAAAGGATAGTATCTGTGCTTGCAAGGAAAGGGAAGAAAAAGCAGAGGGAGACTGTGTAAGTGATTTCCTTTGGTCAGGAGCAGTTTTGACTAAAAGTTCACTTAGCTTTGGTCTATATGGGAACTTACAGGGGTTTTTTTGTGTCTGGAGAAACTTGAGAAACTGCAACTTGCAGTTGAGATCTCATATATGCGTTTAGGGCCTTTCCCCGAACCACAAAGTCAAGCTGTTGTTTTTTGGGGGTTTTTTTTGGTGTATGCCTTCAAGTCATTTCCAACTTAAGGCAACCATTTCATGGGCTTGTGTGACTAGTCCGGAGTCACCCAGTTGGTTTTGATCTCCGAGTGGTGATTTGAAACCTGGTCTCTAGAGTTCTAGTCCAACGCTCAAACTGCTAGCTACCCTGTTTGCCATCTCAATAAAACCTAAAAGAGTAGCAAATCCCACAAACATTTTTTCACCCTCTTCAATTCAAGAATAAAATTCTACAGTTATCAATGAAATAACAAACTATTTGTTTCACGAGAACTCCCTAAGTTAGTTGTCTGATGTGGCAAAGCTCAGAGATCTCACTTTTTTTTTATTTACAACTTTCCAAAACGGAGTCCACTAACTTTTTTAAAGTAACTTTTCTGAGTTTGGGCTACATTTGAATGAAGACATAATTTTTCGTCATCTACATCGTAGGCTATGTGCATCGATTGTGGGAACATTGTTGGCAGGATTGGCACAACAGATTAGTATTGCCAGGCACCTACAAAAATCCACAGCTTTTCTTTTTCAGGATGGAAAGCATGGGTATCATCAAGAAAAATATGTATAGGCATCAGGTCAGACAGGTAGAGATAAGGACCTTGGAGAGTTGCTAAGGAAAGAGATATTGTTCATGATCTGTGAACATCTGCAGGAGGTCTCTTGCTGCTAGTAGGTACCTTGTCACAGTTGCCTTCTCACAGGCTCTCTTTGAGCATGCAAATGGCGAGAAGAGCCAGATGAAGCAGGAGACTTCACATGTTGAGTGCATATTCCTTATTGGTCTTGGTATGGTTCTGGTGTGAGAAGCCAGGCAAAGGGGAAGTATTGACACAATAACCAAGGAGGTGGGAAAAAGCTTCATTTCAAAAAGGGGGTCCACTCAGATAATAATACACTTTATTTATATTCCGCTCTTCTCACCCCGAAGGGGACTCAGAGAGGATTACAGGTACACATACTTAGCAGACAATCCCTGCCGTTTTTCACATATAGACAAACAGAGGCAAACTCTGGCCATCAGGAGGAGCTGATGCACTCTTCATCTCTCAGCGTTCCCAGCGTCCCTTGTTGTTCCTTCCGCATTCCTCAGCATTCCTGGAGTTCTTTAATGGCCTCATAATTCAGTCAAAATTTGCCTCCCCACTTAATGTGGTACCTTTATCACCTACTTGACAGATGCAACTGTCTTTCAGGCTGCAAAGGTCAGCAGCAGGCTACACTTAAAGGTCGAGCACCCACCTCGACTTGGGCAGGCCTCAAACTCATGACCTATTGGTCAGAGAGATCTTATGCAGCTGACACTTAGCCAGCTGTGCCACATTCCCGGTGCAATCTCCTCTTACCACCCAAAAAACTTGCCACTGTTGAGTAGTCCCCATCTTTGGAGAAGTCTCACAGCTACTGGACATTCTTGGGCAGAAACCTGAAGTTTGTCTCAACTCTTTCAGCCTCCACTCTAATCCACCTTTCAATACAAAGCTTAATGCCCACTTGTAGTGTTTTCTAACTGACAGACTCCTTTTTGTTACTTTTATAACCTACATTGCCTCAAAACGGTCTACCCATCTTCCTCACTTTATCTGCACATCAATCTTGAGGTAAAGGCAAAGGTTTTCTCCTAACATTTAAGTCCAGTCGTGTCCGACTCTGGGGGACTCTGCTCATCTCCATTTCTAAGCTGAAGACCCAGCGTTGTCCGTAGACACCTCCAAGGTCATGTGGCTGGCTGCATGGAGTGCCATTACCTTCCCACAGAAGCAGAACCTATTGATTTACTCACATTTGCATGTTTTCAAACTGCTAGGTTGGCAGAAGCTGGGGCTAACAGCGGGTGCTCACTCCGCTCCCCGAATTCGAATCTGCAGCCTTTCAGTTAGCAAGTTCAGCAGCTCAGTGGTTTAACCCACTGCACCACCAGGGGCTCCTCAATCCTGAGATATGATACCTTAAGAGGGAGCAAGAGTTTGGAAATGTTACCTAAAATGGCCAAAGTGTTGGCAGTGTGATGTTTTATATTAATTGACATTCATGTGAGGTTGATGGTAATAACACGTTGCTCTTTAACTACCAAACAGGAGTTGCTGTAGCTAGTATTTATTTATTTACTTACAGTATTTATACCCCACCCTTTGCACCCTGAGTGGCTTTACGGAACACACATACGCCAAACATTCAATGCTGATTATACAATAACAAGGACAGACAACACAAAAGAAGTAAAGGCAGTTTCCCCCACCTCATTTCCAGCATCTTGGAGACTGTGCTTGACTCTGGACATGGAGGGTGCTGCCCCTCCACCTTCCATGCCAAGGAGCTTTCCTCCGATCTTTAAGGGCACCTTTCTTACCTCCCTACTAAAAGTGGTACGTATTTTATCTACTTGCATTTCGGCTTTCAACCTGCTAATTGGGTTGGTGAGCTGGGGCTAACGGTGGGTGCTCAATCCCAACCTGGGCTCGAACTGTTGACCTTCCGATCAGCAGGATATTTCTGCAGCACAGCCATTTAGCCTGTGGTAAGCCTGGCTCCTCATATAAAGGAAGGGAAGACAACACTGTTATAATCACATGAGCATTACAATTATTGTCATTTCTTTAAATGGCAAGCTTCTGGTCGCTTCTGGATACACCAACAACTTAAATCAAGAAACAGTTTTCTAAGATCTACAGAGACACTTGCTGGTACACCTCAGCAAGCGTGAGTCCAAAAGTGGCAGGCTAAAACCCAGAACATCAATCAATGGCTGATACCAAATGAGATACTCCCTCCTGCACACATAGAGAACTGGGCGACCTGGAAGGCGCTCTGGCACCATGAGATGCAGAGCCAAACTTAATAAATGGGGCTACACAGTAGAATCCACGACATGCGAGTGTGGAGAAGAGCAAACCACAGACCACCTACTACAGGGGTGCTCACACTTTTTCAGCATGCGAGCTACTTATAAAACAACCAAGTCAAAATGATCTACCTACCCACTACTTAGAGAGCCATAAAAGCAAAATATTTGGAAATTTATTTCAGTGGGAGCCATATAATATATTTTAAGACTGAATTCAACTAAATTTGAGTATAATAAGCCCCTGAATTTATTCATAATAATAATGATGATAATATTCATTCAGCCTCTGCTACTACTACTACTACTAATAATAGTAACAACAACAGCAACAACAGGTTCCTGGAGTAGAAGGAGACCTCCAAGGGCCATCCAGTCCAACCTCCTTCTGCCATAAGGGAAAAACACAATCAAAACATTCCTCACAGGAGACCTCCAAGGGCCATCCAGTCCAACCTCCTTCTGCCATAAGGGAAAAACACAATCAAAATATTCCTCACATTATTCAGCCTCTGATAATAATAATAATAACAACAACAACAATGGGTTCTTAGAATAGGAGGAGACCTCCAAGGGCCATCCAGTCCAACCTCCTTCTGCACCTGGGCGGTGTCGGGAGCCTGCGGGGCGGGACTGAGCTTTCCTCCCGCCCTGCCTGCAATCTACCAGGACGCCCTACGTGATGTACCAGTAGATCGCAATCTACCTAATGAGCACCCCTGACCTACTACAATTCAACCTGAGCCCTGCCACATGCACAATGGAGGCCCTTCTTATAGCAACACCAGAGGCCAGCTACCGGTCAAAAGACATTTAATAGAATGCCAAGTTTGCAAACTTTGTGTGTGTGTGTGTGTGTGTATTTTTGTTTTTTAAAAAAATACAATACAACTGTTTGGTTCTCTCCTGACATAGTAAAATACATTTCCTTAAATATGGGTGGCTATTGCTAAATCTATTCCGGCTGGAAATTTAGCAAATTACATTTGGGAAGTAAGGAGTGTTACTTGTCCAAGACATCCCAATCACACGTTAGTATGAACTTGAGAGTGTGAAATCAGAATGTTGTTCTTACTCCTGTTATTGTCATTTGTTGTGTGCCTTCAAGTTAGTTCTAACTTATGTGGATGGCGAGGTGAATCTATCACTGGGTTTTCCTGGAAAATGGTGTTTTTTAGAGCAGTGTTTCCCAGCAAGTGTGCCGTAGCACACTAGTGTGCCGTGAGCGATCATCAGGTGTGCCATGGGAAATTGGCACTCTTCCCCCTCCTAGCAGCTCTTTCTCCCGATTTCCCTCCCCAAATATCCTCCCCGAGGCAAAGGAAGGGCTCCGCCAAATGCCAGGGCCAGACCCGCCTTGAGGAAGTCTTCAGGAGCCTCGACTCAGCATGGCTCCAGCTCCCGCTCAGGGCTGCTTCAGCCTCCCGATATGTTTCATAGATCTGTGTGGCCTCTTTCGCTGCCTCCCTCCTCCCTCCGCAAAAGCAGAGCACTGGGCGGAAAGTGATTGAGTCGGCGTTTTCACGTTGGCTTGGATTTCTTGCAAGAACAAAGCCGGAAGCTCCACGTCGGTGAATTGGGCAGTGAGCAAACCTGGGAGCATCGGGAGGCTGAAGCATTCACAGGTTTCCAAGAAAAAAATTGAGCCTCTCCGCTTGGAAATGTGTTTTTTTTAAACTATTTTTTACTATTGGAAAAAGGGAAAATACATGACATCCATAGTTAACTGGAAGCAAGTTTCACTCAGGGTGAAATTTCACAAGGGTCCAGAGAACAAGCCCTATGAGGAGCGGCTTGAAGAGCTGGGTATGTTTAGCCTGAAGAAGAGAAGGCTGAGAGAAGACATGATAGCCATGCATAAGTATGTGAGAGGAAGTCATATATATGTTGTGTTCATCGAAACAGGCCCAGATTTCACACTGAGTGTATAAATACATTTAAAAACATATTAACTATATGTATTACTGTGTTAGAGTGTCATTTTGTGTCATTTTGGTTGGTGATGTGCCCCAGGATCTTGTAAATGTAAAAAATGTGCCGCGGCTCAAAAAAGGTTGAAAAACACTGTTTTAGAGTGCTCCTTCTAGGTTCTGAGACAGAGAGTGCCTGCCAAAAATCACTCAGTGAGCTGCTAGTCACTAACTATTTTGCACGATCCATGTTGTAGAATTAAAACATGGCTCAGAAGATGTCTTGGGTGGGGTCCACACAGGCACCGTGTTCTAACCCAAAAGCAAAAGGGAGAAGAAGAGTTTATGAAAAAGGCTGGGGAACTGTCAGCCTCTGAGAGACAGATCAAGGAGACAGCTAGAGTCAGATCTCTGACAGGTGGATATGGATCAAAGAGAAGCTTTCGCAGGTATAACAAATGCATTAAAGATTTTGTAAAAAAAAATCTTTCCAAATTCTCATCCCTTTCATGCACCATCAACTGTCAGGAGATTCACTTGGGGCAGCTGACATTGGCAGGGACGTGCATACCTTGCAGAAGAACCAGACCTTGAAAAGTTTGCCTTAAACACAACTCTTTTCTTCATCTCCAGCTAAGATTTCAAATACCTTCTTCTAACCTATTAAAGCAGACTTGGATGGGCTCCCACAATTGGAAAATTGCCTATTAAAGAACCAGGTTAGCTTGCGTAGGAGCCATTGCAAAGTGCTTGGTTTTATAGTGTTGCCAAATGTATATGGCCCATTATAAATGCCAGTAACACAGGTGGAGAAGAAACACTTGCAACCGATTACAATACGCTTTACCTTTGCCAAGGACTCGTCAAAGCAGAGCACTTTCCAAGAATTCATCTTCTCTGTAAGTGGTGTCAAACATATTAGAGAATGTCTGGAATAATTTAATTAACGTCAATGAATGTACCTACGCGAATGTAGTTTGACCCCAGTTGAATTGCCATATAGCTACTGCTATTGAATCTTGAGAGTTGTAGTTCAGTGAGGCACCAATATGTTTCGATCAAGAAGCCTGAAGACCTTGTAAAACTACAACTCTCATTTCTATGGTGTAAATCAGTGGTTCCCAAACTTTTTTGGCCTATTGCCCCCTTTCCAGAAAATTTTTTACGCACCGCCCTCCTAGAAATTATTTTTTAATTTTTTTAATAGCAATTAAACAGAAAGATATATGTATTAATGTTTCTACCTTTTTCGTAAAATTAAATGTTTTAATGTGTTTTAATTTTAATTTAAATGTTATTTTAATTGCATGTTGTTTTTATGGTATTGAAAAAAGAAGGGGCCGGCACTGGACAAGCGAGGCCCACCTTGAAAAGTGCCTCCCGCTCGCCCCGTCCTACACCAGGCCCAGCAAGGCGTGCTTGCGAAAACGTCCCCATTGGAAGAAAGAGGCAATACACAGGACTGTGCCGTGGGCAGGGTTGACAAGAAGAAGGAGGCATGTGCTGCGGTTTCCATGGCAACGTCTGCCCAGGGATCGCGCGCTTGTGACTGTGTCCCTACGAGTTGGAATCCCCGGGCAGGCATTGCTGTGGAAACCGCAGCACGCACCTCCTTCCTCTCATCAACCCCGCCTATGGCTCAGTCCTGTGTATCGCCTCTTTCTTCCAACGGGGACGTCCTCGCAAGTGGCAAGCAAGCCTGGCTCATGCCACCACCCCCTTACAGAGGTTCAGCGCCCCCCAAATTCTCCTGAGCCTCCCAGCGCCCCTTTGGATCGCCCCACTGCCCACCACTGGTGTAAATGCACCTAACTTGTATGAAGAGAAATTTACTGAGACAGACAATGGAGACAGTGGCTTGACAAAGGTCACCCAGATTGAGAGTTCAAGAACTTCTGCTCTTGGATTTCTTAAGGGCCCTTCCACACAGCCATATAATCCAGGATAGCAAGGCAGGAAATCCCACTATATGAGTCCACATTGCCATGTATTCCAGTTCAAAGTAGATATTTTGGGATTTCTGACCATGATATCCTGGGCTATATGGCTGTGTGGAAGGGCCCTAAGAGCCAGAATCCTATTCCATCAGTAAGATAACTCCCTGCATCTCAGCAGCATGTATTCTCAGCTGTGTATGTTCTGAATGTTCTTTCACATTTTCTCCTCTTGCCTCCTGGTAAGTCTTAGGCCCTTCCCACTATATCTGCTTTGAACTGGATTATAAGACCGGGACATCCGTAGGGATACCAAGGTGCTTGTTTATAAAGCTATTATCCTCCCAACCCTGCTATATGCCTGTGAAACGTGGACTATCTACAGACGTCACATGCAACTCCTGGACGATTCTATCAGCGTTGCCTCCAAAAAATCCTGCAAATCTCCTGGGAAGACAGACAAACAAATGTCAGGATGCTGGAAGAAGCAAAGACCACCAGCACTGAAGCTGTGGGTGGTCCTTTGCCATCAACTCCGCTGGACCAGCCACATTGTCCGAATGCCCGACCACTGTGTCCCAAAGCAGTTGCTCTACTCCAGTGTTTCCCAACCTTTTTTGAGCCGCGGCACACTTTTAACATTAAAAAAATCCGGGGGCACACCACCAACCAAAATGACACAAAATGACACTCTAACACGGTAAAGAACGGCAGGGGGATGGTGGCCTGCTGAGAGCAGCTGCTGGGAGTGCTGAAGCCGGGGGAGGAGGAGGAGCCAGGCCGCGCCATGCCCCGCCCCCTCCCCCCAGCTTCAGCTCTCCCACAACTTCTCCAGTCTTGACGGAGCAGTGCCAGCGAGAGGCAGGAGTCATGACCCCTGTCCTCGGCACCGCTCTCTGCCATGACTCCCGCCCCTTGCTCGCTGAAGCCGCATGGAGGAGGAGCATGAGCGGTGGACGGGCTTCAGTGGGTGAGGCTCCTCCTCCGCGCGGCTTCAGTGAGTGAGGGGCAGGAGTCATGGCGGATTGGAGGCTGGCTGGGGAAACGGCTGAAGGAGGCGCCGCCCCGGCCCCTCCTTTTTCTTCGCCGCCGCCTGGCGCTTCCTCCTCCTCCTGCAAGCAGCAGGAGTTTGGCAGGAGGAAGGGGGAAGGAAGGGGGCAGAGAGCTTTTCTCGCGGTACAGCAGGAGGTTCGTCACGGCACACTACTGTGCCGCATCACATGGTTGGGAAACACTGCTCTACTCCACACTCAAGAATGGAAAATGGAATGTTGGAGGACAGGAAAAGAGATTTAAAGATGGACTCAAAGCCAACCTTAAAAACTGTGGCATAGACACAGAGAATTGTAAAGACCTGGCGCTTTAGCGCTCTAGCTGGAGGTCAGCTGTGATCAGCAGTGCTGTAGAATTTGAAGAGGCACGAAGGGAGGGCAAAAGAGAGAAACATGCCAAGAGGAAGGTGTGTCAAGCCAACCCAGGTCAGGACTGCCTTCCACCTGGAAACCAATGCCCTCACTGCGGGAGAGCATGTAGGTCAAGAATAGGGGTCCACAGTCACCTACGGACCCAGCACCAGTACACCGAATCTAGAAGACAATCTTACTCGGTCAACGAGGGATCGCCTGAGTAAATAAGTACCAACCCTAATGGTGACATTTGGCATGGCAGTATAGTATTAGAGTTGGTGACGGAGGAGTGCATCTCTCCATCTCCTACTTGTTCTTCTTCCTCCTCTTCTTTTTCCTTTATTCCACATCCAAGTTTTTTTCTTCTTCTGAAAAGCCAAGTACATGCCATGCCTAACCGCAGACAACATGAAAACCCTTGGCTCTCCCCCTTTTCTCTCTCTGTCTCTTAACAAACTCAGGCATGTTGAGACAGGGCCTTGCCCAGTCCGAGTGTCTCTATGTGTCACCTATCTATCCCAGACCTGCCTCCAGCACTGGGGGGGTGGGGGTGGGTGTAGTGGGTGGGTGAGTGGGAGGGAGCCTTGGTTTACCAAAAAGGTGTGCTTGGAGACCAAGCACAGGGTGCAGCATTTTCCCCAAGGCTTCAATAAAAAGCTGGCAAGCAGGAGACAGGCAGCTCTCAAGGTGTTTCATCCCACCGCTCTGTCTGTGGCACTCCTAGAGACAACGGGTTCGAATGGGTTGAGAACCTCGGAAAGGGTATTACAAACACCCAGGTGGATGGATTCTGGGTGTTGTAATAAAAACCGGGTCTTCTCATCTTATGGGTATTTTGAATACAAGGTTTGGCCGGGGTTGTTGTAGAGAGGGAAAAAGCTACAGACAAAAATCAGTTGTCCCTTACTTGATGGAAGGTGTAGGGTGCATCTACACCAGCCATGGACAAACTTTGGCCCTCCAGGTGTTTTGGACTTCAACTCCCACAATTCCTAACAGTCTCAGACCCCTTTCTTTCCCTGCTCAGCCACTTTAGCAGCTCAGGGGGGAAAAGGAAGGGGACCAAGGCTGTTACGAATGGTGGGAATTGAAGTCCAAAACACTTGGAGGGCCAAAGTTTGCCCAGGCCTGATCTACACGGTAGAATAAATGGTTTAAAAGCACTTTAACTGCCCTGGCTCAATGCTATGGAATCCTGGGAGTGGTAGTTTAGTGAGGTACAAGGACACTTTGGCAGAGAAAGCTAAAGCCCTTATAAAACTATAACTCCCATTATTTCATAGGATTGAGTCAAGGTAGTTAAAGTGGTATCAACCTGCATCCATTCTGCAATGTTGATGCGTCTCTAGAAATAACTTTTTAAAACAGTGGAAAAAATAATACTATTATTTGAGGGGGGCAGGGGATCTCAAAGGTGTAGTCCACTAGTGTGCCGTGAGCAATCATCAGGTGTGCCGTGGGAAATTGGAACCTCCAATACCCTTTCTTCTCCCTCCTGCCGGACACTTTTTCTTCTCCACTCGGGCTCCCTTCTTCCCAGCCTCGCTCTGCTCGCTTTGCCTTGCTTTGCTCACGCTGCCGCTTCTCCCTAGGGGGGAGGGAGGAAGATGTGACCCGTGCGGGCGCTACTGTGCAAACTTGCACCACGTCATCCTCCCTCCCCTCCACAGTGCTCTCTGGATATAGGTGAACTACAACTCCAAAACTCAAGGTCAATACCCACCAAGCTCTTATAGTATTTTCTCTTGGATATGGTAGTTCTGTGTGGGAAGTTTGATTCCATTCCATCATTGGTGGAGTTCAGAATGCTCTTTGATTGCAGGTGAACTATAACTCCCAGCTGTTGCGCAAGACCTTCATGTGTGTCTTTCTGCCATTCCTGCCAGGATATCTATGTTGTGTTCATGGAAACAGGCCCAGGTTTCACACTGAGTGTATAAATACATTTAAAAACGTCATGGCGGAGAGCGGCGCCGAGGACAGGGGTCATGACTCCCGCCTCTCGCTGGCACTGCTCCCTCAAGTTGTGGGAAAGCTGAAGCTGGCGGGATGGGGTGGGGCATGGCGGGGCCTGGCTCCTCCTCCTCCCCCGGCTTCAGCACTCCCAGCAGCTGCTCTCAGCAGGCCATCATCCCTAGCCATTCTTTACTGTGTTAGAGTGGCATTTTTGTGTCATTTTGGTTGGTGGTGTGCCCCAGGATTTTGTAAATGTAAAAAATGTGCCATGGCTCAAGAAAGGTTGAAAAACACTGGTGTAGTCCATATACATTTTTTTCCATGTCAGGAGTGACTTGAGAAACTGCAAGTCGCTTCTGGTGTGAGAGAATTGGCCATCTGCAAGGACGTTGCCCAGCTGATGCGCGAATGTCTGATGTTTTTCCATCCTTGTGGGAGGATTCAGTCATGTCTCTGCATGGGGAGCTGGAGCTGACAGAAGGAGCTCAACCTTCTATCCCCAGATTCAAACTGCTGCCTGTCTGTCAGTAATCCTACTGGCACAAGGGTTTAATCTACAATGGACTACTGGGGACTCAATGTCAATATAAGTAACTCTCCATAATATGTATTTCCATGAAAATAATGTTTGGGGCAGAGGTGGAGAGGGGATTATGAAGTTTGAAAAACTGAGAAAGGAAATAATAATATGCATAGTAGGTACTGTAGGTTTTATTTTAGAGGAAGGATTGGGTAAAGCTACCTCAGAGTATTCCTTGCCTTTAAAAAAAATACTGTGAAATTCAGGTGGTCACCAATAATTGGCGTGGAACCTGAAAGGACAGGAATACATATTCATTTCACAATTGAGAACTAAGCAAAACTTTTGAGAGAAGCAATTGGGAAAAAATACAGTTATTCTGTAGTCAAAAAGGGATGTTTTTCCCAAACTCTGGGAGGAGGAGAAGTGAGGGAAGATAAGGCAGCCTGGGTGGACCCCATAAATAAGCACTTTTCCTCCTCCTTTGCATTGCTCTGCACTCCCTGAGGTTGAAGGGGCGGCTCTGAGGATTTGATGAAAGAACAGGCCCATTAATCCTGGAAGAAAAAGAAGAAAGAGAAAGAGGAGACACACACACTGGGCAGACTCACTTGGCACCAGTTTCCTCTTCCCAGAGGCAGGGTAGGCTCCAGAAAAGGTGGGACCGGATGGCTGAGAGAATACCAACAGTTTTAGGTCACCTGATAGGCATCCAGGCCAGGATGAAGTAAGGCGTGTGCAAAGGAAAAACTGCTCACGTCACCTGGCTTGTGTCTCAGAAGAACCTGTAATGCTCTTGTTAGATCCAGTGAGGTCTTCCTGCAGACTCAAAGCCAGGACCGGAGCTTCAACTAGTTATCTTTGCGGACTATAGTTCCCATGATTTCCCCCAAGGAACCAATGAGTGCTCTCCAAGTTGAACTCTTGGGTCAAGGGTGGACAATGTGTGTTACAAGGAGCACCTGGTCCTCACTTTTGTGACCCTTGAAGCTTCCAAAAACGTCCAAAGCTATTTTTTTTAAAGAAAAGAAAATTGTATTCCAATCTGCAAATAATCAAATTTGAAAAACCATTCCTGCAATATTTTTCGTGTCAGGAGTGACTTGAGAAACTGCAAGTTGCTTCTGGTGTGAGAGAACTGGCCGTCTGCAAGGACGTTGCCCAGGGGATGCCTGGATGTTTTGATGTTTTACCGTCCTTATGGGAGGCTTCTCTCATGTCCCTGCAACAGGGAGCTAGAGCTGATAAAGGGAGCTCATTTGCACTCTCCCCGGATTCGAACCTGCGACCTATCGGTCCTCAGTCCTACCCACTGCGCCACCGGGGGCTCCACCATTCCTGCAAATGAAGAGAGCTGACTGCAAAAGACTTTTAATTGTATACAAGTAGCATTAAGAGTAGGGGTGGGCAATTATTTTTCCCAAGGGGCCACACGAGAGCCAAAAAATATTATGGAGGGCCGCACCTAAAGGCGGAACTACATTCTAATCTACATTATTTATTTATTTATTTACTATATTTACTATATATTACACATCATTAATATTAACATATTAATATATTCATATATTATTAGTATTAATATCATAATTATTATATTATAGTATACTAGATGTACCCGGCACGCGTTGCTGTGCCCTATTTAGGAGAGATGAGAAAGTCTGAGTATGTAAGGGTTGGAATTGTTGTTAGTGAATTGGGTGTTTTATGTTTGTGACTCAGCTCTTTGCCTGCAGTCCTTCGGGTTTGACTTGTACCATGGCCAGGACGGATCAGCTTGGGGAGGGCTTGTCCTGTCAGGGGATCTCTATCTTCACAGGTGAGTCCAGTGTCTGTTGGGGGACTGTTAAAAATCCTTTCCGTATCCTTTTAGCCACCTTTCTCAAGATCTTCATGTCTAGCTTACTTTCTGCTCCTCTCTTTTTCAAGATATCCTGCTCTGTGTGTTTTGCACCCATTGGTCGATGTCGAGGCTTTGAAAGTGTTGGAGGAGGCTCTGGCTGACAGTTTGTTATGGGTCGGAATGTTCATGTTGGCTGGCCAGTACAGCAGTTATGCAAATCCGCCGTTATTGGCAGCCAATCATGTTGTCAGAATGTAGAGGCTGGCAGCCCCGGAGGATGCTGGGAAATGTAGTTTTATTTTTACTCGTTGTTTTGGGGGCCTTTTAGGTTTTGGGGGGGAAAGTTTCTTTGCTACAAACGTACCTTGCTTGAGGCCTATTTCTGTTGGCAAGTTTTGTGTTTCTGCATTGTAAGGTTTCTCTGTTTCAGGTAGTCTTCACATGACGACTGTTCCTTTATATATATAGATATATAGACATTATAATATATTGAAATTATAATATAACATTATATGATATTATTTATTATATTATTATATTATTATAAAATATTATAAAATAATAACAAAAACCACTAAAATAAAATTAAATTCAAGAAGACAAGGTGCGAACCAAAATGGAATGGCCCAGTGGACCCAGCCCAGAAGATGGCAAAGTGGACCCAGCCGCCGCCGCAGCAGAGGAGAGCAGAGCAGCAGGGGATCGGAGGCTGCAGGCCTCCGCCCGCTCTCGCCCCCAGCCATTCCCCAACTGATCGCCCTGCTATGGAGTGCCTGCCATCCCTGGAGGTAATCCGGGCCTGCAGGGGGAGCAGTCGGCGATCTGAGGTGGTTGATTGCCTTGGCGACCCGAAAGACGATCAAGTCTTCCGGGTCGCCAGGGCGATCAGCCGCCGTAGGTCGCCGAATGCTCCCGCTGCAGGCCCGGATCGCCCCCAGGGATGGCAGGCACTCCAAAGCCGCCGCTCCTCCGGCCTGTCTGCTGACACAGGCCCCACAGAGCCCACGATGGGATGGCGGCAGCAGCACCCCTTCCTCTTGGCCCCGCCCCTGACGCCCTCTCCTTGGGCCAGGCAGGATCGGCTGCCGGGCTGCATCCAGCCTGCGGGCCGTAGGTTGCCCACCCCTGATTAAGAGGGAGGATTTGGAGGGAACTATCTGAAAGGAAGGATTTTCACAGACCTTACCTTGGCTAGCATTTCTCCTTTCCAGATCTTTTCTTGCAAAACTTCCAAAACTTTTGTGGAGATTTTCCTGCAGCCCAAGTTTTAAGGGAGATGGGGCTCCGAGAGGTTTTTTTTAATTAACAAGACTGAGGGTATCATCTAACCCCTTTCCAACTGTCCCAGTTTCATAAAATCATAGAATCTTAGGGCCATCTAGTTCAACCTCCTGCCATGTAGGAGTACATAACTAAACTACCCTGAAAGATGCCCATTCAACCTTTGTTTTAAGACCACCAAAAAAATAGGGTCTGCCTTCCTTTGTCATAGTCCATGACTGAATAGTTCTTACGAACTATAGCAAAGTTCTTCCTAATAGATCAGTGGTTCCCAACCTTTTTGTGACCAGGGCCCACTTGACTAAGGCCCACTTTGCCCAGGGACCACTCTCCAACATTAGTACCAAAAGGGCGGGGCTAAAGAGGAAGGAGGTTTGCAGGCCGGATTTTCATTCTCGTGGCCCACTGCTGGGCCATGGCCCACTGGTTGAGAACCACTGTAATAGATGAAATCTCTTTTCTTGTAATTCAGATGAGCTCTGAATTTAGCTGAAAACCTCTTAATAACTGGCAGATGGAATTTGCAGGGGGAACTTCCCCAGCAGCAGTATATTCATGTGAACATTATTTTTTACTGTGCAAAGTATTTTACAGTGGTTTGATCGCAAATGAGAAATTAAGACCCATTAACTTTGCAAGCAACTCACTTGTGGTAGAACTGGAAGCTGCAATTTTTGACACTTGTTTGAGCACATGGGTTTGGGCCCAGTTTTATTGCTCATTTGTACTTCAAAAGTTACACCATGCCCATAGTACACACATACAACTAATCATAGCACTGGGATCTCTCCAGCCCACTCCCCTTTTGCACCTTTGATGGGGGCTGTTATTATGTGGGCACAAAATTTAAGGTCCTGTCAATCAGAGTGGTGAACAGCCCACAGGGCCGGTTCGTCCATTAGGCAGACTACGCAGGCGCGTAGGGTGACGTCACCTGGGAGGCGTTGCCACCTGGGAGGCGCCGCCGCGCCGACTCCGCCCGCCCGCCGCCCGCGCCGACTCCGCCCCGCCCCGCCGTTGCGCCCGGCCAGGCCTCCGCAGCCGGCTCGCGGCCTGCGCCGTGCCGCCGTGCCGCCTGGGCCTTTCTTAGGCCGGCCGCACCTCCCGCATGTGCAGAAGCTTCTACAGGCGCTACAGCGCCTGTAGTAGCTTCTGCGCATGCGCGGAAAACTCTGCGCATGCGTACCGGCTCCAGAGCGCACCTCCCGCTTCTGAGCCAGTGTGCGTGCACGCAGTTTCACGCATGCGCACTGGGCTCCAAAGCGGGAGGCGCGCTCTGGAGCCAGTGCGCGTGCACACAGATTGGCGCATGTGCACTGGGCTCTCCTTGGGAGCAACGGGGGGGGGGGGCAAATTTTTCCCCGCGTACCCCCCGGGAACAGGTAGGTCCGCCCCTGAGCCCAGACAGCATGTTCAAGAGGCTGCCGCCATGGTGTGGTCTGTATGTGTCTCTATGTGGGATCTCTCTGCATCTTTGGCCCTGATCCAGAGAGATTGCAAGATATCTGCCTTTGCTGGCATTCAGGGAGTCCCATCACTCAACCCAATCCCGTGTTTCAAAGGTGCTCACTTGGTAGCATTTTGGGGCAGGTGAAAGCGCTGAGTATTCCACTGGGCATGTGGCCAGTATATTATTCGTCAAGACAGACCCTTCACATGTCTGTCTTGGAATCTGCAAGTATAGCAAACATTTTATTTGGAATTTCCATTTTGGGGACTCCAATGCTATGCTTTCCACTATGGTAGCCTGAGAAGCCATAGATGATATCACAGCTAAACAATGTAGATGCACCCTGAATCTCTTCAGATTTTAAAATTTCAGATGCCGCCTCCCATTTTGTGATGCTGTGGTCCTCGTGTGTAGAGCCAAAAGTCAGTCCGATCAGGAAACGAGTGGATCTAGAGGATGTGTGCATCAGAAAGCACCATGCTTCCCCCACTGCAATTCCACATGCAACTTAGGATTTCATCTCAAAAGAAGGGGGAAAGTGGGAAAAGGCAGAGGGAACAGTCTTACATCATTCCCTGCCTTCTGGGATGGTCAGCCATCCCATGACCTTATTGCTTTGATGCCCATTCTTCCTCCTTTCTCCCACTTTTCTCTATTTGGAATAGGGTAACATCTGACTCCTGAAGACGGTTTTAGGGCTCTATTTCCATGAAACAGAGCCCCACAGAGTTCCACCAGAAGTGCCTTGCATCATGTGCTGGCCTCCATGGGACTCCCGTGGGGCTCTGCTTTGAAAGTGCATGGAAACAGAGCACTAAACCTGTAGGACAAAGTACTTACTGGGGAAGAGCAATGGTTGAGTAGAACTGGGGAAGTGGTTGATTTGGAAGTGCTTTGCTTTTGTGGTTTTCAGATGACACTTCAATCCACTTCCTCTTGTTCTCCATTCCTCATTCTTCTGCTCAAGGTCTTGTCCTTATGTGTCTCCCTGACCAGTAAAATAATTGTTTCCTGTAAGTCATGGGCAAAAGAAATTGCCTGCCTAATTCAAAATATATTGGGGTGGCGGTGGTCATAATCACAGAGTTTGGAGATGCATCTTTCTCCTTAGGAACAGCTGTGTGTTATGTGCCTTAAAATTGGCTGTTGACTTATGGTGATCCCATGAATTTCAAAGGGTTTTCTTAGTTAAGGAATTCTCAGAGGTGGTTTTGTGAATCTGCATAATCCCTCTTCCTTTGCCAAGTTGGTTTGAAAAAGGCTGCAAGTGGGGATTGGCTGTGGCAGTCAGAAGACAATAAAGAGAGAATCCACCTCTCCCTCCCATACCTTCTCTTTCTACTTCCTTTCCAGTTAACCCCGCAAGCAGTTGGCTTTCACTTATGAATCCATAATTCTTTGTGACAGGTCTTGGAAGGGAAGCCTGGAAAAGTTCCCTCTAGCCACAGGGCCTTTAAAAATCTCATATCACCGCCCATCCCCTTGCCCAGATTGGGCACTAGGCCCACTATGGTGCAGATTTACCCAACAGTGTTGCTTTTTTTTTTTACCAACTTGAAAGTTGAAATCAGCAGG
Organism: Anolis apletophallus; assembly: GCA_030556195.1. NCBI lineage: Eukaryota > Metazoa > Chordata > Lepidosauria > Squamata > Anolidae > Anolis > Anolis apletophallus. The sequence continues at coordinate 117,464,712 of JARBWK010000008.1, forward strand.
GATGTTTACTCACAGCTATATCTGTAGTACACAAACATAAATTATTTCAAGACTGAAATGAGTTTTGGCTGCTATAGGTTCCCTATCTTCTTGTAAACAAACTCGCTGAGCTGTTGCTTTGTGCACATATTTTTTGGGGGAAAGAGATTGCCAAATTTTATTTCTGGCACAGTTCTTCAGGAGAAAGCGATGAAATTTGACTCAAATCTGTTTGAAAAGGCAAATTCAGGCTTATGTCATTCTGTCTTTCTATATATCTGGACTAAGATTGCAGCACATTGCTCTTTTTTCAGACCTCAGAGGGAGTAGGAGGAATCTCAGGGTGATAGCAGTGCCTTCAAAATGGTGTGTGAGTAGATGTGAATTCCTTATTTGCTAGACCAGTGTTTCCCAACCAGTGTGCTGTGGCACACTAGTGTGCTGTGAGCGATCATCAGGTGTGCCATGGGAAATTGGAACCTCCAATACCCTTTCTTCCCCCTCCTGCCGAACACTTTTTCTTCTCCACTCGGGCTCCCTTCTTCCCAGCTTCGTTCTGCTTGCTTTGCCTCGCTTTGCTCACGCTGCCACTTCTGCGGGAGAGGGGAAGGAGGAAGACGTGACCCATGCAGGCGCTACTGCGCAGACTTGCCCCACATCTTCCCCCTCCCCTCCACAGTGCTCTCTGGATATAGGTGAACTACAACTCCAAAACTCAAGGTCAATGCCCACCAAACTCTTATAGTATTTTCTCTTGGTTATGGTAGTTCTGTGTGGGAAGTTTGATTCCATTCCATCATTGGTGGAGTTCAGAATGCTCTTTGATTGTGGGTGAACTATAACTCCCAGCTGTTGAGCAAGATCTTCGTGTGTGTCTTTCTGCCATTCCTGCCAGGATATCTATGTTGTGTTCATGGAAACAGGCCCAGGTTTCACACTGAGTGTATAAATACATTTAAAAACATATTAACTATATGTATTACTGTGTTAGAATGTCATTTTGGTTGGTGGTGTGCCCCAGGATTTTGTAAATGTAAAAAATCTGCCACGGTTCAAAAAAGGTTGAAAAACACTGCTAGACAAAGGACATTGCTAAATGAAGTCCAGCCACATACAAAGGGCCCATTCCTAAACAAAACATTACATCATAGGCAGAAACTTAACCAAATTGTCCCACTCCAGATCTGCTACTACTAGATAACTCTTTGGCTTGGGAAGAAATAGCAATGATCTGACTACATTGTCATTTTAAAAAAAAGACACATGTGTGATCTCCAAAGGCCAGTAGGAGCAGCTTAGGCAAATTAAACAAGAGCGAGAGAATGAGAATGTGATGTTATGAAATGAACAAGAGAGAAATTTCCCTCTGTGACTAATTAAATCAGCATTATGCTCAAACCCTTATTAATCCAATTAAGCATAATTGTATTGTTTTCATTAAGTTTTCTGTTACTGCACACCGTTTCATTTCCCTTTTTGACATCGAAGGAAAGTGAAAACAAGGCTCATGGCTTTCTCTGTTTTCGAACAAACTGCTAGGTTGGATCAGGGGAAAGACCAGGATCCCATGTTTTGAACAAGCACATGGCTTACTTATTCAAAAGCAGAGACAAATGGGATTTCTTTGGTTGATGAAGAAGAGAAGGGCCTGGAATCAATGTCTTTGCTTCCTAGCTCAATGCTTTTGCACCCAGCGAGAAGCAGGAGTAAACTGTTATGTGTCAGGTAGTTCTTCCCAATGTGACATCTCTAATAGTTCAGCCAGTTCAATCCGTGGTGGGAGAACTGGTCATTCAATTAGGAAGAGAATGAAACTGCTTCAAGCAGCAGATACTGAAGGGCGATGGCTATAAATGTCTGGCTGTGTTCCACATGGTTTGCCTCCATCTCCACAACCCTGTTACTTCAAGGGGTGGTGGAAGAAGAGGATATTATCCCATTTTCAGACCACACAGTGATGGCACTGTTGTTCCACTATAACTGCTATGAAATCCTGAGATTAGCAGTGTAGGGTAGGTTATTTAGAGCAGTGTTTCCCAACCTTTTTTGAGCCACGGCACACTTTTAACATTAAAAAAATCCGGGGGCACACCACCAACCAAAATGACACAAAATGACACTCTAACACAGTAAAAAGAATGGCTGGGGATGGTGGCCTGCTGGGAGAAGCTGCTGGGCAGTGCCAAGCCAGCTGGGGGAGGCTGGCTTGGCACTGTCCCCTCAAGGCTGGAACAGCTGCTTGGAATGCCAAAGCTGGGGGCTGGGGCAGAGCTGGAACAGGCTTGGAATGCCAAAGCTGGGGAGGGGGCATGCTAGGGCCACGCCATGTTCCCCCTCCCCTGGCTTTTGCTCAGCTGAGGGGCAGTGCCCAGCGGTGGCAGAGCTGCTGGCCACTGCCTCAAGGCTGCAGGGGGCAGTGCCAAGCCAGCAGGCCAGGCAGAGCCAGCACAATGCTGGCTTGGCACTGTCCCCTCAAGGCTGGAATGCCAAAGCTGGGGAGGGGGCAGAGCTAGGGGACTGCCAGCCTTGAGGGGCAAGCCTGGCAGAGGCACAATGCTGGCTTGGCACAGGCTGGAGCAGTGCCAAAGCCGGGAGGGGCGTGAGCCAGGCTGTGCCATGCGCAGCTCTCCTCCCCCAGCTTCAGCTCTCCCACAGAGGAGGAGCATGAGCAGTGGACAGGCTTCAGTTGGCAGGGCTCCTCCGCGCGGCTTCAGCGAGCGAGGGGCGAGAGTCATGGCAGGAGTCATGGCGGATTGGAGGCTGGCTGGGGAAACGGGTGAAGGAGGTGGTGCCCGGTTCCCTTCTTCTTTTTCTTTGCCGCTGCCTGGCCCTTCCTCCTCCTCCCCCAAGCAGCAGGAGTTCGGCAGGAGGAGGAGGGAAGAAAGGGGGGCAGAGACTTTTTCTCGCGGCACAGCAGGAGGTCCGTCATGGCACACTAGTGTGCCGCGTCACAGCGGTTGGGAAACACTGATTTAGAGTTCTCAAATAGAATTCTTGGCCTTTGGGGATTGAACGATCAATTTTCATGCCACATCCCATCCCAGGACCAATTTGTCTCTCTGATGCTTTTCATCTTATCCCTCGGTTGAAGATTAACTCTACTGCTATCTCATCCGAGCTTCCCACTAGTCATAGCACTTTCTATCTATCTCACCCATGAGTTTTATCAATTTTTACCCATTGCACTTGGCCCAGCTCGTTTTGTCCAATCCTCTTACCATTTTATCATTTGTTTTCATTATGGTTTTCTTATTGTCATTTCTTTACTATGTTATTATTAAGCATTTTATTTGATTTATATGTTTTATGTGTACTTTTGCTTTTTTGTAATTGTTTGGACTTTGGCCTTATGTTGCTGCCCCGAGTCCCTCCGGGGAGATGGTTGCAGGGTATAAATAAAGAAGCAGAATTAAAAATGATCTTAACTGATGAGAGAGATGAGCCAAAACAAACAAAATGAAGTTCAACAGGGACAAATGCAAGATACTCCACTTAGGCAGAAAGAAATTAAATGCAAAGATACAGAACGGGGGATGCCTGGCTCGATAGCAGTACATGTGAAAAAGATCTTGGAGTCCTCATGGACAACAAGTTAAACATGAGCCAACAATGTGATGCGGCTAAAAAAGCCAACAGGATTTTGGCCTGCATAAATAGGAGTATAGTGTTTAGATCAAGGGAAGCCATGCTATGCCTCTATTCTGCCTTGGTTAGCCCACACCTGGAATACTGTGTCCAATTCTGGGCACCACAATTGAAGAGAGATACTGACAAGCTGGAATGTGTCCAGAGGAGGGCAACTAAAATGATCAAGGGTCTGGAAAACAAGCCCTATGAGAAGCGGCTTGAAGAGCTGGGCATGTTTAGCCTGAAGGAGAGGAGACGTGATAGCCATGTATAAATATGTGGGAGAAAGTCACATATTCCAAAGTAGATTTGAGAGTAATTTCTGGATATTTGATTAGGCAGAGGCCACTTGGTTATAAATTCATTCAGCCCCATTTTTCACTACTCAACTCCCCTTTAGAAGGAATCTCAAATTACAGATGGATGATGGAACCCAGAGATAGAATCTTCAAATTGAATTCGCAGACCTGCTGGGGGCCCATAAATCCCACTGCACTGTCAGCAACTTTCAAAATATTATTAGGGTGGATATTCCGGCTTGGGAGAGATGCTTCAGGTACAACCCTGTAGTACAAAGATCTGGTAGATTCCATGTGACATTTGAGGCAAACATTGGTGGAATAGCTCTCATCACATGCTAATGAAGAAAAGGCTGTTGTGCTGTTTTTCTCAGTGGTAAATGAATGACAGCCACTATGAACATCTCAGACCAAAAGTGATTCATGACTGATGGCTGTAGGAGGGAAGGGGGTGTCCTGTTGCTGTTTGGTTTTCAACCTATGATTCATAAGCAGATGGGATGAACTTCCACACATGACTTTTCATCCCAATGGAATGAATGTTGGGATGTGGATCACATTTCACTGTGCGCCCAGGTGTAAACAAGGTGTTTGTGTATCCATTGCTTAGCCAATGTTGGGTAAGAGTAGGAAGGGACAGAAAAGTTTCCATGATGTGTCTCCCAACACTGGAATCCTGGGGAATGTCCTGAATAGTTGGGTGCACTGGACCTGTTCCGGAAGGTTCAGTCTGGCTCTGTTGCTTCCAGGTTTGGGTTTCATTTCTAGCAAAGTCAGTGCCTCCCTGAAGGGATCATAGAATCAAAGAACCATTGATTTGGAAGAGAGCACAAGGAGCATATAGTGTAATGCTCCGGAAAGGGGGGTCCAATAAACCAAACTCACTCCAAGCTAGGTTGGAAGATAGATCATTTAATGGGTCCTTGCTCCAGGCTAAGCAAAGATAGACTAAAGGTTTCCAGCGCATCAAGTCCTTCAAGAGCCCTCCCCTGACCGCCCCCTGCTGAGTCCCTCCTTCCGCTGGCTTGACCATCCGCTCTCCACATATCAAAGGCCAGGAAGGTATCTGGCACATCAAAGGGAGGATCCAGTCCAGAGCCCGCCAAACGGCCCTCCGTATCTGATGGCGCGCACGGCCTGGTCCGTTAAGTAAACAAACGAACCAGCCGGAGCTGACATAGCGCCCCCCTCCGCAAGACGGCAACCTGCAAGGGGAAGAGCACAAAGGGAAGGGGAAGAGATCAGGGCCCAGGCTTGGCCGGGAACGCAGCGTGGAATGCCCTCAATAGCTTCGGGGCCCTAACGTGAGGGGCCAACACCCACTCGGGGTGTAAGTCTTTGGCAGTCCACTTGACCAAGTAACTAAGACGGCCCTTGAGGCGCCGCGAGTCCAAAATGTCTTTAATTTCAAAGTGGGTGTGGGGCCCCACCATGATAGGCACCGGAGCGCCCTCCTCAGCGGACCACTTCCGGTCAGTCACAGCTTTCTTGAGTAAGCTCACGTGGAACACTGGGTGGACCTTGCGCCAGGTGTGCGGCAGGTCCAATTTGACTGCCACGGGGTTAATCACTTCCACCACGCTGAGAGGGCCTACAAATTTGTTCGCAAACTTGCGGGACGGCTGAGTCGACTTAAGGTGTTTGGTGGAGAGGAACACGCGGTCCCCAACCGCGTAGGCCGGCTGAGGTCCCCGCTTCTTGTCGGCGTACAGCTTGTAAGATTCCCGGGCCAGCCGCAGCGCTGTCTGGATAGCCGGCCAGGCCGCCGCGACCTTGGCTCCCCAATCTGTCGGCGGCGCTGCCGGGTCAGCAGCCCGGGCCACGGCTGGGAAGGGCGGAAAGTCGCGGCCAGAGACAACGCGGAAGGGTGAGGCCCCCGTCGAGGCGTGCTCGGCGTTGTTGTAGCTGTACTCTGCCACGGCCAGCAGCTCGGCCCAATTGTCTTGCTGGTAGGTCGAGTAGCATCGGAGGTACTGCTGCAGGGTGCGCTGGACTCTCTCCGTGGCACCGTCCGTCTCCGGGTGGAACGCCGTGCTCAGGGCCCGTTGGGACCCCAACCCCGCCAGGAACGCCTTCCAGAATCTGGACGTAAATTGGGGCCCCCTATCACTCACCACACGCCGTGGGCAGCCGTGGAGCCGGAACACGTGGTTGGTGAAGAGTCGAGCCAACTCCGGGGCCGTGGGCAGCCGGCGGAGCGGGACAAAGTGGGCCTGCTTTGAGAAGAGGTCCACCACCGTCCAGATGGTGGTGTATCCACCGCTGGGCGGCAGGTCCACGACGAAGTCCATGGCGATTTCGCTCCAGGGTTCGGCCGGATCGGCCACCGGTTGCAGCAGCCCAGTCGGCCGGCCCGTCTTGGGCTTGTTTCGTGCGCACACTTCGCACTCAGCTACATAGTCACTAGTGTCTTTCCTCATAGCTGGCCACCAAAATTGCCGGGCCAGCAGCTTCAGAGTCTTGGTGAGGCCGAAGTGGCCGGACAAGGTAGAGTCGTGGGCTTGAGCTAGGACCGGGGCTCTCTGGCTCTGGGGGACATACAACTTGTCCTTGTAGTACCATATGCCACCAGCCTCAGTTAGGTCCTCGTGATGTTCTTTAAGCCAGGCGTCTGCTCCGTAGGCTGCTGCCAAGTCTGCTAGCAGTTCAGGGGTCCCAGGGACCGTCGGTTTTGGGGTCTTGTCCGCCGCCCGGGTGCGGGCCACCAGGCCCAACTGATGTTTGGAGAACACGGTCCCTACTTCTTCTGGCGCCGAGTAGTCAGCCTCAGGCATTCTGGAAAGCGTGTCGGCCAACACGTTTTTCGGGCCCGGCAGGTACTTGAGCTGGAAATTGAAGCGGCTGAAGAACTGTGCCCACCTCAGCTGCTTGGCGTTGAGTCTCTGGGGGGTTTGGAGCGCCTGCAAGTTCTTGTGGTCCGTCCACACTTCAAAGGGCAGGGCGGTACCTTCCAGGAAGTGCCTCCAGTGGCTCAGCGCTGCCCGCACGGCAAAGGACTCTTTTTCCCACACATGCCACCGCTTCTCCGACGGTGTGAATTTCTTGGACAAGTATGCACAGGGCCGCAGGGTTCCGTCGTCGTCCCGCTGCAGGAGGATCGCCCCATAGGCCGCCTCCGAGGCGTCGCACTGCACAGTGAATGGCTTGTCGGGCTGGGGATGCCTCAGCAGCGGCTGGCTGGTGAAGCTCCGCTTGAGGCTGTCAAAGGCCTCCTGGCACTGCGGAGTCCAGTTGAGCTTCGCACCGGGGGACTTGGCTTTCTTGGTTTCCCCCAAGCCCTTGGTTTTTAACAGTTCGGTCAAGGGGAGCGCTATTTTAGCAAAGTTCTGGATGAACTGTCTATAAAAGTTGGCGAACCCCAAAAAGCCCTGTAGTTGCCGCCGGGTTCGCGGCGCCTCCCACACGAGCACATCTCTCACCTTACTCGGGTCCATGGCCAGGCCTCGCGTGGAGATGCGGTACCCTAGATAGTCCAGTTCCTGCCGGTGGAACTCACACTTGGACAGCTTGACAAAGAGCTGGTTATCTCGCAGCCGCCGCAGCACCTCCCGGGTCATCTCGACGTGCTCCGCCTCTGATTTGGAATAAATTAATACGTCGTCCAGGTACACTAGAACTCCCTTGTAGAGTAAGTCCCTGAAGATCTCGTTGATGAATTGCTGGAAAATCCTGGGGGCGCCCTTAAGTCCGAAGGGCGTGACCCGGAATTGGTACTGCCCCAGATGGCAGTTGAATGCGGTCTTCCAGCAGTCCTCATCCTTCACTCGGATCCGGTAGAACGCCTCTCGGATGTCTAGTTTGGTGAAGATCCGCGCCTCCCCCAGCTGGGCCAGAATCTCGGACATCAGGGGCAACGGATAGGGGCTAGAGGTGCAGATAGCATTGAGGCCTCTGTAGTCCACACACAGCCGCAGCGATCCGTCCGCCTTTGGCCTGAACAGGACGGGGGCTGCCATCGGGCTAGTCGATTTCTCAATAAATCCTCTGTCTATATTCTTATCAATAAAGTCTCTTAATGCCTTTCTTTCGGGTTCAGACAGGGCGTACAGTTTTGGGCTGGGCAACTTGGCGCCTTTTTCAATTTCGATTGCGCAATCGGACTTCCGGTGGGGGGGGCAGCTGGTCACTTTCCCGCTCGCTAAAGACCTCCCCCAAGTCCTCATATTCTCGCGGGACTTCGCCGGGTTGGCTCTCTGCTGCCCCCACGCCCGCTCCCTCATGGACTGGGGCGTCCGCGTCTCCAAGGTCATCTAGCCTTGCCCGGGCCTCTCCATCCCTGAACTGCACGGCTCCTGTCTCCCAGTTGATCCGTGGGTTCTGGTTGCGCAGCCAGGGGCCCCCCAGGATGATGGGTTGGTGTGCCATTGCCGAAATGACGAATTTTAGATCTTCTCGGTGGGACCCCATCTGGACTCTGATTTCTCCTGAGTTGTGGGTGGCTGGCTTTCCATTCGCCGGGGACCCATCTAGCTGGGAGAATAAGATCTGCTCGATCAGGGCTTGGGGCTTTATCCCCAGCTGCCTTGCTAATCCCGGGGACATCAAGCACCTGGTGCACCCGCTATCTAACATGGCTGTAGTCTCTATGGGTTGGCTGGCCCCGGGGCCCCACACCTGAATGTCCAGCTTGTATGTGCCGCACCCAGGGGGATCAGACTCACCGCCCGAAGGGATCTGGATCTGCCGTCGGGCGTCTACAGCAGATCGTTGTCGTTTCCCGCCATCCACTCGGAGTCACTCTCCTCTGCTTCCAGCTCCGGCTTTTTGCGGCAGTCCGCTGCTCGGTGCCCTTCTCGTCCGCACGAGAAGCAGGCTCCTCTCTTCCCTCTTTGGCTCTCCCGGCTGGCTGACCGGGGCCTTGGTGATGGTCGCCGGGCTGGTCCCGACCTCCCCGATGGGCCTGCGCCCATCCCGCGGGGTCTCCCGCCATCTCGGTGGCGCCGGGGCATCTGCTCCATGTCGCACTCCACTCTCCCTGCCGAGGCTATCCAGTCCTCCAGGGTCTCGGGGTTTCCCCTGTGCATCGCCCACTCCAGGATGTCCTGCCTTAGGCCGGCCTTGAAGCACTCTAGTATGGTGGATTCTGACCAGCCTCGGATCTTCCCCGCCAGGGCTCGGAAGCTTAAAGCGTATTCCGAGACGGACCTCTGGCCTTGGTAAATCCTCCTCAGTAGGGCCTTGGCCTTCTCTCCTGCTAAGGGGTCCCCAAAGCGGGCTCGTAGGGCCTCCAGCAAGGTGTCTAGCCGCCTCAGTTGCGGCGCTCGAGTGTCTGTTAACTGTATCAGCCAGTCGGCCGCGGCCTCTTTCAGGTTGGCCCCCACAGCCCGCACCTTGGCTGCTTCCGAGGGGAATGAATCCCCATAGTCCAGCATGTAATTTTGCACGTTGGTGATAAAGTAGGAGAGTTGGCGGGGGTCCCCATCAAACTTTACCTTCAGGTCTCTCCGGCTTCCCGCCACTTCTTGGCTCTGGTCTCCCGGACCCAGGTTGAAGGTGGAGGCTCCCCTCGGCGGATTGAACTCTTCACGGTCGTCTCGGAATCCCACTCTCCCCGAGGGCCTTCCCGTCTGGCCTGGGCCCCGGCTCGAGCTGCGTCCCCGGGGGACGGGCTCTGGCGACCTCCATGGCAGCTCCTCCGGGCGGCTCAGCAACAGGTCCATTTGGGACTGGAGTTTCCGTACCGACTCTGCCAGCTGGAACATTTGTACCTCCATCCGCAGCATGTCGGTGTTGGGTGCTTTCGCCTTGCGACGAGTCGCATCTCTCGGCTGCCGGGCCGGGTCCTGGTTCTCCTCACCATCCATCCTGGACACCACCACCTGCGGTTCTCCTCCGGACGCTCCGGCTCCGGTCTCGTCCTCGTCCCATTCCTCCTCTGCCTCCTCTTCCAGGATCCCCAGAGGTAGCTCGTCAAGGGGTTTCCCTTCTGCTCGGGACATCTCTTTAAGGTTGGTTACGGTCGGAGAGTTTTCACGGCCGTAGAAGTTGGTGAGTCTATCTTTATGTAATGCTCCGGAAAGGGGGGTCCAATAAACCAAACTCACTCCAAGCTAGGTTGGAAGATAGATCATTTAATGGGTCCTTGCTCCAGGCTAAGCAAAGATAGACTAAAGGTTTCCGCGCATCAAGTCCTTCAAGAGCCCTCCTGACCCGCCCCCTGCTGAGTCCCTCCTTCCGCTGGCTTGACCATCCGCTCTCCGCATATCAAAGGCCAGGAAGGTATCTGGCACATCAAAGGGAGGATCCAGTCCAGAGCCCGCCAAACGGCCCTCCGTATCTGATAGCGCGCACGGCCTGGTCCGTTAAGTAAACAAACGAACCAGCCGGAGCTGACATATAGTCCCCCGACCATGCACAGATACACAGCTAAAGAACTCCATCCAAACTCTGTATCATGACCGTCAAAGAAGGAAAGTCCACCATACTCTAAGGCAGTTGTGATGAATTCCGTACCTGGTAGGCTAGGTAAAGCCTGAAACCATAGGCCCAAGAAATTGGCAGCCATTTTAGATAGGTGCCAAGGGGGCATCCATCTCAGGAGTTCATTTCCAAAAGGGGGCGTGCCTAAGGAGCAGTCTGGAGGGAAATGAGGGGAGATAGGATTGGCTGGTAGAGATGGGGCGGAGCCTAACTTAGAAAAAGAAAAAAAAATGCCCTGAAGGAGAGGCATTTTAAAATCTGACAGAAGTTGGTGTTTGGGTGTCAGATAAGTTGGTATTTGGGGGTCAGAGGAGAAGCAGGAGGAGTGTTAGAGATGAATTGGGAAAGTTAGTGTTAGAGAGAAGTGGCCTGAAATTGGTCAGGAAGCTAGCAGTGTCAGTTAGTGAGGAGACTCTACATCTGTCAGGGAAGATAGTTGGTAGAGGTGTAGTTAGAAAGATCCAGAGTAGGACTGTGTTGGAGTTAAGATTTGCTAGGCAGAGAGGAGATCCTGTCAGTAAATTCTTGGAGGGAAAAAGGAGTGGAAACTAAGATCTGAGCTGTTTAAAGCAGGGCTGCGCAGGAAGTCGATTGTGATCGACGAGTTGATCCTGAGACCATTTGAGGTCGATCTTCTTTTCCCGCCGCTGTGCACGCACTCCCGCCGCCGTGCACGTGCTCTCCCGGCTCTGCCTTCCTCTGCCCGCACAGCTTTGGAGAGCGCTTCAAGTGTTGGCGCATGCACGCTGGGCGGAAATGGAGGCGAGAGACCTTCAGCTTGGCCAAGGGAGAGAGGCGGACAGAGGCAGAGTGTGGAGCCCTTGAGGTGCGGGCTGGGAAGGGCACGGGGGCGACGGAGGAGGAGGAGGCCGAAGCGGCCCGAGGGGGAAGAAGCAGAAGTTTGGGAGTCAGCCTCGACGGGGGAAAAGAGCCAGACCCAGCCTGGCCTCTGCCTCCTGAGGTGTGTCTTGATTGACAGCCGGCCAAGAAGGAAGAAGCCGCGTGGGTGGAGGAAGGCGGCGGCAGGAGAGCGTGCGAGGCCTCTGCCCTGCCTCTTGTCCGGAAACTGTGGTGAGAGAGGCAGGGCCTCCGGAAGCCCCGCGCGCTTTCCCGCCGCCGCCTTCCTCCACCCACGCAGCTTCTTCCTTCTTGGCTGGCTGTCAATCACGACACCCCTCAGAGGCCGGGCCGGGCCTGGCTCTTTTCCCCCATCGAGGCTGACTCTCAAACTCCTGCTTCTTCCCCTTCAGGCCGTTTTGGCCTCTTCCTCCTCCACCGCCGCCCTGCCCTTCCCAGCCCTCACCTCAAGGGCTCTGCACTCTGCTCCATCCGCCTCTCTTCCTTGGCCAAGCTGAAGGTCTCTCGCCTCCGTTTCCGCCCAGTGCACATGTGGCAACGCTTGAAGCGCTCTCCAAAGCCGCACGGGTGGAAAAAGGTGGCGCCAGGAGCGCACGCGCGGGAGCGTGGCGGCGGTGGCAGCAGGTAGATCATTGTGACTTCGTTTTCTTAAAAGTAGCTCGCAGGCTGAAAAAGTGTGGGCACTAGGCATGGTTTTGAACCCAAAAATGGCGATTCTAAAATCAAATGGGGGGTTTGATTAGTAAAAGAAAGACTTACAAAAATTTCTAAAATGTAACTTAATTACTAACGAAATTCGTTAGTAGTTTGTATGCCAGCGCATGCGCATTCCAGATGGTTTTGGCCTACAACTCCCAGAAATCCTAACAGCTGGTAAATTGGCTGGGATTTCTGGGAGTTGTAGGCCAAAACTTGAATAAATCACACTGAATTCTAGATGGGACTCTCCAAATAGGAAGGAGGGAGGGAGGGAGGGGTATTCTATTCTTGGAAGCAGCAAAAGAAAAGGAGGAGGAGCCCCCCCCCCCTGGCTTCTCGCTGCCTTTCTCTCACCCCGATCCTGAGGGAGCGAGGGCCCAAGTTTGCCCAGGCTGGTCATATACCTACATTCCATGCACATGCAATAATACAGCAGTAATAACAATGGGTATAAGAAGAGGTAAAATTCAAACCGAAAGTATTCTGACTGGTCCCCTGCCTCATGCGGTGCAAACGGGCTCTTCTCTGTGAGCCGGGAATTAGCCGGGGGAAAAGCCAGCGTTTTCTGCTTGGGTGCACACACATACATATTCTTTGGGGGATTTGCTGCAGAATCTTCTCTATGAGCCGGGTTCTGCAGCCAATACCCCCCCAGAATATGTATGTGTGTGCTCCCAAGCAGCAAACGCTGGCTTTTCCTGGCTAATTTCTCGGGCTAATAAGAGAAGAGCCCGTTGCACCGCATGAGGAGAGACCAGTCAGAATACTCGGTTTGAATTTTACCTCTTGTTATGTTATTACTGCTGTATTATTGCATGTGCATGGATCAATGTACGTATGACCAGTTGGATTACTTATAATATTAGGCACTTACAGTAGCATTCATTCTATTATACATTAGGTTGGTTTCTCACCCCAATACTCTTTGATGCTTTAGATCCTGGCAGGCAGGAGAGGCAGGGAAGCCTGGAAAAAATGTAAACAGAGAGGTTTACTCAGAAGTAAATCCACAAAGGAGGGCCCTTCATCCAAAGTGCCCTCCTTTGCAGATTTACGTCTGAGTAATCCTCTCTGTTTACATTTTTCCAGGCTTCCAGCCGAAAGAAGGAGCGAGTTTAGGGCTTGCCTTGCCATAATACTGATTGGCAAGGGAGGCGGGAGGGTGGTGAGAGAAGGAGGGTGCCCCCTTACGACCAAAGTTCGAAAAGAAAGTCCACTTCCTGGTTGGCGTTCCAGGTGCGGAAATACTCGAAAGTAGCATTTCTTACGAATTTCTTACGAAACTAATCATTTTCATAACTTTTTTCTCATGCCTAGTGGGCACCCCTGGTGTAAAGGAACCATACGCTTTCATGCCAAAGTCTCTGAACCATTAAGCTTAATATCTATTTTGTAAGTTCTCTTAAATAAACTTCATTGTTTTGTTGTTCAAAACACCTGCCTTACATGTGCCTCTGTCAAGGAAGTCTCAAATCAGTTCCCTGCAGCAATCAAGAGTCGAATGGTAGCAGCTTACATTTTGAAGAAGAAAACTCTTCAGTTTTACCTCAGTGCACAGGCCTGAATACAAGTCCAGAGCCTTCTTGTCTAAAATACCTCCAGTAAGCCAAAGTGCTTAAAAGTGATTATAAGTCTGGTGGCGGCCAGTGGGTTTTCAAAAGGTTTTCCAGCCAGAATAACGTGTCAGCTCAATGCAGCTTTGGGTTTCTAGTTAAGCAATCTCACATTCCATTGTCTTTGGGGTACATGAAACCCATAACCTGTTATAGCAGTCTATTCCATTATCAAACAATTCTTACAATTAAGAAGTCCTTCCCATTGTTTAAGAGGGCTCTAATTTCTTGCAGTTTGAATCCATTAGTTCTCATTCTAATCTGGAGCAGTCAAAAGCAAGTTCACTTCATAATCTAAATCAGGTATTCGGGCCCTTCGGCTTTTGGGGCCTCCAACTCCCAGAATTCCTGACCATTGAACAAGCTGGCTAGGGCTTCTGGGAGTTGGAGGCCCAACAGCCAGAAGGTCTGAGTTTGAGGATGATTGATTAATGATCTCTCTACAGGCACTTAAAGATGGTGACTGTGTTACTTCTCAGTGTTTCCCTCTTTAAGTGAAATATACTCAGATCTCAAAAGGTTTGTTTTCACTTTGAATCACATTGAATCACATTGGTTGACCTCTTTGGATTGTTCTAGCATATACATCCTCCTCCTCTTCCTCCTCTTCCTCCTCTTCCTCCTCCTCTGTCCCCATGAACATCTTAAATGTCCCAGCTACAACATAGCTAAGCACTTCGTGGAAAAAGGGAGCAGCATGAATTCTGTTGCTAATCCTACTTAAAGTGGATCCACTGAATCAATGGGATTTACATATGTGTTAATTTAATGGAAATTGTAAAGTATTGGGTATGTTTTGATTCAAAATTTTTTGGCGCAGGCCATGCCCACATGTCGGAAATCGTTTTGAATGTACAGATTTAACAAATTTTCCTACGACTTCCAAAACTTCCAAAAGTTTTGCACATTCTTAGTAATGAAACAAGAATAAAGTTTACTAATAACCACGTCTATAGAAAATTGCATTGTTTCTTATTACTTACAAAATCAATCTTAAAATCCCCACCTGTTGTATCCTTCAAAATCCACGTGAATTTGGCAATTTGGGCCAACTGAGCACACTAATGCTCTGAGTCTCCCTGAGTCCCCTCTTCTCACCCCAACAGGGGGACTCAGAGTGGGGTAAAAATGGTGTAAATAAATAAATTAACTAACCATTCTTTCATTGTAAGTGCTGCAGTCTGTTTCCAGGTTTGAGCCAATATCCGTCTTGCTTCTATACCATGTTACTTCGGATCACTTCCTGATTTTAAATGGCTTCTAAACCAGCCCCAGGAGTCCCTAAAAGCTCTTGGGGGGGGGGGGGACACTTTCCAAACCCTAAGGAGACAAAAAGTGATTTTTAATGGTGGTGGTGCAGTCATTGTAGGGCATTAATAAGACCCTCTGATTTCCCACAAGTTGTACACCCCATTGTACATCATCAGGCACAGTAACTAAAATAGTTTCCCAAGAAATCTGGTGGGAATGTGGCGCAGCTGGCTGGGTGTCAGCTGCATAAGATCTTTACTGACCAGAAGGTCATGAGTTTGAGGCCTGCCCGGGTCGAGGTGGGCTCTCGACTATTGTGTAGCCTGTTGTCGACATTTGCAATCCAAAAGACAGTTGCATCTGTCAAGTAGGAAATTAAAGGTACCACTTAGTGGGGAGGCAAATTTAACTGATTTACGAGGCCATAAAATAAAGATCTCCAGGAAACATGCTGAGGAATGAAAGAGTGTGACAGCTCCCCCTGGTGGCCAGATGTTAAAAATTGCCTCCCAAATTCAATACTTGAAAATAGAAAGAAATATTATTTTTTAACGGACATTTTGAAACAAAAAGATATAAGATTTAAATGGGAAAAAATTGAAGGGATCCAAGTGACTTTTAGAAATGAGAGGTACTGGATAAACTCCAGGGAGAAGGCGGAAGATTTCTTTAGACAATGGGAACACATTTTGTGCCCCAAAAAGAACAACCCTTCACCAAGGGAATACAGAAACAAACAGACTGGAAAGACATCCAAAAAGTCAAATAGTCCATCAAATTATGAAGAAGGAGAGGTAATTGATATCACGGAAGAGAACAGCCCGAGCCAAAAAGAAGCTCAAAGAAAGAATCAGGCACAAGGAGGGGAAGCAGAAATGGACTTAGAACAGGAAGAAGCCTCCGGCCAGAATCTGGAAGGGGCTGAATCGGATCTGGAGGAAGAGGAAGAAGAGATATAAAAGCGTTATGGAGGTAAAGTGTATATCCCTAAATGTGAACGGGATAAACATACCCGAAAAACGAAAGCAAACTTTAGCCTTCCTGAAAAAACAGAGGGCCTCAATCATAGCCCTTCAGGAAACTCATATAAAGAATACTAGACTAGACCTTTTGGAATGTAAAGCCCTGGGTGAAGTTTACTCGTCCGCCATTGGAAAAAAACAGAGGGGGGTTGCCCTATATATTAAGCAGGAACTAAGGCCTAACCTGGAATTTAAAGACAATGAGGGGAGGATAGTGGCAGTGTCTATTGAGTTAAGAGGAAAAAAAGTGTTGATTATATGCATATATGCTCCTAATGGGGCAAAGTCGAATTTCTTTGATTGTTTGAGTGAAAAAATCTCTAATGTGGAATGTGAAGGGCATATTCTATTAGGGGACTTTAATGGAATCATAAATGCATCCCTGGACAAAAATTATAATAATGTAAAAAACAAAAGGGTAACAAGTAAACTTCCAAAGACGTTCTTTAATTTAGTAGAGAGATTTGATTTAAAAGACGCATGGAGGTTCCACAACACGGATAGCAGAGACTATACCTACTTTTCAGGGAGAAGAAAAACCTGGTCAAGGATAGATATGATTTGGGGGTCAAAAAATATAATTTTACATAGTCAAAAGGCCAAAATTCTCCCCAGAATAATATCGGATCATGCCACTATAGAGCTAACAGTTAGTCCAGGCCCAAGAGAATTTAACTGGAGGTTAAATGAGGGGTTATTAAGAAACGAAGATCAAATACAAAAAAATAAAAATCTACTCAAAGAATACTTCGAACTAAATGACCAAGTGGACACCAGTATAACAAGTATTTGGGACGCAAGCAAAGCCGTGATGCGGGGATATTTTATGGCACAATATGGCCAGATGAAAAGGGAAAGGGATAAAGAAATGAAATCCCTCCAAAAAGAGCTAGAAAAGGCAGAAACGGATTCAAAAAAATATCCCAGAAATAAAGTGCATGAATCCAAAATACATTTGATAAGAAAACAAATAAACATGTTAATGCTGGAACAAATAGAGAAAAAGATGAAATTTCTAAAACAAAAAAACTTTGAAAATGCCAATAAGCCAGGCAAATGGCTGGCATATCAGTTTAGGAAAAGAAAACAAAGTAACCTGGTCAATAAAATAAGAAAGGAAGGAAGGGAGATTACAAAGGATAAGGAAATCAGGAAAGAGTTCAAAAATTTCTACCAAGAACTATATAAATCTAGAAATTTAAATAAAGAAAATATCCAAAAATATGTTAGTAGCCAAATAAAGGAAAAAATCTCAGAGGAAGATAGGGAACTCCTTAATGGTCTAATTACTGAAAAAGAAATTTTGACAGCAATAGGGAATCTAAAAACTGGGAAAGCACCAGGCCCAGATGGCTTAACAGAAAGCTACTATAAAAAAATGAAGGAGGAAATTGCTCCTTACTTAGTGAAAGTTATAAATAATATACTCCAGACGGGAAATATGCCGGACAGTTGGAAAATGGCAAATATAACAATATTCCCAAAGGAAGGAAAGAACCTAGAACTCTTGGAGAATTATAGGCCAATTTCTCTGTTAAATCTTGATTATAAGATCTTCTCTAATATTCTGGCCAATAGATTCAAGATATTTCTTAATAAATGGATATGTAAAAATCAAACGGGATTTCTTCCCCGGAGACAAATGAAAAAAAATATCAGGATCATAATAAATGTTTTGGAACATCTAGACAAACAGATTGGGAGAAAGGTGGCTCTGACGTTCATAGACGCGGAAAAGGCCTTTGACCAGATTAGCTGGGATACAATTGAGATTTTATTTAGGGAACTAGACATGGGCTTTCACTTCAATAATGCCGTTATGGGCATATACAAAAATCAAAGGGCTGCCATCATTGTCAACGGACTAAAATCGGAAAATATAGAAATTCAGAGAGGAACCAGGCAGGGCTGCCCTCTCTCACCCCTCATTTTTAATTTTGTGCTTGAAATCCTTTTAAAAAACATCCTGCAAGACAAGAATATTAAAGGTTTGAAGGTGGGCAAGGAATCCTATAAAATCATGGCCTTTGCTGATGACTTGGTGGGAATTATAGAGAACCCAATAGAAAATCTGAAACCCTGGCTGCAAAAAATTGAAGAATTTGGGGAGGTGTCGGGCTTTAAATTAAATAGGGCTAAATCAAAAATCCTTACGAAAAATATCACGGATAAGGAAAAAAAGGTGTTAGCAGAGATATCAGGAATGGAAGTAGTAAAAAAAATAAAGTATCTTGGAGTAAACTTGACATCCAACAATGGCCAACTAACAAAAAATAATTATGAGAACACATGGAAGGGAATAAAGACGGATCTCGATAAATGGAAAAACTTAAAACTCTCCCTTCTTGGTAGGATTTCTACAATAAAAATGATGACCTTCCCTAAAATTAATTTTTTGTTTCAAACCCTTCCGATCCTAAAAAATGAATATATCCTAAAAAAATGGCAAATAGAGATTTCAAAATTTATATGGCAAGGCCGTAAGGCCAGAATCAAGAAGGCTTATATGCAAGAGAGACCCAGCAACGGCGGCTTAGGAGTCCCCAATCTAATTAGATATTATGAAGCCAATTGTCTAGAAAACCTAAAAGACTGGATCAAACTAGAAAACAGAGAAGTATTAAGTATAGAAGGTGCCGGAAAAAAATTCGGCTGGCACAGCTACTTAACGTATAGTAAGATTAAACAGGACAGTGGCTTTAACAACCACATCATAAGAACTACGCTACTCAGAATCTGGAATAAGACAAGAAAACACCTGTGCAAAAAAATACCGCTTTGGGTTTCCCCCCTGGAGGCCTTCCAGGTGAAAAACTTAGAAAATGGTAATTGGCTGAAGTATAAGGACTTGCTAAAAAAAGTCGGAGGAAATATAACCCTTAAAAATCGAGAAGAACTACACGCCATTAATCTAAATTTAAACTGGTTTCAATATAATCAACTGGAACAAAGGTTCAAAGTAGACGAAAAAACAGGTTGGGACTGGACACCAACAAGAGGGGAAAAACTATGGCTACAGTCGGATAAGAAAACAGTGAGGGTAGTATATAAACTTCTGCTGGAAGGGGAGAGAGAAAATAAACCGGAAGAAGAGTATAAAGTAAAATGGGAAACTAATATTGGCCACAAAATCCTCCAAGAGGAGTGGGACAAAATTTGGAAAGTAAAACAGAATTACTCATATGCGTATTGCATTAAGGAAAATACATATAAAACAATATACAGATGGTATCTGACCCCCAGCCAGCTAGAAAAAATAAGCAAAAGTGGTAATAACCGCTGCTGGAAATGCAACAACGAAAAAGGGACCTTTTATCACCAAATGTGGACCTGTAAAGTGGTAGGAAGCTATTGGAATAGGATCCATAAAGTGGTCGCAGAAATATTGAACCTAAAGGGAGGGAAAAAACCAGAACTGTATCTATTAAATATTGCAGGCCAGGATGTGAAGAAAGATGCGGAAAAACTACTGACGTATTTGACTGCGGCGGCACGTATCACTCTGGCAAGACATTGGAGGTCACCAGAAGTCCCTGACGAGGAGGAATGGCTAAGCAAGGTCTATGAAGTTATGGAAATGGATAAACTCACCCAGCTCCTCCGAGACAGCTCTACAAAGAAGTTTCTACAGGTGTGGCAACCACTCATTGAATATATAAAAAAGAAAAAGAACAAGAGCCGATAGGCTGGAAAGGCAACAAAAAAAAACTCACCCAAAAGGGAAAAGGGAAACAGAACAAAACTAGACTTATTTTATGTAACCAGAGATGTGAAGTCAACATCTTCGTTGTGTATGTATCTCAGTGGTAGTTTGTTTTTAATGCCCCCCTACCCCCATGCCCTTATATGTCTGTGTGTATACCTCTTGTTATGTACTTCTTTTGTGTGAATAAAACTTATTTAAAAAAAAAAATTGCCTCTGTCTGTCTTGTGTGTTGTGTGTCTAAATGTAATGTGTACATTGTAATCCGCCCTGAGTCCCCTGCGGGGTGAGAAGGGCGGAATAGAAATGAAGTAAAATAAATAAATAAGAAATAGGAAAGCTGATGAGACAGAAGACTGGACAGAACTTACCAGAAAAGATAATAATGAATGTTATGGTAGAAGGCAGCAGGAAAAAAGGGAGAGTGCATTACAGATGGATAGACTTTTAGTCAAGGAAGCCATGGCCCTTAATCTGCTAGTCCTGAGCAGGGCTGCTGATGACAGGGTGACTTTGAGACCTCTCATTCATAGGGTTGTCATAAGTCAAAGTTGACTTGATGATAGTTAATACGTATTAACAACAATATGTTTTCTTACCCCTCAAAGTTGATTACCTGGGTCTATGGAAGGCTCACCCACCTGTCCCACCACTGCTATGCAAGGTGGATCTCCACTTGTCCTACTGCTGTGGAATCACATGTGAAGAACTTCTGGATGCCCATGTGGTTCCTGTGTAAAATGTTTAATGCCTCCTAATCTATAAGATTCATAACCCAAATAACTTCAGTGAGAATGAAGTCTAAGTAACTATCTGGATCCAACCTATTGTGTTTAGAAAAGGATTTTTAAAAAATGCATAGTTGGCATAATGTTAGATTACAACTCTGGAGACCAGGGTCTGAATCCCAACTTGCCCATAAAAACTCACTGGGTCACCTTGGGAAAACCACCCATTCTCTGCCCTGGAAAGGTCTGTGATATGATTAGCTTATAAGTTAGACACCACCTGAAGACATACAACAATAATAACAACTGCATGATTTCCCCTATGGGGATACCATGCACTTCCTTTGCATCCCATCCTTTGATAAACAGAGTAAAACAGACAGGCACCCAGAAACTTGTAACTGCTAGATGTAGACACTGTACTTGATGGATTGAGGCTCAGCAAACTCCTAAATGCAATAATACTCAAGACAGGTAGCTAGTATAGTCTTTTAGCACATAAAGTAGGTATGGGCAAACTTCGTCCCTCCAGGTGTTTTGGACGACAACTTCCACAATTCCTACCAGCCTACCAGCCAAAGTATGCCCATGCCTTTTTCATGTCAGTAATGACTTGAGAAACTGCAAGTCACTTCTGGTGTGAGAGAATTGACGATTTGCAATGATGTTGCTCAGGGGACGTCCAAATGTTTTGATGTTTTTCCATTTTTGTGGGAAGCTTCTCTCATGCAAAAAAAAGAGCTTATTTGAGACTAACTGAGGAGAAGAGATATCTAGCACAAGTTACATCTGCTGCAATGGACCAACTCCATTAAAGCTTTTTCTTTTCCCAGTTAATGTTAAAAGTGTTACTAGATTTTTTTTATGTCTAGTTTTTGAAATATCCTTGATAGATGATATTCAAAGTTATAAGAACTGAAGGAAACTCACAATGAATTTAGGTTTTCTTCACTTCTTTCCTTTTTGGCCTTGATCCTTGAACATGTTTGCATTGCATTTTTGAATGAATGTTTAGGGCAATAAGAACTAGAAAAAGTTTTTTTTAAAAAAAAGGAAAACTTAGAATCTCTTGAATAAGAGCTCACAGGCTGCACAATAGGCCATTATGAACTGCTTGCTGGCAACCCTTCTGCTTTGGCTTTCCATACCTGAAACCTTTGGTAATGATGCTCCCTAAAAGGAATCTGTCACGCTCCCCAACCTGTTCTTCTAGTCCCCAATGGGACACTTCAGTGCCTCCAGATTGTAGGAGGGGCTCAGCCTGGGGGCCTTCCTGCTTCACAAAGAACCAAGCCGGTTGGAATGCCGTGGAGCCAGTTGCATGCTGCCAGCCTCCCCTCTCAAGAGACAATTGGAAGATGCCGTAGGCTTTCGCCTTTCCTGGTTCTTCCCAATGCAGGAGGAGGTTGGTGGTGGTGGTGAAGACAGGCGAAGCTATGGAGGGAGAGGGAGAACCTTGAGGAAATGAGAAGAACAAGATTGGAAAGAGCAACTGGATGACAGATACTGTCTGTTCTTAATGAGCTTTATGCACTGATCCTAATCACATTTCCTTGGAAGTAAGATCTATTGATAGGATTTCAGCCTCGTAAAAGTAGATAACTTTGGGAATTGTGAATCAGAGGATGTTTTTGGGCATAGAAGAGCTGACGCCCATTCAAGATTTAAGTCTATAGCATTATAGACTTAAATCTTTGTAACCATGGATTCTATATCCCTAGATTTAACCATCCATGGCTTGAAAATATTCAAAAAAACAAAACAAAAAATCCAAAAATCAAACCTTGATTTTGCCATTTTATATATGGGATTTCATTTTACTACACCATTGTAATATATGAGAGATGTACATCCATGGATTTTTGTATCATGGTGGGTCCTGGAACCTAACCCCATTGAACACCAAGAACCTACTGTTTTCCACTTTAATTACTATGGCAGCATCCTATTGAATCCTGGGAGTTGTAGTTTGGTGAGGCACTTGAACTCTTTGGTTGAGAATTCTAAATTCCTCTCCCTGAGCAGCAAATCCAGGATTTGATAGGATTTAGCCAGGGCATTTAAAATTGCATCATTATAGTTTGAATGGGCCCCTGGTTTTATCTTCAACAGGTGGACTTTCTGGGTAGTTTATTATAAAACTGATTTTTTTGTGAATTTCTCTAATGTTCCTGGTTCCTTGTTCCATATTCATTCATTATTTTGATTTCTTGTTTGTTGGGGGCAGTGGTAATTCATGTTCATAGACTAACAAATTATTAGTTGGGACATCTGGTTATTTAAAAAGCCTGTCCCATTTGCAGTTTTTTGCGCATTGCGCAATTGCACCCGCCATTAACAAAGCAATTCTGAAATTTTGAAAATTTTGACTTTTTTGGGGAAAATTTTAAAAATCACTTCGGAATCGAATCACCTGCGCCCGCTACACCCAAAATGAGTTTTGAACCATTTTTTCCTTGATCAAACAAGCCTACCAGTCAAGATCCAGGTTTCTAGGAAGTTTTGTTGCTTTGACCAATGTTATAAAGCATGTGGACTAACTAAATGTTGAAGGAGAATGGTCCCAGTGCCAAACATTTATTTCCTGGATGACTGATTCGTGCTTGTTGAACTTCTAAGTAATGACAGCACTAGTAACTCACATTAACAACATTTTCATGGAACTCAGGCTTTTCATGGAACTTAGGCTTCCATTGGAGTGGGAATGCTGATGTTGTGATCCGTAAAGTCATTACAAAATCTTGATTTTTTGTTTCTATTCCTTGGTTATTATTATTTTTAAATGCTTTTGGCAGCACAATAATTCTAGAAGAACACTTTCCCAGAAACCAAAAAGACAGTCAACACACAGACATGCAGGTATCAGAAAAACTGCCTCTATTAAAGAGAGACAGTGCTGGAGTGTTTGGCTAGAGACTGCCAAATACTCTATGCCAGAAGTTGCATTTTTTTCCAGAATCACACTGCTGTCACGAGCCAAGGCAGACAATCTGACAGCTCCAAGTAACCTATTTCCCTAACACCTTACCACTTTGATGTCTGCAATATCTGCTGTCTTTTTCCAGGGTAATGTACTAACAGGAAACTGGCTTATGTGGCTATGGCTGGCTTTACTATGATGAAAAATGGGGCAACTGCCTCACACAGCATACAAAAAAGGGTTAGCAATTCTCTCTCTCTCTCTCTCTCTCTCTCTCTGCCATTCCTCCTTAGCTTCCTGATAATTTCTCTTTCCTGAAGAACAAATCCTCCTTTCTCTCTTATTATGTGTCTCAGGGCCTATCCAGACAGTACCTTTACCTTTAACAGGAAGCCCGGGGGGAGGGGGAGGGAGATGCCATTCCCTGTAAACATGGAAGCAATCACTGCAAAAGGTAAAAATTGCAAGATCTCGAGGTGCAGGAATATCACTGTTTTGCACCGAATATGCGGACCTTCGCATGTCTGTATGTCCCTACAATTGGAAATCACGGGATTTTTTAAATCTAGGTTTGTTCCTGGATTTTAGATGTTTGTTCCAGATTGGTCGGTTCCTAAAAAAGAAGGTGCCACTTGAGTAGAGGGCAAAAACTTTGTGTGCCAGAAACTTCATGAAACGTCTGCAGGGAATAGATTTTTTTTCTGGCCAGGACAGAGAACAGAACTTTTGTAGTGATTTGCTGCAATGATTCTCTACCTATCCGCATATCTCCATATTTTGAGGGTTTCCAGCAGAAGTCCTGCAGCAGCCATCTTGGGAGCCTCTAAATCTCGCAACAAAGCGTCAAGTCTGGACAATGGAGGCAGAAATCCTGGGACCAAGAGGTCTGTATGTGGACCTCTTCTGAAGTCCAGAGATTTTTTTGCCCCCGTTTAAAACCCATGATTTAATGCTGTCTGGAAGCACACTCGGACAACAGCTTCTCTTTGGTCTGCCCTGGATAATGCTCTTGTCTATTCTGGGCAACGTTGCGATCTTGGAGCAACCAACATTCAAAAGACCATGAATTTGGGGCCCTTGATTGGGTTAGCCATTGAAACATTACCACCAGGTGATGAATCCAATCTTAGTTTTATGACTGCTATTCTCATAATTGTAAAGGCAAGTCAGCCTAGATTTACGGTGACTCTAGGAGTAAGAGACCTCCAAGTCACCCTGCTATCAAAAGGCTTATTCCAGTTTTGCAAACTTAGAACCATGGCTTCCTTATGTGAGCCTGTCCACATAAGTTGCCTTCTTCTTTCCTACTCCATTTAATGTTGTTGTTGTGTGCCTTCAAGTCATTTCCAACTTTCCAACTTATGATGACCCTAAAAAGTGATCTTCTCATGGAGGCTTCTTCATAAGATTTGTTCAGAAGAGCTTTGCCTTTGCCTTCTTCTGAGGCTGAGAATATATGACTTACTCAAAGTAATTCAGAGGATTTCCACGGCTGTGACGGGACCTTCTCAACTCTAATGCCTAGGCTCTTAAACACCCTTTCTAGGAAGGCTTGAATAACCCATCCTTGCTGACCTACTTTGTGTCTCACTATTGGAGGAAAGGCATTATATGATAAACAAAGATCACCATTATCTTTTCCAATGGGTCATGTTGTCTTGTGATATGTGTAAAGTACACCCACCTCCATTTAATTAATTTGGATTCTATGAAAAGTTGGGGGTTGGTTTATTTTGCATGCTGCTCCTGCCAGAAATTTGACACTGAGGCCCATTCTACACTATCCCAGAATCTGATCCCAGATTATTTTCTTATCCCAGACTATCTGATAGTGGAGACTCAACTAATCCAGTTTAAATCAAATAATCTGGGATCAGGTTCTGAGATATAGGGCAGTGTAGAAGGGACCTGAAAGACTTCCTGGACAATATGGAAAAGCCGAAGTCTGAGTAGCTGTAAAATTTAGTCTGTGTATTCACTGACATCACAGCAATGAATCCAATGGCCTCTCTCTTGGTGTCAACTGTGATCAAACTTCTTGGCCCACCCACATTACTTTACTATGGTCACCACCTCCACTCTGCATGAGTATAGTTGCCTCTCAGTCCCACCCTTAATATATTACCTCATCTGGATAATTCTACCACAGCATCAGAAGCTATTTATTTGATCAACCACGAATGGTGGGTGTATGAGCACACGTGTAAGAGGTTGCCTCACATGGCATGTGTGGTAGATAGGTGGAAGGGTGCTGCTGCTTCTACAAAGTGGACAACCTTTGTGTCCTATTGGAAGACAATGTTATCTCCATGTTGAAATGCAAAAGCCTGGCCCTTAAGCCTTTTGCAATCTTCCTTCTCCCTAGAGTTGGAATTCATATCTGGATACTGAGCTGGTGACTCTCACAAGGAAATTTCTTAAATTCTAGATAGGATGACCTATATTCAAGTCTGATAAGGACAACTTGAAGAAAAAAATACACTCCTGTCTGGTTTTAGTTGATGTGTTCAAATCATTCATAAACTTTTGTTCCTTCCTTTCCACCTTACACTTTAATCTGGATTTTGTTTTGACCTTGAAAAGATCTATCCAAAGGGCTCAATTCTACCATCCCAAAGTTCAGTACTTTGAGTTCAACTTTGAAACTATCAACTGCCACTGGCTGAAATTAGAGTTACTAACAAGTCTGACTCTGCCAGAGAGAGGCAGAGTTGAAAGGACATGGAATTGTTAACTGTTTAATTTGTTATTATTGCATTACTACTGTCGAGAAGTGAGAATGGTGCTTTTAGAACTTTCTCCTTCCTGTGCCAAATTTACTTAATTGGCCTCAAGGACTATGCATTCTCCTTGACTTGGGTGGGATTGCCGTTTTTTGCCTTGTGTCAGAGGGCAAAATGTCTCAGCCTGCTCCTGACTGCCACATCCACCCTTGATCTTTAACAGTCTTCGGATATCTTCTTGTCATTTCCCAAGGTTCAAATATACCATCCACTCCATAAGACAATTAAGCCAGGGACCAAATAACAGGGAAATTGTGCTGAGAACACAATATACAATATTAATCAGATAGCTCCTTGTGGTTGTTGTTGTGTGCCTCCAAATTATTTCTGCCTTATGGTGACCTTAAGCCTCATGGGTTATTCTTGGCAAGATTTATTCAGATGGGGTTGCCTTTACCTTCCACTGAGGCTCAGAGAGTGTGATGTACTCAAGGTCATCCTGCAGGTGCCCATGGCCAATTGGAGATTCACAACTTTGGTCTCCCAAAGCCTTATGTCCAACACCCAAACCACTATCTATTATTATGATGTAAAAGTATTATATGGTAATTTTCAGAAGAAGCAATGATATATGGAGAAGGTATATTATTCAAATATAGACTAGTCAATATATGGCTTGAAACAGAATCATGACCCAGGTACCATACAGCACAGATATATGAAACACAAAGTGCAACGTAAAAAAGGAACACTATGAAGAGAGCTGTATGGTGAAGTAGTTTGAATGATGAACTAGGTTATTCTTGTTCAGAGGAGGGTTGCCTTTACCTTCCACTGACATTCAAAGAGTGTGATATACTCAAAGTCATCCAACAGGTGCCCACGGCCAAGTGGAGATTCACAACTATGGTCTCCCAAAGCCTTATGTCCAACACCCAAACCATTATCCATTACTATATGTAATGTAAAAGCCTTATATCATAATTTGCAGAAGAAACAGTAATATATGGATAAGGTAAATTATTCAAATTCAGACTAGTCAATACATGGCTTGCAACAGAAACATGACCCCAGTACCATACAGCAGAGATATAAGGAACACAAAGTGCAACGTTAAAAAAGTAACACTACGAAGAGAGCTGTATGGTGAAGTAGTTTGAATGATGAACTAGGTTATTCTTGACAAGATTTGTTCAGAGGAGGGTTGCCTTTACCTTCCACTGATGTTCAAGGAGTGTGATATACTCAAGGTCATCCAACAGGCCAAGTGGAGATTCACAACTATGGTCTCCCAAAGTCTTATGTCCAACACCCAAACCATTGCCCATTACTATGATGTAAAAGTCTTATATGATAATTTGCAGAAGAAACAATAATATACGGAGAAGGTATATTATTCAAATTCAGACTAGTCAATACATGGCTTGCAACAGAAACATGACCCAAGTACCATACAGCAGAAATATAAGGAACACACAGTGCAACGTAAAAAAGTAACACTCTGAAGAGAACTGAATGGTGATGTAGTTTGAACTAGGTTATTCTTGACAAGATTCGTTCAGAGAAGGGTTGCCTTTACCTTCCAATGAGGTTCAAAGAGAGTGATATACTCAAGGTCATCTAACAGGTGCCCACAGCCAAGTGGAGATTCATAACTTTGGTCTCCCAAAGCCTTATGTCCAACACCCATGCAACTACCCATTACTATGATGTAAAAGTCTTATATTATACTTTGCAGAAGAAGCAAAAATATATGGAGAAGGTATATTATTCAAATGCAGATTAGTTGATACATGGTTTACAAAAGAAACATGACCTAAGTACCATATAGCAGAGATATAAGGAACACACAGTGCAATGTAAAAAAAAAAGTAATACTATGAAGAGAGTTGTATGGTGATGTAGTTTGAATGATGAACTACAACTCCCTGCTCAGTCATGAAAACTCATTGGGTCATTTTGGGTGAGTCTCGTGCTCTCAGCTACCTTAGGGTTATCATAAGTCAGAAATGACTTGGAAGTAATCCTGCTTTCAAATAGTGAATAGGAAGCCTTCACTACTACATCCTTTTTGTAGCCTGCCTGTAATCACTGATTCAATGGAACAAAAACAAAATACAACCTTCCCCACTAGAAACACCAAAAGCTTGCTACTGCTGTTTTGAGATGGGGAGAGAGTAGCTATAACCATCATTTGCTAAAGATAGCAACTGGCCCTGGTGATTCCTAGTGACTGAGACTCAAAGATGAGCCCACTGTCAGAGCACAAAATGTAAAGCAATTATGTGATAGTGACCATAAAAGTTTGGAATTGCCAAAGTAATTAGTTACATTTATGGTTGCAATTTTCCTTCCTGTTTCTCAAAACTAACTAAAATGCAATCAACCTTTCACACGTTCTACATCCATGGATTCAATTGGCCATGACTTGAAATATATTTAGAAAAAAAATCCTAGAAGCACACCCTGATTTTTCCATGCAGTGAACAATACATTGATATGCAGACATTCCTTGCTATCGCTCCTACTGTTTCACAAATTCTTGGGCAACTGCTAAAGTTGTTTGATATTTTAAATAAGGGATGCTGTTTTACTATGCCATTGTATAGAATCAGATTTGAGCACTGATGGATTTTGGTACAGTATCTATGGGAGTGATGGTGGACCTGGAACCCAACCCCAGCAGATGCCAAAGAACTGCCAATGCTATTTCCCTGCTCAGCCATTCAAAAAAACCAGATGTTAGAAGAGAAGAGAAGATGGGGAGCAGTTCTCCCATGACAGACTAATTTCTTGCTTTTCATTCCTCTACACAGAAGGGAATAGGTCATTTTCTTGATAAGAGTTAAGATATAGTGATAATCCAGGTGCTTGGATAAACCAAGCTTTTGGGGTCAATTGTTTGACTAAAGTTTCTAATGTACAAGTTCATACAGTAACTTGAAAGATATGGGTACAGGGTTAAAAGAGTGACTGTATCCATTGTCAAATTACACCTTCAATTGAACTTAATAAGGCTTAAGTTATTACTAAATGACTGGTTACAGATCACTACTATTTCTAATACAGTCAACTTTCCATATCCACAGAGTCTGCATCCATGGATTCAGTCATCCATTGCTTGAAAATATTTTTCAAACTGCAATATTCAAACCTTGATTTTTGCCAGTTTGTATTATAGATTCCATTTTATTACACTATGGTATAGTATGGGACTTCAGCATCCATCCATTTTGGTATCCACAGAGCGTCCTGGATTCAAGTTCTGGGAGATCACAAGTGCTCACTGCCCTGTTTTCTCAACAGAGAAGCTTATGATACTGTAAATCATTGCCTCCTTCTGAAAAAATGTATAATATCATAAAGGAGTACCACTTCACCTGCTTCATAGGAACAAAACAAGAGCTTTTTTCTTGAGTCCCAGGGTCAGAGAAGCAGATGGCAAACATAGAAGAACGGCCTACCTCAAGGGAATGCACTTGCTCCATCAATGTTTAACATTTGTACAAATGATCAGCCACTGCAAGAAGGGATAGAGAGTTTCATCTATGCTGACAAATGTGCCATCACCATTCAAGCAGGGAGCTCTGAAATGGTTGAACAGAAGCTCTCTGAAGCTTTAGGAGCTCGCACTGTCTATTACAGGGGAAACAAACTGATTCCTAATCCATCTAAAATGCAGAAGTGTGCATTTCATCCTAAGAACAGACAAGCATCTTGAGTTCTAAGGATTACCTGGGAAGGAATCCCACTGGAGCATTGCAGCATACCAAAATACCTGGGAGTTACTCTGGACCATACTCAGGCCCGGATTACCCATAAGGCCAACCAAGCTGAGGGGTGCAGATCACGGACCAATTTTTTTAAAAAAAGTTGAAACAAATAAAAACGCAATGCACATGGAGATGAGGAAAGGGGCCTTGGAGACCAAGGAGGCGGGGGAGGGAATCCTGGGCCCTCTCCTGCTTCTGAAATCGTCCTCCAGGTGGAAGAGACCCCGTGGGCCCTGCTGCCGCTGCCACTTTCCTGCACGAAAGGCCCACCCACCTCCTTGGCCTTGGCGAGGAGTGTTGTGACCCCGTGTCCGTGCAGGGGGGAGGCCTGCCTGGAGCCCCCACCCCTTCCTTCCCACCCGGCTTCGGCCTTATCCCTTCCCCCCCCTCGCAGCCCTGCATTCCGTGCCCACAATAATAAATGCAGCAGAATAATTTGACCCGCAGGTCGAAGCATGGGTGTTCTCCCTCCCTCCCTCCTCCCTCCCTGCCCCCCTTGCTGTTACAACTGGGGTTTGCAAGGCACTTCCGGGTACCGAGGCCCCAGCCGGCCGGCCGGCCAGCCAGACAGGGTCTTCCCTTCGGGGCTGCTTTGGGATGACCCCTGCCTGTGGGGGAGGGGTGGGCCATCACCGGCCAGGGAGCCAGAGGCTGCCAAATTCCCTGCGCGGTGGCAAACTTTGCTCTCCTCAGTCGTGGCCTTCCTTGGGGGGGGGGGCTCTTCCCTTTCGATGGATGAAACCCATCAGCAGCACTCCTGCCTTGGTTTGCCCATTCCATTGGAGAGGAAGTCTCCTTCCAGCCCTCCAGTGGCTTGGATTTGGGCTCCTCTCGCAGAGGCCTGTCAGGGGCTTGGACGCAGGTTCCCCTTGCGTTTTATAAGATAAGGTTTTATTTTTAGTGTGGGTCTGAGTGATGTGGGGGTGCGGGGTGTGGTAGAGGTTGGCTTAAAGGGGACGTAATTCCAAAGTGTGGCCTAGGGCGCAAAAAGGTGTTAATCCGGGCCTGACCATACTCTGATTTATAAGAAGTGCTGCCTGAATATCAAGCAAAAAGCGGGTGCTAGAAATAATATCACATGAAGCTGCATACTTTTCATTTTAAGGAATGCTATTTACTCCACAGAGTTTCTTCTGAGTGGGGAAAGTGAGTTCCCTTGGCACAGAATTTCAGATTCCTTGACATGGAATGCAAGAGGGTTTCTTTTTCTAGGAGTTTTGGCACAGAGTACAGTTCTGCTGTGAAGTTTAATTACTCCATTAATGTTCATGCAAGGCTTTGAAATTGCCAAGTGCATCATAATCGTTCAGTGTGATTATTATGGTGATTATAACACAGCAAGAATTGATGTCTCTCAGTCTGCCCATCATCTTATCACCCTCCACAATTTTAAGGAACCCCGAGGGGTTGGAATTAATAATGCTGAGTTCTGATACATGCAGGTTTCCCCCGTGCCTTCCCCAAGGCACATGGAAAAAAAGTGATTTGCAGAAGGCAGCAAAAATATCTGCTTACAACTTTACAGGTTCTAAATTGGAAGGGTGGGAGGAGTCCAGTTGGATGTGGATACTCTTTTTACTCATCCTGTACAGATCTCTGTTTTCCCCTTCAGGGCAAATAAAGATTTATGTATGGGGGTTGGGTGGGGCATATTATAGATCCTGGAAACATTGCAATAAATCAGATTGGGCTTGTGAAACTTTTCTGGCACAGCATAGCGGACCTGCAATGACTTTTAAAAAATACAGTGGGAGGTCTCAGTTTCAGATTTCCCTCTCTGTGGTTCATTCTTGGCTATTTTCTAACCTTGTAGGGCAGTGGTTCTCAACCTGTGGATCCTCAGATGTTTTGGCCTTCAACTCCCAGAAATCCTAACAGTTGGTAAATTCTGGGAATTGTGGGCCAAAACATCTGGGGACCCATAGGCTGAGAACCACTGTTGTAGAGAGCTGAATGAATAGCCACAATGCTGGTTGGGGGATTCTGGGAATCCAATAGGTAACTTTTTCCAAGAATAAAATATAGATCTGTGGCACCACCTTAGAGCAGTGTTTTTCAA
The DNA here is from genome assembly GCA_030556195.1 of Anolis apletophallus. NCBI lineage: Eukaryota > Metazoa > Chordata > Lepidosauria > Squamata > Anolidae > Anolis > Anolis apletophallus. The sequence continues at coordinate 117,496,386 of JARBWK010000008.1, forward strand.
TCTTTTTTGAGCTGCAGCACATTTTTTACATTTACAAAATCCTGGGGCACACCACCAACCAAAATGACACAAAAAACACTCTAACACAGTGATACATATAGTCAATATGTTTTTAAATGTATTTATACACTCAGTGTGAAACCTGTGCCTGTTTTGATGAACTCAACATATATATGACTTCCTCTCACATATTTATACATGGCTATCATGTCTTCTCTCAGCCTTCTCTTCTTCAGGTTAAACATGCCCAGCTCTTCAAGCCGCTCCTCATAGAGCTAGTTCTCCAGACCTTTGTGTGAAACTTGCTTCCAGTTAACTATGGATGTCACGAAGCTGTTATAAACAGTTCCTTGGGCGGGCGGGGGGAGGGGGGAGGCAACTCTTGAAAAATCCAGTAAAATAGTAAAAACAAAACATTTCCAAGTGGAGAGGCTCAATTTTTTTCTTGGAAACCTGTGAGGGGGCTGCTAGGAGGGGGGGAGAGTGCCAATTTCCCACAGCACACCTGATGATCGCTCACGGCACAATAGTGTGCTACGGCACACTGGTTGAGAAACACTGCCTCCTTCAAGAGCCAATTGGCTCACTCCATGAAAAAATGGGAGCTTTTATTACTGATACAGAGAGTGATATCTGTTTTAGGAATTGCACATTTATTTTCAATCCAGATTATTGTGGAGGAAGCCATGACCTCTCACTATTGGCCCTTGAGCGGATAATGCCATTATAAGGTATTGCCTCTAGGTGGCACTGGACTTAGTTGTAGCTAAGTTTCCTACTTAACCATAAAAGAAATGAGATTTTAAAGATCCCCCTCCCGCCCTGCTTAGTTCTGGCATAAGGGCAATTGAAAGGAAATTAGACAAAGATAAGGACCTGAGTGACATGTTTGAAGAAACTGGCTAGCAAATGCTGAAAGACAAAGACAGACAATGGACACTATTTTGTAAACCTGGTTTTCACATTTAAGAATGATGACCTTGGGATTTTGGCTATATTTTCGTGGTTAAAGACAATCCTGAAAGATGAATAATCTGTCCTGGGCAAAAACAACCTTACTTTTGCAGCCTGTCTCTCCAGTTTTAATCTGGGCTGAAATGGAACAGAGACTTGGTTTGACAGTAAGTCTCAATAGATGGCACTGTTGCTCAGATAAAAATCTGTGTTCCAAAGTGCTTTGCAGGCATTAGGCTACAAGCCAATATCCACCTACTAGGGAATAAGCCCCACTAAACTTAATTTACTTTTGAGTAGCCTTTAATACAGGGGTCGGGACCTTTTCAACTCAGAGAGCCATAAAAGCAAAATATTTGGAAATTTATTTCAGTGAGAGCCATATAATATATATAATATATTTTAAGACTGAATTCAACTAAATGTGAGTATATACATACATACTATGAGAAAAGGATTCCCCGGGCAGAATGACGGGACACTTCAGACCTGCAAAAGGCATGCTCAGGACTCTGGGAAGGAAGAGAAGACGGAAGGAAGGGGAAAGAAAGAAAGAAAGAAAGAGGAAATGAAGGAGGGAGGATGAGAGGAAGAAAGAAAAGAAGAACGAACTGTGGAAAAGGAAGAAAAGAAAAGCAGGAGAGAGAAGGAGGGGAAAAGAAAGAAGGAAATGGGAAGGGAGGAAAGGGTGGGGAAAAGAAAGGAAAGGGAGTGAGGAAAAAGTAAAATAATGAAGGGAAAAGAAGAAAAGAAAGAAGGGGGAGAGAGGAAAGTGAAAAGAAAGGAAGGAGAAGACTTGGGGGGAAAGAATAGAAGAGGAAGGAAGGAAGAGGGAGGGAGAATGGAGGAAAGAAAGAAGGGGGGAAGGAAGGAGAGAAGGAAAGGTTTCCCGCTGTATGCTGGGAAACCGATGCCAAGGCTTCTCTGGAGAGCCAGATGCAATCATGAAAAGAGCCACATCTGGCTCCCGAGCCATAGGTTCCCTACCCCTGCTTTAATAGAATAGAACTACTAGGATTTCAAAAACGTAGGAAGTATTCTCCCTTCAATCATGTTCATTCTCTCTAAATAGTACACCAAATTTGTGGTAAGTCTATTACCAGAGCCTGGAAGATACATAGTGATAGCTTTCCCTGAAATTGAAACCACTACACCGGACTGCCTCTCTAAGAAATAAATAACTCTCTAGAAATTCACAGTTGCTATCTTGAGTTCTATTATGAGTTATTTTTCCAAAGGTCTGCAGATTTGTAATATATAGCAAACATATCTATATATATAAAAAGGGAATGGTCGTGCAACGGGGCAAATGGACAGGAAAACTATAAGCCCCAGAAGCACTAAACCACCCAAATACATTCAACCATCCCATGAGGTACCTACAGGGCACAAAAAATCTGCCCTAGATACCTCACAGGACCCCCAAACACCACCCCCAAAAAACCGCCATAGAAACATAGCACAGCGCCGTTTGAGGACTGCAAACCGCCTCCTTCCCCCGCGAGGGGAGGGGGGAAAGCTGCACTAAAAATGATGGCAGCGCACTCATAACCCCCCCCCAAACCCCAGCCCCCCCACACACACCTCTCTCACAGATTCCTCCTGTGGCTATCTCCGATACGGCGCGCTTCCGCAACATGGCACGGTTGCGGAAAGGGGGACCTTCATGAGGATGACGGCGCTCTGGCCGCCTCTCCCACCGCCTCCTCGGCCTCACAACCTGCCAGCCGCTCCCGGGAGGGGGCCAGGAGGGGGAACTTCGCTAACACCCTGGCGGCTCCGTGCTCGCCTTTTCTGCCGCCCCCGCGCCCTCCATCGGCACCTCTAAGCCGCTTCTGGGACGCGGCGGAAGAGGCGGCCATGGGACTACAATTCCCAGAAGGCTCCGCTCGGCTCACTGGGAAGGAGGGCGGAGACAGGGCACGAAAAAAAGAGAAGTGGCCGCGCGGGGCCTTCTGGGAACTGTAGTCCCCTGGCCGGCCCTGCCTCCTCCGCCATCTCCAACCCCTTCTGAGAGCAGCTTGGGCTGAGAGCAGGGCGGTCCAAGGCGATCCCCGCAGAGATGGGAGGGAAGGTACCCTTTTCCTGGGCCCCACTTTCTCTTTCTCCCTGTTCACGGGCATCTTGCCCCGCCCTCCTCACTTGATTGAACAAAGGAGGGCGGAGAGAGGGGAAGAAAGAGACGGAGGGACCCCTTCCGCGCATGCGCGCTCGACGGGAGGGAACCTCTCTCTCTCTTCCTCCAGGATAACATAGAATGATAGAAGGGGAGAGGAAAGAAAGATAAAAGGAGGGACGGAAGGACGAGAGAGAAAGAAAGAAAAGAATGGATGGAAGGAAGAAGATGGTAAGGAAGAAAGGAAAAAGTCACAGCGAAACGTGGCCAGGTCAGCTAATATATATATATATATATATATATATATATATATATATATATATATATATATAATGTATATATATCAGCTCTTAGTAGGTTGTAGCAGCTCTTAGTAGCTTGTATTTATATATTAGGCCAGGATCCTCCTGGTGTTAAAGTTTAAGCACCTTGGATAGGTCCTGGAAAGTCTGGGGCAAAATCCTACCTGAACTAACTGGACATGAAACCACCAATCACCATGAAAGTGAGCAGAATTTATTGCAGCTTTGGGAATGAACTGTTCAGCCTGTTCCCAATCTACAACTATTTTGCATGTGTTCACTGAAAAGTGAATCCTCAATTGCATAGGAACATAAGTTATAACAAAATACACATGGTATTACTTCTACTGCTGTGCCGTAATGGGTTAAACCCTTGTGCCGGCAGGACTGAAGACCTACAAGTTGTAGGTTCAAATCTGAGGAAAGCGTGGATGAGCTCTCTCTATCAGCTCCAACTTCCTGTGTGGGGACATGAGAGAAGTCTCCCACAAGGATGGTAAAACAACAAAACATCCGGGCGTCCCCTGGGCAACATCCTTGCAGATGGCCAATTCTCTCACACCAGAAGCAACTTGCAGTTTCTCAAGTCATTCCTGACACACACACACAACCAAAAACCTCTACTGCTGTTGTTTCTGTCATTATTACAACCATAGCAGTGTTAATGGAACAATGGAGGAAGTAGTATTACATCATTTTGTTCAAAGACATCCTGTAAAGAAGATGCTTCAGTATCTGTAGCACTCTGAACCATACACAAGATAGTGCAAGGAAGGAAAATGATGAAGGAAATTGCTGCCAACACCCAACACTCTGGAATAAACAGCAGGTGCGAAATCTGTCATGCAGGTATTACAATTGTTGTTGTTGTTATTTATACCCTGCTTTTTCTCTCTACAAATGAGACTCAAAACAATTAATTCAATACAATTTAAAACCCAAAAATATACAAACATTAAAATAGTATCAAATATTGATGCTATTAAGAATGAACAGTTAAACCAAAACCGTGATCTGTGAGATGGATTTTACAGAACCCAAACATCATCACAGAGGACGAGGAACACAATACTTGGCATAACAAGAGAGTTTTCTGCCACTACTGCTAAAATATGATTTGCTCACAGTTTGTGGCTCTTAGAATTCATGCTACAATGATTACAGAATACTGAAAGGTCCTGGGAGCAAGCATTTTTAGAATGCAAGACTAGCCGTTGGTTTAGTCTTGTTTGTTTTGAAATTGAATCTGCCCATTGCCTTCCAGTTGTAGCCATCATTTACTGCACCCTATTCCTTCCTATCATTCTTATAATGGTTTGACCAAATATGTGTTGGATGACAGTCATTGATAGGTCCAACCCAGCTCTGAGCAAATCTTTATAAGGTTTACATGGGGTAACAGCATGGCTGCAACTGAGATAAGACAATGAGTGGATTGCATCCAAGAGTGGACCTTTTACTATAGTGATACCCTGCCCTTCTCACACCAAAGGGACTCAGGGTGGCCTTACAACTAGGTAACAATTTGATGCTGCACAACATACATACAAATAAAATAAACACATTCATTAAAAACCAAAAAGGTAAAAATTTCAACATTGAAATCACACAGTCCAAAATCATAATCTGAAGCTGTTCCAGTCATCATTGCACTATTCCATATTCACTTATTGCAGTGAAAATTGCTGTCCAAAAGCTTGGTCCCATAGCCACTTTTAAAATTCTTTCTGAAGGTCAGGAGGGAGGGAGCTGATCTGATTTCTCTGAGGAGTTCCACAGGTGATGGGCCACCACTGAGAAGGCCCTGTCTCTTGTCCCTCTCAACCGCACCTGTGAAGGAGGTGGGACCAACAGCAGAGGTTTCCCTAAAAGATCTTAACCTCTGAGGTGGTTCAAAGAGGGAGATAAGTTCAGACGGGTAAGTTGGGCTGTAACCGTTTAGGGCTTTATAGGCTTCAATCTGCACTTTGAATTGTGCTCCGTAGCAGACTGCAGCCAGAGGATCTAACATAGCAGGGGGTTGAATGCTTCCCGTATACACTTCTGTTGTGCAGTCTGGCTGCTGCTCATTGGACTACTTGAAGCTTCCGAACAGTCTTCAAGTGCAACCCCACGTAAAGTGTGTTGCAGTAGTCTATTCAGGATGTAACGAGCATGGACCACTCTGGCCAAGTCTGGCTTCTCAGGGTATTGACTTAACTGGTGCACAAGTTTTAATTGTGCAAAATCTCCCCCGGCCACAGCTAAGACATGGCTCAGAGATTAATCCAGTAGAACTCCCAAGCTGCAAGCCTGTGTCTTCATCCAGCACAGGCTGTAACCCTATACCCTGTTTGGCCTTTCCATTGACCAGAAGTAACTCTGTCTTGTCTGGATTCAATTTCAATTGGTTTGCCCTCATCCAGACAGTCACAGCTGCCAAGCACCAGTTCAGGACCTGAACAGCCTCTTTAGCAGCAGGTGGAAAGGAGTGATAGAGTTGTATGTCATCAGCATAAAGATGACATATTTTTCACAACGTAACCATGGCAAGTATAGATGTAAAGATGATCCTAATTGAAATCCTAAAAGCCATCAAGAACTCCAAAACTCCAGGTGATCTCTCCTAACGGCTTCATGTAGATCAGGGGTGCCCACACTTTTTCAGCATGCAAGCTACTTTTTAAAATACCAAGTCAAAAATATCTACCTTTCACGCGGCGCACCTTCCACATGGCGCACTTTCCATGCATGCAATCTTGCGTGCGTGCACACCATCTGCGCGTTGCTCCTCCCACATGCCACTCCTTCTGCGGGGCATTGCGGGAACGAGGGAGCGCCTTCTACGGGGCATTGCGGGAACGAGGGAGCATGAGGCGGGGCCTCCGGAGGCCCCACCTTGCGCTCCGCCCTGCCTCTCTCTTGCCAGCAGCAGGAACGAGGGAGCCCCGCCTTGCTCTCCGCCCTGCCTCTCTTTCGCCGGCAGCGGAGGCTGCACGGTTGCTTCCGGACGAGAGAGGCAGGGCAGTGTGCAAGGCAGGGCCTCCAGGGCCCCCGCCTCGTGCTCCCTCGTTTCTGCAATGCTGCGTGGAAGGAATGGCACATGTGCGTGCAAGGTGCGCTGTGCGCAGGGCAGAAGCGCCCCATCCGGCTGCGATCGACCTCCTTTAGACCCGTGATCGACTGGTTGATCGCGATCGACTTCGTGGGCAGCCCTGATGTAGATGTTAAATGACATGGGGGACAATACTGAGCCTTGCAGGACCCCAGAAGACAAAAGCTGTGGGGCTGAACAGATGTCCCATAGTGACACCTTCTGAGAATGACCCCCAGAGCTACTACAAAACAATATGTTTTAAATGTCTCAATTTCTTCTCATATGAATATGCCCATGTGCCTTTTCCTAATTTCATTTGATTTTTTTTTAAAAAAAATCCAATTTATAGATACTACTAGAGTTTGGTAAAAGTTGAACAAAAGCACTTTCCCCCCAAGACAAAGAAATTGTGTGTGTATGTGAATTAAATTTCATTAAATCTGAATTCTACAAAGATGCCAGATTTCAAGTTGTTGAAAAATATTATATGGCACCTCAGGAGCGAAACCGTCTAGCTCTTAATTGTGGCATTGAGAGGTAAAATAGTTATCCCCTGGAAGCAACAAACCCTCCCATTAAATAATTCCAAAGGAAAATATTTTGGAAAAGATAGCTCAGTGTCAGAATTGGTGGCAAGCTCAAGAAGTCAATATGCATGATCCCCCAGATTGTATTCCATGGCCTCTTCCTTGACTGTTTGCTGAAATATGTTAAATATCACCCACATAGTCATGAGTCAGGATTTGTTTGTTGAGTGTGGCACCTCTTCTTTTCTTCTGTCCCATCCCCCTTTTGTCTTGCTAAGTTCTCTTCTTTATGATCCTAATTGAGATCCTAAAAGCCTTCAAGGCAGGATCTTTGTGATCTTTTGCAAAGTAATCATGCAAAGTAAAGATGTGAGAGTTTCGTCATTAATAACAATTAAGTCTCCAAGTGTACTTTAGGTGGCTCTGCACCATCTCCTTTCTTCCTGGAGCGAATGAACCAAATCACTCATTTGCAAACAGATTGATGGCAGAGATTGAAAATATTACTTTTTGGCATTTAATATGTTTTTTAATTTTCAATTTACATGTTCATAAAAACAGTGAAACAAATTTATATACATGTATATATGCATGAAACAGTACAATACTTCCTAACAGCTATACAATATTCATATTTGGTTATACTCTCCTCCCACTCCACCCAATTTAGTGATTTTCCTTGGGTTGGAGACATCCATATATAATTCCATTCTTCCTTCCTATTACATTGTTTTTCTATTCTTCTCCCTGATTTTGATTATTGATAAATTCCCTACATTGATCTAACAGGTTAAATTATGAAACCTTCCAAAAAAACTTTTCCATCTTTCTTTTTTTAGTACAAAGTTTAGAAATGATTTTTGTGTTTTTTCTTTATTTATCATTGCTAATTTGTCAATTTCTGCTTTTGCAAAGACTTTAACCACCCACTGTTGGGAGATCTCCTTTCTTCCAGAAGTGTGTGTGTACTGTTCTTCCTGCTATGGTCATGTAGTACAGTGATTTTCAACCCGTGTGCCGCGGAACACTAGTGTGTCGTGAGAGATCATCAGGTGTGCCGTGGAAAATTATTTTCGAACTTCATTCATATATTAACTATAAGACGCATCTGTCCCTTTAAGAAATGGAACCATAGTACTCTTGCATCACCTAAGAAGTGATGCGAGAGTGCTATGGTCGCGCCATTTTGGATTCGCTCAGACGTGGCTAAGTAAACAAAAATAGAGTTAGTGCTTCAGCGGTGCGTCAAGTGACAGTGGCAATTTGGGATCACAGCAAGACAAGCAAGTGACAGTGATGGAGACGTTTTTGAGAAGGGAAAATGCAAATGCCGAACAGGGCCCTGGACAAAATTATGACACTGATGAAGGCCATAATATGAGTGGTGGACAAAAGAAAAAGGAAAAGATGGTGAGCTCGAGACAATACTGTTGCCAGGGAGTTCCCCATTGTGGCCAACAAAGCTATTTTGACATTGCTCCCGTTTTCAACCACATTTCTGTGTGAGATGAGCTTCTCAAGCTTGACTGCGATAAAAACTAAAAACAGAGAGAGACTGCTGAGTAAGAGCTTCGTGTGTTTCTACCATTCCTGCCAGGATATCTATTTTGTGTTCATCGAAACAGGCCCAGGTTTCACACTAAGTGAGTGTATAAATACATTTAAAAACATATTAACTATATGTATTACTGTGTTAGTGTGTCATTTTGTGTCCTTTTGGTTGGTGTGTGCCCCAGGATTTTATAAATATAAAAAATGTGCTGCGGCTCAAGAAAGGTTGAAAATCACTGATGTAGTGTAATACTTTGTAGTTCAATGAAATTGTTTGATTATTTGATATTCCCAATAAAAATAATTTGGACGCCAAATGTATTTTTGATTGAAGAATTTCCTGCAGTGTTTTTTGTGCCTTATCCCACAATTCTCTTGCTTTTTGTCAGGACAACCACATGTGGTCCAGCATTTTTTGTTTCTTCCCTTTTACATTTTAGCTAGTTTTTCTGGGGTCAGGTACCACCTGTCCATCACTTTATCAAAATTTTCTCTAAGGTCATAGCACCAAATTTTCTTTAAACCAACAGTCCTAATTTTTCCTATTTATCTAGTTCTATGTTGTGCCTGATATTTTGTGCCCATTTAATAATGCAATCCTTTATCAGTTCTGTTTCCATTTCCATCTTCAGTAATATTTTATATATTTTTCCAATATATATATTTTACGACGTAACCATGGAAAGTATATATGTAAAGATGATCCTAATTGAGATCCTAAAAGCCATCAAGACAAAATCTTTGAAATATTTTGCAAAGTAACCATGCAAAGTAAGATGTGAGAGGTTCATCATTAATAACAATTAAGTCTCCAAGTGTACTTTGGGTGGCTCTACACCACCTCTTTTCTTCCTGGAGCTAAGGAACCAAATCACTCATTTGCAAACAGATTGATTGCAGGGCCTTTTTTGGGACTACAATCTCCACATTTCCACATCCAACACACAGGTTCATTTGTGTCTTTGTCTATACATTTCTGTTACTGAATGCATTTTTAACATGTCTTTCCCATTTGCTATCTGTTCATAATCGTTTTGGAATTGCCTTGGGTCCTACTCTGGGAGAAAGGTGGCATATACATTAAATTAATAATAATAAACAACATATTTTCAATTGTATGATTTTTGGCTTTAAAAATGTATATACTATTTGATGTGGACCACAAGCCTCATGAATGTGTATATTTTGAGGGAAGGAGTGCTTTGTCTCAATGGGAGGTATAACATGGGCAAATTCAGTTGTTGTTGTTGTAGCCTTCAAGACATTTCTGGCTTACAGCATTCCTGTCTTGAGGTTTTCTGAGGCTGAGAATATAGAACTCACCCAAGATCACCCAGTGGGTTATCATAACCAAATGGAGAGGATTTCTCTCCATGAATTTGCTAGGTCTTCCAATACATATCTATGGTAATCTATGGTGGAAGCATACCATAGATTCCCCTGGAGGACTTACACAATGCTTAGAGCAATGGTTCTCAACCTGCGTTTTGGCCTACAACTCCCAGAAATCCCAGCCAGATTACAATCTGTTAGGATTTCTGGGAGTTGAAGGTCAAAACATCTGGGGACCCACAGGTTGAAAGCCACTGGCTTACCTCAGGTGTAGGTAAGTGAAACCACAGTCACAGGTTCCTCAGTTAGAGAGATTTTCCTGTACATCTCTAAAAGGAGGCAATGTGTTCTCATAGTGAACAACCAGAGAAGGAGGAGAAAGCGGCAAAAGAAGAGAGGGATCTGTCTATATACCCTGCTTCCCCCATCACCAGAAGGCAGCTTCTTGGATTCAAGATGCCTCTAGACAGGACACCAAGATTCCCGGTCATATTCTACAGCGACTAGTGTCCAAAGGAAGAACTCCTCCAACAGTGGTAAAAATATAAAGCAATCACGAGGCAGCCAATGATCTTAGCAAGAAGGGTCCCTCGTCCTGAAATGGTGAAGTCAGGCGATCCTCCCTCCATCTGGACCACAAGCCATCAGTGGGAAGAAATTGAGTGGTGCATCCTCCTTGGATTTGTCACATCCCTCTTTTAATACAGGAAAGTTGTGGGATTTCTTATGGGAGAGAGTTTCTCAGCTTGGCTACACCCTATGACTGGCTTCCTGTTGGTGGCATATGCAGAAGTAAGGTTGGCATTCCCTTCCTCCCTCCACCATGACCAAAGCTGCCTCCACCAACCACCATAGTGCCATTCCATGTCTGGTAAAAAGCTAAGTGGGGTGAGGGTGGAGGGTGGAGAAATATATAAACACAAAATGAGTACATCCTCTAAGACCGCCAGAGGCCAGGGCAGAGAAGCTGAAGTTCTACAGTACGTTCAAGCTGTAATAATGAATGACCAGCTATAGTCTAGTTTCATGAGTAGAACTACTACTCTTCTTGGGGAGGGGGGCATACAGGATTCCAGCCTATGTGAGACATAGGGTTTCTAGACCAGGATTGTTCCAGGATTTGTGCTCTCAGGGCCCAAATCTGAGACATAGCAATGAGATATTAAGCAACAAACTATTTGCACATATACCATTTAAATAAAAAAGGACAAAGCCCAAGGAATAAAGATAAATATGCAGTGCAACCCCCATATCCCGCTTAAGGAAAAAATGTAATTTTCTAGGCCCCCCAGTGCAACTTTATAGTATGTTTCCATTGGAAGTAGTTCATTTAATTAGGATTTGCTGTCCCTGCAATTTTGTGAAGTCCTGGAACATATCTACCATGAATATGGGTTTACACTATACATATACTTTTTAAGACAGGTCTCTCACCCTGAGATTCCTTCCTGTTTGCCTACTGTATTCCATTGTATAATAGACTTTATAGTCACCACTGCGTAATCACCGGACCCCCCTTTTTTTGGTTCCCTAAATCAGTTTTTCCCCTTTGTGTAATTGTCATAGCCTTGATTCATTGCCTCAATGTACTGCTGGCAGACAACTGCATAGTAGCCAGAGGAAGAAAATGGTTTTCTTGCTGTAAAGTCAAGCTAGTGTGGGAAAGACTCCAGGCTTCCCTCTTCAGATGACTTACTGCATTGTACAAACAATAGCTTTGCCTGTGCAGCCATTCCTCTTTCACCTAAGGTGCTTCACTTGGCTAAATCTGAAAGCACTAGGTTGAAGAGACCAGTATTATCACTCACTTCAACTCAGTGCTTTCGGACTCAGCTGAGTGAAGCATCATAGCTAAAAGGGGAGCAGGTGCATTTTTAAAAAAATGTCACATCCCCGGGTTTTTTTTGGAGTGATCCTGGAACCCCAGGTCTCAGTGGTGGCCAGGAGAGCTTTTGCACAATTAAAACTTGTTTAAATTAAAGCTGCGCCCGTACCTTGGGAAGTCTGACTTGGCCACGGTGGTCCATGCTCTGGTTACATCCTGAATAGACTACTGCAACACACTCTACATGGGGCTGCCTTTGAAAACGGTTCGGAAACTTCAGTTGGTACAACAGGCGGCAGCCAGAATGCTAACTGGGGCGACATACAGGGAGCATACCACCCCCCTGCTGTGTCAGCTCCACTGGTTGCCTGTCCATCTCTGAGCCCAATTCAAAGTGCTGGTATTGACCTATAAAGCTCTATACGGTTCTGGCCCAGCTTACTTGTCTGAACGCATCTGCCTCTATGTCCCATCTCGCAGTCTAAGATCATCTGGGGAGGCCCTGCTCTCGCTCCCGCCAGCATCACAAATGTGACTGGTGGGGACGAGAGACAGGGCCTTCTCAGCGGTGGCCCCTTGCCTAAGGAACGCACTCCCAAATGAAATAAGATTGACTCCATCTCTCCTTGCTTTTAGAAAAAAGCTAATGTTGTGGTTCTGGGACCAGGCCTTTGGGCAGCAGATGTAAATTGTACCTTTGGATTTGACTGGATTGACACTTTGGACTGACAATGTGTTCCGCTTCATGGCTTTAATTAATTATTGTTGTATGTAGTGGTTTTTAATGTAATGTTTTTAATGCTTTTAATGCTTTTTAATGACATTGATTATATGGTGTATTTTAAATTGTATTGTGGTAGTGCAGCCTGTAGTGCTGCAAATGTAAGCCGTGCTGAGTCCCCCTGCGGGGGTGAGAAGCTACAGGGTATAAATACCACAAATAAATAATAAATAATAAAATAATAAATTTTGGCCAGAAAAGTCACAGAAAGGCAATAATTACACTGGTATATGTTATGAGTCAATTCTTCTTTCTACCCAGGGAGGGGCTAAGGGGGCTTCAGCCCCCCCCCCGAAATTCTCAAGGTGGTCCGCGAGAAGGCCTGACTGGTACATTATTTAAACTGTTATGTGTATTTATATCATGATCTGATCACCATGCTCATTATATCCCACATTAATGGGGTTATTGGAATAACAACACAAAAGGTTTGCTAGGGTAGACCCTCTTCCACCCAGTCTCGCCCCCCCGGAACCAAACTCAGGCCCCCCCCCCGAATCAAAATCCTGGCTACGGCCCTGTTTCTACCCATCAATTATTAGATGGTGTATTTCACATTAGTATTGGCAAAGGTCTACAGCAGGGTAAGAATCATGTAACCTTCTACTCTAACTGTCCTGAAACACTGAACCCTCCTTACAACTACCTAGGCTACATTAACTGGGGCTGCTGGTATTCCGAGTCCAAAATATCTGGAGTATTTCATTAGCTATGGTCACTTCCGACTGATTTTTGAAAGCTCTTCTGGAAGCTGCCTCCTTGGTCCACATCTTCATAGCCAATGCTATCATAATCCAGCCTCTCAAAGAGCATCTTTCTCCTGTGGGTACATTGGGATGCTGTTTGCTATGTCCTTCTCCAAGTTAAGGAACTAAAGAGGACAGAGACAATGGCCGGCAGTATGCATGAGGTTTCTCAGAAGAATGAAGTACACAGGAAATGCTTATCCAGTTGCAAAACATGTGAAACAGGAGGTTGGCCTGGCTTGTGAGGTTTCATATAACTCCAGGCCTTAGTAGAAGAAGAGGAGGAGAGGAGGCCTTCCCGTCTCATCCTCCCCCTGAGGTGTGGATGCTTCATAAACCCATGGAATGAGGTGGAGACTCAAGAGGCGCTGTGGTTCAACCTCTCCCTTCCTATCCATGAGGCAACACCATCCACAGCCACCTATATTCACGTGTGTGCCCAAACCAGATTGCAGTGAACCAGTGAAGGGAACAAATAACATGGCTTATGCTGACAAGACAAGCCATGATCCAGTAGCGGAAAGCAATTTTTTTCAGTTTCCCTCACCTAACCAATTTGAGTGAGAGGGAGATGCTTTCCCAGTCTGGTACATGGCTACCAATTAGACTTGCTTTTGCCAAATGTGGAACTTTCTAGATATGTTGGGCTACAGTTCCCAGCATCCTCAGCTGGCATTGCTTTCTTCTCTTTCACATAGGATTTTGAAATCACAAATCAAGGTTTTATTGATATCTGTATAGCAATGGTGGGTGCTGGTTTCTATGTCCCTGGTGGTAGGACATTCACTCTGGATTTTAGTCCAGACTTCCAAGGAGCTATCAAAGTTCTGCACACTATCACCCAAAGAGTTCCAAGACCTTGGATGATGCCTGTGAAGTTCAGCCAAAAAATCTGGGTCAGATTTATCTTCTCCAGCATACTCTTCATCAGCTGCCATTTTTCTCCAGTGATGGGATATTAGGATGTGTACACTCCACACTATCTTCTAAAAACCCTTCTATGACACACATTCTACCACTGTTCGCACCCAGTGTTAGTTATTTTAAAATTTTAATAATCTACATCTGGCCCAGCCATAATGCTTTTAAATTGTGTTGTTGTTGTTTATTGCTTATTGTAACTTATAGTGATTGTATTGTTTTATTTGCTATTGTGTTATTTTACTATGTGTTGTTGGGCTTGGCCTCATGTAAGCCGCCCCGAGTCCCTTCTGGTAGATGGTGGTGGGGTATAAATAAAGTTTAATTTAAAATGGAGGATTTTATGTATTTTCCCACAAAAGACAAAAATAACCATGCAGAAATTGAAGATGAATGAGAAAGGAAACTATCACATATTTTTGGAATGCCAACTCACATGTATATGCAAAAGCTGTCAGTAATGACATTGACTATCTTGAAGATCTGTGATTTCATAGCTGGAAAATATTTTCCTTCATAGTTTCTGTGGCCCATTTTATTACCTGATGGTCAGTTCTAGTGATGCCAGAAATAATTGCTGTAATTTAAACAAAAAATACAATGCATCTCACCATATTAACTGCATTAAGGAGAACAAATATACAGTACATCTCACAAAAGAAGGAAAACAAGTATTTGGCCAGGTGGACCTATGGATGTGTTCAGGCTAGTTGTCCAGGGGCTAACCCAGAATGGGGAAAATCAAGGTTGTGTCTCTGTTGTTCCTTCTTGGGAGCTTTAAATCAGACTTTACATTTGGAAAGAGCATACCTGCTTGTTCCTCCACATTTCCAACTGTTTAAAAAATGCGTCTATTATCTCCTTCTTCCATTTCCCCCTTTTGTTATCAGTGTACTTCAATTGCTGCAAACTGGGTTCAAAGTGCAAAATTATTTTGTACAAACTTAGGGTGCTTCCAGACAGGTCCGATGTCCCAGGTTTTCTGTTTATCCCAGATTTTCTGGAAGTGCGGACTCAGGGTGCATCCAGACAGCCCCTTTATTGCGGAAACTTCCACAGAAAAAAAAGGGAGCTGTCCAGATTACATTCTGGGCAACTCGCAATTAATTTGCCACAAACCAGGAAAACCCTGGTTTGTGGCGAATTAATTAAATAGTGGATTTATTCCACACTACTACTATTACCCACTACTTCCGGTGTCTGGACTGCAGCCGGGAGAGCTCCAGCAACACTCTACTGGAGGCTGGGTAAGTTTTCCTTAATTTTCAAAGGGGTTTGGGGGCTTTCTTGGGGGGGGGGGTTGGGATTCCCACAGTTTTCTGGACTAAATTAGCGGTTTTGCATGCACCGGGGAGGAGGGGGGAGGGAGGGGCGGGGCCCTGCGGGGAGCCATTCTCCTAGTTTGCGGGTTAGGCCAGCTCATGTCTCCCGCCGGGCTCGGCGGAAGACGCGAGATGGCCAAACTTGGCTCCCAGACAGGGCCTGGGCCCTGCGGGGAGCCGTTCTCCCAGTTTGCGGCTCCGCCGGGCTTGGTATGGATACCAAATATACCAGAACACCTTTCCTTTTATATAGACCAAACAAATACCAAAAAGATCCCATATTTTGGGGTGTGGACTCTTTACAAAGACAGAAATATGTGCATCATAAGATTTATGAATGTGCATCATATATTAGTATTACACAGAAATACATGACTAGGTTAACAGGTCATACTTTCATTTGTAATTTGAGTAAATAAACACACACTTGTTAAGAATGGCTTCCTGATTGTTGTGAATTTTGAATGTCCCTTATGGGTTTTCTAAAAGCTAGCAAGAATAGCAAGGAAGAGAAGAAAAAAGGAGACAGAATCGTGCCCTTCCCAATATGCTCAGGCAAAAGTAACTTGCTGCATTCTCTTCTAGCTTGAGTGTTTTTCCTCTTTAATAACTTTTACCGGCATAGCAATGTTTTGCTATTACTTGGCCACATGTATCCTGGCTTTCATCTATGAAATATTGGGCAGTGTTGGAAAGCAACACAAGCTTTTGCCAAGGGGGCAGGTTGCCCATGATGTCAACCTTTATGTCCCCAGTGGGCAAAAGCAATGGGGACAATTTGTAATGCTTCTTTGCTAAATGCCCCAAGCGGAGGGAGCTGCCCAATATTTCATAGATGAAACACCAACCATCCTAGGCAAGGCCTTTCCTGTAACATTGGGATCCAGCCAGAATTTCCAGCTAAACCGTTGCAGGGCTGCCTCCTGTACAGTTTGAAGGAATACACCCACAGCATCACCTTGGCTCCAGTCTACCAAATCAAAGGGCTTCTCAGGCACCCTGGAGCAACACACTCAACAGCTTTACAAAACTGACAAAGCTGCAAAGTTAGCAAAATTTTAAAAATGCAGGAGAGATTTTTTTTAACCCAGAGATCATGCAAAGATAAGACCTTTTAGTCCTCTGCCTAAGACAAGTGATGCTTGGTGAGGGAAGGAGGTGGTTTTTCTAGCTAGGTGGCATTTGATTCACAGTCACAGATCCGGTGGCCAGGATCCTGCATCACATGGGTTGGTTGTAATATTCTGCCAGATATAGTTGTGTCTGGTTCCCAACCCACAAATACTCACGGACCCCAGAATTGTTTTGAAGGTCTCAACACTGGCAGGCAGATTGTCCTTGACGACTTACAGGTATGTATTAAAAACAATGGAAAAATATTTCACTGAAAGAATGACCATCAGAACCACCATGAGCATTCAGCTAAATGTGACAATAACAAAATAGTTTGTACACTTGTATACAGCTTTCACATGCCTTTAAAGAAGGGTACTAGGCATTTAAATTTAGTACATTTATGATTGGAAATTTCTGTTGTATGCCTTCGAGTAATTTTTAACTCTTGACCCTAAAATGAATCTATCAGGGTTTTCTGGGACTGAGAATGTGTTGCATACCCAGCACCACCCAGGGTTTTTTTCATGGCCAAGTGGGTCTTCAAATCATGGTCTCCAGAGTCAGATTCCAACATTCAAACTACTAAACCACACTAAATTGTCTTTGTGATCTAGTTTTGCCTGATCATTTCAGAGAAATATTGGGAGCAGATTCATCCCCCATCCAAGTCTCCCAATTATGGATCCATGCACACTCTTGTCTGCAGGGTCATTCAATAGGTGAGCACAGATGAGTGCATGGAGAACCAGGCACCCAGATGATCTATTTCTGAAGTGACCTGGGAGAATAGGGTGCCATTCCCCTGACCTTCCAGAAGAACCATAGATATTAGGTAGATAGATATTTTTCCTTGTGGGTGCCTGCAGGAATGGAACCAGCTAGCTGCTTGGCTGGCCCCCATCTTCCTATGGCCACTGAATGGTTCTGGTGTGGCAAGTTACCTAGCCTGTGTAAGTACACTATGTATCCAAAAGAGTACCATATTTTCTGGCGTATAAGACTACTTTTTAACCCAAAAAATCTTCTCAAAAGTCAGGGGTCGTCTTATACGCAGGAGTCATCTTATACGCGGGAGTCGACTTATATACCAGGAGTCATTTTATAGAGCGGGTGCTGAAACTTCCAATCCAGATTGGAGAATCTGTAGTTGCCGCATATGGTG
Organism: Anolis apletophallus; assembly: GCA_030556195.1. NCBI lineage: Eukaryota > Metazoa > Chordata > Lepidosauria > Squamata > Anolidae > Anolis > Anolis apletophallus. The sequence goes on from JARBWK010000008.1 coordinate 117,514,117, forward strand.
GGGGGAGTTCAAATATGGCAGTGGCCGCGTCCCTGCCATAGGCAGCGACTGTATGAAAGCATTAAGGGCAATGCTGTACAAGTACGGTAGAAGAAAATCAATTCATCAGGATTCGTGGACTTATTGTGGTCCCAATGGTCAGGTGAAGGGGTGCCCAGGGTACGGAAAAAAGAGATCGAGTGACTCTGGGCCCAGAAAAACACACCTCTTTTACCTGTCTGGCCCACACTTGTATCCTATTACCGTACCTCCTCCTCTGCCTCTCAGATCTTGCTCCTGAAGACTTCAGTGAAACGGTGCAGGTGCGCATATGTGAGATCTGAGAGGAGGTACAGTAATAGGAAAATTACCATATTTAAATCAAATCTGATGCTTTTTTTTTTATTTGGCGTGCCTTGGAAGAGGGTAGTCTTATTCGGCAAGTATATCCCAAACTCTATATTTTAACTGGAAAAGTTGGGGGTCGTCTTATACGCCCAGTCGTCTTACACACTGGAAAATACAGTACTTTTCTAACATACTTTAACAGCAACTAGAATGTGTTCAATCATGTGCTGCCGAATTGCTCTATCAGCCACAACCAATAAAGATTGCATATTTATGTCTCTAAAATGGTATTGTTGATATGTGACCTTATCATAGGGTTTTCTTGGTGAAATTTATTCAGAGGTGATCTGCTATTGCCTTTGAAGCTGTAAGAGTGGGACTCGTCCAAGATCAGCCAGTAGATTTCCAGGGCTGAGTGGAGATTCGAATCCTGATCTCCTAGAATCCTAATTCTACATTTAAACTATGCTGACTCCACTCACAGGAATTCATCTCATTTTTAGGATCTACTTGTAGCACATCATGAACTGCATCACCCTGACCTTTATGGGGAGGCAGACAGCCAATTAGAAATCGGATGTATCTTTGTATATAAACACCACTGATCTTTCAATAAGATCACGAGAATAAACATGGCACATGCATTTTTTTCTGGCAGAGGGTTATATCTTTGAATAAACTTGGCATGGTGTCGTTCTTGTCGATTTATCCCCGTCTTCAAATATTTTCAACTCTTTGTGCATGCCAGTGAATGGTCATATACCTTCCCAAACATGTGAAACAAGGATGGGATTTCTCTTCTATTCATTTTGCCACAAAATCTTCGCAATTCTCATGGTTCTTCTTTAGATTGCAAAGAAGGCAAGCTTTTAAGAATTTCTGCTTTAAACCTGAAGTGAATATTTGCATCTAGATGGTGTTAGATAATATTTTCTATTCTTGTTGTACAAATGATCTACTATGACTTGGGAAAAAAAACATCTACTATGACTTGAAAAATGATCTACTGTGACTTGAAAAAATCCAAACAAATCTGTGTTGGTTGGATTAAAGAATTAAATAACAATAGTTCAATTGCATAAAAGTAATGTATTTTTGTTGTGTAAGACAGTTTAGGAAAATAGGCTCAGTATTTATTTTTATGTGCTTCCTAAAAACACTAGCATGCTTTCATTCTGGCAAGGAGTAAAGTTATGTCACAGTGGCATTCTTCATGTTTCCTCTATTGGTTCTGTGTATTTATTTCTTATTTTTATAGTAAAGGAAATTAGACCTGGTATCTTGTTAGTGAGTCTCTCTCTCTCTCTCTCTCTCTCTCTCTCTCTCTCTCTCTCTCGGTTTTTCTTTTTTTGGCATTGTGAAGGCTGGTAATCTCTTCTTACCTCCTCAGTGACCAAAGGTATCCACTTAAAATTACAATCAACTCTCTACCTTTCTTGGAACTAGGAGAAGGGAACCCCCATTTAAGTGGGGAAAAATCCCAAATTAAAAGAAAGATGTCTATTTGTTTACCTGAGAGAACATCTCTCTAGGAATCTCTAGGTCCACAACATATCACTGTGAAAGCCCTCCATCCTTCATCCATTCTCTTGCTGGTGAAGCATTGAGGGAATTGGAGAAGCATCTGGTTATGGACATATAACCAGATACAGAGACATCCATTGAGGCTTTTTGATGATGCTATCACATTATTTTTGTTTTTGCAAGTCGCTTCTGGTGTGAGAGAATTGACCGTCTGCGAGAATTGACCGTCTGCCCAGGGGACACTTGGATGTTTTGATGTTTTACCATCCTTGTGGGAGGCTTCTCTCATGTTCCTGCATGGGGGAGCTGGAGCTGACAGAGGGAGCTCATCCACGCTCTCTCCGGATTCGAACCTGCGACCTGTCGGACTTCTGTCCTGCCAGCACAAGAGTTTGACCCATTGCAGCACCGGGGGCTTCATCACATGATGATTTGGGTCGGAATCTTGCTATGGGAACACTTCTCTGATTCCCTCTAACAATGGAATGGTTTTGATGGCAGCTACTGCAAGCAACAGTAAGTCATGGAGCCAGCAATTTTTTAAATAAAAAAAAACATACACAAGTATAAGGTAGACATAGACTTGTCCACGTCACTAATAGGATGCCTCTGTCTGGATGAGGAAGGCATTTCTGGCTCTTGAGAACAGCTGGTAATATAGGCTGGGAGAACCAACGTATAATTTCTGCTTGCTGGGCATCAAAGGATTGTCCTGAAACTCGACCTTCCCGGTGACGTCCCTTCTTCTTCCTAATAAGCAGTGACCTGAGCGACCTCTGAATGCATAGTCCAGGAGGGACGGAGAGAGATAATTAAAAGTGACAGGCCTGTGATCATAGACCAAAGGTGAAGCCCAGGTAGGGCAAGGAGAGGACAAAGACCCTTTTCAAGAGTGGGTGTGACCACTATAGCGGTCACAGGTGGGCTGGAGTTCACGTAGTTGAGGAGCTTAATTCTTAAGGGGAAGATGAAGGAAAGGGGTGGAGAGCCCTCTTTCTCCACATTCATCCCTCAGGTGAAAATCCACAATCGGTTCCATGTGTCAGAAGCAATAAAGTAAATTACCTACTGAAGGAAGACAGGACAGTGCACCCAGTAGGAATCCAGGGCACTGCCCAGCTTGAATTCTTCTGGAAGTGGATATTTTAAGATTCTAATTTTATTTATTTTATTGGCTTCGTTTGATTTATTTTGTATTTTTTTTCAATCAGTTACAACAAACCTATGCTACATTTTTTGTGCCCCATGGAGATTAGCACTCAGATTAGCCAAGTCCTAGTCTAGCACAACAATTCTTCACTACCCTGACTCTTATACACAATTATTTTTTGCACAGAGGAGAGTTTGCTATTGTTAAACACCTCTTGGCATTACTTTGCGAACAAACATTCTTAGGAAGGACTCATCCCACACTTTTTACAAGCGCGTTGATGACTAAAAAGGCCAATCTGAGATAGGCAAGTTTGGTTGCAGAAAGCACAGCAGAAAGCACAGCAGAAAGTCTCCTTGGGTGATGTTGTTTCCAAGTTGCGGTTCTTTCTGCGTTGTCGTTTCACTTTGAGACCCATTCGGCGTGTCTTCTCGAAAGAGGCCACAGCATTGTGGATAGTGCGTCTCCATGCCTCCCGATGTGAGGCCAGGGTGGACCATTGTTGGTGATCAATCTGGCCGACTCTGAGATGTTGTTTCAGAGAGTCCTTATATCTCTTTTTGGGGGCGCCTCTCTTGCGCTGACCTGTGGCGAGTTCACCATAGAGTAGTATCTTTGGGAGATACTAGTACCCTAATAGATAAAAAACTGACCCTTCAAAGTCTAGAAAGAAATACATTTGGAGTAGCCAGGTTGGCCATACTGGAAATATAAAACTAAAATCCAAAATCTACCAAAAAAACCCCCAATACCTTTATTGACCAACCAAATTGTACAAAACACATCATTCAAGCTTACTTAGAAGTCAGTGGATGTTCAAAAGTTTGCATGGTGTGTTTTGTACCTTTTGGTTGGCCACTATTTTGTAGATTTTGGATTTTGCTTTCTAAACCTAATAGTTTAGCAATCATAAATTCTTTCCCAGGATGAGCACCAATTCACAATGGTGCTCAATAGAAGCGTAACCCTGGTTCCTAAGAAGTGAATCATATAAAAACATATTGCAAGTTGCAACAGCACTGAAACGTAATGCTGGAGGCTCTTCTTGCCATTGCTACCAATGTGTTATTAGGACAGATTCAAGCTTTTGGTAACAGAGCCAAAAACTCTAAATGACAAAGCCAGTATAATAATGCCAATCAAGGGATGATGTGATCTGTAATCCAACACACCTGGAGGGCACAGATTGGTAAACTCTGATTTATGAAGATTCCTGCCATTGGTTAGATGCTGAATGGTTTAGGCCAGTGGTTCCCAAAGTGGGCGGTACTACCCCTGGTGGGCGGTGGGGCAATCTAGGGGGGCGCTGGAAGGCCCTGGAGAATTTGGGGGCACTGAACCCCTGTAAGGGGGCAGTGGGGGTGGCGGTGGTGTGAGCCAGGTGACAGGTTACCATCCATCTCTGTGTGTCTTTCTCTCTCTTCTTCCCTCCTCCTGCCCCCTCCTCCTCCTCTCGCCAAGCAAGGGATAATAATAATAATAATACCTTTGGGATTCCCTTCTAACTGGTTGAGTCTTATAACAATAATAATAATGTCCTTCAACATATTTAGTGGAACATGGATTCAGTACGGTAACCAATTTATTAACAAAAAAAGACACCGATTGCCAAATAGTCAATTGCAATGATTTGAGATTACTGCTGATGAAAATAGAGCCGAGGATGACTAGATTGGTAGCAGCATACCAGGTTCATCCTTCTCATTAAGATGATTTCAAATGTTTTAACTTTTTTTGTATTACCTTTCTATTCTAAGTTCAATAAATAGTTTCATAATTTCAAACTTCAATGTTTCTAACTTACAACTTTATTATTTTTTTACGAAAAAGGCAGAAATATTAATACATATATCTTTCTGTTTAAATGCCATTATTTTTTTAAAAAAATTAATTTCTAGGGGGGCAGTGAGTAATTTTTTTTTCTGGAAAGGGGACGGTAGGCTAAAAAAGTTTGGGAACCACTGGTTTAGGCCAATGCTTCCCAGACTTCGGCCAGCCAGATGTTTCGTTTGGGTTTCAGGTTCCAAAATTCCTGACTGTTGACCAAACTGACTTGGGCTTCTAAGAGCTGAAGTCCAAAAGAGCGGGAGGTCTAAAGTTTGGATTGAACTGGGCTAGACCAATGATTGCGTCAATTCTTGTTTTGTTTTCATAGTTCAGCTTTTTGTGCCTGTCATAACAACTCCACTGGATTATTTCCCCTTCAAACCCTTTTGATCATCTTCTCTGTCACCTCTCTCCCAATGTTGGACAAAGCATGCCGTGCCAGAAGACGCCAAATAATACAAATGCCAAGCTGCCCATTTCTGATCCCTTTTGAGTTTTCATCACTGTCAAGTTGGGGAAAATGTCTGAGCAGGCACAAGTGTAAAATTATTTCCATGCCGCTGGAGTTGAAAGAATCTAAAGCTTTTGGGGTGCACATGCCCACTACAGAGCTCGTTAACAAATTGGGGCAATTTGCGGTGATTAGTGAAGAATTCACATATGGTGCCCAGCCAATCCGCCTGACCACTTCTCTCCTGCATGCTATTAAGTGCCATTTACTTTTGATGGGGGCCATTTGTCTTTGCTGTTTGTTCTGGCATGGATGGTGACAGGTCCTGGGCCAGCCATTGGCCAAGGCTTCCTTGCCGTGACTTCGTCAACTCCACCAGCAGGGTCAAAGTGGAGGAACAAGAGATGAATGTCAAACCTGTCACCGTCGCTGATAAATGTTCCCAGTAGGTTTTGCCAAACCGGGCTGGCTTAATCATGGGCGGCCATGTTATTGCCAGCCATATAATCTGGAATATCAAGATTATGTCCATTACAAAAACTTCAACATTGGACTTCTGCCCAGTTTTCAGATACAAGAGAAGGGAAAATGGGGTATTGTGTTATACATGTCATGCTAGATCAATAGTCTTTGATTTCACAGACGGGGAATTCCAGGGTGGCTTGGCTACATATTTGAATTTCTCATATCCATGGCCATAGTTAAGAGATTATTTTACATTTTAGCTTGTAGCAGAAATCAAGAGATTTATTGGAAACTTGTGGGATAAAACTTGATGCCAGATGCACTTTCCATTGAAGAATTTGCAGAGAAGTAAACGTGTAGTGTGGTCATTCTTGGATGTACAGCTCTCTAGAAATATTTATTTATTTATTTATTTAAAACTTTTGTATTCTGATCTTCTCTCCAACTCCGTAGAGGGACTCAGACCGGCTAATAGCAACAATTCAATGCTAATAATAAAAAATCAAAAACAGCATACATCAACAATACATATAGAATAAAATACATATAAACCATTCGCCAAGATAAAATCATGTCCAACTCAGTCTGTATATTGTGATCAACAACTTTGGTCAATTACCAGTCTCAGCCATCATCCTGCAAAAGTCCTTGAACTGTAAATCCCAGTAGCTATAGCTTGAATAGCCAATGTTGAGAGGTTATGGGAGTTGTTGTTAAACAACAACTGAAGGACCACAAAAGTCTCACACTTGTTGCATGCCTTCAAGTTATTTTTTGACTTATAGCAACCCTAAGGTGACTCTATCATGTAGTTTTCTTGGCATGACTGGTTTTGAGTAAGTTTGCCATTGCTTTCATCAGAGGTTCTGAGAGAGTGACTTGCCCAAGATCACTCAGTGGATTTTCACAACCAAGTACTGGCATTTGCACCCTGATAACCCAACACTCAAACACAAACCTCTTCACTACATTGATTCTTGATTCCTATACCTGCAGAGGTACAAATAAAATACTTAGGTTGAGGGCTATAGTGGAACCTTGCCAGGGTTTGATACCAGCATCCTCCATAGATACCATGATCTGTGGATACTCAATCTCATTATATCAGGGGTGGGCAACCTACGGCCCGCGGGCCGCATCCGGCCTGGCAGCCGATTCTGTCCGGCCTGGGACAGGGCATCGGGGATGGGGCCAAGAAGAAGGGGTGCCACTGCCGCCATCCCATTGCGGTGCGGCGGCTTTGGAGTGCCCCAGGCTCTCCACCTCTTCTTCATGCCTCCAGCATGGAGAGGCTCTGGGTGGCCAGTGTGGAAGCGTCAGTGCCGGCGGCATGGTGGGGAGCAGCCTTTGGATGACTTCCTGTAGTCCCGGATGAGCTGGCTGAGACATTCTGGGAGCCATAGGAGTCAGGAAACTACGGTTCCCAGAATGCCTCAGCCAGCTCATCCGGAGCTACAGGAAGTCATCCAAAGACTCCTCCCGGCCACGCCGCCGGCAGAAGCTCCCATGCTGGCCATCTGGAGCCTCTCCATGCCGGAGGCAGGAGGAGGAGGCGGAGAGCTCGGAGCTGGTGCTGCCTCCACAACCCTCAGGCTCTCCCTCACTCCACCGACGCGTGACCCTCCATGCAAGAGGGCCAAAGCCCAGGAGCCACCAAAGAAGGCAGGAAGGAACCCCCGCTGCCCTGGTGCAGCCCGCGGCAGCCCCCGCTTTGAGGCAGGACCATGGCAATATGGGGGAACAATTGGGGGCGAGAGCGGGCGGAGGCCTGCAGCCTCCGATCGCCTGCTGCTCTGCTCTCCTCTGCTGCAGTGGCGGCTGGGTCTGCTTTGCCATCCTCTGTTCTGGATCCATTGGGCCATTCCATCTTGGTTCGCACCTTGTCTTCTTGAATTTAATTTAATTAAATTTTAGTGGTTTTTATTATTATTTTATAATAATTTTATAATAATAAATAATATAATAAATAATATAATGTAATGTTATATTATAATTTCAATATATTATTTCTATGTATACTGTATATATATACACTATAAAATAATAATTATGATATTAATACTAATAATATATGAATATTTCTTGATATATTAATATGTTAATATTAATGATGTGTAATATATAGTAAATATAGTAAATAAATAAATAAATAATGTAGATTAGAATGTAGTTCCGCCTTTCGGTGTGGCCCTCCATAATATTTTTTGGCTCTCGTGTGGCCCCTTGGAAAAAATAATTGCCCACCCCTGCTTTATATGCAATGGTGTAGTAAAATAGCACCCCCGTTATAAAATGATGAACAACTCAAACAAGTGTCAAAGTCAGCCCAAAGATACTACTCGAAGACCCGCTCCCTCTGTGTCTGTTGCACTTCTGAGACAGGAAACATTGCATAAAGAGGTTCTGGTTACCTCCTTCTGCAATAGGAGGTAACCAATTTCCATACCCACTTTTAGGCTATGTTTTCTCATGTAGCTAATAAGTGGTGATATTAAAACACAGCTAAGCACATTATTAAATTTAAGCACAACTGAATTAAACATAATTTCAACGCAGCCGTCCTGAGTCCCCCTTCGGGGGTGGAAAAGTGACAGGGTACAAATGCCAGAAATAAATAGATTTTTAAAAACGCACAGCATTCTCTGTTAAACGTCATTTTCTCAGCAGCCCATCAGTTACTAAACATTTGCTTGAAACTTTGCCTGCTGTTACATGCTATGTTTTTGTTACCTGTAACATGTTCCTGGGAGTGGAGGAGTAACCAGGGTGTAATTATGTTCCTTTTGCAGAATATTGTAAGAGGTTAAACTCTTACTTTCCTCGTGTAAACAGAGATGGATGCTGGCAGGAGGGGAAGGCACTGTTAAATGCTTTTAGGCCATTGTGTCTCTTTTGAAAGTCAGATTTTTAAAGAGAAGGAATGACAGTAAAGAAGAAATGACATTATGACAGATGAGACTGAGTAACATATGAAAGTCATGGTTTCTTTGTTAAAAGTATATGTATAAACTCTTGCTTTCCTGTAAACAGTTTTCTTCCCAGGGCTTCATTAGATGAGAATTCTTGTGTTCAGGACTCTGAAGGTCTTGATGTTGATAACGGGACACCTGGGAATCTTAACGAGCTTCCATTCAACTGCCGAGATAGCATTCGAGAATCTAGGCAGGCTGCCAGCCTCCGACGCAGCAGTCGGTTTGCAAACCGAAACTGATTTATCTTTATATTAGATTGCTAGAGAAATTGTCTTCAGTTTCCAGGCTTCGTTCAGAATACCATGTCAAGCTGTACCTTGTCTCCAAGCTCTTGATTTTGCCTAGGCCTCTGTGCACGTTTTGCTTCTATAGCTGCCTTGTATTATTCATGGGATTTTGCATCAAGCTTTCTACCTTTGCCTTTGGATTTTGGGACTAATTGAACTGTGTGATTTTACCTTGGATATATTCTACAATTGATCTTCTTTTAATCCTTTTGTTGGACACTATATTTGTTTCAAAAAAAGCCTATTATTCAGTCTGTCTGTTGTGTGTGTGAAGTAGGGGGGTGCTCCTTGTCTGAAGTGCAACACCGACCTAATCTCGTTGGGGAGCGAGTTCCACAGGCAGAGAGCCACCACCAAGAAGACCCTATCCCTCATCCTTGTCAAACGTATTTGCGAAACTGGTAGGACCAAGAGCAGGGCCTCCCCAGATGATCTTAAACTGTGAGGTGGGACATAGAGAGAGATACGTTCAGACAAGTAAGCTGGACCTTACACAGCAGTGGCAGCTTGCGGCTTCCATGTCAATGTAGCATTACATCCACTCTAGATTTTAGTTCTAAGGCTATCTTGGGTCCTTTACGTTTCAGACTAAAATACAGAGAATTATTACTAGTTCACAGGCATGGAAACTCCCACTAATAAAATCCCATTTGAAAGGTTCATCGTACCTAAACCAGACAGAATTTTTAAAATAACAGAATGGGGAAAAACTCACAAATGCATTTCCCTATCACTGGCAGTTGAAGTAAATAATAAGGAATTGAAGAGCTAACAATTCGCTGTCTTTTTGTGGCACCTCTGTCCTGTTGCCTGAGGCAGTCTTATTGAATTCTTGCCTAATACTGCTGATATTGGCTACCCTTGAGCAGTGGGGCTGTAGAGTTCATAGTTTTCCATTTGCAACCTTTCTACTTCTCTTTTCTTATCTCTCTCAGGTACATACATGCAAAGTCCCTTCAGATTTCTTTAACAACTCCCTTCTGAATCCAAAGTAGCTACACAATGGCTTTTAATGGATAATAGGAATCAGTCCTCCTGATTTACTGGCGTTAAGGGTGCAAGACTCTCGTTAAAGTGGAAAAAAATGAATTTAAAAAACACTTTAAAAAACCTGTCTGGGAATCACTAGGTTATCCAGCAAGATCTAGAGATTAATAGAGAGGCTTTTAGTGTGACTTTATGGTCAACTCTTGGCTGAAGTTGATCAGAGTTGCACTGGATTTTCTCAGGGTTCCTAAAATAAATTCTGCAAAACTCAGACCCACAAATGTGGAAGGCTTCCTGTATTTTATTATATTGCAGTGGTCAGAGTGTTGGGGTTTGTGAGATCCAGGTCCAAGAACAATATCACATTAGAGTTCTAAAACACAGGTTTATGTTTCCTTATCACCTGTTTTTTTCCCTTGCAGAATGCTGGGAAAAGTAGTTTAGGGTGGAGTCTGTGGAAACCTCAGCCAGAGAGGTCCTCGGCTTTCTTAAACTACATTCCCAGAATTCTGCAGGAGCAAACCAGGCGATAGTGAAATGCTGACTTGTACTTTAGAATTCTAATGTGATATCGTCCTATGTCCTAGATCAGGGCTGTCCAACTTCTTTTGGCCCAAGGGCCGGAGTTCTGGTCACTGATGACCTGGGGGGCCGGAGCGGGGGGCGGGACACTCCTGACGGCGCGCTGACGTCACCACGCCTGATGTCACCACGCCGGCGTCCTGCACGGCCCACCCCTTTTCGGCGAGGCTTGCTGACGTCACCAAGCCCCGCCGAAAAGGGACACCGCGCTTGGTGACGTCAGCACGCCGTTAGGAGCGGCCCCGCCCCCCGCCCTCCTACAGTGACAGCCAGGGCGGCAGAACCGGCAATTTCTCCCGGTTCTGCTGCCCTGGCTGAGGCTGTAAGAGGGAGGGCGAAGCTGAGGAGGGCTCCCCTTGGCCCCTCCCTCCCTCCTACAGTGACAGCCAGGACGGCAGAACCGGCGATTTCTCCCGGTTCTGCTGCCCCGGCTGAGGCTGTAAGAGGGAGGGCGAAGCTGAGGAGGGCTCCCCTTGGTCCCTCCCTCCCTCCTACAGTGACCGCCAGGGCGGCAGAACCGGCGATTTCTCCCGGTTCTGCTGCCCCGGCTGAGGCTGTAAGAGGGAGGGCGAAGCTGAGGAGAGCCCTCCATGGCTTCGCCCTTCCAGCTAAAGGGACACACCAGCCTCGGATAAATAAAATAAATTCTTTCAGGAGGGGGTAGCGGGGGCCGTGTCCAACAGGCTGGGGGCCGTGTACGGCCCGCGGGGCCGCCTGTTGGACAGCCCTGTCCTAGATGATTGTGCCATCGCACCCGGGCTATCAAAGCCTTGTGAAAGGGCAAGGACATGGTCTATCTCTCCCGGGGATTGCTTTATTTGCCTCCCTTTAAAGGCTCAGGGCTCCAAGGACCAAACAGAACACTTTCCTTAACTCAAAACGCTTTATTGTCTATTACATGAGTTAACTTCACTCAGGCACTTTGCTTAATTTCCCCAAAATAACAAGTGGTGTCGTAGTCTCCAAAATAAGGTTTAAAAGTTCTTATTTCAAAGTTCCTTTAACTATTTTTGGTCCTCAAAGCTGTAGCCGAAAAGCCCTTTGAGTCTTTCCCTTCCAATGGCTTTGAGGTAGGGACACTCGCAGCCCCAATCAGATGGTCGAACTTGAAGTCACGAAGTCTTCCTCTTGAGGCCAGAAGACTGGTTTGGAGGTGCTTGGAACTCCCCAGAGTTACTCAGCCTTCCGATATGCTGAGCCTTCTGCTTGAATTCCAAGGAATTTCAGACTGGTATTGAAGGATGGCCTGACCAAGGGCCTAGTCTGGCAAATCTGTGGACACGTCCTTACAGGAGAGATCCTGAAAGCCTACTGAATGTAAAAGTAGCATGTTTCCCAGATCCCTGAAAAAGAGGATGGAACAAACTCAACTGGGCTCTGCTAAAGATGATTGGCAATTGCTAAGGACCAATCAATGCAACTGAATCTCTTGCAAACTGTGCAGGCTGTAAAAAGACACTTCAACAATGCAAACCTTTAAGAACTCCAGATTTTCCATGCAGGCGGTGCTCGCCGCACCATCACAATGACCTTTGGCAATTCCATCTCTACTGCGCAGAATTGTTGTGATGCTAAAAGCATACAGAACAGATGGATAAGTAGAAGTCAAAGATGATGGTTTTAGGCCAGTCTTTCACCAGACATTCATTTTCTATAAGGAGAGGTTTTATTTTATTGTATGTAACAGAGCTTACAAGCTGCCCTGTCCTTACTTGTAGTTTGAAGCAGTAGAGCCTCCAAAACAAGTTTTCGCCCTTATTCTCTGTTTGACGGCTTTATGACTCTTGCGTTTTTTTACAAACACACATATGCACATGCTCAGCAACACATCATTGAGGAATGAACCATAACTATTTCTAAAAGGTAACAGAAATTGTGTCAGCTGTGACAGAAAAAACCCTCACAAGAAGTGGCATGCACATTCCTTACTCATTTGTTTAAGCTTTATTTATATACTAGCTGAGGACCTGGCGGTGACCGGGTTATTTGAGGAAGGCATTGTGTGCCAAGGTTGGTTCCTATTAGATGTGTATGTGGCTTGCAGTGGTCTCAGGAAGTTAGTGAAGGTACTGCAAGTCCCATTGGCCATGGTCCATCCCCCTCCCAACAGCACCAGGATGTAGAGTGGGTCATGGGGGCTCTTAGTGCCATGTTTGGTGTTGATCATTCATTGGATGAGGGTTGCAGTAGTCTCAGAAGGTGAGTGAAGGTACTTCAAGTCCTGTCATCCATGGTCCATCCCCCTCCAAACAGCACCAGGATGTAGAGTGGGTCATGAGGGCTTTGTGTGCCAAGTTTGGTCTTCATTAGTCATTGAATGAGGGTCGCAGCAGTCTTGGGAAGTGAGTGGAGGTACTTCAAGTCCCATCATTCATGGTCCATCCTCCTCAATACTGCACCAGAATGTAGAATGAGTCATGGGGGCTCTGTGTGCCAAGTTTGGTCTTGATCAGTGTTTGGATGAGGTTGGCAATGGTCTGGTGAAATGAGTGGAGGTACTTCAAGTCCCATCATCCATGGTCCGCCCTCTGAACTGCATCAGGACGTCCATTGGGTCATGGGGGCTTTTTGTGCCAAGTGTGGTCATGATTATGCACTGGATGAGGGTCGCAGTGGGCTTGGGAAGTGAATGGAGATACTTGAAATCCCATCCAGAGGCCTGGATTCTGGGATGCTGGCTAATCAGTGGCAATCAATGCCCTCTGTCTGGTGCCTTGGAATTTTGGAGTGGCGAGGCTGGCCAATCAAAGGACTTTATGCAAATAGCTGCCACATATCCAAATCCTGTTGTTTGAATGTAGATGCCTGGATTCTGGGATGCTGGCTAATCAGTGGCAATCAATGCCCTCTGTCTGGTGCCTTGGAATTTTGGAGTGGCGAGGCTGGCCAATCAAAGGACTTTATGCAAATAGCTGCCACATATCCAAATCCTGTTGTTTGAATGTAGAGGCCTGGATTCTGGGATGCTGGCTAATCAGTGGCAATCAATGCCCTCTGTCTGGTGCCTTAGAATTTTGGAGTGGTGAGGCTGGCCAATCAAAGGACTTCATGCAAATAGCTGCCACTTATCCACCCTTCCGCCCTCTGCACACATACATACATACAAACATTCCGCTTTATTCAGGTATACAGAAGATTACCTTTTTTAAGTTCATTGTAGGAGTGCAATACAGTAGACTTTATTGTGCTAGGGTCCTCCAGATGTGTGAGACTTTGACACTCAACAGCCTTAGTCCACACAACCAATGGCTTGGGATGATGAGAGTTGTAGTCCAGCAACTTCTGGAGACAAGCCTATGGCAAAAAGATTTGGGGGAAGAGGGTAGGTTTGTGGGAAAAAGAACTTGGCTTGCTCATGTAAAACTTTAGGTCAAAAGGAGCTCCAAAGTTTTACAGCCTGAGTTTCTTACAACCCACCCGTTGGACCATTTCAGGTGCAACTGAATGCCTTTAAGGCCCCATCTAAGTGTGATTATGGCCAGCTAGTTTATATATGTTGTATATTTAAATGTATTGCTGAAGAATTGGAATAAGACATAAGAAGAACCAAGTGAACATCTACTATTTTTTGCCATGTGTCTCTTTTGTCCAGAGTTCATAGGGCAAATACTTCAAACCAACTTCCTTATGCAGATGACACTCAACTCTACTACACTTTTTCACCAAATTCCAAGGAAGCCCCCCAGATCCTGGACCAGTGCCTGGCCACTGTGATGGACTGGATGAAGCTGATTGGCAGGTGCTAAGGACTAATCAATGCAACCAGGGCCGTAGCCAGGATTTTGATTCGGGGGGGGGGCTGAGTTTGGTTCGGGGTGGGGCTGAGACTGGGTGGAAGAGGGTCTACCCTAGCAAACCATTTGTATTGTTATCCCAATAACCCAATGAATGTGGGATATATTGAGCATGGTGATCAGTTCATGATAACCATTTAAATAATGTACCAGTAAGGTCTAGTCGTGGACCACCCTGAGAATTTCGGGGAGGGGGGGGGGCTGAAGCCTCCTTAGCCCCCCCTCCCCCCGGCTACATGTCTGAATGCAACTGAATCTCTTGCAAACTGTGCAGGCTGTAAAAAGAGACTTCAACAATGCAAACCTTTAAGAACTCAAGATTTTCCATGCAGTTATAGTTAAATCCTGACAAGACAGAGGTCTTCCTGGTCAGTTGTGTGGCTGATCGGGGTATAGGGTAGCAATCGGTGCTTGATGGAGTTACACTCCCCCTGAGGATACAGGTCCACAGCCTGGGGGTTCTCCTTGCTACAGCTCCCACGCTTGATGCGGTGTGCACCAGCTGTGACCGTACCTCGTGAAATCTGATTTGGCTACGGTGGTCCATGCCTTAGTTACCTCCAGATTAGACTACCGTAATGTACTCTACGTGGGGCTGCCTTTAAAGACGGCCCAGAAATTGAAGCTGGTGCAAAGGTCAATGGCTAGGTTGTTAACTGGAGTGAATTACAGGGAGCAGCCAACCCACTGTTTAAACAGCTCCACTAGCTGCCATTAAGTTTCTGGTCTCAATTCAAGGTGCAGGTTATCACCTACAAAGCCCTAAATGGTTCAGGACCTGCCTATCATTGCGATCATATCTTTCCCTATGAACGTGAGCAAACTCTAAGATTTTCCACTTCTCTCACTTCCATCTCCGTCACAAGCATGGCTGATGGGGACGAGAGAGAGGTCCTTCTCAGTGGTGGCCCCCCAGCTCTGGAACTCTCTCCCCTGGGAGATTAGACTGGTGCCCACCCTGTCCAGTTTTCGTAAAGACCTAAAAACGTGGATGTTCCACTACTCATTTGACTAAACTGTTCACCAGATATATTTTCTCCCGCAACCATAACTCAATAGTTGCCTCCTGCACTTAACCACTCTTCCCTGTCCTGTAGATATAATGTTCTTCTAACTGATATGGCCATGTAGCCCTAGTTATCATCTGGCTCCTGCACTTTTTCCAATTGCCCTGTCCTTACAACTTATTGCATAAGCCTCTACCCACCTGAGCTAGTATTTGATTACCATGTCAGGCTATTGGATGTTGTTGATGTTATTTTATGTTGTTTATGATGTTGTGTTTATAAACTTTATTGTGTGATGCTTGTATGTTTTAATCTATGTTTGATTGGGCTTGCCCCCATGTAAGCAGCTTCGAGTCCCTTTGGGAAGATGGATCTGTCATGCAACAATGCCTAGAGGGTCACTACAATCTCAACAGTAAAGCATACTTATGCAGAATTGAAGCAGGTAACTTAAGTCCATCAATCTGAATGGGTCAGCTCTCAGTATAGCAGAAGTTTTTCCCCAGACCTACCCTATTGTCATCATGTTAATTGTGTATCGCATCTCTTTCAAATGTGCTCAAGACCCAACATAGTTGTGAAACACATAGCATGCTGAAAGATGTATCTCACATTGTTATTGTGAGGATAAAGAAAGGGATGCCATATGTACCACCTTGGAACTCACTGAAGAAAATGTAGCAATATGACAAATACAAGAAAAGTCAACAAGACAAAAAACAGCAACAACTCTATTGGGACAATGAAAAAAACACAAAAAATGAAAACTTGAAAAACCCTTGAAAAAGCACAAAAGCATTATCCAAGATTTGGAAGTTTCACTGACTTTTTCACCAGGTAAGGGTATTAAAAATCATACAAGAGACGAAAACGATGACGTTGGAACCAGAAGCCTATAAATGCAACAACGTAAGCTTAGCCCAGACAAGAGAAGAAGGTGGGACATGCTCACATCCTTCAAATACCTGAAGGGCTGTCATATATAAAAAAAACTTGTTATATTTTACCCGGAGGGCAAAACTAGATCTAATGGGCTTAAGCAGGCAGAATTTGACTGAACATTGGGAAAACTTCTCTGATGGCAGAAGGAGTTCAGCAATGGGACCCATGACTTTTAGTAGAATGGTGAACTCTTCTTTGCTCAAAGTCTTAAAGTAGAGGAGGGATGGGGGTCATGTGGCTCAGTCTCCAGACCAGGGGTCAGGAACCTTTTTGACTCAGAGAGCCGTAAAAGCAAAATATTTGGAAATTTATTTCAGTGATTGCCATATAATATATCTATATATATAAAGGAGACGTGGTCGTGCAAAGATGTATATAGACAACGAAACTATAAGTCGCAGAAACACCAAACTAAACAACTGACTGGCCCTGACCACGAGGTACAGACAACAGTCAAAAAACCGGACCAAACTACCTCGCAACACCCTAAAACACCACCCCTAAAAATAACAACAGAAATCCCACCCCGGCCTCTCTGCTGCCAGCACGAACGTTTGGAACGTTCGCACATCGCAGACAAAGCACTGCAAACCGATCCCTAACACTTCGCCACAGAACTACAAGCCCTACTCTAAGCCTGCCAACAGCACACCTCCCTACCCACAATCACTAACCACTACACACATACACACTACACCCCAAAACAACACATAAACAACACATACACAACATACCCTGCCCCCCTTCCCGCGCACATGGCCGGAAAAACGCTGCGGCCCCATCCGACAAACTTCGCCACTTCAGAACACGCCGAAAAACTACATCTGCCCACAAAACAATTACCCTCCCTTCCAAATTTCCCTAAACAACATACACACAATGCCCTCACCGCTTCCAAACACACTAAAACAACACATAAACAACATAAACAAACCCCTTCCAACGCACATGGCCGCAAAAAACAAAAAACAAAAAACCCCAAATCAGGCTAACCCCTCCCCAGGACCCCACAACAAACGCTCCTACTCTAAATACACAACACACAACTTCCCTCCACTTCCCACCACCCCAACACAACAACAAACAACCAAAAACTTTGCTTACCTTTGCCCCCAAGCCTCCTCGCAAGCTCCCGGCGCCATCGTCACTCAAGACTACACTTCCCAGAAAACTCCGCATACACCGGAAGTGGCCATGCCGGGTTTCTGGGAAGTGTAGTCCATAACGCACCCAGTACACAAAAAAGGGGCGGGCCGCGTACGGCGCTGCCCATGCGTGCCAGGGCGCAAGGCAGGGCCGGAGATCGCCGATCCGCCCTCCGCCGTTTTCCCTGGTTGCGTCGACGGCTGCAAGAAGGTAAGCTGGGAGCTTACCTTCTTTCAGGCGTGGCCGCAGGAATCGCGGGAAAACGGGCGGAGGGCGGAGCGCCGATCTCCGGCCCTGCCTTCCGCCCTGGCGCGCATGGGCAGCGTCGTGACGCCCGCCCCTTTTGTGTGCTGCCCATGCGCGCCTGACACTGCCCATGCGCGCCATGGCGGAAGGCAGGGCCGAGATCGGCGCTCCGCCTCCTCCGTTTTCCCCGCGATTCCAGCGGCCACGCCTGAAAGAAGGTAAGCTCCCAGCCTACCTTCTTTCAGCCTTGTCGCCGCGCAACCGCGGGAAAACGGCGGAGGGCGGATCGGCGATCTCCGGCCCTGCCTTCCGCCTCCGGGCGTGCCCCCGTGGTTGCGGCGTCCGCGCCTGAAACAAGGTAAGCTGCCGGCCTTACCTTGCTTCAGGAGCAGCCGCCAGAACCGCGGAGAACACGAAGGAGGTAATGAGCCAGAGAGGGGAGGCCTGAGAGAGAAGGGGGGGGGGGGAAAGAAAGATAGGGGGGGAGTGACACAGAGCGAGACGGGGCAGGACAGAGAGGGGGGGAAGGAACACCGAAAGAAAGAGGGGGGGAAACAAGGGGGAATCAGGCAGCGAGACAGAGGAGAGGGAGAGACAGACAGATGGGAAAGTGAAACAGAGAGAGAGAGGGGGAGGGGACACATACAAAGGGGGGAAACAGACAGAGAGGGGGGGGGGATGTACATACACACATACATACAGAAACACATAGATACACATACATACAGACACAAAGACACATACATACTCACACACATACATACACAAACATACATACACACACATCCATACACACACACACAACTACATACACACACATACACATACATACATACACACATATATATACACAGACACACACACATCCACACCCATACATACACACATACAAACACACACACATACATACATACACACACACATAAAAACACACATACACATATATACAAACACAAAACACATTGTCAAAACATTTCCAACCCTAACATACCCACACTTCCACACATCTCCAAAATAGGGCACAGCAACGCGTGCCGGGTTAAGCTAGTATAATATATTTTAAGACTGAATTTAACTAAATGTGAGTATATACATACATACTATGAGAAAAGGATTCCCCTGGCAGAATGATGGGACACTTCAGGCCTGGCTCTGCAAAAGGCATGCTCAGGACTCTGGGAAGGAAGAGAAGACGGAAGGAAGGAGGAAAGAAAGAAAGACAGAGGAAATAAAGGAGGGAGGGGAAGAGGAAGAAAGAAAAGAAGAACAAACTATGGCAAAGGAAGAAAAGTAAAGCAGGAGAGAGACAAGGAGGGGGAAAGAAAGAAGTAAATGGGAAGGGAGGAAAGTGTGGGCAAAAGAAAGGGAAGGTAGTGAGGAAAAAGTAAAATAATGAAAGGAAAAGAAAGAAGGGGAGAGAGGGAAGTGAAAAGAAAGAAAGTAGAAGGAAAGGAAGACTTGGGGGAAAATAATAGAAGAGGAAGGGAGGAAGGATGAGGGAGGGAGAATGGAGGAAAGAAGGAAGGGGAGAGAGGGAGGGAAAAGGAAGGAGAGAAGGAGAAGGAAAGGGTGAAGGGGAGAGGGAATGTAAGGAAGAGGAAGGAAGGAAGGAAGGAAGGAAGAGGGAGAATGGAGGAAAGAAGGAAGGGGAGAGAGGGATGGAAAAGGAAGGAGATAAGGAGAAGGAAAGGGTGAAGGGGGAGAAGGAAAGAATGGAAGAGGAAGGAAGGAAGAGGGAGAATGGAGGAAAGAAGGAAGGGGAGAGAGGGAGCAAAAAGAATGAAAGAAAAAGAGAGGGGAAAAAGAAAAGAAGAGAAAGGAAGGAAGGAAGGAAGGAAAGAAGGTAAGGCATGTTCTCACATGCCTTACTAAACTAAATGTCAACAAATCACCAGGGCCAGATGGCATCCACCCCAGAGTTCTTAAGGAACTCAAGTGTGAAATTGCTGAAATTCTAGCCAAAATATATAACCTTTCTCTAAGAT
This sequence comes from Anolis apletophallus, assembly GCA_030556195.1. NCBI lineage: Eukaryota > Metazoa > Chordata > Lepidosauria > Squamata > Anolidae > Anolis > Anolis apletophallus. The sequence continues at coordinate 117,533,809 of JARBWK010000008.1, forward strand.
AAGGCACTGTACCCGAGGACTGGAGGGAGGCAAATGTAACTCCGATCTTCAAGAAAGGATCCAGGGGTGATCCAGGAAATTATAGGCCAGTTAGTCTAACCTCAGTTCCAGGCAAAGTGATGGAAACCATTATTAAAGAAAAATTACTAAGCACATAGAAGAACAGGCATTGCTGAAGGAAAATCAACATGGTTTCTGCAAAGGCAAATCATGTCTTACTAACTTGTTAGAATTCTTTGAGGGTGTAAATAAACACATAGATAAAGGGGACCCAGTCGATATTGTTTACCTTGACTTTCAAAAGGCTTTTGACAAAGTCCCTCACCAAAGGCTCCTAAATAAGCTCTTCAGCCATGGAATCAGAGGACAGGTCTTGTCCTGGAATGGAACCTGGCTAAACTGTAGGAAACAAAGGGTGGTAATAAACGGACATTTCTCTGGGTGGAAAGAGGTGAGAAGTGGCGTACCCCAAGGTTCAGTTTTGGGTCCGTTACTTTTAATTTATTCATTAATGACCTGGATGTAGGAGTAAATTCTGAGGTAGCAAAGTTTGCAGACGACACTAAATTGTTCAGGGTAGTTAAAAATGAAACTGATTGTAAAGAGCTCCAGAAAGATCTCTCGAAATTGAGTGAATGGGCAACAAAGTGGCAAATGCATTTTAACCTAAACAAGTGTAAAGTCATGCACATCGGGGCAAAGAACTCCAACTACACCTACCAATTGATGGGGTCAAAGCTTTCGAGACAAACCAGGAAAGGGATCTTGGGGTTTTGGTGGACAGCTCAATGAAGATGTCAACCCAGTGCGCAGCAGCAGTAAAAAAGCAAATTCTATGCTTGGCATGATCAGGAAGGGAATCGAAAATAGGTCGTCAAATGTTGTATTGCCTCTCTACAAATCTATGGTGAGGCCACATCTGGAGTACTGTGTACAATTCTGGTCACCGCACCTCAAGAAGGATATAACGGAACTGGAAAAGGTACAGAAAAGGGCAACAAGAATGATCCAAGGGATGGAGCAGCTCCCTTACGAAATCAGGTTGCAACACCTTGGTCTTTTCAGCCTTGAAAGACGGCGTTTAAGAGGTGACTTGATCGAAGTGTATAAAATCATGCATAGGATAGAAAAGGGTGAATAGAGAAAAATATTTTCTCTGTCACACAACACTAGGACTAGGGGGCACTCCTAAAGCTCCAAGGTAGGAAAGTTAGGACTAATAAAGGGAAATATTTTTCACCCAGAGGGTCATTGGGTTATGGAACTCACTTCCAGAGGAGGTTGTGACAGCGGTCAGCCTGGACAGCTTCAAGGCAGGATTAGACAGATTCATGGATACCAAGGGAATCAGTAGCTACTGAAATGGACATCCAAGTGCCACCTCTGTGTTGATGGAGGCAGGCAGGATTTCCCCGGGTAGTGGTTGTGGGGGGTCGGGAGCAGGTGAGGGTTCTGCCCTCCTTTCTGCTAGAGATCCCTGTGTACAACTAGTGGGCCACTGTGTGACACAGAATGCTGGACTAGATGGGCTGAGGCCCGATTCAGCATGGCTCTTCTTATGTTCTTATGTTCTAAGGGGGAGGAAGGCACGGGGCCAAGATGGACCTTGGTGTCGACGTTGGTGAGGCAGTCCCTCTGGAAGGTCTCGAAGAGGCCGTGGATCTTGAGCTGCCCGACGATGAGGGCAATGAGCTGGGCATCCTCCGGGGGCAGCGAGGCCGGGTCCGCGGTGCTAGGGCCAGGCCTGCCTCCGCCACCTACCCCATGGTGAAGGACGAAGAAGAAGACAAGGCGGCAGTGCTGCCGGGCTCCACCATCCCCGGTGAAGAGGGTACAGGGCCCCAAGAGCATTGGGGGATGAGGCAGAGGCGGCGATGGCAGTGCGGAAGCGGCAGTTGTGGCGCATTTGTGTCATTCCTCTCTGCTGCATGCTGGGAAACCGAGGCCAGGGCTGCTCAGGAGAGACAGATGCAATCATGAAAAGAGCCACACCTGGCTCCTGAGCCATAGGTTCCTGACCCCTGCTCCAGACATTGTTAGATTGTACTTCTAAGCAGGGCCCACTGGTGGTGCAGTGGATTAAACCGTTGCTGAACTTGATGACCGAAAGGTTGGCAATTTGAATCCGAGGAGTGGGATGAGCTCCTGCTGTTAGGCCCAGCTTCTGCCAGCCTGGTGGTTCAAAACATGCAAATGTGAGATCAATAGATACAGCTTTTGTAGGAAGATAATGGTGCTCCATGCAGTCATGACCTTGGAGGTGTCCACAGACAACGGCGGCTCTTCGGCTTAGAAATGGAGATGAGCACCACCCACCAGAGTCGGACACGACTAGCCTTATTTATTTATTTAATATACTTATATGCCACCTTTCTCAGCCTATTGAGGACTCCTTTACTTCTAAAACCTTTACCTTTACTTCTAAGCAATTCGTTACCCTTGTCTGTGCTGGCTAGGCTTGCTGGGAATTGTAGTCTAGCATCTGGAGGAGTGCACCTTTTTCATCCCAAAAGAAGCTAGACACCATTTGTTGAGGATGCTCTTCCACTGGAAGTCCTGCATCAAGTTGGACACAAACCTCAATTTAAGTAGAGACGTATGTGGGTAAAAGGAACTGTGTAATTGTGTAATTGCTGTTCAAGTATGCTTGTGTTTATGTAAGTACAAGCATTGTGATATTCGTTGTGTTTCTTTTCTGTTAAAATCAGAACTAAGATTGAGGGGAAAAGTTGGACACCAAACTTTCTTTCCAATTCGACGATTTTAACAGTGAGAGGCCTATTAATAATTGGGCCACTGAAAAAGGAACTGTCCAAAGTGCTGAACCCATTTGATTGTTGAGGGTCAGCCCCCTGAAGAGCTCATTGGATGCCTGGCTAAACCCCAAGGCGGATTCACCATCCCACTGACAAGATACAAATGCCTTTTGCTAATCATTATCAACTATGCTGTCTGGCTGAAATTCAACAGGCACATCTCTGCTCAAGACCATGATAAAAGCAAACTGCAGGAAATGGAGATGATGGTAAAAGCTTTTCGGCAGTGGAATATGCGGAGACTTTGCACCATCGGACTTTTCACCTCTTACCAACAATGACGTTATTTTTGAAGGGCAAGCATTTTTCAGATGACGAGACTCTGATTTCCGAAGTCACAGCGTGGCTTTTGGAGCAAACTGTTGACTTCCACAAGCGAGGTGTTTACAGTTGCTTAAAAGGATGGGAGAAGTGTGTGTCCCTAGGTGGCACCTATGTAGAGAAGGACTAATAACTCTGCCAAGTTTCATTGCTCACAGTCCACAGGAAGTGGGTCAGGGGGGAAATCTTTAATGAACGCCCCTCGTATATATGTACAGTAGAGTCTCGCTTATCCAACCTTCGTTCATCCAACGTTCTGTATTATCGAACATAGTCTGCCTCCTGCCCAGATCCACAGCTATTTCTAGGGCAGTCATCCTCAAACTACGGTCCTCCAGCTGTTTGGGCCTACAACTCCCAGAATTCCTGACAATTGAAGAAGCTCGTTAGGGCTCTAGGGAGTAATTGTTTTCAATACATTGCCTCATGTAAGCCGCCCCGAGTCCCCTTGGGAAATGGTGGCGGGGTATAAAATATTATTATTATTATTATTATTACATTGCAATGTTTTGATGCTAAATTCATAAATACAGTAATTAATATATAACATTATTTATTTATTTATTATTCATTCATTCTTGTATGCCGCCACTCCCCAAGGGCTCGGAGCGGCTCACAATCACATAAGCATAAGACAGAATAAAACATCAATAATAAAATTTAGCTAAAATTAAACTAGACTAGCAGGGTTACAACATTTAGCAATCAAAGGCCAGCTTGAAGAAGTGGTCTTACAGGCTCTCCGGAAGGAAAGCAAGTCCTGTAAGGCACAAACTTCGGGTGGCAAGGTGTTCCAAAGGGTTGGTGCCACCACGGAGAAGGCCTGACGTTGGGTAGATGACAGGTGGATGGATTTGAGGCTGAGCACTTCGAGAAGATTCAGATCTTCAGAGCGAAAACATCTCTGGGGTTGGTAGGGGGTGAGACGGTCCCTCAGGTACATTGGCCCCAGACCATACAAGGTCTTGAAGGTTAACACCATCACCTTGAAAGTGATCCGGTGCTCGACCGGAAGCCAGTGAAGCTGCTGAAGGATGGGCGTTATGTGACATCTCGCAGGAAGCGGTGTTCTGGACGAGCTTAAATTTCCAGATCACAGACAAGGGCAGGCCAATGTAAAGGACGTTACAGTAGTCAAGTCTTGAGATGACCGTTGCTTGGACCATCATGGCCAAGTTGCCTCTAGACAGATAGGGGGCCAGCCGCTTGGCCTACCACAGGTGGAAGAAAGCAAATTTGCTGACAGTGGAGACCTGGGCCTCCATCGTCAGCAAAGGGTGTAAGACGACCCCCAGGCTCTTTACTGAGGATGATGGGCGTAGTGCCTCGTCATCCAAGGCAGGCAACTGAACCACCCCACTATCCGGGTGCCCCAGCCACAGTATCTCTGTCTTTGCTGGATTCACCCTCAATCTGCTGGCATGTAGCCATGCAGTGACAGCTTCAAGGCACTGCTGGAAACAAGAGGGTACGGAGTCCGGTCGGCCTGCCATCTTCAGAACAAGTGTGTATTGAACTGCTTTTTCTGTCTATTTTTTGTAACACATGATAATTTGGTACTTAATTTGTAAAATCATAACGTAATTTGACATTTAATAGGCCTTTTCTTAATCCCTCCTTATTATCCAACATTTTTGCCTATCCAACATTCTGCCGGCCCGTTCATGTTTGATGAATGAGACTCTACTATATGTTTTTTGTGCATCGGCATATCTTTGTCCCTAACAGTTCAAAGACATACCTAGGTACATCAGTTTAATAGCTGAGAAACCTGATTGCCTTGCATAAATACCATTTTCCCAAAAGGTTATGACTCTTAACAGGTCATGCTTTTTATCAAAATGTTATGGCATCATTTTTTAAGAAGTTATGATTTCTAACAAGGTCATGCCATTTGAAAGATCACAGGTAAACGTTTTCCCCTGACATTAAGTCCCGTCGTGTCCGACTCTGGGGGGTTGGTGCTCTTCTCCTTTTCTAAGCCGAAGAGCCAGCGTTGTCCCTAGACGCCTCCAAGGTCATGTGGAAAAGAGCAAAATAAGCTCAAACTATTAGCAAAAGTCCATGGGAAAACATTCACTGTTGAAAACAGTATGTTTTATAGTTTTAAAAAAAAATTCAAACATAGCTTTTATAATATTACTAGCATATTTACAGTGTTGCCCAGATGTTAGAGAGAGTGATCCCCCACCTAGCTTTCAGTCTTTTTTTCTCTTTCTTTCCTCACCTCCTCTACCTTTCCCCCTTTCCCCCTTCCTTCCCCCCTTCCTTCCTTCCTTCCTTCCTCCTTCCTTCCTCCCTCCCTCCCTCCCTCCCTCCCTCCCTCCCTCCTTCCTTCCTTCCTTCCTTCCTTCCTTCCTTTCTTCATTCCTCCCATTCTTTTCCCTTCTCCTTTTTTCTTTCTCTTTCTTTCTTTCCTTTCTTCCTCCCTTCTCCTCATACACATCATCTTTCTTTCCTAGTGACATCACAAAGGGTCCCTAGTACACCTAGCAACAACTTATATATATATATATATATATATATATATATACATACACACACACACACAGAGTAGATATATACATATATAGATACATATACATATAGAGTAGATATATACATATATAGATGTATAGCAAATGTATATGTATCTAGTAGATGCATACCTATTTATATATGCATCTATAGAGAGTAGATAAGAGTCTGGAGCAACAAGCGCCTGAGACGAAGCACCAAATTCAGTGTGTACAGAGCTATCATACTGTCTATTCTCCTCTGGGTCTGAAACATGGGCCATGTATCGCCAACACCTACGACTCCTTGAATGCTTTCATCAGTGCTGTCTTCGCACTATCCTAAATATACACTGGACCGACTATGTGATGAATGTTGCTGTCCTTGAGCAAGCAGGGATCACCAGCATTGAGGCCATGCTATTGAGAACACAGCTGCGCTGGGCAGGGCACGTCTCTAGGATGGAGGACCACCGCCTCCCAAAGATAATACTCTATGGTGAACTCGCCACGGGTCAGCGCAAGAGACGCGCCCCCAAAAAGAGATATAAGGACTCCCTGAAACAACATCTCAGACTTGGCCAGATTGATCACCAACAATGGTCCTCCCTGGCCTCACATCGGGAGGCATGGAGATGCACTATCCACAATGCTGCGGCCTCTTTCGAGAAGACACGCCGAATGGGTCTCAAAGAGAAACGACAACGCAGAAAGAACCACAACTTGAAAACAACATCACCCAAGGAGACTTTCCGCTGTGCTTTCTGCAACCAAACTTGCCTATCTCAGATTGGCCTTTTTAGTCATCAACGCGCTTGTAAAAAGCGTGGGATGAGTCCTTCCCAAGAATCTTCATTCGCGAAGTAATGCCGAGATAGGGCGTTATATATAGGTAAAGGTAAAGGTTTTCCCTTGACATTAATCTAGTCATGTCCCACCCTGGAGGGTGGTCCTCATCTCCATTTCTAAGCCGAAGAGCCGGCATTGTCTGTAGATGCCTCCAAGTTCATGTGGCCAGCATGGAGCGCTGTTACCTTCCCGCCGGAGCGGTACCTATTGATCTACTCACATTTGCTTGCTTTCGAACTGATCGGTTGGCAGAAGCTGGAGCTGACAGCGGGAGCTCACCCTGCTCCCCAGATTCGAACCTACAACCTTTTGGTCAACAACTTCAGCAGTTCAGCAGTTTAACCCACTGCACCACCAGGGGATCATAAAATCAAAGGTCATAAAATCTCCCAAAAGGTGATGGAGATTTCCCTTTCCCAAAAATTCCTAGAATGGATCTACACTGCCATGTAATCCAGCTCAATGCAGATAATCTGGATTTTATATGCCAGAGTGTAGTTGGGGTCCGATTCCCCTTGACTATGACTAAGACAGGCTGCCTCCTTGTGCCTCGTTCCCCTTCCTGGCAGGCATCTCTTCACCTTGAGCAATGTGCAAGGCAGCACTCTGAGCGCCACCCACCCACCCACCTCACCTGCCCTCTGGACCTGTTGCCTTGACTCCCTGGCTCCCTAAATCGGAAGGGTTCAAAAAAGAGAGAGAAGATGAAGAAGAGAAGAAAGGCTGGGCTTTGAATTCGCCCCGCAGGAGGAGGAGGAGGAGAGGCAGCTCCTCTTTCAACTCGGTCCAAGAGCGAGCTGGGATGAGCCTCGCTAGTCACGCAGCTGTCAGTCAGGCGGCTGGAATGCAGACAGGGCTGCCCTGTGGTTAGCAAGGGCTCCACCCGGGAGACAGGGGCAGGCGCCCAGGTACCCACGCCGCCGCGGCAACACGCTTTGGGGACTTGGCCGCCGCTCCAGACGCCCGCCCTTAGCGCCTTAACCCCTTCCCTCCCTCCCTCCCCCTTCCCTCCGTTGCTCCTCCACCTGCTTGCATCTAGCACCAGCCTCTGCACTTCTGCAGAAGCCAAGCCAAGGTGAAGACATTGTATCAGGCTTGTCCGCCAGTAGGTGGCGCTCGTCATTCAAACCCGGAATGCCTTTCTTTGGAAGTTGCCTGGGTCTTTGGACCTACAGCAGTGTTTCTCAACCTTCCTAATGCCATGACCCCTTAATACAGTTCTTCATGTTGTGGTGACCCCCAACCATAAAATTATTTTTGTTGCTACTCCATAACTGTAATTTTGCTACTGTTATGAATCGTAACATCAATATCTTCACCAAATTTGGCACAAATACCTGATACTCCCTAATTTTAATAGTGGGTTGGGCGGGATTGATTTTGTCATTTGGGACTTGTAGTTGCTGGGATTTATAGTTCACCTATAATCAAAAGAGCATTCTGAACTCCACCAACGATGGAATTGAACCAAACTTGGCACACAGAACTCCCATGACCAACAGAAAATACTGGAAGGGTTTGGTGGACATTGGCCTTGAGTTTTGGAGCTGTAGTTCACCTATATACAAGGAGCACTGTGGACTCAAACAATTATGGATCTGGACCAAACTTGGCACGGATACCCAATATGCCCATAATGTGAACACTGGTGGAGTTTGGAGACAATAGACCTTGACATTTGGGAGTTATAGTTGCTGGGATTTATAGTTCCCCTACAATCAAAGAGCATTCTGAATCCCACCAACGATAGAATTGGGCCAAACTTCCCACACAGAACTCCTATGACCAACAGAAAATACTATGCTTTCTGATGGTCTTTGGCGACCCCTCTGACACCCTCTCACGACCCCCTCAGGAGTCCCGACCCCCAGGTTGAGAAACCCTGACCTACAGTATGGTGCAGGGGTGGGCAATTATTTTTTTTCCCAAGGGGCCACACGAGAGCCAAAAAATATTATGGAAGGCCAGACCTAAAGGCTGAACTACATTCTAATCTACATTATTTATTTATTTATTTACTATATCTATATATATATATAAAGGAAGAGCCGTCATGTGAAGACTACCTCAAACAGAGAAATCTTACAACGCAGAAACACAAAACTTGCCAACAGAAATAGGCCTCAAGCAAGGTACGTTTGTAGCAAAGAAACTCCCCAAAAAAACCTAAAAGGCCCCCAAAACAACGAGTAAAAATAAAACTACATTTCCCCTCATCCTCCGGGGCTGCCAAAGACTCCCCCAGCCTCTACATTCTGACAACATGATTGGCTGCCAATAAGGGCGGATTTGCATAACTGCTGTACTGGCCAGCCAACATGAATATTCCGACCCATAATAAACTGTCAGATGAGTGCCAGAGCCTCCTCCAACACTTTCAAATCAGAAGACAATGATGGAGATCAACACCATTCAAGGGAGCTCTTCTTCCTTTCCCAAAAGATCTCCAGTGGCTTGAATTCCACATTAATAAGAGGACCATCCAGCAACAATGGGGTTTGCCAAGGAGGGTGCTCCAGCCCCTCTATATGCTGGTTCCAAGGGAACGAGGTCATCACTAAGTACCTTCTGATGCCCAGCGCTGGAAGAGCTCCCTCAGATGGCCTGTCCATGAGGAAAGCCTCATCGGACATCGACCAATGGGTGCAAAAGACACAGAGCAGGACATCTTGAAAAAGAGAGGAGCAGAAAGTAAGCTAGACATGAAGATCTTGAGAAAGGTGGCTAAAAGGATACGGAAAGGATTTTTAACAGTCCCCCAACAGACACTGGACGCACCTGTGAAGATAGAGATCCCCTGACAGGACAAGCCCTCCCCAAGCTGATCCGTCCTGGCCATGGTACAAGTCAAACCCGAAGGACTGCAGGCAAAGAGCTGAGGCACAAACATAAAACACCCAATTCACTAACAACAATTCCAACCCTTACATACTCAGACTTTCTCGCATCTCCTAAATAGGGCACAGCAACGCGTGCCGAGTACAGCTAGTTTACTATATATTACACATAATTAATATTAACATATTAATATATCAAGAAATATTCATATATTATTAGTATTAATATAAATATTATATCTATTATATAAAGGAGGACCCGTCTTCGAACGACTGACAGAGACAGAGAAACCTTCCAAGGCAGAGACACCAAACTTGCCAACAAAAATAGGCCTCAGGCAAGGAAGGTTTTTAGCAAATAAACTCCCCCTCCCCACAACCTAGAAGGCCCCCAAAACAACGATTTAAAAAACTACATTTCCCAGCATCCTCTGCGGCAGCCAGTGAAACCCATTGGCCAACATCGGCCCACACAAAATGCAGGGAGGCTGAGTAACCATAGTAATGCTGGGCAGAGCCAGCCAAGGCTAGGATAGAATGCTGAGTAATTTCGGTTTAGTCAGTTGGTGTTTGAGGGTTAAACTGTCAAGGCCAAGATCTAGGAGGGAGACAAATAGGGCAGCAGGGACACAGGCACCACTGACAAACACATACCCCCAGAATAACACAAACTTCCAAAACCCACAAAAAAAATCCTGCAACACAAAAACCCACCCCAAACAAAATACACAACAATTATGCTATCACCATAAACAAGGCTCAAGGACAAACACTACAAATCTGTGGCGTGACACAGAATGCTTCTCCCACGGACAACTCTACGTAGCATGCTCCAGAGTTGGGAAACCACAGAACCTCTACATCAACACAGCAGATGGAAAGACAAAAAACATTGTATATCCACAAGCTCTGCAGAACGCCAGGAACACCACACACCGACAACTCCCCAGGACTTCAACATCCCACCCACCAGAACAACCCACAACGACACAGCCATGACCCCACCAAGACCATAAGTAACATCAATTCCAACCCTTACATACTCAGACTTTCTCACATCTCCTAAATAGGGCACAGCAACGCGTGCCGGATACAGCTAGTTATAGTATATATATAGACATTATAATATTTTGAAATTATAATATAATATAACATTATATTATATTATTTATATTATTATAATAAAATTATTAAAATAAAATAATAATAAAACCACTAAAATAAAATGAAATTCAAGAAGACAAGGTGCGAACCAAGATAGAGGCTGACATCCTCAAAAGAGGAAGTATCCCAAGATGGAATGGCCCAATGGACCCAGCCCAGAGAATAACAAAGCAGACCCAGCCGCCACCGCAGCACAGCAGAGCAGAGCAGCAGACGATCGGAGGCTGCAGGCCTCCGCCCGCTCTCGCCCCCAACTGTTCCCCAGCTGATCACCCTGCCATGGAGTGCCTGCCATCCCGGCTTTGGAGTGCCTGCCATCCCGGGAGGCGATCTGGGCCTGCAGCGGGAGCAGTCTGGAGTGCAACTACACCAGGCATGGGGAAACTTTGGCTCTCCAGGTGATTTGGACTTCAACTCACACAATTCCTAACAGCTGGTAAGCTGGCTGGGATTTCTGGGAGTTGAAGTCCAAAACAACTAGAGGGCCAAAGTTTGCCCATGCCTGATCTACACTCTAGAATTAAGCCAGTTTCAGTGCCAGAATGGCTTTCTTTTGAAGTTGTTCATAGAATCATAGAGTTGGAAGAGACTCGTGGCCCATCCAGTCCAACCCCCTGCCAAGATGCAGGACAATCAGGTTCAAAGCACCCCCAAAAGATGGTCATCCAGCCTCTGTTTAAATGCCTCCATAGAAGGAGCTTCCACCACACTTCAGGGTAGAGATTTCCACTGCTGAACAACATTCACAGTTAGAAAGTTCTTCCTAATGTTTAGGTGGAATCTCCTTTCCTGTAGTTTGTTGTTGTTGTTGTTTATTGTGTCAGAATCAAGTTGAGGTTAGAGTTAAAATGCATTTAAAATGATGTTTAAAAGAACTTGGCGTTATGTTAAATGTCCTTTGACCAGAAGCCGGCCACTTAGAGTGCCTCTGGTGTCTCTATGAGAAGGTCCTCCATTGTGCATGTGGCAGGGCTCAGGTTGCATTGTAGTAGGTGGTCTTTGGTTTTCTCTTCTTCACACTCACATATCGTGGACTCCACTTTGTAGCCCCACTTTGTAGCTTTGCATCTTATGGTGCCAGAGCACAACCTATTCAAAGCCTACCAGGTTGTCCATTCTTCTGTGTGCCCAGGAGAGAATTTCTCATCTGGTCTCAGCCACTGATTGAGGTGTTGGACTTTAGCCTGCCACCTTTGGACTCTCGCTTGCTGAAGTGTTCCTGTGAGTATCTCTGTAGATCTTAGGAAGCTGTTTCTTGATTTAAGGCATTGGCATGCTGGCAGATATCCAAATAGGGGATGGACTGAAGATGTCACTGCCTTGGTCCTTTCATTGCTGGCTGCTACTTCACGACAGATGTCAGATGGTGCTATATCAGCAAAACAGTGTAATTTCTCCAGTGGTGTGGGGCGTAGATATCCTGTGATAATGCCCCATGTCTCATTAAGAGCCACATCCACCGTGGTGAGATTTATTCCACACTGGGCATGCGTACTCAGCAGCAGAGCAGCAAAGTACATGGGCAGGAGTCTTCACTGGATCAGGTTGTGATCCCCAGGTTGTGCAAGTCAGCTTTCATATGATATTGCTTCTAGCACCCACTTTTTGCTTGATGTGCAAGCAGTGCTTCTTGTAGGGCAGAGCATGGTCCTGAGTGACTCCCAGGTATTTTGGTGTCCTTCCCAGGTAATCTTCAAAGCTCAAGATGCTTGTTTTTATTAAATATGGTTTTCTGTGGGCAAGCAGATGATGACTACTGGATGGCATATGTTCTGTATCAGAAACTAGAGCTGATGTGGTCTATCTAATGCTGTTCTCTGAACCAGCACCCCAAATAACCAAACCGAATCTAAAGTTGACCAAAAACTGATTCATAACCCTTTTGGTACTAATGTTGGAGAGTGGTCCCTGGTCAAAGTGGTCCCTGGTCAAAAAAAGATTGGGAACCACTGCTCTAAAAGGCATGTAGTTTGACACCTTCAATTGCCAGGGCTCAACATTATGGAAGCTGGAGTTTTACAAAGCCTTTAGCATTCTTTGCCAACAAGGGCTCACCAAACCACTTTTCCTAGGAATATTTCTTTTAAACTTGGCTGGATCTTTGCACCTAAGGGTAAATTTGCATTGTAGAATTAAGGCACACCACCTCAACTGCCATGACTTCAGTGCTATGGAATCCTGGGAGCTGGGGTTTTTACAAGGTCTTTCTTTTAAATTCTGGGGATGGAGGGCCGACCCGACTCCCTACCCGATAATTTCCAATGCTGCCTTGAAGCCGTTACTGGATGGCTGCGAGCCAGTAAGTTGAAGGTGAATCTGGCCAAGACGGAGATCCTGTGGCTGGGTGGTCTGGGCACTGGAGAGGTTCGGCTTCCTACCCTGGATGGTGTGACGCTATGTCCGTCGTCATCTGTTAAGAGCCTCGGTGTAACACTAGACTCTCAACTGTCTATGGAGACACATATCTCCACCGTCAGTAGAGTAGCGTTTTTTCATCTCTGCCAGGCGAGGAAGCTGGCCCCCTACCTGCCCCGCCATGACCTAGCCACAGTGGTCCAAGCTACGGTCATGTCAAAGCTGGACTACTGTAACGCTCTCTACATTGGCCTTCCTTTGTTGGTGATCCAGAAACTTAAGCTGGTGCAGAACGCTGCAGCTCGGCTGCTGGCTGCATTGGCGTTCCAACATGCTGCCATATTACTCCCATCTTCTGGGACCGAACTGCACTGGCTCCCAGTTGAGTACCGGATTACCTTCAAAGTGCTGGTTCTGACCTTTAAGACCTTGAATGGTCTGGGGCCAGTGTACTTAAGGGACCGTCTCGCCCTATATTGTCTCACCAGACCACTGCATTCAGAGTCACACAACCTTCTCGTAATCCCAAGTTGTAAAACCTATAACGTGGAGGAGGACTTTCCGTGTCATCGCTCCAACACTTTGGAACGTGCTCCCTCCAGAAGTTCGTGCCCTGACTAGCTTGCTGGCTTTCCGGAAGGCCTGCAAGACCTTATTGTTTGAACAGGCGTTCGGCCCTGAAAACTGCAGGTCCTCTGCAGTTATAATTGCAGGCCTCTGATGCCTACTGCCATACGTTGTCAGGTTGCTTGTATTGCTTGTATGATTTTTATGTATTTGCATATGCTTTTAATCGTGTTTTTACTGTGTTTTTACTGTGTGGAAGTCGCCCCAAGCCAGATGGGAGTGGCGATGGACAAATCAAACTAAATAAAATAAAATAAAATAAATCTGGCTGGATCTTTGCACCTAAGGGTGCATCGACACTCTGTAATTAATGCAGTTTGGCTGCACTTCAACTGTCATGGTGGAATGCTATGGAATCCTGGGAGTTGGAAGGCACATCTACGCTGTAGAAGGTCCCATCTATGCTGCCATATAATGCAGTTGCATTATAGAGACACTGTAGACTCATATAATGCGTTTTCACTGCATTGTATGGCAATGGGGATGGGACTGAATTCATGCAGTTTGACATTACTTTAAGTGCCATAGATGAATGCTCTGGTACCAGGGAAGTTGGAGTTTTACAAAGTCTTTAGCCTTTTCTGCCAAATAATGTTGGCGCAGCACCAAACTACAGTTCCAGAATTCCATAGCACTGAGCCATGGCAGTTAAAATGGGGTCGAACTGTATTAATTCTATAATGCATCGCCTTAAAACATCAGATCACTGATTCTTAAAGAGGGCAGTACCACCCCCTGGTGGGCGGTGAGGTGATCCAAGGGGGCGGTGGGAAGCTCAGTGTAATTTGGGGGGTGGTGAACCCCTTTAAGGGGGCGGTGAATGATTGGCCATTTAGGAGGGGTCACGCGGCCCTCTTCTTTGGCCCTGCCCCCTTCTCTTTGACCCCCACATACAGTGCAGTGCAAAGGCCTCCGCGTCCTCCAGCAGAGCCTTCCCGCCACCATGGAAGAAAGCATGGCCTTCCCCAGCAGAGAGCAGGCCTCACTTCTTTGTCCCCTCAGGCTGCGGCTACCCGTCCCCTCAGAGCCCTCTCCACCGGCAGCACGGCGAGCGGTTTGGCTCAATTCCATTGTTGGTGGAGTTCAAAATGCTCTTTGATTGTAGGTGAACTATAAATCCCAGCAACTACAACTCCCAAATGTCAAGAATTTAGGCATAATGAATATTTGTGCCAAGTTTGGTCCAGATCCATAGTTGTTTGGGTTCTCAATTCTCTGTGGATGTAGGTGAACTACATCTCCCCTAAATCACTGCCAATTCCTCCCAAACCCCTCCAGTATTTTCTGTTGGTCATGTGGGTTCTCTGTGCCAAGTTTGGTCCCGTTCTGTAATGTTTGGGGGTCTCAGTGGTCTGTGGAAGTCAGAGCTGAATCGATTGAAGGTACTGCAAATCCCATCATCCATTGTCCATACTCCCCTAAATAGATTGTTTTTGTGATTAATCACTATGCTGTTAATTATGTTGAGTTTGTAACAATGAAAATACATCCTGCATATTAGATATTTGCATTAGAATTTATAAGAGTAGCAAAATTATTTATGAAGTAGCAACGAAAATGTGGTTGGGGGTCACCACAACATGAGGAACCTTATTTAGGGGTCACGGCATTAGAAAGGTTGACTTGATCGAAGTGTATAAAATCATGCATGGGATAGAAAAGGTGAATAAAGAAAATTTATTTTCTTTGTCACAAAACACTAGGACTAGAGGGCACTCCCTGAAGCTCCAAGGTAGGAAAGTTAGGACTAATAAAGGGAAATATTTCTTCACCCAGAGGGTCATTGGGTTATGGAACTCACTTCCAGAAGAGGTTGTGACAGCTGTCAGCCTGAACAACTTCAAGGCAGGATTAGACAGATTCATGGATACCAAGTGTATCGGTAGTTACTGATCAGGACATTCAAGTGCCACCTCGGAGTTGGTTGAGGTAGGCAGGATTTCCCTGGGTACTGGTTGTGGGGGGTCGGGAGCAGGTCAGGGTTTTGCCCTCCCTTCTGCTCGAGATCCCCGTGTACTAGGCATGCTAAAATTGAAACGGAAATCTAATTGATTCGTTAGAAATCCGTAATTAATGGGACTTTTGTTGTTTTACGGATCGCTGCCCCGAACCAGGAAGTAGACTTCCTTTTACGGTCCGTGAGGCCAACAATTTGCGTTAGGATCGTTAGAAATTCTTAATTATTAATTAATTAATTATTGTACTACTCACTTCTCCCTGTCTTCTCCCGCTCATTTCCTTCCCGCCTTCATTCAGCTTCTTCTTTTTCCCGCATTTCTATGGGGAACTGGAAGTGACGCTGCTGCTAGGTAGAGGCAATGCATTCTGGAAAGTGATTCACACACACACACACACACGCACGCACGCTCCTCTCTCTCCCGGCTTCCCCCTCCTTCTCTTCCCCGTTGCTCTGCTGCCATGCATGCCCCATTGCAGGGGCCTGCTTCACACACACACACACACACACACGCACGCTTCTCCTCTCTCTCCCGGCGCTCTCTCAGATGCTTCTCTTCCCCGTTGCTCTGCTACCTTGCCCCATCGCAGGGACCAGCTTCAGCCCTCCAGGTACGTGTTTTGGACTTCAACTCCCACCATTCCTCACAGCCTCAGGCCTCTTCCTTTTCCTCTCAGCCTGGGCAAACTTGGGCCCTCGCTCCCTCAGGATCGGGGTGAGAGAGAGGCAGCGAGGAGCGAGGGGGGGGCTCCTCCTCCTTTTCTTTTGCTGCTTCCAAGAATAGAAAACCCCCTCCCTCCCTTCCTCTTTCCCTCCCTCCTTCCTATTTGGAGAGTCCCATCTAGAATTCAGTGTGGTTTATTCAAGTTTTGGCCTACAACACCCAGAAATCCCAGCCAATTTACCCGCTGTTAGGATTTCTGGGAGTTGTAGGCCAAAAACCATCTGAATGCGCATGCTCTGGCATACGAATTTCTAACGAATTTCGTTAGTACTTAAGTTACATTTCCGAAAATTTTGGGAATTTTTTTGTAAGTCTTTGATATACTAATCAAAAAAAAAATCCCCCCCCATTTGATTTTAGAATAGCCATTTTTCGATTTGTTATCATGCCTACCGTGTACAACTGGTGGGCCACTGTGTGATACAGAATGCTGGACTAGATGGGCTGAGGTCCGATTCAGCATGGCTCTTCTTATGTTCTTATGTTAACCACGGCATTAATACATATATCTTTCTGTTTAATTGCTATTAAATTTTGTAAAAAATAATTTCTAGGGGGGCGGTGAGTAAATTTTTTTCTGGAAAGGGGGCAGTTGGCCAAAAGAGTTTGGGAATCACTGCACTAGATCCTGACTCATCTAGTGGGAGCTAAGCGAGAGGAGCAGCTTTGATTGGTAGTAGGAAGACATCCAAGTTCTTATCTACTTCTTTTTATAACTAGTCTTCCAAATTCTCGTCTTCTGATGTTTTGACTACAGTCTCTAAATTGATTTACGACTGAGCCAAGGTTTAGAGTAAAGCCTAAATACCTGAAGGACCAGATCCTGTCTGATCTTGGAAGGATGCGATACCACCAATGAATACCAGGTGCTCTAGGCTATATTTTAGAGAGGAAGGAACTGGCAAAACCACCTCTTGAGTATTCCTCGTCTAAGAAAATCCTACGAAATTTATAGAGTCGACAGATGACTTGAAGGCACAGACACACAAAAGGTATAGAAGGTCTTTGACTCTGCCTGTGTATTTATCACCCACTTTAATGTTGCATAAATCATCCGTGCTCATTATTTTTGCTTTCTTCATACTTTAATAGAGGGAACGCTTGCCACGTGACAAGAGACAGCATGGATCTCTCCCATAAGACAGGCAATACAGACTGTCATGCTTCATATGTATCATATGGTACAATTTGAGTGTGGTTTTTTAAAAAATCCAAAATGCTTCAATCCAGAAGTGGTTTAGGTTTTGGATTTCCCCCCCAAATTTTCCAATACCTGTATTTGCATATACATACATAATGTGATATCATGGAGATGGGACCCAAATCTCAACACAAGATTTATTTATAACCCTATCTACATTGTGGGATAATTTAGTTTGGGACTGCATTATATGACTGTGTAAATGGTGCCTATGTTGTACGTACACCTTATGCACATCATCTTAGTCTTAGTCTTAGCGCTAAGACTCTAAACTATCTAGTCCGTGAGCTGCTTTTTGCTGACGATGCTGCCCTTGTCGCCCATACAGAGGCAGCCCTGCAGCACCTAACATCCTGCTTTGCAACAGCTGCAGACCAGTTTGGGCTGGAAGTCAGCCTGAAGAAAACGGAAGTTCTCTACCAGCCCGCACCACAGGAAGAATACCATCATCCCCACGTCAGCACAGGCAAATCTGTGCTTAAGTCCGTTCAGCAGTTCACCTACTTGGGAAACATCATCTCTTCAGATGCCAAGATTGATAAAGAGATAGATCACAGATTAGCAAAGGTATATAGTGCATTTGGAAGGCTTCACAAAAGAGTCTGGAGCAACAAGCACCTGAGGCAAAGCACCAAAATAATTCTGTACAAAGCTATCGTACTGTCTATTCTTCTATATGAGTCTGAAACATGGGTCACCTATCGCCAACACCTACAACTCCTTGAACGCTTTAATCATCGCTGTCTTTGCACAATCCTAAATATACACTGGACCGACTATGTGACAAATGTTGCTGTCCTTGAGCAAGCAGGGATCACCAGCATTGAGGCCATGCTATTGAAAACACAGCTGCACTGGGCAGGGCACGTCTCTAGAATGGAGGACCACCGCCTCCCAAAGATACTAATCTATGGTGAACTTGCCACAGGTCAGCGCAAGAGAGGCACCCCAAAAAGAGATATAAGGATTCCCTGAAACAAGATTGATCACCAACAATGGTCCACCCTGGCCTCACATTGGGAGGCATGGAGACGCACTACCCACAATGCTGCGGCCTCTTTCGAGAAGACACGGCGACTGGGTCTCGAAGAGAAATGACAATGCAGAAAGAACCGCAACTTGGAAACAACATCACCCAAGGAGACTTTCTGCTGTGCTTTCTGCACTCAAACTTGCCTATCTCAGATTGGCCTTTTTAGTCATCAACGCGCTTGTAAAAAGCGTGGGATGAGTCCTTCCTAAGAATCTTCGTTCGCGAAGTAATGCCAAGATGCACATCATCTGAAGGTAATTTTATGCAATCTTTTGAATTATGTTGTGCATGAAACATCAAAAACTATCAGAAATTAAAGGTGTCGCTACCCTAGCCAACTATTTGGTCAATTTTGGAGTATTTTGGAAATGTGAATAATGGATGCTCATCTATTTTGCATCAGATGGTGCAGATGACCGCTCACAAAAGTCTCATATATAGCATAGTATAGACTGGGCATGGGCAAACTTTGGCCCTCCGGGTGTTTTGGACTTCAACTCCCACAATTCCTCCAGCTGTTAGGAATTGTGGAAGTTGAAGTCCAAAACACCCGGAGGGCTGAAGTTTGCCCATGCCTGGTATAGAATGTCTGCTTTGGACTTAAGAAAGTCTTCCAGGTTGAGGAGAGATGTATTTTTTATAGCAACTCAGTGCTTCAAGAGCTTCTTGTTAAGCTTATGGGCCTTTAACCCATGCTCTCTGCTCTTAGGTGTATAACTATAGCTTCTCTGCAGAGAAAAGGAATGCTGCAATTTGCACATGCTCAGAAGCACTCTCTTCATAGGATCTGTTCCAGGCCTGCTCTCCTTAGTTTGAGCTTTAGGTTTGAATTCATGACTGTCGCTCTATTGTCTCACCAATCAAAGCACCCTATAAATGTGTTTTTAAATAAAATGTTAGTAAAGCTCAAGAAAAAACACCCAAACAATGGCAATAAAATCTTCCACTCTCCTTAAAAACAACTCTTGTTATTTTAAGAAAATAGAACAAAGCAGTGTTTTAAAAAATCTTAACTTTTGTATAAAAGGAAAAGAGCAAAAGAAGTTCAAATCATTAGCAAAAGTCCATGGAAAATATTTTCACTGTTGAACACAGTATGTTTTTATGAAGTTTTAAAAAAATTCAAAGTAGCTTTTACAATATTATTAGCATATTTACAGTGTTGCCCAGATGTTAGAGTGACCCATCCGCCACCCAGCTTTCAGTCCTTTTGTCTCTTTCTTTCCTCACCTCTTCTACCTTTCCCCTCTTCCTTCCTTCCTTCCTTCCTTCCTTCCTTCCTTCCTTCCTTCCTTCCTTCCTTCCTTCCTTCCTTCCTTCCTTCCTCCCATCCTTTTCCCTTCTTCTTTCTTTTTTTCTTTCTTTCCTTGTTTTCTTCCTCCCTTCTTCTCATACACATCACCTTTCTTTCCTAGTGATATCACAGAGGGCCACTTCACCCAGCAACAGTCAATCTAGAGAGAGAGAGAGAGAGAATGTGTGTATGTGTGAATATATGGGTTAAGTTGCACTTGATTTTACTTTGGCGAAAGGCTTTTTAAATGTATTTTTTTTTGTATTTTACTGTAAATTTATGATGCTTTTAGATTTTAAATGTTAGCATTGAATACTTGCTGTTTGCCGGTCTGAGTCCCTCTTCGGAGGTGAGAAGAGGGACTCAGGGTATATAAGCCGGGGTATAAAAGTTTTACATAAATAATATGTGTGTGTGTGTATGTATAGATAGATAGATAGATACTGATAGATAGATAAAGGTAAAGTTTTCCCCTTGACATTAAATCTAGTCATGTCCAACCCTGGAGGTGGTCCTCATCTCCATTTCTAAGATGAAGATCCGGCATTGTCTGTAGAAGCCTCCACGGTCATATGGCCAGCATGATTCTATGGAGCTCTATTACCTTTCTGCCAGAGCGGTACACATTGATCTACCTATTGTAAGTTGCTAAATTAAGCTATATTTTACTTTGAATGCTGAAGGACTATATTTTCTGCTACAGCTGGATTAAGCTGTTTATTTTATTCTTTGTTGAAACTCTGCTGTAAAGAGTAAAGGGATTTTCTTTTTACACAAACCTACTCTGACCCTGGTGTCATTTAATTCCAAGGGCACTGCAGTTGAACTTTAAGTTTGATGCTTTAGAGCAGTGTTTCCCAACCTTTTTTGAGCACACTTTTTACATTAGCAAAATCCTGGGGCACACCACCAACCAAAATGACACAAAATGACACTCTAACACAGTAATACATAGAGTTAATATGTTTTTAAAATGTATTTATACACTCAGTGTGAAACCTGGGCCTGTTTCGATGAACACAACATAGATATCCTGGCAGGAATGGCAGAAAGACACAAAGTTTCCACACAGAACTCCCATAATCAAGAGAAAATGCTATAAGAGTTTGGTGGGCATTGACCTTGAGTTTTGGAGTTGTAGTTCACCTATATCCAGAGAGCACTGTGGATTCAAACAATGTTGGATCAGGACCAAACTTGACATGAATACTCAATATGCCCAAATATGAACGCAGATGGAGTTCAGGGGAAATAGACCTTGACATTTGGGAGTTGTAGTTGCTGGGATTTATAGTTCCCCTAAATGTAAAAGCATTCTGAACCCCACCAATGATAGAACTGGGCCAAACTTCCCACACAGAACCCCCAGGAGGCAAGAGGGGGTATCTACTTGGGGAAAGGGAGGCGGGCCTTCCCAATGCATGGAGAGGGATAGACTAAGTAGACAACGGGTGAGGAGGGGGGTGTTTGTAATTTTGTGCCTTTATCGAGGTAGGTTTCTTAGGGTTTTTATACTTCAACATACTAGACTCTCCCCCCCCCCCCCGAGGTTCCAATTTCCCACGGCACACTAGTGTGTCCCAGCACACTGGTTGGGAAACACTGCTTTAGAGGGGTGGGTTGTTTTCTGGCACTAAATGCAACAAAGTTGGTTTTCAATAACTTTAAAAAAGAATAAAATAGAATATTATTTTGCCGAAGTTAAAAAAGAAATAGCCATATTCTTTTAAACTTGATCAAATTCTAAATAATAATATGGCTAAAACACATTGAAAGGTAATTACTGGTAAAAGATTTAAAAGCTGTTATAACAAGAGCATGGAAATCTGCTGGCTATAAAGCAAAACAATAAAAATAAAAATCCAGATTTTAGGGCCCTGCATGTGCCATCTTGGGCATCACAAATTGGGCTCGGCATGAGTCAGAGCAAGTCGCACCCTACCCACCTATATCAAGAGGCTTCCTATCCAGAGCCAAGTTATTTTGGCAGAGAAAGCCATGGGGGAAAAAACATCAATCAAAAATTAAGAATGTATTAATAACAATTTTAAAAACTTTCGTTATTTCTTCCTTTTTTATGACACCCAAATCTTGTTGCTTGGGGTAACTGCTGTGCTTCGCCTAATATTAGGACTGACCTTCCTGGGCCTGAGTGTTAAAGACTCATTGTTGTATGTATTCAAGTCATTTCTGATTCATGATGACTTTAATGCGAACTTGCCACAGGGTTTCCTTGGCAACTTTGTTCAGAGAAGGGTTGCCCTTGACTTCCGCTGAGACTTTTTTTTCTGTGTCAGGAGCAACTCAAGTAGCTTCTGATGTGAGAGAATTGACTGTCTGCAAGGACATTGCCCAGGGAATGCCCAATGTTTTGATGTTTTACCATCCTTGTGGGAGGCTTCTCTCATATCCCTGCATGGGGAGCTGTAGCTGACAGAGGGAGCTCATCCATGCACTCCCCAGATTCAAACCTCCAACCTATTGGTCTTCAGTCCTGCTGGCACAAGGGTTTAACCCATTGTTTAAGGGTTAAACCAAGACTGTGGCGCAGCTGGCTGGGTGTCAGATGCATTAAGGTCACTACTGACCGAAAGGTCATGAGTTCGAAGCCAGCCCGGGTTGGTGTGCGCTTCCAGCCAATTTTGTGTAGCTTGTTGTCGACCTTTGCAGCCCGAAAGACAGTTGCACCTGTCAAGTAGGAAATGTAGGTACCATCTATGTGTAAGGAGGCTAACTTAACAAATTTATGAAGCCATAAAAAATCTCCAGCAAAAAAAAAAGGATGCACGGAATGCGGAAAGTACTTCATCAGTGTCGCAGATGGACGGTGAAGCAACAGCTCCCCTAGTAGCCAGAAAAAAAGGTTAAAATAGCCTCTGTCTGTCTATATGTGTTGTGTGTTTATGGCATTGAATGTTTGCCATGTATGTGTACATTGTAATCTGGCCTGAGTCCCCTGCGGGGTGAGAAGGGCGGAATATAAATATTGTAAATAAATAAATAATAAATAAATAAATAAATAAATTGTGCCACCAGGGGCTCCTATTCCTCTGAGGCTGAGACAGTGTGACTTCCCCAAGACCACCCAGTGGATTTCATAGCTGAGTAGGGATTTAACCCTGATTTCCAGAGTCATAATCCAATGCTCAAATGAGTACACACTACTTTGGCTCTCCTTAAAGAATCCTGTATAGTCATAATCATCGGCCTGGCTCTGACCTGCGTCCTATCCCTAGGCACGCTGTTGATAGACATCCAGTCACCCCCCCTTCCACTCTGGTGCTGGTTAACGCCCGATCTATTCGGAACAAGACTGCTACTATCTGTCACGATCACGGACCTGGCGGGCCCCTTAATCACACACACAGAGACGTACTGAAGGCTAACTACTTTATTGAGTATATAAACAGTTCCAAAGAGTAAATAGTCCAATAATATGCAATAATCCAAAAGGTAATGAGCAAGTAGTCCAAAGTAACGTAGCAAATAAGCTGGAAGCGTGGCAAGGCTCCGCAATCCAATGCGGATCAGGAAACAGGACAAGGCTCCGCAAACCAATGCGGATCAGGAAACAGGGCAAGGCGCCGCAAACCACTGCGGCTCAAGAAACAAGGCAATTGCAAGGCAAGGCTTGATGACCACGGCTGCTTGTGGTCCCACTCCGCTTCACGCCTGTCCAGGAAAGACGTGGCCGGAGAACTGAGGAAGGATTCCCACGGATCCTATACTTAATCCTTCGGCCGAGGTCCGCGCCGCTCTAGGCTTCTGCGTCTCCAATCTCTACTCACGGACCTCGGCCGGTCTAGCACTCTAGACCAAGCCCTTCTGTTCGACTCAATGTCCCTTCTCCTATCAAAGGTTCAACCTTGCCTTTCAGCAGATGTGTCGCTATCTTCTTGAGAGCTTTCCTCCCTAGCACTTTCCCACTCGGTCTCGTACATGTTTACATTCTCGGCCTCTTGCGAATTCCTCCCTCCGGGGTGTTCATAACTCCCTTCGCTGCTTCCCATGTCCACCTGGTGATCTATCTCTTCACTAGGCCCAAACATCATCTCATCCCATTCCAAGCTCTGAGCGGGGGAACGAGGCCCATCTGAAGGGCCCTGTGCTTCGCCCCAGTCATCTAGCTCATCCTCTGAATCAATCTCAGCTGCTGCAGGCCCTAATGCTAAGGGAACCCCGGGACCGCTTCCCAGCCCTCCAGGCACAAACGAGCCTGGCTGTGCTACACTATCAGGGAATTTTGTGAAGATCTTAAAGCGGACCTTTTCTGTATAACGGAGACCTGGCTCCAGGAGAGCGATAACACCTGTCTCCAGGAAGTAGTCCCCCCTGGTTACGTTGCCACGCACCAGAATAGGAATGGGGGTCGGGGGGTGGCAATACTCTCCCGTGATGGATTGCACCTTAGAGCGATCCCTGCGCTCACCACCTCGGGACTTGAAAGTGCGGCCTGGTGTGGGAGTCCCAGGAGAGCCTGGCGATCTTGCTGGTGTACCGTGTGCCTAGCGCACCAGCGGAGAGCCTGGCGCGGCTGCTGGAGACTGTGTCGGAGTGGGCATTGAGGTTCCCCAGACTTATTGTTCTGGGGGACTTCAATGTCCACGCCGACGCAGCCTCCGTTCCATCTGCAGCCGTGGACCTAATCTCGACCATGGCGACATTGGGCCTCTCCTTGTGTAGCTCGGGACCCACACACTCGGCCGGGCACACTCTCGATCTGGTGTTTAGCGTGGGGGTTCAAGTGGACCTAGCCTCTATAATAGAGGTTCCATGGTCGGACCACTGTGCTCTAAGGATCCGGGTTGAGCAACCGCCCCCTCCATGCAAGGGCACCGAACAGATTTTGGTTCGCCCGAGGAGACTTATGGAACCCGAAAGGTTCCTGAATACTCTGAGGGATCTGGAGTCTATCAGCGTCTCTGTCGAAGAGCAGGTTCAAGCTTGGAACATCTCTTTAGCCAGAGCTCGCCGAGATTGCCCCTAGGCGCCCTCTCTCGCCCTCGCAATAACCGATCCCCCCTGGTATACAGGGGACCTTAGATCGATGAAGCGAGAGAGGAGACGGCTAGAGCGCGAGTGGAGGAAACTCCGCGACGGAGCCTCAGTATCTGCTTATAAGCTAGTTAAAGAGGCTTATGAGCGTGCTGTCAAGGCGGCCAAAAATGGATACTTTTCCGCCTTGATAGCGTCTGCTAGCTCACGCCCGGCCCAATTGTTTAAGGTAATTCGGTCTTTGACGACGGTCCCTACTGTCCCAAAAAATAGCGATCAGGCCCTCACTGCCGGTGCTTTACAGAGCTTTTTCACAGGCAAGATTCTGGGTCTCCGCCAGGACCTTCCAGCCACGGTTGAGACAGTAAGAGAGCTTGAGACCCGTGGCCCTCCGCCGGGCCCACCCGACCGGTTTTTCGGCCACTGGACGCAGATGCCGTTGATAGGATTGTGGCTGCAGCCAGGCCTACCACCTGCTCCCTCGACCCGTGCCCCTCCTGGCTTGTTAAATCTTGCCTGGAGGGGTTACGTGGGCCTCTGTTAAACATCATAAATAGCTCCCTTGAGCAAGGAGTCTTTCCAGAGTGCTTAAAAGAGGCAGTGGTAGCTCCATTACTGAAGAAACCGTCATTAGATCCTGCGGTTCCCTCCAACTACCGCCCAGTGTTGAATCTCTCGTACCTGGGCAAGGTAGTTGAGAGGGCAGTAATGGAGCAGCTGCAGTCCTTCCTAGATGATGCAACATGGCTAGACCCCTTCCAGTCCGGCTTCCGTTCGGGGCATGGGACTGAGACGGTTCTGGTCTCCATCACAGACCAACTCTGCTGCCAGCTTGACCAAGGCGGGTCTGCGCTGCTCGTGTTATTGGACCTCATGGCAGCGTTTGACACGGTCGACCACAATCTATTGACCCACCGCCTGGCCATGGCTGGAGTGAGGGGCACAGCCTTAAAATGGCTGACCTCCTTCCTCCACCAGCGGTCTCAGCATGTGAGAAGGGGCGGGGTGGTCTCCGAGGGCTCCTCATTAGTTTGTGGAGTTCCGCAGGGGGCCATCCTCTCCCCTCTGTCATTTAACATCTACATGCAGCCGCTTGCACAGCTGGTGCGGAGTTATGGGCTGGAGTGTCACCAATATGCGGATGATACCCAGCTCATTCTGAGGATGGAGGGCAGGCCGGGATCCGTCCCCGATAATTTCCAGCACTGCCTCGAAGCCGTTACTGGATGGCTGCGAGCCAGTAGGTTGAGGGTGAATCCGGCGAAGACGGAGATCTTGTGGCTGGGCCGCCCGGGTGGGGTAGATGTCCAACTTCCGACCCTGGACGGTGCGGCGTTATGCCCATCGTCTTCCGTGAAGAGCCTGGGAGTCCGTCTGGACTCTCAGCTGACCATGGAGGCCCAGGTCTCTGCGGTCAGCAAGGTGGCCTTTTTCCATCTCCGACAGGCAAGGAGGCTGGCCCCCTATCTCTCCCGGAACGAGCTTGCCACGGTGATCCAAGCCACGGTCATCTCAAGACTAGATTACTGCAACGCGCTCTACGTCGGCCTTCCTTTGTCGGTGATCCGGAAGCTCAAGCTGTTGCAGAACACTGCCGCCCGGCTCCTGTCTGGTTCTCCAGCAGGTTGCCATATAACACCTGTTTTGCAGGATCTGCACTGGCTGCCAATCGAGCACCGGATCGCCTTCAAAGTGTTGGTTCTCACCTTTAAGGCCTTGCACGGCCTGGGGCCAGCGTATGTGAGGGACCGTCTCACTCCATATTGCCCTTTGAGATCACTACGGTCCGAGGATGCCAACTTCTTGGAGGTAACTTCGGCGAAGCTGGCACGGCTGACATCCACCTGCCGGAGGGCGTTCTCTGTCATAGCTCCCACGCTGTGGAACGCCCTCCCGGCCGACACTCGGGCAATGAAGGACCTGCTCCCGTTTAGGCGGGCTTGTAAAACCTATTTGTTTAGGCAGGCCTTCGATGGGTAGGCCCGTGCGTTCTTGGTTGTGCCACTGCATCAATTGTGCTGTTGTTTTTACTGTGTTGCTTTGTTTTTAATTGTTCTTAACCTTTTGTATTTTATTGTGCCTTCGGCTCTTGTAAGCCGCCGCGAGCCTTCGGGAGTCGGCGGCATAGAAACCCGAATAAATAAATAAATAAATAAATAATGCATATGTGATGGAGTACCTAAAGAATGCAAGCAATGTTTACTAAAATTATTGATTGTACAAATTATATAATGAGGTCACCTATTGCTGGTATTAAAAAAAACCACTTTTCCAAGCTCTGACCAGCAGCATTTCAGACCAACTCAGTGGGGATGGGAAGACAAATATACCATTGAATGTCTTCCAGAGTAGCATATAGATATTTACACTGGGGAGTCTCTAAAGGCACAGGTGCAAGCTTCTCTTGGACTTTTTTTTTTGCTTTGCCACCCACCACTCCTGGTTTTTTTTTCTTATTCAGGAAAAAACAGAAAACAAAAACATCTGCAGTACCAAGTTCTCATCCTACTCTCCTCCCCAAATACACTCAAGAGGTTGAATTCCCACGAAGCACTTTTTTGAAACTCCTCCTGTGACTGGGAGAACTTCAGAAAACTTCTCCAACCAAAAGCACAATGAACAGCTGGCAACCAGCTGCCTTTTTTACCTTTGGGATGTCACCAAGGGAGCTGACAGCGTCCCCGAACAGTCCCAGGCAACCTTCTCCTGAGAGGCACAAAGAAAGTATCTTTTACTCATTAGAAGCTAGGTGTATTTTTCTTACACTCTTCTGTCAAATAACATCTTACTGAACTTGGGAGAAACTGTATAGGGACAGATCCAGCTAAATCTCTGCTTTCCCACTTCTTCAGCAGCTTTTACAACACCCCAGTTTGTTTAGGAA
The DNA here is from genome assembly GCA_030556195.1 of Anolis apletophallus. Classification (NCBI taxonomy): domain Eukaryota; kingdom Metazoa; phylum Chordata; class Lepidosauria; order Squamata; family Anolidae; genus Anolis; species Anolis apletophallus. The sequence continues at coordinate 117,561,361 of JARBWK010000008.1, forward strand.
GGGCCTAAATTCCTGAAAGATGCCAGCTTCTGTTTGATCTCAAAGGTTTAGCCCTGGTTCGTTCTTGGATAGGGAGTTGCCAATTAATATTTATTTATATATTTGCATAGTGTATTTATATACAGAGCCCCCGGTGGTGCAGTGGATTAAAGCGCTGAGCTGCTGAGCTTGTTGACCGAAAGGTCGCAGGTTCCGCTGTCAGCCCCAGCTTCTGCCAACCTAGCAGTTCGAAAACATGCAAATGTGAGTAGATCAATAGGTACCGCTCTGGTGGGAAGGTAACGGTGCTCCATGCGGTCATGCCGGCCATATAACCTTGGAGGTGTCTACAGACAATGCCAGCTCTTCGGCTTAGAAATGGAGATGAGCACCACACCCAGAGTCGGACACGACTGGACTTAATGTCAGGGGAAAACTTTTACCTTTACCTTACTCACCCCTGGGGGGACTCAAAGCAGTTTACAACGTAATAGTGGCAAAATTCAATGCCAAACATACATTTAAAAACCAAATCACAATATCTAAACAATAACATATTGTTAAAATCATTAAGACCTTTAAGACATTACCAACATTTAAACATTAGCAGGTGCTTTGGAAAATATTTAAGAGGGAGGCATAAGAGGAAAATTTTTGTTTCATTTTTAATCTGAATTGTTTCTAAAGATGTCCAACCTATCTTGCTTTCCATTATTGGGAGAAAAGCAGGCTCAAAATTGTTGTTTCCAAACCATCAAGTCACAAAGTTAAAACTTGTAAGATAAGAGTGAATTCACCTTTAATGTGTTGTCGAAGGCAGGAAGCAGCCAGGCTTTGAAGCTGCAAAGCTATTCAATGTGAATTAAGCTTGCCAATTGCAACATTCACGCTTGCTTTAAATAGACAAGAGTTCTTTCACCCACCTTGGACATTCCACAGATATATAAACCCCACTTGCCTAGTTTCCAACAGACCTCACATCTCCTGCCATAGATGTGGGTGAAACGTCAGGAGAGAATGCTTCTGGAACATGGCCATACATCCTGGAAAACTCACAGCAACCCAATTCACCTTTATTGACTTTGAAAGAGCTATCCAAGGTGCTGAACCACTCCAATTGGATAGCTCCTTTAAAGTTGAGAGTAAAACCCAGAGTGGATTTGCTGCCTCACTGACATGGGAATACCCTAACCACTAATGCATTTCTTATAGCATTGAGAAGGACATGAAGAAAACCAGTGCCAAAAAATTAGCAAATTAAGAAAACAAAACAATTACCATATTCTGCTAGAAAGCTACTCATTCCTCCCCTAAGCAAAAACATGCCATGCAAATATACAGTGAAAATTTGGGAGACCACAAAAGGGGAAAATATTAATGGAAATTCACGTTGGTCCTTTCATTAAGAGGAAGGAAAAGTCTATAAAGCAACTTGTAAGAGAGGTTAGGCCTGTGATCCCTGGTGTAGGAACGCTAACCATGTGGTTTTCATCTCTTTCATTATGGCTAGAGGCATCAAACTGAGCCAAATGGGGCCTTCTCAGTTCCCAAACAATATCCCCATCACTAAAACTTTTAAGGCACGTTCCTATGCAGAGTTAGTTGCGCTCAAACCTACCAAACTCTTACATATGTTTAATTCAGGGTTGGTGCGTGGTGTCTATTCCAGATTGAATCATCACCACCACCATCATTATCATCATCCTTACTGAGAAATCTGAAATTCTCTGAAATCCAAACATTGTCCACAAGTGGCTGATACACTGACACTTGCTTTCTGATGGTTCAGTGTGCACAAACTTTGTTCAATGCACAACTATTGAGAGTATATCACCTTTAGACTATGTGTATAAGGTTTATATGAAACATACATGATTTTTTTGTTTGGATGTGGGTCCCATCTCCATGAAATTTGGTTATGTATATGAAATATTCCAAAAATCTTAATTCACAATCCAAAGTATTTCTGGTCCCAAGCATTTTGGAGAAAGGATGCCCAATCAATATAATCGCCGAGAATGTCACAAAATAACAGTTGCTGTATTATCATAAATATGTATCAAACAATATGTATAGTCACTATCACATCAGTATTTATAGTAATAAGCCAAGTCCACTAATGGCAGCATCTCAAGACATAAATATATCAAACAGTAATTACTGTATTATCACATAAACATATCACACTATATTCTACATCACAAATACTAACAAAGTCCATCTCATGAGTGAAAGAATCTGGGTAATTATAGGGAAAATATTCCAATGACAGTCCAAGTTCCCAAACTCCGTGCACAGAGAATACTGCCTAAGGCAAACCACATATTCTTCTACAACTTGAATTAATTGATTTTGGTGGAACTTACAGATCATTTTGAGTGAATTCCATCCATTGAAATACACTTACTTTAAGTTTCTTGAAATTCAACTACAAGACACTGTTGCGTCCCCTGTATCCACCACGCCCCTTGCTTCTCCAAAGCACTACGGACTTCCAGAGTGGAGACAGTCTACTCAGTGAGTTGACATTGTATTTTCATTTACATTGCTTCTCTGATATATCTGGGAACTTGGACTGTCATATGGAAAATCCACTTCCGGGTTGCTTACATCGCTTCAAAACCGCTTCAAAAGTCAATTTATTCTGATTTTTGGGGTATTCCAAAAAACCTAACCAGGCTTAATAGATAGATATGGTAATCAATAGGACAATCAATGTGGATAAGCATTTAAAAGCTCCTAAAAACTCCTAAATAGGAAATATCTTTAAATCTCAAATTTGGTGGTCTTCAAAAATACAGAGGGAATGAAAGGGGGTGGGAATAGGGTATCCTTCTTAATAAGACTAGTTATCTATTTAGTGATGGCTTCCATGCCAGTGGGCCAGTGAATTTGCTCTGAATGTCAGTTAACGTTTTTTGGTATCCCTTGCCAGGTGAGAGCTGGAGGGTGAAGGAATCTGATGGTGAATCTGATGTTGGTCCTTACTTCTGTTGCAACCCAAGAGTAATGGCTGATGCAAGTGGACTTTGTGATTTCCATGATAGTGACATCGCAAGTCCACATTAGGCTTTACTCTTAAATTAAAAGGAGCTATCCAGGGTACTGAATCACACCCCAAAACAGGCTCAGCACTCTGGATTGATCCTTTAAATACAAGAGCAAATGTCCAGAACAGAGTCACCATCTCCACAGATATGGAAACCACCACCCATTACTGCCTGCACTGAAGAGTTTGTGTCTCAAAATGCTCTTCTGGCCTTAGTCTGATTTAAAGATATAGATCTATGAGAAGAGAGAGAAACTTGGAAGTTGCCCTTCAACACATCCAATGTCATAGTAATAATATATTCTGTTGCTGTTATGTGCCTTCAGGTCAACTCTGTCTTGGCAAAATTACTTCAGGATGAGAGAGAATGATTTGCCTAAGTTTATTTATTTATTATTTATTTGCCATATTTATACGCCACGCCTTTTCTACCCCAGCAGGGGAGCTCAAGGCGGCTTACAATGGCACATACATGATGTCTCAAAACAACAAACTCACCTAAAATAGTTTAAAATTACAATATATTAGACATGATTAAAATACATTCAAAGTTAAAAGTCTGCCAAGTGGCTGAGCGAGGATTCTGATCCAGTCCAACATTCAAACCAAATATACCACATTCCCAAACTCTGTTTTTCCTGATATTTTGGACTCAGCCACTTTGAACAATGGTCAGAAAGCTGAAGTTAAAACAATTGGAGGAATCACTGCAGTATTTCATACTGACTCTTAATAACAGCTATTTTAGAATTTGTGGGTTTTCACTTTCCTGGGGGGTCCTGTGCCTAATTGTAGCAAATGTGGAAGGTTCAGGTCCAACTTATCTTCAAGATTGCATCTCCTCCTATGAACCAGCACAGGCATTAAGATCTGCTGGGGAGGCCCTTCTCTTGGTCCCACCACCATCTCAAGTATGATTGGTGGGAACGAGAGAGAGGGTCTTCTTGGTGGTGGCTTCCTGGATCTGGAATACCCTCCTTAAAGAAATTAAATTAGCCCCCTCTCTTCAGGCCTTCTGGGTGAGTCTAAAAACATGGCTCTTCAGACAGGTCTTTGATCCTGAGCAATCCATGGTCAATGTGATGAATCATTGATAGCACTGCCCCGCACTTTGATTGCTACGGTGGATAGCTGGCTTACCCACAGGTTCTACTATGTTTTAGGAATTTTATAATTTTATGAGTGAGATTTATATGTGCTGTTGATTGTACTCATGTTATTGTATGTATACTTATGTATTGTCTGAGTGCTTCTGTTAGCCACCCTTTGGGGAGATGGAAATGGGTATAAATATTATTATTATTATTATTATTATGGCTAACCATAAATATCTGCCAATATTAAATAAATCAGCTCCCTTGCCTTTTTGGTGATACAGTGCTAAATAAGGACATGTTCTAGACGTGCAAAGGAGGAGTGAGAAAGAATGCATGCACCCATACTTTGACTTGGGTAACAATTGCAGATGGGAATTGGAGAAGTTAAACTGAAATGTTCACAAGCAAGGTGCACTTTGTGGACAGGCCTGGAGGAGGAATGATGGGATCATGTCAGGCCTGTTATTTAAAGTAATTATAAAATACACCAATGCCTTTAAAAGACCACATACCAGCTTACAATACCAATTTTTCAAGCCGTTGATGATTCAAAACAAAACATAATGAAACAAAAGCACCAAAGAAACACCCAACAAAAAGAACAAGCAAAATTGTTTGCCAGCTGTTATTTGAATTGGCTTGTATATATAATTAAATATTTCCAAGTTGTTCACATATTCTGACAAACAACAGAAATGGATGGGAAAGAAATCCATTTACTTGTCACTGCTTTCCCAAAAAACTTTGGGAGTTTCTGTTTGTAGAATTTGTTAGTTAACAGCTTTGTCTTAGCAAACATTTCCAGCAAATATCAGTAGACCTTGCTTTAATTCGCCTGTTTAAATTGTGACAATTTTTTTCCTGTAAACCACCTCATATGGAGAGGCAAAATAACAGGATTGAAATGTTACAATAAAGAAGTTATAAACTAGAATTTTCCTTGAAAGTTAGAGTGGTATAGTGCAGTGTTTTTCAACTTTATTCGAGCCGCAACACATATTTTACATTTACAAAATCCTGGGAGACACCACCAACCAAAATGACACAAAATGACACTCTAACACAGTAATACATATAGTTAATATGTTTCTAAATGTATTTACACACTCAGTGTGAAACCTGGGTCTGTTTTGATGAACACAACATAGATATCCTGGCAGGAATGGCAGAAAGACACAAACTTCTCACACAGAACTCCCATAACCAAGAGAAAATACTATAAGAGTTTGGTGGGCATTGACCTTGGGTTTTGGAGTTGTAATTCACCTATATTCAGAGAGCACTGTGGACTCAAACAATGTTGGATCAGGACCAAACTTGGCATGAATACTCAATATGCCCAAATGTGAACACAGATGGAGTTTGGGGAAAATAGACCTTGAAATTTGGGAGTTACAGTTTCTGGAATTTATAGTTAACACGCAATCAAAGAGCATCCTGAACTCTTGCAACAATGGAATTGAATCAAACTTGGCATATTGAACTCTCATTACCAACAGAAAGTACTGAAGGGTTTGCTTGGCAATTGACCTTGAGTTTGGAAGTTGTAGTTCACCTACACCCAGACAGCACTGTGGACTCAAACAATGTTATGTTATGTTGTTGTTTGTTTTCTATCCAGAATCACAATGTTGGAAGGAGGCTCACCACTTTAAGGTCCCTAAAACAGGCATGGGAAAACTTCGGCCCTCTGGGTGCTTTGGACTTCAACTCCCACCAATCCTAACAGCCTGGGGCCCTTTCCTGCTTAAGTGACTGAGGGGGAAAAGGAAAAGGGCCTGAGGCTGCTAGGAATGGTGGGAGTTGGAGTCCAAAACACCTGGAAAGTCCAAGTTCGCCCATGCCAGCATTCGACAGAGACCTTTCCCTCCCCCTTCCCCTTCACGCCCTTTCTTCCCTCTCCTGCCGAACACTTATTTTTCTTCTACACTGCCGCTTCTGAGGTCATTTTGATCCGAGGGGACAGCATGAGCATGTTCAGGAGGGGAGGGGGGAGGGAGGAAGACGTGATCAGTGTGGGCGCTACTGCACAGACTCGCCCCATAGCATAGCGAGGCGAAGCGAGCAGAGTGAGGCTGGGAAGAAGGGAGCCCGAGTGGAGAAGAAAAAGTGTTTGGCAGGAGGGGGAAGAAAGGGTATTGGAGGTTCCAATTTCCCACAGCACACCTGATGATCACTCACGGCACACTAGTGTGCCACGGCACACTGGTTGGGAAACACTGGTATAGTGGACTAAGACCCATTGGATCACTTTGGGCAATTTACACTCTCTCAGCCTCAAATGAAAACAATGATAAACATCTGAAAAATTCTTTCCAAGAAAACTCTATGAAAGGGCCACCATACATTGGAGTTCAGTTGAATACTCATAACAACAAAGATGGGTGATTTTACTTTCTCCCATCCTCAGACATTTGTGTCAGACAGATGTAGACTTCCATATAAATGAAGACTATGCATACAGCTAGGACAGACTCGAGGCATTATGCTGCCCATAGCAGAGAAGGCACTCTATAGAAGTCAACCAGACTGGTAGTCATTTCTTCTTGAGCTGCTTTGATGAGACAGCACTTCACATCTCATTTGGGAACATCAAGATAACCTTGAGGAGTAGGTTATGTCACATGGAACATGTAGTTTTGTCTTTCATGGGCATATTATCCTGTCACTGTAATGCCATTCCCCCTCCTGCCTGGTGCATCAATAATTTAGTTACTGCCATCTAGAATGTGTCCAGAGAAGAGAAACCAAAATGATCAAAGTTTTGGAAACCAAGCTCTATGAAGAATGGCTTTGGGAGCTGGGTATGTTAAGCTTGGAGAAAAGAAGGCTAAGAGGGATGTTCAAATATTTAAAAGGATGTCACATTGAGGAGGGGGCATGCTTGTTTTTTACTGCTCTGGAGACAAGGGCACAATGGAGCAATGGCTTCAAATTCCAGGAAAAGAGATTCCACCTAAACTACAGGAAAAAACTTCCTGATGGTAAGAACTGTTCAGCAATGCAATATACTGCCTTGCAGCATGGTGGAAGCTCCTTCTCTGGAGGTTTTTCAAAAAAGGCTGGATCAATGGTTCTCAACCCAGATGTTTTGGCCTTCAACTCACATAAAGCCTAACAGTGGGTAAACCAGTGGGGATTTCTGGGAGTTGTAAGCCTTTTGGCTTACAACTCCCAGAAATCCCTGCTGGTTTACCCACTGTTAGGCTTTGTGAGTTGAAGGCCAAAACATCTGAGAATTCACAGGCTGGGAACCACTGGGCTAGATGGTCATCTGTCAGGAGTTCTTTGGTTGTGTTTTCTTGCCTGGCAGGGGGTTGGGCTGAATGGCCCTTGTGGTATCTTCCAATTCTATGGTTCCTCCACATCATCTATTTACTGAAGAAACCATCTCAATTCCCTCTTGGTATGGCCAGGTCAGCACCCAACATTTTTGATACAATTTGTAAAAACGTGTTTACTTTTCTGGCTCTATGCTTCGGCAATCTCCTTTCTGGGAAGTAGGACATTCTTTAGCAGTCACTTGATGTGGCTACATGACCAGGTTGTCTGGCAGCCCTTCTGTCACCATGCTCACTTGAGGACAAGTGAGTCACAAAAGAAGGCTTGGAGTAGAATTCAGCAAACACAAATGATGAAGCACTAGTTGATGACAGAGAGAGAGACGAGAGAGTTAAACAAACAGACTCACACGCGTACATGCAGTGAAATCATACTAGTAAGCATGAGAATGATCCAACAGGTCTCTCCACTAGCTCAACCAGAAATGTGTCATCCTTTGTTAGAATGTTCCTTTAAAAAAACCTTTACGGCCTTATTTTCACACACGGCTTAAGAATTTTTGAATTAATCACTGTTAGTTTGGTGCTTCAGTTTTGACAAGGATACACAGAATGCCAGTGGATATGAGAAGACAAGTAAATTACAATGTTCGCTTGTTTCTTACAAGATGTGTGTTCGTGCATACTTACGTATTTTAAAGGTATGCGTATAGGTTTGTGTTTTTTAAAAAAATACAATTAGCCCTCCATTTTTGTGGCTTTGATTCTGTGGATTTGATTAAAATATTATCTTTAGGGATCTCTACATCCTCCAATCCGAGTCTTCTGGAAAGTGGCTGTAGAGTCATGCTGAATGACCTAGGCTAGAGATTCCTAAAGGGAATAGCTCTCTATGGATCTCTAGGTCTCCAGTGCAATTCTGTGATCAGCTTATGCCAGAAATAAGATCACACTGGGGGACCTAGAGATAGTGAGGGTTTCTTTTAGTTTTGGGTTTTTCCATTTTTGCGGAAGTGCTGCACTCCTAACCCAAGTGAATGTGGAGGGCTGAATGTAAAGCTCCCAGAATCTCTAGTAGTTTTTGTATGCACACTGGCCATACTGGATGGGTGACAGAGAAGCTCCCTGCCACAATGAATTTTTTCCAAGCTCTGTCCATCCCTGATTGATAACCATGTGCTACTCAAAATGTTAATCCCTGGACCAGCACTGGTTGCTGATCTCCAGCAAATTATTGTGATAGAAATAAACAATTGTACCAATGATCACAGATACAATGCCTGGCATATTGGGAAAAATGCTGATCCCATATCTCAGATACGGTTTTAAATGCAAGATTCATAAGAACATAAGAACATAAGAAGAGCCATGCTGAATCGGACCTCAGCCCATCTAGTCCAGCATTCTGTATCACACAGTGGCCCACCAGTTGTACACGGGGATCTCGAGTAGAAGGGAGGGCAAAACCCTAACCTGCTCCCGACCCCCCACAACCAGTACCCGGGGAAATCCTGCCTACCTCAACCAACTCCGAGGTGGCACTTGAATGTTCTCTTGATGTTTATTGATGGAGGATTGGTTTGTTTTGTTTTAATTTAATAAATTTTGAAGATGTATAATGAGACACCAGCAATGGTGCCTGACGTACCTTGGTATTGTCGAATGCATGTTGTATCCCTTCACTGGTGTCCCATCACCAGGACCAGAGGAAGGTAAAAAATGGTAGTAAGCGAACCTTTTTTTGGCACCCCCTGGGTCTTCAGTGTGGTGATGATGGTGTGTGTGCCGGAGCACGCATGCGCGCAAACAGCTAGTTTTGCGCATGCGCTGTTGGGACCAAGCGCTTCTGGTGGAGGGAGTAGTGAAACGCACTTCCAAGAGGATGAAAAGGGCGTCCGCAGCAATGGCATGGCATGATGCGCCGAACCTGGTGGCCACGGATGGATGCGCCCTTGGCCATGTGGCACCCTGAGGCAGCCGCTTACTTTGCCTCCACTAAGATCCGCCCCTGCCCGTCACACACTGGTGGTGCATAGTGCATTGGAGATCATAGTGCATTGGTCCCAATGGGCTTTGATCCACTTGTGCATCAGTGACTTGGCTGACTTTTTCTACATTATTACAAGCAGTAGCGTCCTGCTGGATATAGACGTTACACAACTGCATAGTTCTCATTCTGACAGATGTTAATCCACTTATAAAAATGTAAGACCGCAACAAGATTCTGGTCTCCACATGCCGAAATCCCTTTTCTAAACAACATCAGCCTGTAGTTTTTTTCAATTTGGAAACCTTAGTTCTAGAGTCGGCTAGGCTGGCACTGGGGAGACATCTGAACTTTCACCATTGCTTTCTCTCACATAAAGCTTCACCACAAATGCTTGGAGACCTAAAGAAGTATCCTGTTTGTTTATTTGTCTGTCTTGGTGTGATACCTTCTGGGCTTGGCAGTATGATGAGAACCTCTCTATTTCAGGACCAAAAGGGGGAAGAAACAATAATTCAAAAAGCACCAGTGGAGACAACAAGGGAGGGAGGTGGGTAAGGCAATGAAATCTTTGTTTCTTTTTTAACCAGTTTGCTTATAAGATGGATTCCCTTCAGGGCACAAAATAGATTAGTCTGTCTCTGGGAGCCATGTTGAGTCATCATCAACATCAACACAAGGAACCTCTGGGAGAAAGAAGAACAGTCTGGGAGCCCTTCAAGGGACTCATTTTTGTGAAAAGGGTGACCCAAAGGAGCTCTCAGAGAAAGCCACCAGTAGTGGGAAAATAGGAAGTGAAAATGGGTGTGCTATTATTTTATATTTCATATCTTGCAGGATTGCACCTTTGCCCACTCACTCTTGCTCCATGGGCATTTACTTGAATTCTACCCAGTGCTCATTTATTCTGATTATCTTTTCTACCATGAATTTAAAATTGTTTCTCTTTTTCTTTCTTTATCCTCAGAAAAGTCTTAATGGCAATGTTTATTAGGTCATCAGATGTGAGGAACCGATAATTTCCCCTTTAATGTGCCAGGACTGGTACCTTACTGGGGCTTACTGGCTGTATTTTTCATTTGGTGGAACACACAAATATATAGCCATGTTAATCTGGAAGCGTAGCATGGAAAGGGATTTGGTAGCACTTTATAGAAGGAAGTCGGTAGTATGAGCGTAAGCTTTCATAGACTGGGTCTACTTCCTCAGAGATTCCTGAGGAAATAGACTATGTCTATGTACATAAGAACATAAGAACATAAGAAGAGCCATGCTGAATCGGGCCTTAGCCCATCTAGTCCAGCATTCTGTGTCACTGGACTAGATGACTAGTCCCACTAGTTGTACACAGGGACCTCTAGCAGAAAGGAGGGCAAAACCCTCACCTGCTCCCGACCCCCCACAACCAGTACCCGGGGAAAATCCTGCCTGCCTCCATCAACACAGAGGTGGCACTTGGATGTCCATTTCAGTAACTACTGATTCCCTTGGTATCCATGAATCTGTCTAATCCTGCCTTGAAGCTGTCCAGGCTGACCGCTGTCACAACCTCCTCTGGAAGTGAGTTCCATAACCCAATGACCCTCTGGGTGAAGAAATATTTCCCTTTATTAGTCCTAACTTTCCTACCTTGGAGCTTTAGGGAGTGCCCCCTAGTCCTAGTGTTGGGTGACAGAGAAAATATTTTTTCTTTATTCACCTTTTCTATCCCATGCATGATTTTATACACTTCGATCAAGTCACCTCTTAAACACCGTCTTTCAAGGATGAAAAGACCAAGGCGTTGCAACCTGATTTCATAAGGGAGCTGCTCCATCCCTTGGATCATTTTTGTTGCCCTTCTTTGTACCTTTTCCAGTTCCGTTATATCCTTCTTGAGGTGCGGTGACCAGAATTGTACACAGTACTCCAGATGTGGCCTCACCATAGATTTGTAGAGAGGCAATACAACATTTGCCGACCTATTTTCGATTCCCTTCCTGATCATGCCAAGCATAGAATTTGCTTTTTTTCAATGCTGCAGCGCACTGGGTTGACATCTTCATTGAGCTGTCCACCAAAACCCCAAGATCCCTTTCCTGGTTTGTCTCAGAAAGCTTTGATCCCATCAGTTGATAAGTGTATTTGGGGTTCTTTGCCCCAATGTGCATGACTTTACACTTGTTTAGGTTAAACTGCATTTGCCACTTTGTTGCCCATTCACTCAATTTCGAGAGATCTTTCTGGAGCTCTTTACAGTCAGTTTCATTTTTAACTACCCTGAACAATTTAGTGTCATCTGCAAACTTTGCTACCTCACAATTTACTTCTACATCTATGTCTATGTAACATTTGTCGACCTCACCAAAGCCTTTGACAATGTGAGCAGAAAAGGTCTGTGGCAGATCCTGGAACGTCTAGGATGTCCCCCCAAATTCCTCAAAATGATTATCTTGTTAAATGAGGGCCAGCGCAGTCATGTCAGATATGGAGATGCTCTCTCAGAGCCCTTTCTAATAACTAATGGAGTGAAACAAGGTTGTGTTCTTGCACCAACCCTATTTACAATCTTTTTCAGCATGATGCTCCAAAGGGCTACGGCAGACCTCGAAGAAGAAGACGGCGTATATATACACTATTGTACTGATGGTAGCTTGTTCAAGTTAAGCCGTCTGAGGGCTCACACTAAGACTCTAAACTAGTCCGTGAGCTGCTTTTTGCTGACGATGCCGCCCTTGTCGCCCATTCAGAAGCAGCCCTGCAGCACCAAACATCCTGCTTTGCAGCAGCTGCAGAGCTCTTTGGGCTGGAAGTCAGCCTGAAGAAAACGGAAGTCCTCTACCAGCCCGCACCACAGGAAGAACACCATCATCCCCACATCAGCATAGGCAATTCTGTGCTTAAGTCCGTTCAGAAGTTCACCTACCTAGGAAGCATCATCTCTTCAGACACCAAGATTGACAAAGAGATAAATCACAGATTAGCAAAGGCATATAGTGCATTTGGAAGGCTTCACAAAAGAGTCTGGAGCAACAAGCACCTGAGGCAAAGCACCAAAATCACTGTGTACAGAGCTATCGTACTGTCTATTCTCCTATATGGGTCTGAAACATGGGTCACCTATCGCCAACACCTATGACTCCTCGAACGCTTTCATCAGCGCTGTCTTTGCACAATCCTAAATATACACTGGACCGACTATGTGACGAACGTTGCTGTCCTTGAGCAAGCAGGGATCACCAGCATTGAGGCCATGCTGTTGAGAACACAGCTGCACTGGGCAGGGCACGTCTCTAGGATGGAGGACCACTGCCTCCCAAAGATACTACTCTATGGTGAACTCACCACGGGTCAGCGCAGGAGAGGTGCCCCCAAAAAGTGATATAAGGACTCCCTGAAACAACATCTCAGGCTCGACCAGATTGATCACCAACAATGGTCCCCCCTGGCCTCACATTGGGAGGCATGGAGATGCACTATCCACAATGCTGCAGCCTCTTTCGAGAAGACACGCCGAATGGGTCTCGAAGAGAAATTCAGAAAGAACCGCAACTTGGAAACAATATTACCCAAGGAGACTTTCTGCTGTGCTTTCTGCAACCGAACTTGCCTATCTCAGATTGGCCTTTTTAGTCATCAACGTGCTTGTAAAAAGCGTGGGATGAGTCCTTCCTAAGAATCTTCATTTGCGAAGTAATGCTGAGAATATTAGGCCATCAGATGTGAGGAACCAATAATTTCCCCTTTAATGTGCCAGGACTGGTACCATACTGGGGCTTACTGGCTGCATTTTTCATTTGGTGGAACACACAAATACATAGCCATGTTAATCTGGAAGTGTAGCATGGAAAGGGATTTGGTAGCACTTTATAGAAGGAAGTTGGTAGCATGAGCTTAAGCTTTCATAGACTGGGTCTACTTCCTCAGAGGTTCCTGAGGAAATAGACTATGTCTATAGGGCCAAAATAGACTGGACTCATCATCAATCAACTGCTGCAGGGAGTTCATATGATGCCTGGCTGGATTATCAGGACAAAGGCTGCAACCAGCCTTTCATCCACATCTACAAAACATTGGATTTATTTCTTGGAAGCTCTGGAGTGTAGTGTGGACAGATGGATCAGCAGGCTGGGTTTGACCCAATCCACCCTCCACATCACCAACAGACTCACCACCACATCACCAACAGAGCCACCTCCAAATCACTACCAGGAAGCAACACTCTCTAAGGGATTTGCTGATGACATGGCATTTCTGCTGATGCTATTTCTGATGCCAAGCCATGACTCAAATATGCAATATCACCAGCATGCCTGTATGAGAGAGCTGCTTGATGGTAGTGATACAACAGTGGTGGCAGAAACCCAAATATGTCCTTTGACATTCCAGATTTGGGGATGCCCAAAAGACTTTAGGACAGTGGTTTTCAACCTTCCTAATGGCATGACCCCTTCATATTTTGGTGACCCTCAACCATAAAATTATTTTCGTTGCTACTTCATAACTGTAATTTTGCTACTGTTATGAGTTGTAATGTAAATATCCATTAGGAAGGGTGTATTTACAAATACACAATACGCCCAAAGTTGCTGGGATTTATAGTTCACCTACAATCAGAGCATTCTGAACTCCACCAATGATGGAATTGAACCCAACTTGGCACACAGGACTCCCATGACCAACAGAAAATACTGGAAGCAGGCACACAGGACTCCCATGACCAACAGAAAATACTGGAAGGGTTCGGTGGGCATTGAGTTTTGAAGTTGTAGTTCACCTACCTCCAGAGAGTACTGTGGATTCAAACAATGATGTATTTGGACCAAACTTGGCACAAATACTCAATATGGTGGAGTTTGGGGAAAACAGACTTAACATTTGGGAGTTGTAGTTGATGGGATTTATAGTTAGCCTACAATCAAAGAGCATTCTGAACACCACAAATGATAGAATTGGGCTAAACTTCCCACACAGAGCATCCAAGACCAACAGAAAATATTGTGCTTTCTGATGGTCTTTGGCGACCCCTCTGACACCACTCCCCCCCCCCGGTCCCGACCCTCAGATTGAGAAACGCTGCTCTAGGGCAATGGTTCCCAACCTTTGGTCCTCTAGGCATTTTGGACTCCAGCTCCCACAATTCCTAATAGTTTGTACGATGCCTGGGGTTTCTGGGAGTTGAAGTCCAAAACACCTGGAGGACCAAAGACTGAGAACCACTGCTCTAGGGACACTCCTGGACTGCGCCAGAACAGTTCTGGAGTCCCTTATCACAGATTTATTTGGCACATGTTGATACAGTTTTAGTCTATGAAAGCTTATGCTACCAAATTCATTTTCTCAATTAGTCTCTAAGATACTAGAAGATCTCTTTCCATACAGACAGCCAATGGCTCATGGGCTAGTATTGGTCCAGGGACTTCCACTTTGGGTAACAGTGCTGTAAAGCAAATTTGTTTATTTATTTATTTATATACCCTGCCTTTCTCTACCCCGAAGGGGACTGAAGGCGGCTTACATATAGGCAATTATTCAATGCCTTAAAACACATACAATTCCAGTAACATTAAAACTAAAATTAAATTAACAATTTTAAAACATTACAACCAATATAAAATCACCCCATCCATAATCGTAGTCCAAAGATGTTCCATAGTTATTATACATATTACAAATCTTTCTTTCTAAAGGCTAGGAGGGAGGGGGCTGATCTAATGCCATTGGGGAGGGAGTTCAGTAGCAGAGGGGCCACCACCAAGAAAGCCCTGTCTCTCGTCCCCACAAGAGCAGGGACTCCCAAGACGATCTTAATCTCCGAAGTAGTTCATAGGGGTGCTTCATAACTCTTTATGTCTCCTTTTTTCCTCTAAATGCAAGATATTAAACAATTTAACTGTTTTTCCTGTGTCAGGAGAGACTTGAGAAACTGCAAGTCACTTCTGGTGTAAGAGAATTGGCCATCTGCAAGATCATTGCCCAGGGGGCGCCTGGATGTTTTGATGCTTTTACCATCCTTATGAGAGGCTTCTCTCATGTCCCACATGGGGAGCTGGAGCTGACAGAGGGAGGTCATCAGCATTCTCCCTAATTCGAACCTCCAACCTGTTGATCTTCAGTCCTGTTGGCACAAAGGTTTAAGCCATTGTGCCACCGAGGGCTCCTCATTTAACCGTGAAACCATAATAAAGAAGTAAAACACTATTAAAGTGAAGAGTGCTGTTTTGTCTTAATGTTACATGCCTGTCATCAGGCCCGTAGCCAGGATTTTGATTGGGGGGGGGGCAGTTTGGTTCGGGAGGGGCTGAGTCTGAATGAGAGAGGGTCTACCCTAGCAAACCTTTTGTATCATTATCTTAATACCCCCATGCATATGGGATATATTGAGCATGGTGATCAGATTGTGATATGAATAAACATAACAATTTAAATAATGTACCAGTAAGGCCTTCTCACGGACCACTCTGAGAATGGGGGGCTGAAGCCCCTCAAACACCCCCCCCCCCCAGCTACATGCCTGCCTTTCACATGACAATGGGTGGTATTTCTTTAGGAAATATTACTTTTTTTGGGACTTCCAGTTGAAAGACTCCCCTACTTGGGAGTTGTTTTCTCCCCATCCCCTAAATACATTTACTGAGTACTGAGTTAACTACGGCGCTATTGGCTCTTTGTGCCTCATATGGTGGTCTTTCTGCCTGATAATATGTCCTTTCCGGCCTTCTATATAATAACTACTTACTTATAATGATAGCTAAGTGTACTGTGCCATTAGACCCAGTTAGCATGTTGCTGGGTGGCCTGACCCCATGGGAATAGTTCCCAAATCCCAAATGATACAACCTCTCATTTTGGATTGCACGCCAAAGGATGAAGATGAAGGAGAAGCAGATATAATGTGAAACTTGGGCAATGGGGGTGGAGGCAGGGATCAGTACCTTTTGCAACGTTCAAGGAAACTTGGCTTTTGCACCTATCCAAGCTGCCTTCCCAAGAAAGAACGATGGGAAATGGTGGCCCAGAAGAATGAGAGAAAATGTCTCCCTTTAAATGGAATTGAGAAATATTGGGTTACCTGACCATTTGGCATTCAAGAGTTCAGGTCACAGGTGGATTAGTGGAGTAGTCTCCATTTAGTGACTGATCAACTGGAAGTAACAAGGTTCTTGTTTTGAAAGTGGGCAGGTGGTGTCACAGAAGAGTGTGTCTACAGATGAGAGCAGCCAGGTGGTGGATTCTTAGCTGGGTAAGGTATTAAAATATCAAGATGCCCAAGGACTTTTTTTAAATCGAGGGGGTGGGGGGTCCTAAAAAAAGGAGGGAGAGAGAGATTCATCATCTCCTCTGCGAATCTGCCAAATACGATCATTAATATTACCCAAGCCCAAAGCACCAAAGCGTTGCAGTGGATGTTTAGAAGTCAGCAAAACAAGCAGAATATTTATAGGGTTTTTGAAGTATGACACTGACATTTTGGTGCCGGTCCAGGAAAACCTCATTAAACCAGGCATTTCATGGCTTTCTTTTTTGGTTTGACACCCATTTTGACAGTGTAGCTATAGAAGTGAGAGTTTGCTCATGATGCATCCCAGCCAGGCAAGCAAAATAGGCCAACTAAAATGTAAAATGCAAACTCAAGGACCTGTTGAAGTCTACCAGTGATATTTCACTTTTTTCCTCTTTATAATAATAATAACTTTATTTCCATACCCCACTTCCATCTCCCCGAAGGGACTCGGGGCAGCTTACATGGGGCCAAGCCCAATCCCACAGAGTTAAAAACATAGCATATAAAATATAACAATAATATAAAACGGCATAAAACAACATTATAACAACAATAAAACAAACATCATAAGCAACAAACTATGTCCCCTATGTTGTTCAACATATACATGAAGCCGTTGGGGGAGATCATCCGGAGTTTCGGGGTACGGGGTCATCTGTACACAGATGATGTCCAACTCTGTCACTCCTTCCCACCTGCTACTAAGGAGGCTGTTCAAGTCCTGAACCGGTGCTTGGCCGCTGTGCCGGACTGGATTAGGGCTAACAGATTGAAACTAAATCTAGACAAGACATAGGTACTCCTGGCCAGTCGTAAGGCTGAACAGGGTATAGGGTTACAGCCTGTGCTTGATGGGGTTACACTCTCCCTGAAGGCATAGGTTCGCAGTCTGGGAGTGATCCTGGACTCATCGCTGAGCCTGGAACCCCAGGTCTCGGTGGTAGCCAGGGGAGCTTTTGCACAGCTTAGGCTGCGCCCGTATCTTGGGAAGTCAGACTTGGTCACGGTGGTCCATGCTCTGGTTACATCCCATATAGACTACTGCAATGCTCTCTACGTGTGATTGCCTATGAAGACTGCCCGGAAGCTGCAATTAGTCCAGCGCGCAGCAGCCAGACTACTAACGGGAGCAGGGTACAGGGAGCGCACAACTCTCCTGTTGCGCCAGTTAGCTGCCAATTAGCTTCTGAGCACAATTCAAAGTGCTGGTGTTGACCTACAAAACCCTATACGGTTCCGGCCCAGTTTACCTGTCCGAACGTATTCTCCCCTATGAACCATCAAGAGTGCTAAGATCGTCTGGAGAGACCCTGCTCTCGGTCCCACCACCTTCGCAGGCACGTCTGGTGGGGACGAGGAACAGGGCCTTTTCTGTGGTGGCCCCTCGGCTGAGGAATTCCCTCCCAAATGAAATTAAATCCACCCCCTCTCTCCTGACTTTTAGGAAACAGGTGAAAATGTGGCTGTGCAATGAGGCCTTCGCAGAATGGAGGAGATCACGAAGCAATTTGATACGGACCGAATATATGGATTAAGTTGGACTTGATTTTACTTTGGCGAAAGGCTTTTAAAATGTATTTATTGTATTGTATTGTATTGTAAATTTTATTGTACATTTATGATGTTTTTAGATTTTAAATGTTAGTATTGAATACTTGCTGTATGCCGGTCTGAGTCCCTCTTCGGAGGTGAGAAGGCCGGGGTATAAAAGTTTGAAATAAGTAAATAATAATGTTATATTGGTTGAGACTGAATGAGATAGTAGTTGCTAAGCTATAGCAAAATGTGGTACAGGATGTTCTTTTTGCAGTTTAATAAACATTTTTTCATGTTTTATGACAGGACAAATTAGGAAATAACATTTATAACATTTATAACCCAGGAACAGAAATGTGTTACATAGTGTAAGTTCCCTGTATGTCCACACGTTGCTTTGTCCTTTATTTCCAGTCCTTTTCCTCTTCCCCTTACAGCAAAATATTGAGGATGAGATCAGTTATATATCAGTTTTCATGATTAGAGATTATTTGTTTTAGATCTTAAGCAAGAGCAAAGTGCGGTCCTCAGATGATGGATTACAGCTTCCAGCATTCTTCACCATTAGCAGCACAGGCCGGGCGTGATGAGAGCTGTAATCCAACATCTGGAACCACATACTTTGTTCACCTCTGTTCTATATTTTTTACTTGAACAATGAGCCACTTTTCCAAGGATGCTGCAAGCTACAGAATGTAATCTTCTTCCTGCTTCATTAAAATAAAACCAGCAAAGTAAGTATTCAACCTTATCTGAACATCAGGGTTTGCAGAAATACTCTGCTTTGCTCGTAAATCCCAAAAATTTAATTGAATTCATTTTAAACAGAGCCAGTCGGTTATGACAACTAATCCATCTTTATTCATAATTACTCAACTTGCTCATTTTCCTTATCTTGCTGACTTTTGTGTCACTTTATGCTGAGCCAGACTTTCCATAATACCTTTCTACCACCAGTCCTTCGTCCCATTCTTTATTATTTATTTACTTTATTTATATTCTGCTCTTCTCACCCCAAAAAGGACTCAGGGTGGATTACAGGTACACATACTTAGCAAACAATCCTTGCCGTTTCCACGAACACACATATAGACGAACTGAGGCAAACTCTGGCCACCAGGGGGAACTGACGCACTCCTCATCTCTCAGCGTTCCCAGCGTCCCTTGTTGTTCCTTCCACATTCCTCAGCATTCCTGGATTTCTTTAATAATTCAGTCAAAATTTGCCTCCTCACTTAATGTGGTACCTTAATCTCCTACTTGACAGACGCAACTGTCTTTCGGGCTGCAGAGGTCGACAGCAGGCTATACTTAAAGGTCGAGCACCCACCTCGACCTGGGCAGGCCTCGAACTCATGACCTACTGGTCAGAGAGATATTATGTAGCTGACACTTAGCCAGCTGCACCACATTCCCGGTGCTGGGGTGCAGAAAATGTGCTCCCACAATGTAGACAACCCCTCCACCAAGATCGGTTGATGCAAAGACTGTGTTTTTGCATCAACAGAACACAAACCTATCATGGAGTTTTCTAGGCAAGATTTGTTCCAGGGTGGTATGTCTTCCTATGAGGCTGAGAGAATATGACTGGTTCAAGGTCACTTGGGGCTTCATGACTGAATGGGGCTTCAAGTCCTGTTCTACAGAGTCATGGTCCAATGTTCAAACACTATAGATTGCTGCCACTCACAACTGGCATGTATACGTAGATGAAATATTAGAAATGATTTTTAAATATCATTAATAGCAAATCAAAAACATTAATCCAAGTGCAAAATTTCAAAGTCTCCAATCTTAGGGTTATTTATCTCAATATCAGATTTCAACTGAAGAGAGCTCTTGAAATATAGAATACCTTTGAGTATCGGTTGTGAGGATGGATGTGTTTGTGGGGATGAGTACTTGCCACAAAGACCAAATACCAAACACTCATTTTTGGTGACTCCTGCATGAAGGTGGTGGTGAATCTGCTCTGTGTTTTAGTCTGAACTATAGAGGCAAGATCTAGGGGTGCATTTATTTACACTGTAGAATAAATGAAGTTTGACACCACTTTAAGTCCCACAGTGCAATAGTGGGACTTAAATAGTGGGACTTCACACAATCCTAAATATACACTGGACCGACTATGTGACTAATTTTGCTGTCCTTGAGCAAGCAGGGATCACCAGCATTGAGGCCATGCTATTGAGAACACAGCTGCACTGGGCAGGGCACGTCTCTAGGATGGAGGACCACCGCCTCCAAAAGATACTACTCTATGGTGAACTCACCATGGGCCAGCTCAAGAGAGGCACCCCCAAAAAGAGATATAAGGACTCCCTGAAACAACATCTCAGGCTTGGCCAGATTGATCACCAAAAATGGCCCACCCTGGCCTCACATCGGGAGGAGTGGAGACACACTATCCACAATGCTGCGGCCTCTTTCATGAAGACACGCCGAATGGGTCTCGAAGAGAAACAACAACGCAGAAAGAACTGCAACTTGGAAACAACATCACCCAAGGAGACTTTCTGCTGTGCTTTCTGCAACCAAACTTGCCTATCTCAGATTGGCCTTTTTAGTCATCAACGCGCTTGTAAAAACGTGGGATGAGTCCTTCCTAAGAATCTTCGTTCGCAAAGTAATGCCGAGAGAGAATAAATGAAGTTTGACACCACTTTAAGTCCCACAGTGCAATAGTAGTAAGGCACCAACACTCTTTGGTAGATAAGGCTATAAACCTTGTACGACTACAATTCCAGGATTCCATAGCATTGAGCCATGGCAGGTAAAGTGGTGCCAAATAACATTAATTCCACAGTGTAGAACCCTAGTGTGCTGAAAACATTTGGGGTTTAAAGATTGATATCTTGGCTGCTTCCTTTAAAGTTCAGACTAAAACCTACAACTGATCCACCACCCCCTTGAAATGGGAGCTCCCAGCCATGACGAGTAGCCAATGTGACATAGCTCATCTCTCTGAAGACACTGACAAGAGGAAATGTGGCTTTAGAACTTCTAGAGGATCAATGTATTGTCAAAGGTTGCGATGTCTGTTGGAAACTAGGAAAATTGGGTTTATATATCTGTGGAATGTCTAGGATGGGAGAAATCATTCTTCTCTGTTTGAGGAAGGTGTGAATGTTTCAATTGGCCATCTTGGTTAGCATTTAATGGCCTGACAGTTTCAATGTCTGACTTCTTACTGCCTGTGGGAGTCCTTTGTTGGGAGGTGATTAGCTGACCCTAATTGTTTCTTGTCTGGAATTCCCCTGTTTTTGAGTGTTGTTCTTTATTTACTGTTGTGATTTTAGAGGTGTTTTTTTTAATATAGTGCTTTCGGAAGGCTTCACAAAAGAGTCTGGAGCAACAAGCACCTGAGGCAAAGCACCAAAATCACTGTGTACAGAGCTATGGTACTGTCTATTCTCCTCTATGGTTCTGAAACATGGGTCATCTATCGCCAACACCTACGACTCCTCGAACGCTTTCATCAGCGCTGTCTTCGCACAATCCTAAATATACACTGGACCGACTATGTGACTAATGTTGCTGTCCTTGAGCAAGCAGGGATCACCAGCATTGAGGCCATGCTATTGAGAACACAGCTGCACTGGGCAGGGCACGTCTCTAGGATGGAGGACCACTGCCTCCCACTGCCTCTATGGTGAACTCACCACGGGTCAGCGCAAAAGAGGCGCCCCCAAAAAGAGATATAAGGACTCCCTGAAACAACATCTCTGGCTTGGCCAGATTGATCACCAACAATGGTCCACCCTGGCCTCACATCGGGAGGCATGGAGATGCACTATACACAATGCTGCGACCTCTTTTGAGAAGACACGCCAAATGGGTCTCGAAGAGAAACGACAACGCAGAAAGAACCACAACTTGGAAACAACATCACCGAAGGAGACTTTCTGCTGTGCTTTCTGCAACCGAACTTGTCTATCTCAGATTGGCCTTTTTAGTCATCAACGCGCTTGTAAAAAGCGTGAGATGAATCCTTCCTGAATCTTCGTTCGCGAAGTAATGCCGAGAGAGATTTTAGAAGTGTTTTTTTAAAAATACTGGTAGCTAGATTGAGTTTATTTTCATGGTTTCTTCCTTTCTGTTGAAATTGTCCACATTTCAATGGCTTCTCTGTGTAGCCTGACATGGTAGTTGTTGGAGTGGTCCAACATTTCTGTGTTCTCAAATATTATGGTCCAGGTTGGTTCATTGGGTGCTCTGCTATGGATGACTTCTCTGGTTGAAGTAGTCTGCAGTGCCTTTCACATTC
Organism: Anolis apletophallus; assembly: GCA_030556195.1. Classification (NCBI taxonomy): domain Eukaryota; kingdom Metazoa; phylum Chordata; class Lepidosauria; order Squamata; family Anolidae; genus Anolis; species Anolis apletophallus. The sequence continues at coordinate 117,583,821 of JARBWK010000008.1, forward strand.
CTTGATTCATTTTTGGGTGCTTCATTTGGTGGTCCCTGTGTAGACTTGTCCACAGCTCTATGGTATAGGGTAGACTCCTGCAGAGGTGAGAAGATCACTCTCATCCTTTGCTGAATGTAGCATTTGTTAAATGTTCTTAGTGGGGCTGTAGATCACTTGTACACTGTGTTTCTTCATCAACTTCCCTATGTGATCCATGGTTCCCTTGATGTATGGCAAGAACACTTTTCCTCTGGGTGGATCTTTGTCTTTACTCTCGTGGCTTGTTCTTGGCCTTGCAGCTCCTCTGATGCCTGTGGTGGAGCATCCATTGGCTTGTAGAGCCCAGTTTAGGTGGTTCAGTTCACCTTGAAGGAGTTTGAGTTTGACGATTCTTTTTGTGCGGTCTGCCAGGGCTTTAATTGTGCTTCTTTTTTTTTTGACTTGGGCGATGGTTGGAGTTTTTTTGTAGGTAGGTATCTATCTGTGTGTAGGTTTTCTAGAGGATTTTTCCATTCACTGGTCACCCTGCCAGCAACATCTTGGATGTTCTTCAACCAGGGCTCTACCCCACCAACCCAGTTGTGGACTTCACTTTAAGGACCACCTTATGGCTATAGAGATGGGAGGTGGGTAAAGCAACATAACTGAAATCTGCCCGCAGCATGTCTGCCTTGCTTTCTGAGAGACTCTGAGGCGCCTCTTAATAGCCCTTTAATTATACATCTACCATCACTTATTCGTTTTATTCTTCTTCTTTCCTCTCCCCTCTTTCTTTTTAAAAGCCTGGGTTCTCTAGATATGTAAATATACCACACAGAACAAGAGTCCCGCTTAATTACAAAGTCGAGAACACACACTCTGCAGGCAGCCAGACTGAGGCTGGAGAAAGTAGGATGAGGTAGGGTGCAGGGTGCCTTGGGGGGAACATGGTGTCTACAGGAGCTCATCCCAGACAAAGGTGGTCTAAAGGAGAATTCCAGCTCATCCTTTTGAGGGCATTTCAGGCAACACAAGGCTGGGCTTAAATCCATAGCAAATGCCCTCACCTTATATTAACCATTCAGTTAATTGTAATCCGATAGACCAGTGTTTTTCAACCTTTTTTGAGCCGCGACACATTTTTTACATCTACAAAATCTTAGGGCACACCATCAACCAAAATGACACAAAATGACACTCTAACACAGTCATACATATAGATAATATGTTTTTAAATGTATTTATACACTCAGTATATAACTGGTGAACAATGAACAGGAGAGTTGATACAAAGTCACTAGAAAGGCCAAAAGTAGTAATAGCTGGTAAACATAAACACGAAAACATACCCAGTCCTCAAGGAAGCCGGCTGGAAAGAGAGCAGCCAGATGGAAGCACACTCTGAGGCAGAGAGTTCCACTGCTGAACAGCTCTCACAGTCAGGAAGTTCTTCCTAATGTTCACCCTCCTACACAGACATGCTTCCCTGTGATGTTTGCTTTTCTGCCTGCGCTGTTCTGCTCTCTCTCTCTCTCTCGCTATATGTATCATGCTCACGCTGCCCCCTCAGATCAAAATGGCGGCACAAGCAGCAGCATGAGCAAAGCAAGACAAAGCGAGCAGAGCGAGGCTGGGAAGAAGGGAGCCCAAGTGGAGAAGAAAAAGTAAGTGTTCGGCAGGAGGGGGAAGAAAGGGTATTGGAGGTTCCAATTTCCCACGGTACACCTGATGATCGCTCACGGCACACTGGTTGGGAACACACTGCAATACACCACAATTCACAACTATGATACTCACTGGAGTTATGGGATTAGTTCTTACATACAATATCTTTATTTGGAAAGATCTCCTGCAAACCAGAGAATGATTAGAGGCTGATTTGCTACAAGGGTTAAGTCACGACTGGGGAATCCATGTCCCATCAAATGCTACTAGACTACAACTCCCATCCACCTTAGTTGACATAATTTGTGAGGAATGCCTGACCTTGTCTGAAAGGCCACCTATGTATTAGCTTTGGTGTAGCTGACTTAAACCTCAGACTTGGGATGTGCTCTGCTCACATTCTAATAGGGAGATCATGGTGGAATCTATACCAAATATGATCTGAAAGGACTTTGGATTAAATTGATCTGGGTCAGTCCCTTACATGCCACAGGGAGGCTGAAATCCTGCAAAGCCTAGTAGTTCCATATGGCACAGCTGATCAATCAACATCTCATAACTACTAATGAGCTGCTACAAATTCCCCACAGCCTTAATAGCTGGTAAAAATGGGAGTAAGGCTGGAGAAGTGAATGTCTATGATTTGATAGCCAGATTTGAAATAATTAACCTGCTGAAATCCATTGGAGTCCTGAGGAGGTCTCTGTCCTGATCCCCTCTGTTCTAACAGCAACAGAATCGCTGTGGAGGTAAGATAAAGGTTTTCTCCTGACATTAAGTCAAGTCGTGTCTGACTCTGGGGGTTGGGGCTCATCTCCATTTCTAAGCCGAATAGCCAGTGTTGTCCTCCAAGATCATGTAGCCGACATGACTACATGGAGTGCCATTACCTTCCCGCCAGAGCAGTGTCTATTGATATACTCACATTTGCATGTTTTCGAACTTCTAGGTTGGCAGAATCATAGATGCTGGGGCTAACAGCGGGAGCTCACTCTGCTCCCTGATTCAAACCTTTGACCTTTTAGTCAACAAGTTCAGCAGCACATTGGTTTATTTATTTATTTATTTACATCATTTATATTCCGCCCTTCTCATCCCGCAGTGGACTCAGGGCGGATCACAATGCACATATACAGGCAAACATTCAATGCCATAGACCAGTGTTTCTCAACCTGGGGGTCGGGACCCCTATGGGGGTCACGAGGGGGTGTCAGAGGGGTCGCCAAAGACCATCAGAAAATATATTATTTTGTATTGGCCATGGGGGATCTGTATGGGAAGTTTGGTTCAATACCATTGTTGGTGGAGTTCAGAAAGCTCTTTGGTTGCATGTGAACTATAAATCCCAGCAACTACAATTCCCAAATATCAAGATCTATTTTCCCCAAACTCAACCTGTGTTCACATTTGGATATATTGAGTATTTGCGCCAAGTTTGATCCAGATCTATCATTATTTGAGTCCTCTGGATGTAGGTGAACTACAACACCCAAACTCAAGGTCAGTGTCCACCAAACCCTTCCAGTATTTTCTGTTGGTCATGGGAGTTCTGTGTGCCAAGTTTGGTTCAACTCCATCGTTGGTAGAGTTCAGAATGCTCTTTGATTGTAGGTGAACTATACATCCCAGAAACTACACCTCCCAAATGACAAAATCACCCCCCACAACCCCACCAGTATTCAAACTTGGGTGTATTGGGTATTTGTGCCAAATGTGGTCCGGTGAATGAAAATACATTTTACATGATGATTCATAACAGTAGCAAAATGACAGTTATGAAGTAGCAATGAAAATGATTTTATGGTTGGGGGTCACCACAACATGAGGAACTGTATTAAGGGGTCGTGGCATTGGGAAGGTTGAGAAACACTGCCATAGACATACAACATATATAGACAGACAATGTGCTACACAATTGGTTGAGAGCTCACTTTGACCCAGGCAGGCTTCGAACCCTCAAACTCATGACCTTCTGGTCAGTAGAAATCTTATGCAGCTGACTCCCAGCCAGCTGCGCCACATTCCTGGTTTAACCCACTGTGCCACCAGGGGCTGTGGAGAGTGGGCTTCAATTTGGCATGGAGGAGGGATCTTTGTCTGTTGCAGATAGAGGAAGGGAATTCCAACCACTGCAATGATGAAAAGAAATGATACACTCGTGAAGATCACAGATACATTTTTTGCATTTTGTCCTATTATGCACTTTTGCAATTTATTAACACAGTTTCATAGAGCTACTGCTGTGTAACATAGACTGTGATAGAGGATTCCAGCCTTTTCCAATAATTTTTAGTTATTGAAACAAAGTTTGTTTCAACTATCCAAGGTACAGTAGAATCTTGCTTATCCAACCCTCACTCATCCAATGTTCTGTATTATCTAATGCAGTCTACCTCCTGCCCGGATCCACAGCTATTTCAATACATTGCGATGTTTGGTACTAAACTCATAAATACAGTAATTACTACAGAATGTTACTGTGTATTGAACTGCTTTTTCTGTCGATTTGTTGTAAAACATGATGTTTTGGTGCTTAATTTGTAAAATCATAACGTAATTTGACGTTTAATGGGCTTTTCCTTAATCCCTCCATACTATCCAACATTTTTGCTTATACAATGTTCTGCTGGCCTGTTTATGTTCAATAAGCAAGACTCTACTGTGGTTAAAAAGATCCAAGAGATCACTGGTTAAAAATAGCAGCAGCAGCAGCAGCAGCAACAACAACAACAACAACAACCCTACCCCAAAGGTAAAGCTATTGATGAGCAAATGGAATGCAGAATTTCACAAGAAAGGATCCAGGCTACAAGCTGAGAGGGGAGGCATTCCAGAAAAATGGCCCAGATCCGAGACACAAGTTCATCTTTGGGGGAGCACAAATTGGTAGTAAGGTGAAAGTCTTTCAGAAGCTTTTCTATTTCCAGTCAAATGGAGTGTAAATGTGTCTGTCTCTGCTACCTCTTCCCTGGCCCCCTTCATCGACTCTGCTTTGTCTTGTTATGGAACGAATGCTGCGATTTCCCTTGTCAATCACTCACTCTCCTCCAAAACCTGGGCAACAAAGCAATTTTCTGTCATTAGCAAAGAAAAGCCATCACAAGTGTGGGACGAAGAACACTGACAGATGTGAGATCACCTTTTCCTGTCAACTCTTAAAAAGTATTGACAGATCCCCCCCCCCCCGCCCCAAAGCATTTGCTTTGATGTGTGCAAAAGATGCTAAGCCCTCACTGGATTATTTCTATATAACAATTCATGAGGTTTCAAATCTATTATTATTATTTGTTTCATTTATAACCCACCCTTCTTTACCCCCGAAGGGGGACTCAGGGCGGCTGACAAAAGGCAACAATTCAATGCCGTATGCACAAGTACAAAACTACATCACATGAAATACAACAACAGATTGAAATCAATTAATACCAGAACAACTACATATTCCCCGTTCCACATTCATAGGCTGTCCAAGCCAATCTGCAGTCCACATCCACAACATTGTCATTACTCAATTGTCCATCCACTGCTTAGGAAAAATCTGGACTCCCAGTCTGAAAGCCTCCCAAAACCCATGTGTGTGAAGTGATGTGTTTATGTGTAGATGTATGCCAACACAGAAGTGATGTCAAGGTATGGGATTCCTCCCCTCTCCTCCTCTCATCTACTTCTTCTAGTAATAAACAATTGTAAGATTTTTTTTAAAAAAAATTAAACTAAACTTCATGGCAACTGTGAAGTTGTTTTTAATAATAATAATAATAATAACAACAATATATATTTATGGAGCTATGGAATTTGTTACAGGGAGTTATGATGGCAGAGAGTTATTGTCATAGATTCCTTTGCCAAGGCTGCCCCACAAAAACCTATTTCTTAAGACAATCAGTACCCCAACCAAAAGGTTCTTAAGGTGCTACGTATTTCAGTGATGGGACATGATAACTGCAGGGTGTTCTTGGTCATGGAACATGTTAAGATGGGCAACTGGAGAGATGCCTTGGAGTTAATACTGCTTGTTTTGTAACAAGTCACAATTTTCTGGTGCCTTGACCTGTGGGGTGTCCTAATCCCATTGCTTCCTATCTTAAGAGGTAGGTTTTGGGGTCACCTTTGGTCATTAACCATAAAAATGAATTCCCATAGTTAAAAGATCATAAATTCAGCTTGAAACATTGAATAGGATGTTAACCATGACTTTTTCCTGGGGACCACTCTCTCCTTGAGGTTTAACCATCTATCTGAAGAATTCTGCTGTTCAAATCTTGATATTCAAAGTATCAAGGCTGGCATCCTATATTCCAATTGTTGATTCCTAGCCTACAGCTATGGATTTGTAACTGCTCCATGTTCAGTTATAATATGTAGACATGATACCGGCATTACTGCTACTCCCATAAATGCCCCCTAGATTCCACCTTGAACTTCAGAGAACTGCCGTGAACAATGAAGATCTGTTCAACTGGCAATCAACTGGCAACCTTTCCAACCACCTTTCTCCAGAGATCTGCAGTGCCATGAGAAATTGAAACAGAAGCCCTGTTTTTAATTATTGCGGCCTCATTTGTGGCTGAAACGTGGTGCAAATGTCATCCTGATGCATCCCATTCACTAACAGAACAGTCCTTCAGCACTTTGTGCAGCTGCTGGCTGTTAAAACTGGTTCCAGAGACTTGATCCAAGAGATGATACTTTGTTATGCATTTGTAACTAAATCACCAATGTAAGATCTTGACACAAGAACCATAAGAGGACATCGTGAATGTGCCACAGCTGACTAAGTGTCAGCTGCATAAGTTCTCTCTGACCAATAGGTCATGAGTTCAAGGCCTGCCCGGGTCGAGGTGGGTGCTCGACCTTAAGTGTAGCCTGCTGTCGACCTTTGCAGCCCGAAAGACAGTTGCATCTGTCAAGTAGGAGATAAAGGTACCACATTAAGTGGGGAGGCAAATTTTGACTGAATTATGAGGCCATTACAGAACTCCAAGAATGCTGAGGAATGCGGAAGAACAAAAAGGGACGCTGGGAACGCTGAGAGGTGAGGAGTGCATCAGCTCCCCCTGGTGGCTAGAGTTTGCCTCTGTTCGTCTTAGCAGGGATTTTCTGCTAAGTATGTGTACCTGTAATCTGCTCTGAGTCCCCTTTCGGGGTGAGAAGAGTGGAATATAAATAAAGTAAAATAAATAAAATAAATAAAAATAAGAGCTACAAGAATTTTAAAGCTGCCATCATGTGCTAAGAGCAGACTACCAGTTTGGATGGGCACACAGAGGTTGCATGAGCACAATCCTCTCCACTATAAAACCATGATTGTACTGCAAGTCTATTTAAATGACAGTACAGTCAGCCCTCCACAGGGCCGTAGCCAGGATTTTGATTCAGGATGGGCTGAGTTTGATTCGGGAGGGGCTGAGTCTGAGTGAGGGAGGGTCTACCCTAGCAAACCTTTTGTATCATTATCCCAATACCCTCATGCATATGGGATATACTGAGCATGGTGATCAGATCATGATATGAATACACATAACAGTTTAAATAATGTACCAGTAAGGCCTTCTCGTGGACCACCCTGGGAATTTTGGGAGGGGCTAAAGCCCCTCAAGCCCCCCCCCCCTCTCCAGCTACATGCCTGGCCTTCCACATTCGCTGGGGATAGGTGCATTGGGCTCCAAGAGAAGTGAGAAAACCGGGAATTTTAAAATTTTGTTTTTTAACTTGAGAGAACAACTCTCTAGGAATCTTTAGGTCTTCCAGCACAATGCAATGGACATATTTCAGTGGGAGTCATGCTGGAGATCCTAGCGATTCATAGAGAGAACACGTCTCTGGAAATCTCCTGTAGTGTGATTCTGCTTAAAGTTATGTTCAAGTAACACTGGAGGTCAGAGAGATTGCTATTTGCAACATTCTAATCTGTGATCAAATTCATAAACATCAAAACCACCAATGTGGAGAACGGACTGTAATTATTTTCAATTTTGCATTAGGCTGTAGTCGTGATTAGAGAGTGGAGAAGCAAGGGTACTTCATTGTTTTTGCAGGCTACCTTTAGCTCTTCACAATGGCCATTGAGATAATAGTTTTCTAAAGAGTTATCTAACATGTTGAATACCATTTAAGATATAAGGTTCATCACCTTGGATAGCTCCTTTACAGTTTGAAGTAAAACCCAGAGTGGATTCAACAGTGAACTGACACGCAAGTCACTATTCCGTCTGAATACCCCAACTGTTTCCATCTTTGCCAATTCTGATATGAATTAGAACTTCAGTATTGATGTCTACAATTGTTGTAAACCCCCCCCCCCCCCCCCTTGCATTGCTCACTTTACCTTATGGCTCAAAGGACATACATATTACTCTCCTCCTCCACACTCTAGCCTCGAAACAACAGCCTGAAGTAGACCACTCAGAAGGATCTGGGCCAAGTGAGCTGGGATATCAATGCAAATAATAAATAAATTGATTTTCTAGATGTGTGTGTATGTCTTCAGGTTGACTGCCAAATTATTTTATTTATTTATTTATTTATTTCGACTTATCAGTCGCCACTCCCGTCAGGCTCGGAGCGACTTACAACATGTTAAAACACTGTAAAAACATAACTAAAACATCAAGATTATGGTGGTCTAATGCATTTTCTTAGGCAAAGAATACCCAGAGGTAGTTCTGCCTCTGAAATATAACATACAGCACTTGGAATATAGGTAGTCTTCCATCCAAATACTAACCATGGCTGACCCAGTCTAATCTCCAAGACCAGATGGGATCTGCTGCCTTTAGTTATTTAGACCTATTTGTAGATACTTTGGGGGCAATTAAATAACTCCTCTGGAGGTTTGTGTCTCTTGAGATGGTTATATCAGGCACGTTTCCACCTTTCTTTAGTAGTTGATCTTTCACCAGGGCAGAAGTAAACTAAACTACTTCCAGCCTTGAAAACAGCTATTTGAAAAGCCTCCAAGCACCTTGCTGTTTCAGGTGCCCCCTGCTTTCACAAACAAATTAACCCCAGAAAATTGCATCCAGGCTGAAACATTTGGTATCCAGAACTATATACCACACTTCTGGGAAGTAGTCCTCCTGCTAAATCCACAACATTTACCTTTTCACAATCTTCATGATGATAAATTCCCATACTACTGTGTCTACAATCGCAAAAACAACAGAATTTCCAATGCTACATTTCCTCTTTGTTTGTTGAATCCCTTTATTCATTTCTCTCAAATAGAGATTTTACTCTCCAGTCAGTATAGATTCTGATTTCTTTAGGGTGAGTTGCTGAATTCAACAAATGAGGAAAAAATGCAGAGCCACTGCAAGATACGCAAAAGAAAGGGCAAGGAAAATATACAGAGACACGCAATGGATTCAAACTACAGCAAAAGTGATTCCATTAGGAATAATTTCCTGATAATAAGAGCTGTTCAACAGTGGAACACACTGCCTCAGAATGTGGTGGAATCTTCTTCTCTGAAGGTTTTTAAGCAGAGGCTGAATGGCCATCTGTCAAGAGTGTTCTCATTGTGTATCCTGTGTGGCAAGGGATTGGACTTAATGATCCTTATGGTCATTTCCAACCTTATGGTTCTATGAAAGCTGATATAGCATTGGGCTAAAAACACAAAACTATATATCCAGCACCTAGGTTGAATTGCAACTCTTTATTAACTCACTTAGTGGCCTTGAGCAAGAACATGTCTTTTAGGCTCAACCTTCCCAAGTGCAAAATGAGGATCATAATACGGACTTCACAGCAGGAATGGGGATCCTATTGCTCTCTAGATCAGTGATTTTCAACCTTTTTTGAGCCGCGGCACATTTTTTACATTTACAAAATCCTGGGACACACCACCAACCAAAATGACACAAAATGACACTCTAGCACAGCAATACATATAGTTAATATGTTTTTTAATGTATTTATACACTCACTTAGTGCAAAACCTGGGCCTGTTTCAATGAACACAAAATAGATATCCTGGCAGGAATGGTTCGGCATTTGCATTTTCCCTTCTCAAAAACTTCTCCATCACTGTCACTTGCTTGTCTTGTTGTGATCCCAAATTGCCACTGTCACTTTATGCGCAGCTGCAGCACTAACTCTAACTTTGTTTACTTAGCCTCGTCTGAGCGAATCCAAGATGGCGCAACCATAGCACTCTCGCATCACTTCTTAGGTGATGCAAGAGTGCTATGGTTCCATTTCTTAAAGAGAATTAAATTATAATCCAAGTGGTCGCTCCACCAGGTCGACCGCTTGGATTACAATTTAATTCTCTTTTGATTTGGACTTTTATTGTCCCCCTTTTGACTGGGAAAAGAGGACTATCATTTGGCTGAATCCATATGTGTGGACGCTCTACTTAAGGGACTCTCCGTCGTGAGTATGCTATTGGGAGGGTTTTCTCCCTCAATTGTATATCTAGTGGCAGAATATTTATGTACCTGTAAAGGGATTTAAGTGCTGCGATTATACATGCTAAAAATATGTTATAATAAAAAATATATGTTATAATAATTGATATTTGAGTTGGTTTCTATTTGGGCTCTGGTTCGAGTACTCTTTGATTACAAGAGAGACCACCACTGTTTACTTTTCCATTTCTTAAAGGGACAGATGAGCCTTATAGTTTATATATGAATGAAGTTCGAAAATAATTTCCCACGGCACACCTGATGATCTCTCACGGCACACTAGTGTTCCACGGCACACTGGTTGAAAATCACTGCTTTAGATATTGGAACCCAGCTAACATCGCCTCAAGACAGCATAAAAATTACTGCTCTGAAACCTTGAAAACACTAGCAAATGCTCAGTATTATTAAAATTAGATAAAGAATTTTGACAGGGACCTACATTTGTTAGGATTTTCAGGTGCTGCTGAATAGCTGGATGGAAGCAACACAACACAAGCCAGGTTTGGTTTGCTCCTCATTCTTTCTTCTGCAACCTCCTGCACTGAACAGAAAACACAGCCAAACGATCATTAAAACATCCCCTTTGAGCCACTCTTGTGTGCTGTAAGGGACACAAGGGCTGGAGTTCATTATTGAAATAATTGATTAAATGTGTCACATTTCTTGTTGACACATCCACACCTTTGCAAAGGGGTTCCAGATGTGAGCTGCAATTACACCCATCCCCATCCACCCAAATCAGCTTAACACGTCAGGCCAAGGGGAGGATAATAAGTGGTAAAAGGGGGGAAATGCATCTGGCAGAAAATTACATTTCCCAATTATTGCCAGGCACTCAGAAAGCAATGCAAGAAAGAGTGAAGCGGTTGATAGAGGAGCTCAGACATCTCTTCATACTACCTTTGATTACAAGGTGTTTAGTCTTCTCTGCCTTCTGCCAACCTAGCAGTTCGAAAACATGCAAATGTGGTACCTACTCCATACAGTCATGCGCTCCATAAAGTCACATGACCTTGGAGGTATCTCTATGGATAATGTTGGCTCTTCGGCTTAGAAATGGTGATGAGCACCAACCCCCAGAGTCAGATATGACTAGACTTAATGTCAGGGGGAAGCCTTTACCTTTACTAACCTTCTCTGCCACAGAATACTAGTGCCTCACCAAACTACAACTCCCAGAATCCCATAGCATTACTCCATAGCAGTTAAAGTGGTGTCAAAGTTCACAAATTCTACAATGTAGAGATATCCTAATTGTCTCCTGAAATCTGAATAACATTTTTTTTTCACTATTAGGGACCAGAGCTTTTGGGGGCTAGAGCTTCCAGCATCCCTAACTGCTCAGCTTTCCAAACTCTGCTACAGAATGACATCAATTCAAATTGTGTCTCTTCTTAGCTTCCAGCATAGGTCAGTCAGAATAGTGAATCCATTTCAGGATTTAGTTTAGACTTTGACGGAGCCACTCAAACTGCTCAACCATCTTCCCAGAGCAGGTTTAGCACCAGGGACAGTTCTTTTAAAGCTATCCAAAACCTGGACCAGATTTACTGCCCCATTAACATGGGATCCAGGTGCTCCCACTGGTTCAGCAAGATGTGTAAGATTGGTCAGACAATCAGTTCTACAGACCTGGTTGTATTTTGAGAACAGAGTTCCCAAATTAGTTCAATACATGTACACCTAATATGGCTCAACTTTCCCAAAGGAAAGGGGAAGTTCACTCAGTTTCCACACAAGCAAATTTGAGTTGTGGGCATCTTGAAGTGTGGCTACTTATGCACTACTCACCCTATACTATATGTGCCATTAAAAGAGAAAAGACACAAATATTGCACAAAACTCAAAACTATCACCAGTATCCTACATTAGCTACCAAGTTATGAATGCACAAGTAAGACCCAGCCTCCCAAATACAGCAATTTTAGGAGAGTTGGAAGCTGGGGTGGTTGTGATGAAAGGACTGCCAATTTTTGCAACAATTTGACACACTTTGGTGGTTTTAAAACCGAAATATCATCTCAGAAAAGTTTTAATACAGGGTGGAGAATAATAATAATAATACACTTTATTTATATTCCGCTCGTCTCACCCCGAAGGGGACTCAGAGCGGATTATAGGAACACATACTTAGCAGACAATCCCTGCCGTTGCACATATAGAACATATAGATGAACAGAGGCAAACTCTGGCCACCAGGGGGAGCTGACACACTTCTCATCTCTCAGCGTTCCCAGCGTCCCTTGTTGTTCCTTCCACATTCCTCAGTGTTCCTGGAGTTCTTTAATGGCCTCATAATTCAGTTAAAATTTGCCTCCCCACTTAATGTAGTACCTTTATCACCTACTTGACAGATGCAACTGTCTTTCGGGCTGCAAAGATCGACAGCAGGCTACACTTAAAGGTCGAGCACCCACCTCGACCAGGGCTGGCCTCGAACTCATGACCTATTGGTCAGAGATATCTTATGCAGCTGACACTTAGCCAGCTGCGCCACATTCCCGGTGCCATGGGGAGCCTCAGTGACCACTATATTGAGTCTGAGAGCTGCAAGGCCCTTCCTCTATTTGGGAAATGGTCTTTTAGTGGATTGACCATCATAAAAGAGGACACCACAGGCTGAAAGAGCTTGGAAGAGGCAATTGCAGCATAACAGTTGTGTAAACCACTGCCACAGCCTTTCATCTTGGGAGCAGTGGGAAGACTTAAGTCAAAATACATACATGTACAGAGTGGCCTATTTGAGGACACCCAGCCCTCGTCCCCACTCCCTCCAAAGGATTTTCTCCTTGGCCCATTCCTTGTGTGTATTATTCATGGCTTGTTGCTGCCACTGCCACCGCTGCTGGGTGAACATAGCTGCAGCCGTGTGTGGGAGTGGAGACGCCAGACTGTCTGTAGAGCACTCGCTTGTCTTGTTATTAACTTCTCCTTGGGCTTCCATTAAACTGAAGCTTCTGTACTTGGCTTCAGGCTCGGCCGTTGTTATTGTGGTTTTTCATTCAGACTTTTCCCCTCTCTTTCCTTTCTTTTTCACCCCCTTCCTTTTCTTTTCCCTTGGTTGTACTGCTAATGCACAATTACAGCTGTCTGGGTTTTCATTATCATAGAAAGTCTTCTGTGCACGTTTGTGACTTGGAACATGTTTTTCCCCTCCTCCTCCCAGCTGAAATATGAAGGATTTTATTTTGGCAAGGGAAGTAAAATCTAAGGCAACTCCGAAAGATTGTATCTAACCTTCTCAACTTTGTTATCTTTATGCATACACCTTGGAGTGCCTAACAAAAGGATGACTAAGACAAAAGAACAACAGTGGTATTTACCTATTCACCTGTGTGTTTGTTTGCCTGTCTACTGACCTATGGGGTCTGCTTCATGCCGTATCAGCCTTTTCATCCTCATATGATTATTTATTATTATTTATTTAAAATGTTTGTACCCCGACCTTCTCACCTCCAAGGAGGGACTCAGACCGGCTTACAGCAAAATTCAATGCCATACAGATTTAAAACATCTTAAAACAGCATATTAAATTACATAAAAACAGAGATACATAAAAACCACATTGCCATTAAAACCACATTCAACTCGGTCTATAAAAGTGGTCACCCATTTCAGATTGAAATCAATCTCAGCTTATTCTGGGAAGGCCTCGTTCCACATCCAAGTCTTCACCCACCTCCTGAAGGACAACAGGGAGGGGGCAGATCTAACATCGCTTGGGAGGGAGTTCCACTGAGGGGCCACAACAGAGCTGGGGGGCCACAACAGAGAAGGCCCTGTCTCTCGTCCCCACCAGACACACTTGCAAAGATGGTGGGATGGAGAGCAGGGCCTCTCCAGAGAATCTTAATGTCCTTGATGGTTCATAGGGAGATATGAGTTTGGACAGGTAAGTAGGACCCGAACCGTTTAGGGCTTTAATGGCTAAAGCCAGAACTTTGAATTGTGCCCGGTAGCAAACTGGCAGCCAGTGGAGCTGGCACAACAGAGGAGTTGTACGCTCTCTGAATGCCGCTCCTGTTATCAACCTGGCTGCTGTCCATTGGACTAATTGCAGCTTCCGAACAGTCTTCAAAGGCAACCCCACATAGAGAGCGTTGCAGTAATCTATACGGGATGTAACCAGAGCATGGACCACCGTGGCCAAGTCAGACTTCGCAAGGTACAGGCGCAGCTAGCGCACAAGTTTTAACTGTGCAAATACTCCCCTGGTCACCGCCGAAACCTGGGGTTCCAGGCTCAGCGATGAGTCCAGGATCACACCCAAACTGGACAAGTAAACTGGGCCGGAACCATATAGGGTTTTGTAGGTTAAAAGCAGCACTTTGAATTGTGCTCGGAAACTAATTGGCAGCCAGTGGAGCTGGCGCAACAAGGGAGTTGTATGCTCCCTCTACCCCGCTCCTGTTAGTAACCTGACTGCTGAGCGTTGGACTAATTGCAGTTCGGAAACAGTCTTCAGAGGCAACCCCACGAGAGAGCATTGCAGTAGTTTATTCGAGATGTAACCAGAGCATGGACTACCGTAGCCAAGTCAGACTTCCCAAGGTACAGGCGCAGCTAGCGCACATGAATTCTTCTTCCTTTTTCTTATCATGAGTCCCATTGTTGTTGGGTTTTTTAAAGGAACTATGAGTAGTTTTTGCACTTTTGCTCAAACACCCGATGGTGGTTTTGTGCTACAGAAAATTATTTGATTAATGAAATGCCCTCTATTTTGGAGTCAGTATAGTGGTCTCTGGACACAATTTTGGTGCCCCTGCAAAACCCACCATCATTCCTACTGTTGGGGAATCTGTTAGGCTCAAAAATAACCCTCAGTTGGGGTAATTCCACAATAAATATAACAGAGTACTAGAAGTAAACTTCATAACCAGTAGAAACGTATGTGCAGTGAACCAGGATAAGCTTCCATTCAACAGGATGGCACAGGATTGCAGAGACAGAACTTTAGCTTTAAAAACATTTATTCAAGAAAATAAATACTTTCTAGATAGTAAGGTCTTGGAGCAAACTAGCTTACTAAATCTCATCTTCTAAGAAAGGTAAAAAGGATAAAAAGTCAAAATATCCATGCACCTACATTTTGCCTAGATAGAGAGGCAAAATGCGTCTTTGCTGTAAGGAAGAAAAGGCAGGAAAAAAAGGGAGGATGGCTGCATGGCCAAGCCAAAAGCAATCAAAATACCTTTAAAAAGGAAGTGACCTCACGGAGATTACATTGCTATATCTTCAAAAGGGGAGGAGATAGTAGCAAGGGGGAAGAGTAAAAACAAAGCCCCTTCTAGGATAAGATAATAATATACACTTCATTTATATAAGAATGCATAGGATTGTGGGAGGAGGAATCCCTCACTCTAATCCTCTCTAGTCCAGCTACTCATTGAGAGCTGGAGATTGGATGACACAAGGGACTTGCGTAGTCCAGGGATAAAACTCAATACCTACAAAACCTTCTAGTCTCCCCAACTTTGCCCCCAAACCACACAGATATTCTCCAAACCTGCAAAACACTTATATCCCAACCAGGCATGTAGCCCGGGGGGGGGGGGGCTAAGGGGGCTTCAGCCCCCTCCCCCGAAATTCTCAGAGTGGTCCACGAAAAGACCTTACTGGTACATTATTTAAACTGTTATGTTTATTCATATTATGATCTGATCACCATGCTCATTATATCCCACATTCATGGGGTTATTGGCATAACAATACAAAGGTTTGCTAGGGTAGACCCTCTTCCACCCAGTCTCAGCCCCCTGAACCAAACTCAGCCCCGAATCAAAATCCTGGCTACGGCCCTGATCCCAACCCCACACGCACCACAAAATGCTACCATGCAATGCCTTGATTTTCCTCTTCAAATCCCTCTCAAAATTTCCTATTGCCATTTTGAAAGGGTCTGCAGAGGAAAATGACAATATTTGGGTTTGTTCTGGGGTATGTGTCCTGTGGGGAGTGTGGCCCCAGTTCCTGGTCTATTTTATCGCAGAAGTGAATAAATCTGTCACTTTTTCTTAGTTCCGCATTTGAAATTTTGAAATTGATAGTTCTTCCAATATTGAATATTAAAGTATCTGTTTAAAGCAGTGGTTCCCAAACTTTTTTGGTCTACCGCCCCCTTTCCAGAAAAAAAAAAAAATTACTCACCGCCCCCCTAGAATTGTTTTTAATGTAATAGCAATTAAACAGAAAGGCCTTTTTAGTCATCAACGCGCTTGTAAAAAGCGTGGGATGAGTCCTTCCTGAATCTTCATTCGCGAAGTAATGCCGAGAGAGAGAGAGAGAGAGAGAGAGAGAGAGAGAGAGAGAGAGAGAGAGAGAGATCATATGCATTAATGCAGTGAGCCCTAAATAAGGTTCCTCATGTTGTGGTGACCCCATCCATATTTTCGTTGCTACTTCATAAATAATTTTGCTACCCTTATAAATTCTAATGCAAATATCTAATATGCAGGATGTATTTTCATTGTTACAAATTGAACATAGTGATTAAATTAAGCATAGTGATTAATAACAAAAACAATATGTTTGGGGGAGTAAGGCCAATGGATGATGGGATTTGCGGTACCTTCGACCAATTCAGCTCTGACTTCCACAGCCAAGACCCCATGAATGACAGACCTGGACCAAATTTGGCACAAATACTCAATATACCAAAAGTTGAACACTGATAGAGTTGTGGGGATTGATTTTGTCATTTGGGAGTTGTAGCTGCTGGAATTTATAGTTCACCTATAATCAAAGAGCATTTTGAACTCCCAACAACAATGGCATTGAACTAAACCTGAGCAATAGAGAATACTGGACCTTGGAAATTGGGAGCTGCTTGCATTTTCTTTTGTGCCACGACCATCTCCCAGGAGGTGCCTGCAAATGCTGCAGTGACTCAGGGGGCGTTTGCAGATGCGGAGGCTTTTCTTCTCCGCTGGACCAACTGGCAGGCACACACTCACACGCGCATGACTGTCTCAGCCTGCCAGTTGGAATCCCTAGGCAAGCGTTGCCTGGAAAACGCAGCGTGCACCCCCTTCCTCTCCTCAACTCCGCCCACGGTGCAGTCCCATATCGCCCCTTCCTTCTAAGGGACCCATTGAATTGGAAGGGGTGATACAGGGCTGCGCTGTGGGTGGAGTTGACGAGACGAAGGGCGCACGCACTGCGGTTTCCAGGCAGTGCCTGCACTGGGTTTCCAACTGGCAGGTGCACACTTGCATGCTTGTCAGTTGTAATCCCGCCACTGCTCCCTTACAGGGTTTCAGTGCCCCCCCCCCCCAAAATTCTCCTGAGCCTCCCACCACCCCTTTGGATCACCTCACCGCCCACTAGAAGGTGGTACCGCCCACTTTGGGAACCATGGGTTTAAAGCAGGGGTGCTCACACTTTTTCAGCATGCGAGCTACTCTTAAAGCAACCAAGTCCAAAGGATCTACCTGCCTCCGCCGCCGTGTGCTCCCACACGCTCCCGCTGCCATGCGCTCTTGCCACCGTGCGTTCTCCTGCTGCTGTTTTCCACCCGCGCAGTGCTTCTTCCACCTGCGGGGCATTGCAGGAAGGAGAAAGCATGAGGCGGGACATCCAGAGGGAGTGCTCCGCCCTGCCTGTCTCGCCGGCAACGGAGGCTACACAGCTGCTTCTGGACGAGAGAGAGGCAGGGCGCTCCCGCCAGAGGCCCCGCCTCGTGCTTCCTTCTTCCTGCAATGCCCCGCAGGCGAAAGAAGCACCGTGAGAGTGAAAGCCAGCAGCAGGAGCGTGCGTGCGCGCAGGGTGTGCACGCGCATGGTAGGAGCACCCCATCCCGCTGGTGAGGCCCGAAGATGACCTGGAAGAGGGCCGAAGATCTACTAGTAGCTCCCGAGCTACCTAATGAGCACCCCTGGTTTAAAGCTTTGCTTGGAAAGAAGAAGAAAAGGAGAAGAAGGGGGAGGGTTGAAGAGTAGCATCATGAGCTTGTTGTAGTTACAGTAGAGTCTCATTTATCCAACATAAAAGGGCCGGCAGAACGTTGGGTAAGCGAAAATGTTGGATAATAAAGAGAGATTAAGAAAAAGCTTATTAAACGTCAAATTACATTATGACTACGCTACGATTTTACAAATTAAGCACTAAAACATAATGTTTTACAACAAATTGACAGAAAAAGCAGTTCAATACAAAGTAATGTTATATAGTAATTACTGTATTTATGAATTTTGCACCAAAACAGACAAGGAGTTTTTCTTTCTCCCACCCCAGATTGCGTTTGATAATTCAGAAAGTTGGATGAGTGGAGGTTGGATAAGCGAGACTCTACTGTATATATCCCACTGCAGGGTCATGGCCACTGTTTTTGATAGATTTCAGCTGGAGATATGATTATTATTTTATTTTTATACCCCGCCTTCATCTCCCCAAAGGGACTTGGGCCGGCTTACAAGGGGACAAGCCCGAACATAACACATGAAAATATATAATGGCAACATAAAACAGAAGAAAACAACACTATAACAAAATATAAAAAACAAAACATCAACCAACAACCAATGAGTTCTATGATAACAATCGATTATAGAGGGCAGCATGAGAATGGAGCATTATGAATTTAAGCGCAGAACAATAATAAAGTGCATGGACAAGATTTTGGCTCCTGATAGGGGCCAAGCTGCCTGGGGGATTGACTAGTCCAGTGTTTCCCAACCGCTGTGACGCGGCACAGTAGTGTGCTGTGAAGGACCTCCTGCTGTGCCGTGAGAAAAGCTCTCGGCCCCCCTTCCTTCCTCCCTCCTCCTGCCGAACTCCTGCGGCTTGGGGGAGGAGGAGGAAGGTCCGGGCGGCGGTGAAGAAAAAGAAGAAGGGGCCGGGGCGCCGCCTCCTTCAGTCGTTTCCCCAGCCAGCCTCCAATCTGCCATGACTCTTGCCCCTCGCTCGCTGAAGCCACGCGGAGGAGCCCCGCTCACTGAAGCCCGTCCACTGCTCATGCTCCTCTTCCTTCATGTGGCTCCTCCCGCCCCTTGCTCGCACTGTCCCCTCAAGGCTGGAGAAGCTGTGGGAGAGCTGAAGCCAGGGGGAGGGGCGGGGCATGGTGGGGCATGGCGTGGCCTGGCTCCGCCAGCTTTAGCTCTCCCACAGCTTCTCCAGCCTTGAGGAGACCGTGCCAAGCCAGAATTCTGCTGGCTCTGCCACCGCTGACTCAGCACTGCCCCCTCAAGGCTGGAGAAGCTGTGGGAGAGCTGAAGCCAGGGGGAGGGGGTGGGGCATAGTGTGGCCTGGCTCCTCCCCTGGCTTCAGCACTCCCAGCAGCTGCTCCCAGCAGGCCACCATCCCCCAGCCATTCTTTACTGTGTTAGAGTATCATTTTGTCTCATTTTGTTTGGTGGTGTGCCCTCGTATTTTTTTAATGTTAAAAGTGTGCCGCGGCACAAAAAAAGGTTGGGAAACACTGGACTAGTCAAAGGCATAGTAGAACAACCATGTCTTTTAATCTTTGTGGAAGATGGACAGGGTGGGTGATAACCTAATCTCCTGGGAATTCTGGGAATTCCAGAACCAGGTGGCCACCACCAAGAAGACCTTCTCTCTCATCCCCACCAACTGTGCCTGAGATGGGGTTGGGAGCGAGAGAAGAGCCTCCCCAGATGATCTTAGAGATTTCTGTAGCTATAACTCTCAATCCCAGATCAATGATGAATGGTGATGATGCATTGCATACATGCCCGGTCCCTCTCTCTTTCTCTCCCACTTTCCTCTTTCTTTCTTTTACTATTTCACATACTTCTTTAATGAACCTTTGAATTCCATCACAACTTCCATGGCACATATGGTGTCTGGGATACCTGTCCTGGTTTTCTTCTGCCTTATTTTTCATGGGTGACTTCAGCTCTATAACCACCACCCCATAAAAACCTAACCCAGAATATATGTTCTCTCCTGCCTGGATCAAAAAAAAAGGAGGGGAAGGGAGGGGGGCAATGGCAGACCCAGAGGTGTCAGCTTGCTGAGTGAAATACAGTGTTTGCACTGCCTTGTAATGTTTCTTTTGGGACGCTCTCTGCATGCAGAGGGAAAGAAAGCCACAGCCACTCTCTAATGAGCATCTTGGAAATCTTTTCCTGGGTAGCTTGTCAAGAGATGATGGTAACCCTCCAAAGGGGGAGGAAGAAATGGAGATCTTAAAATGGGTTTGTAGACTTTACTACACAGACCAAGGACAGAGGTGGTTTTGGTTTGGATGATAAGGGGGCAACATACTGTAGTTCTGGAATCTCTTCTCCCCACTGGGCTATATTTTTATTGCTATTTTTATCCCAGGCCAGGGTGGGGGTGCCAGTTCCACATTTGCGTGTGACAGAGTTGTTTCCAAATGACGTTGAGTGGAAACATGGTTGAGCGATGGTCTCATCTGGAGGCGTTGCATCCTTCCAGACATCTTCTGCAAAATGTCCTCTTTCGCGATGACAGGGTCTCCTCCTCATAAGCAAACAGAACTGCAGAAACTAGAAGAGGGTGACTGGAGAAGCAGGAACGAGGAAAAAGTTTGGGTTGCAGAGCTCAACATAAACTTGGCTAGGTTTCTTTGGGTGCAATGTCACAGTTGAGGGTAGAACTATAAAACGTTCCTTTTTTTTGACATAGCTCCCCAAGTCTCCTGCCTGGTACGGGGGAATCTAGAAATTGTAGTTCAAGAAAGTGACATTTCCAAATGATTATGCCAATGGTGGGAATTCTGTGAGTTCTAGTCCAAGTACCTCTCCCAGGTTCCAGTCTTGGATAGAGAAAAGCCCTCCACCTCAAAGCATGCTCTACTGCAGGGTTTCTCAATCTGGGGGTTGGGACACCTGGGGGGTCATGAGGGAATGTCAGAGGGGTCGCCAAAGACCATCAGAAAACACAATATTTTCTATTGGTCATGGGGCTTCTGTGTGGGAAGTTTGGCCCAATTCTATCATTGCTGGGGTTCAGAATGCTCTTTGATTGTAGGTGAACTACAAATCCCAGCAACTACAACTCCTAAATGTCAAGGTCTATTTTTCCCAAACTCCACCAGTATTCACATTTGGGCATATTGAGTATCTGTGCCAAGTTTGGTCCAGATCCATCACTGTTTGAGTCCACAATGCTGCCTGGATGCAGGTGAACTACAACTCCAAAATTCAAGGTCAAAGCCCACCAAACCCTTCCAGTATTTTCTATTGGTCATGGGAGTTCTGTGTGTCAAGTTTGGTTCATTTCCATCCTTGGCAGAGCCGTAGCCAGGATTTTGTTTTGGAGGGGGCTGAGTTTGGTTCGGGGGGGGGGGGGCTGAGACTGGGCGGAAGAGGGTCTACCCTAGCAAATCTTTTGTATTGTTATCCCAATAACCCCATTAATGTGGGATATAATGAGCATGGTGATCAGATCATATGAATAAACATAACAGTTTAAATAATGTAGCAGTAAGGCCTTTTCGCGGACCACCCTGAGAATTTGGGGGGGCTGAAGCCCCCTTAGCCCCCCCCCCTGGCTACATGACTGAGGTGGAGTTCAGAGTGCTCTTTGATTGTAGGTGAACTACAAATCCCAGCAACTTCAATTCCCAAATGACAAAATCAATCCCCTCCCTGACCCCACCAGCATTCAAATTTGGCCATATCGGGTATTTGGGCCAAATTTGGTCCAGTGAATGAAAATACATCCTGCATAACAGATATTTACATGATAGTTCATAACAGTAGCAAAATTACAGTTATAAAGTAGCAACAAAAATAATTTAATGGTTGCGGGTCACCACAAGATGAAGAACTGCATTAAGGGGTCACAGTATTAGGAAGGTTGAGAACCACTGCTCTACTGGAAAACTGTCCAGTTTAAATCTAGTTGATTTATAGATAAAAGAACAGAAGCGTCATACCTTAGATAACAGATGCTTCATTTGTAACACATAAGTACCTACTTTGTGGTCACAGATAACTAAAACACAAGATAGCCATCATATAAAACCTAATGCAAAAAATAAACAATATAAAATAGCACATGTAATAACTATTAGCAGTTTTTTAAGTTCTCCAAACATAATAAACATAACACATTTGGCTTGAAAAAATATTTCTAAAAATCCTGAAAGCAAACTGTGATTTTATATAAGAGACATTATTTTACTATGTCACTAAATATAATGGGATTGGAATATGCACAACTTTTGTTATCCATAGAGGTAGAGGATTCTGAAACCAAATCCTAGAGAATACCAAGAGCCAACCTCTTAAAACCTCTTAAAAAGGGGGGGGGGTGTCCAAATATTACATATGTGACTCCATGATAATTTTATGACTCTTAGCAATAGATATACACTTTGCAACAATTTCCATTACACACAGTTTTTGCTAATAAATGAAAAGACCAATGAAATATCCTCTGGGAAATTTATTTTTAAAAGGTTTACTATGTATGTATTCAGGGGCTGTGGTGGCGCAATGGGTTAAACCGTTGAGCTGGCAAACTTCTTAACCGGAAGGTTGGTGGTTAGAATCTGTGGGATGGGGTGAGGCCCTGCTGTTAGCCCCAGCACCTGCCAACCTAGCAGTTTGAAAACATGCAAATGTGAGTAGATCAATAGGTACTGCCTTGATGGGAAGGTAAATGGTGCTGCACGCAGTCATGCCGGCTATATGACCTAGGAGATGTCTATGAACAATGCAGTCTCTTCGGCTTAGACATAGAGATGTGCACTACCCCCCAGAGCTGGATATGAAGGGGAAGCCTTTAGTTTTAGCTGTGTATCTGTGTGTCATTGTTTCGAGGCATTGAATGTTTGCCTGTGTCTGTATGCAGAGAATCAGCCCTTAGTCCCCTTGGGGAGATAGGTCAGAATACAAATAAAGTGTTACGTATGTATGTATTATTTATTTGTCTCTATAAAATTGACAAATGAAGTCACAAGATAAAAATCTCTACTAAGTCTTCTCTGCTTGGGCAACTACAATTTTTGTAAGGAATTGTCTGTTGTTATATTCCATGGTTTTGGAAGAAATTTCACATATCACACTTACCCAAATTTTATTTATTTATTTATTTATTTATTTATTTGTCACATTTCTATACCGCCCCTCTCAGCCCAAAGGCGACTCAGGATGGTTTACACAAGGCAGTCTCTGCCCTCAATACAACACAAGCAAACAAACCAAAAAATAATCATATAACAACAAATTAACAATTAAAAACATACAAATTTGGACAAGTAATTCCCCCCCCAAAATGATTTTCTTTTCAATTAAAAAAAATTGTATTATAGATAATGGTTGCAGCACAGGTGAAAGAAGAGAGAGAAAAAGGAGAGAAAAATATATAGGAAAAAATATAATAGAGATAAATAGAAGAGAGTGGGAAAAAGAAAAAATATATATAACAACAAAAAAGATGACTTCCCATTGTCCTCCAAAGAAAGTTTTTGATAAAAATGTTTGTCTTCTATTGTCTCTGCCTGTTTGTCTTCCTCCGCTAATTATTCTTCACACGTCGGATAGGTCTACAGTGAAAGTCATTCCACTGTTTTGAACAAAGGCTTTGAAGCCTGACCAGTCTGTTTTCTTTCGTTCAGCTCTTAGTTTTTGTGACAAGCAGTCCATTTGTATTAGATCAATTAGTTTTAGAATCGATAGTTGGTACACTGTTTTGCTTCCACATTTTGGCTAGAGTTAGTCTTGCAGCTGTGCTCATGAGGAAGAACATTTTGTCTTGGTTTTCATTTATTTTTGCACTTGTTATTCCTAGGGGGAATTTGACTTTTAATATTTTTGTTGTTATTAAGTGTACTTTATTCCAATATCTTTTTACTTTTTTACATGTCCACCATTGGTGAAAAAAGGTGCCTATTTCTTTTTCGCATTTCCAGCATCTATTCGAAATATGTTTATTAAATTTGGCCAATTTTGATGTGTATAATCCCACCTAAATTGCATTTTATACCAATTCTCATGGATGTCAGTGGCTGTGGTAAATGTTAACTTTGTATACCAAATTTTTTCCCATTGGTGTGTCTATATGTTATGGCCAAAATCCTTTGCCCATTTTACTTGGCAGTCTTTTATCAATTCTTCATCTGTTTTTCATTGTAATATTTGTTGATATAATAATCTAATTATTTTTCCCTTTTGCATTATCAATTCTCATATGCCTTGTTCTTGTTTAAATCC
Source organism: Anolis apletophallus (assembly GCA_030556195.1). Taxonomy (NCBI): domain Eukaryota; kingdom Metazoa; phylum Chordata; class Lepidosauria; order Squamata; family Anolidae; genus Anolis; species Anolis apletophallus. The sequence continues at coordinate 117,608,008 of JARBWK010000008.1, forward strand.
AATTTTTGCATCTTCCTTGTATCCTTGAAGTATTTGATAATATTGGAAACATGTTATCTTTTGATATATTTGTTTAATTTCTTCATGTGTCTTGATTGTTAATTTTTGGTTGTCAGTTTTTTTAAACTATTTGTTGATATGTTAACCAAGTCTCTTCCCCTAAATCCCTTTTATGCCTTGCCTCAGTTGGAGAGAGCCATAGTGAGGTTTTGTCATATAGCCTTGTTTCGTATTTTTCCCAACTCCTAATTAAAGACGCTCTGATATAATGGTTACCAATTTTCTTTTCAATTTTTCTTTTATTATGCCATAGGTAGCCATGCCACCCCACTTGGAGGTCGTGGAGCTTCTAGTGTTTATAATTTGGTGTTCTTAAGAGTGGTTCAATCTTTTAGCCATATCAGAGTACATGCTTCGTAGTATGCTTTGAAGTCTAAAAGGCCCAGGCCTCCTCTCTTTTTGTCATCTGTTAATATTTTGAGTTTTATTCTTGCTTTTTGTTTTTCCAAATGAATTTTGTTATATCTGAGCTCCATTTTTAAAGAGGTGGTCATTCCTGATTATTGGCAATGTTTGAAAAAGGAACAGTAATTGGGGCAGGATGGTCATTTTTACACTTATCACGCCAATGAGTGACCATCACTCATAAAACACTAAAAAAAAACACAGTGGAAAGGACATAAAAGCCAAAGAAGCAAAAAGACACCACAGCGCATGTGCAAAAACGACTCCCCCTGGGAAACAACACACACAATAGCATATCCACACTGTCTTCTGGACTTCAGTTCCCAGCATCCCCTAGACCAGGCCCTTTAGGACAGGAGGATGATCCAAGCTGCAAGCTTTCGAGCATCCCAAATCCCTGCATATTTCCAATTTCCTAATCCTGGACTGCAACTCCTAGCAATCCTCCAGATAGCTAGATTAGATAGAGATAGATAGGTATGTAGGTAGGTAGATCGATCAATCAGGAGGACTGCTGGGAGTTGCAATCCTAGAATAGGTAGAGAAGGAAGAACAGGGAGAAAGAGGAAGGGAAATAAAAGTGGGGTAAGGAAGGGAAGGAAGGAAGAAGAGAAGGAAAGAAAGAAAGGGAAAGAAGGAGAGAAAGAAGGAGGGAAGGTTGGCCACAGCAATGTGTGGCAGGTACAGCTAGTATATTATATTAATATATATTAATATGTAAGCCATATATGTGTGTGTCTTTTTGCACTACAAATAAAATATGTGCAGTGTTATTAGGAATTTGTTCATGTTTTTTCAAACTATAGTCTGGTCTCCCAACAGACTGAAGGACTATGAACCACCCTTTTGCGTAAAACATTTGAGGATCCCTGAGTTAAGATGACAAGAGTTAAGATATAGTATTCCCATCTACCCAAGGGTGTGGGTTTGTTTTGTTTTTTGCAATTATCATTTATTAAAGTTTCTAAACTAGTACAAGAGTACATAGGATAGGAGGTTTATGCAATATCAATACAATATAATTAGGTCTCTGTTCCCTCTTGCTCTGACAGTCCTGGTCCTCATCTAAGCTGCAGGAAGGCCTGCAGGTTCACACTGCAGAAGGAAAGTGTGATGTGGCTGCCAAAGGTCTCCATGTCGACAGGTTGCAATAAAGGCAGGTGACGGCTGGTTCTTTTTCCCAGAGAAAGCGGCTCGAGAGCTTGGATTTCCATTTCCAGGCTACTTTGGGAGGCAATTATTGCATCAAATTGTGGAGCCACTGCCTTCTCTTCCTTGGTGGAAAGTGATGCCTGTAGTCTCGAAAGAAACTCAACACCAGGCAAGGTTTAATTGCTCTGGCAACAGCAGACTCGGACGAGCAAAGCTTGGCTGGCCTTTGCTTTCCTTTTCATGGAAAGCATGGGTTATAGCTGCATAGCGACACACACTGAATCAATGGGCTGTATCTCAAAGGCAAGCTGGATATCCTATTGCACAGATCAGACTTTTCACCAAGTATTTCTGTATTGCACTCCTCATATAATTCCATTTGCTTCTGTCTTTCTGCTTGGATAGGCTACGATATTCAAAGGTCTTGGAACCACTAAAAGCTACTGAAGATAAACAGATGCCCTTTGCCCTGAGATATTAGGGCTGGCTGTAGATTAGGGTGGGGAACCATTGTCCCTACAGATATTTGGATTACAGTTCCCACAATCCAATACCATTGGCCATACTATTTAGGAGTTCTTGAGGTTAAACCTCAAACATAGGGAGAGAAAAAAATTCCCCATGCCTGCCGTAGCTAATCAAATCCATTAATATAGATAGATGATACACATTTGTACAAGACTTTAGATAATGGGATTTATATACACGTGGATGTATGCACATGTGTAAATATGATTCTTGCTTGTTACCATTTCTAAGCATCTCTTTGCACCATGACTGACTGACTGACTGACTGACTGACTGACTTTATTATTTCTGAGTCGCCCTCCACGTTAGTGCTCCGGGCGACTTACACACAACAAATTCCACAATTAAAATAGAGTATTTAAAACTAGATTAAAATATTCAGTGGTTAAATGCAGGGGCCAGGCTCGGTATTTGAGTTCCTGGTTCTGCATTAACCATGGGCTTTCCTAAATAGCCAGGTCTTCAGAGCGGTCAGGAACTGGGGCAGGTCGAGGGAGGCTCTCTGGTCCGGTGGCATCGAGTTCCAAAGAACGGGGGCCACAACGGAGAACGATCTCCGTCTCGTGGTCTCCAGGTGGGCCTCTTTCAAGCCTGGTACGTGAAGAAGGTTCTTGTTTGCTGGCCGCGGGGTCCTTGAGTAAGCAGGCATCAACAAGCGGTCTTTTAGGTATGTTGGGCCCCGGCCCCGTAGGGCTTTGAAAGCCAAGGTCAAGGTCTTGTGTAAGGCTCTATACTCAACGGGCAGCCAGTGCAGGCGCTGCAGAGATGGTGTAATGTGGCATCTCATCGATGTGAGAAGCCTGGCGGCCGCGTTCTAAATAATATGGAGCCTGCAGGTTAGTGACCGGGGTAGACCTACATACAAAGTGTTACAGTAATCCAGCCTTGATGTAACCGTGGCATGGATTACTGTAGCTAGCGCTTCCGTCGGAAGTTAGGGCGCCAATTGTCTCGCTTGGCGCAGGTGGAAGAAGGCCCTTTTGCTCATGCACTAATTCGTTACCTTAAAAACTTACATTGGCATTGAATGTTAAATCAGAATTATGTCCATTAGAAAGAAGAGCTATAATTATTAATTTTTTTAGTCTCGGCATTACTTCGCGAACGAAGATTCTTAGGAAGGACTCATCCCACGCTTTTTACAAGCATGTTGATGACTAAAAAGGCCAATCTGAGATAGGCAAGTTTGGTTGCAGAAAGCACAGAAGAAAGTCTCCTTGGGTGATGTTGTTTCCAAGTTGCGGCTCTTTCTGCGTTGTCGTTTCTCTTCGAGACCCATTTGGTATGTCTTCTCGAAAGAGGCCGCAGCATTGTGGATAGTGCGTCTCCATGCCTCCCGATGTGAGGCCAAGGTGGACCATTGTTGGTGATCAATCTGGCCAAGTCTGAGATGTTGTTTCAGGGAGTCCTTATATCTCATTTTGGGGGTGCCTCTCTCTATGGTGGCAAGTTCACCATAGAGTAGTATTTTTGGGAGGCGGTGGTATCTTTTTTTTAGTAAAGATATAATATAAACCTAATAACTTATGGGACTACACACACAACCTGCTAGTTGATTGATATGTTCCACACAAACACAAAAGCACAGATAATAGTGAATCCTGTTGAAATGAACCTCTTCAAGTCGAAGTACACCACAGAACCATAACCTTGAAAATGCATAGAGAGAACACCTCACTAGCATTTCTAGATCATCCAATGGGATTCTATGGTCAACAACTACCAATGGAAGCATACCATAGAACAGGCATGGGCAAACGTCAGTTCTCCAGGGGTTTTGGACCAACTCCCACAATTCCTAATAGTCGGTAGGCTGTTAGGAATAGTGGGAGTTGATATCCAAAACACCTGGAGGGCCAAAGTTTGCCCAGGCCTGCCATAAAACCATATTGGAATACCTAGAACATGCCTAAAGGTAAAGGTTTCTCCTGTCATTAAGACTAGTCGTCTCCAACTCTGGAGATTGGTGCTCATCTCCATTTTTAAGGCAAAGAGCTGGCGTTATCCATAGATACCTCCAAGCTCGTGTGGCTAACATGACTGCATGGAGCACCATTACCTTCCCACCAAGGCGGTACCTACCAGGCCAATTAGATTAGGCACAGATGATCAAAACAGTTTTAAACATTGTATTTTAATATTGAGACAAATGTTTTAATGTTTATATATGCATCTAATGAATTCTTGTCCCGGCATTCAATGTTTGCCGAAGATATGCTGTGCTCCGCCATGAGTCCCCTTCGGGGTGATAAGGGCGGAATGGAAATGTTTTAAATAAATAAATAAACAAACATTTATCTACTCACATTTGCATGTTTTTGAACTGTTAGGTTGGCAGAAGCTGAGCCTAACAACGGGAGCTCACCCTGCTCCCCAGATTCAAACCACCAACCTTTCTGTTAGCAAGTTCAGCAGCTCAGTGGTTTAACCCTGCTAAACCAACAGACATGCATAGAGAGAAAGATATCATAGCAGATTTGAATCCATGCACATCTATATTCAGTCTTTTCGGGATCAAGGAGCTATTGACATGAAGACTAGAAGCCTAACCGAGGCAAAGACAAGGTAAGTGAAGCTCATTAGGACTAAACAAACAGCTCTAGGTGATGTTTTGAAGTTCACATATGAATAATAGAAGCAGTTGCAACCTCTTCCTATCCCGTTGTTGATTTTGGTCCTGAGTCAGTGGTGTGAGCGTGACCAACATGCTTTGTGTGGCTGCCTTCATATGATCTTCTTATTGTCTGTCTTACCCATTACAGGCTTCATTTATGGCAGATGAATGGATCTCACAGGCTGTCACTTCTGACATTATACGAAGTTGCCATTTTCAGACAGGGATGATTAAACCATCACTTGGAATTGCATGACTGACAGCACAATTCAGGAAGTTAACTGAAAAAACATATGCAATTTTGACTGCTTCCTATGGCCAGCAGAACAGCATTTCTGAAACGAATGCTGGAAAGAGATGTTTTTATTCAGACGGTTAAATTTGGCAAAGGTGTAACATAGCCAGAACTCACTGGGTCAGAGCTTAGTGATACATTAAACACTAAGTAGGGAGAGAAGACATCAGTAGTTTTCTGTATTCCGTTCTCCTACCTATCAGTTTTGAAAACAGAGGGTGTTTCTCTACTGTAAAATAGATGCAGTTTTACACTACTTTAACAGTCATGGCTCAATGATGTGGAATCCTGGGATTTGTGGTTTGTTGAGGCATCGATAGTATTTTGACAAAGATCTTGCTAAACTACATCTCCCATGATTCCGTAGCATGGAGTCATTGCAGGTAAAGCGATCTCATTCATTCTACAATGTTGATGCAACAAGATTCAACAATTGTCCCTCTCTTCCCATAGCAACTCACCTGTTGCACAAGAATTCTTAAAATTATATACTGAGGTTCTGAAATCAAAGTGGTGGGATTTTTGAAAATACACTAGCATCTAATTAATTTTGCCCTGGAGACTTTCAATTGTACTTTGATAGACAAATAATCTAAATTAGGATGGCTATTGTGGTCCCTTACAGTAATGCCAGTGACTGAGAGATTGATGACTCACTTTTTTTCCTAAGCAGGATTCAAAGTGGTTTAAAACATGAATGCAGATATTGTTCATCGCATTTCAGGGAGAAGAGAACCACTTTCATCTCGAACAGGGAACCTAATTGCTATACCATTAGGAAGAGTGAGGTAACTGCTCCAAAGAGCAGATGAAAACTATTCCTCTAGATCAGTGGTTTCTGGCATTGCAGAGGGATTGGCTGGTGCCTGCTGGAAGAGCACTTTGGTTTTCTCGGTGTTCAATGGGAGACCAAGCTTCTCGTGTGCTTCTGCAGAGGTGTTTAGAATGGCTTGTACGTTTTATTCTGAATGCGTACAGACTACACTGTCATCAGCATATTGAAGTTCTATAACAGCTGTTCTTGTGATCTTGGTTTTGGCTTTCAGTCTTCTGAGGTTAAATAGCTTGCCAACTGTCTGATAGAGCAGGGCTGTTAGGAATTGTGGAAGTTGAAGTCAAAACACCTTGAGGACTGAAGTTTGCCCATGCTTCTACTAAGGCGAATTATGGTCCAATAAATATTTTACACTTCAGGATCTTTGACCATTAACCAAAGTGGTTGAGGATGCTGGGAGCTGAAGTCCCAAACTCCTAGAGAACCAGACTTTGGGAATCCCTATACTACTACTGCTACTGCTACTACTACTATTATTATTACTACTACTACTACTACTACTACTACTCTTTATATATATCCCACCACCATCTCCCTAAAGGGATTCGGGGTGGCTTACAATGCAGTCCAGGGTGCATATATAACATACAACAAGTAAAATGGTACAAAAGTATAAAACAAGCCACATAAAATTATAACAACAACCCCATCAACACATGTAGCATCTATCTATCCATCCATCCATCCAACCAACCAACCAACCATCCTTTCATCTGACTAGCTACCTATCCATCCATCCATTTGTCTTTCTTTCTTTCTATATCTATCCATCCATTTGTATATCTATCCATCCATCCATCCCTCTCCCTCCCTCCCTCTATCTATTCATCCATTCATCTGTCTATCTATCTCAATCCATTCGTCTATCTGTCTATCTATCTATCTATCCATCCATCCAACCAACCAACCAACCATCCTTTCATCTGACTAGTAGCTAGCTACCTATCCATCCATCCATCCATCCATCCGTCTTTCTTTCTTTCTTTCTTTCTTTCTATATCTATCCATTTGTATATCTATCCATCCATCCATCCCCTCTCCCTCCCTCTATCTGTCCATCCATTCATCTATCTATCCATCCATCCATCCATCCCTCTCCCTCCCTCTATCTATTCATCCATTCATCTGTCTATCTATCTCCATCCATTTGTCTATCTGTCTGTCTATCTATCCATCCATCCAACCATCCTTTCATCTGACTAGCTACCTATCCATCCATCCATCCATTTGTCTTTCTGTCTTTCTTTCTATATCTATCCATCCATTTGTATATCTATCCATCCCTCTCCCTCCCTCCCTCTATCTATTCATCCATTCATCTGTCTATCTATCTCCATCCATTCGTCTATCTGTCTGTCTATCTGTCTATCTATCCATCCATCCATCCAACCATCCTTTCATCTGACTAGCTACCTATCCATCCATCCATTTGTCTTTCTTTCTTTCTTTCTTTCTATATCTATCCATCCATTTGTATATCTATCCATCCATCCCTCTCCCTCCCTCCCTCCCTCTATCTATTCATCCATTCATCTATCTATCTCCATCCATTCGTCTATCTGTAGCTACTATTCATCCATCTATCCCTCCCTCCCTCTATCTATCTATCCATTCATCTGTCTATCTCTCCCTCCATCTGTCTATCTATCCATTCATTTATCTCCCTCTATCTATCCATCCATCCATCTCTCTCCCTCCCTCTATCTATCTATTCATCTGTCTGTCTATCTATCTTCATCCATTCGTCTATCTGTCTGTCTATCTATCCATTCATGTCTATCGCTCTCTCCCCCTCCCTCCATCTATCTATCCATTCATCTATCTCTTCCTCCCTCCCACTATCTATCCATCATTCACCTCTCTCTCCCCTCCCTCTATCTATCTGTCCATCTATCTGTCCATCTATCTGTCCATCTATCTGTCCATCTATCTATCTATCTATCTCCATCCATTCATCTATCAGTCTGTCTGTCTACCTATCTATCCATTCAGCCGTCTATCTCTCTCCCTTCATCTATCTATCTATCCATTCATCTATCTCTCCCTCCCTCTATCCATCCATCTATCTCCATCCATTCGTCTACCTACCTACCTACCCAGGGCCGTAGCCAGGATTTTGTTTCGGAGGGGGCTGAGTTTGGTTCGGGGGAGGCTGAGACTGGGTGGAAGAGGGTCTACCCTAGCAAATCTTTTGTATTGTTATCCCATAACCCCATTAATGTGGGATATAATGAGCATGGTGATCAGATCATGATATGAATAAACATATCCAGTTTAAATACTGTACCAGTACGGCCTTTTCGCGGACCACCCTGAGAATTTCGGGGGGGGGGGGCTGAAGCCCCCTTAGCCCCCCCCCCTGGCTACATGCCTGTACCTACCTATCTATCTAGTTATCTAAGGATTATATGCTTCCTTAACTATGTTGACAAACATTTCTATCTGCATGGCTTTCCCCCTCTCCAGGGGAAAAGGGGGGCGGATAGAAATCCACCTGCCCAGGCCTGTCGAGAGAGACCTTTCTCCTCTCCTCCCCATCGGTATTAATTAGTTACTGTGTCGTTTTCCCTTGTACTCCCCAGCCAATGCCCCCCCCGTCCCGCAACAAGGACATCTGACAAACACTTCCTGTCCTCTCCTTCCAAGACAGGTGAGGAAAAATAGACGTGCCTGAACCTGTCGGAAGGCTTGCCTTTAGCCTTTGGGCTCTTTTCACTCCTCCTCGGAACTTCCATGGGGGGGGGGGGGGAATTGGGGCTGGTGGGCGGGGCTTCCGACTTCAAAAGGTGGAGAGATGCTTATCTTTAATGAGGGATGTCCCCAGGGGCTCCTGGACGCGTCACTGAGGCATCTGGCCAATCAGAAGAGGGGAAGGGAGGAGTTTTGGACATGAAAGGAGACTAAGGAGGAGGGGGGGGGCAAGGAATACCCCTCGGGCGCCTTTCTCTCCCCCCCCCCCGCCCCCTTGCTTTCTCCAAGGCGGAGGGAAGAGAAGGCGTTTGCGTAGGCTTTCCCCATGGCACTGAAGCCGTCGAGAAAGAGAAGGCGCCGCTCTGCGGAGCCTACTCCGACTATGTAGGCAATCCTCGCCCCTGGATGCCGCCGCTCTTCCCTTCCCAGCCGAGGTTTGGATGATGACGATGAACTCTTTGGCGGAGAGTTTGCTGGGGGGCCCTCCTCCGCCCCCGGACCCTTCCAAAGCGGCCTTTTTGGACTTCGGGCTGGGAGGACCCCCGCCTTCACCTCACCAGCAGCAGCAGCAGCAGCAGTACACCCTCCAAGCCCTGCAGCCGCTGTCCGACGGAGGAGCCTTCCCTCCTTCCTCGTCCTCCTCCTCCGCCTCTTCCTCCTACGGCAGACCCCTGGCCTACCCTGCTTACCCCGGAGCAGGCGGGCCGGGCAGCCCCCACCACGCTTTCTACCCGCATCACCCCTACTCCTACTCTTCGCCTTACCCGCAGGCCTCCAGCGCCTTGAGCCTCCACGGGACGAGGCTGGAGGAGAACGGTAAGGACAGGCCCAGGGCTGGGCAAGGAAGGAAGGAAGCCCACTACACCCCCCAATGTCATAAAGACAAGCTTGTCATGTCGCTAGTCCTCCTTGTCACCCGAGCCGACAATAGGAATCTGGGCTGATGTCTCTCTGGCTATTATTATTATTATTCTCCACCATCCTCCTCTGTCTTGGGACCTCATCCCACTCGAGAATGAACCCACTGCCCCTCCTGCAGAATTCTGGGTTTTGTAGTTTAGGGAGGGGCCTTTGACAGCCTCCCTAAACTACAAAACCCTAGAATTCTGCAAGAGGATTTAAAGTGGATTCGTTCTCTGGTGTGATGAAGTAGTAATAAGCCCCCTTTTGGAGTCCGCCTGGATAATGGAATAGTCCCATCATCATCATTCTATTTTACTACTACAATATTATTTTTATAGTATTATAATTATAGTATTATTATAGTATTATATGGTATTATTATAGCCCCAGCTTCTGCCAACCTAGCAGTTCGAAAACATGCGAATGTGAGTAGATCAATAGGTACCGCTCTGGCGGGAAGGTAAACGGCGCTCCACGCAGTCATGCCGGCCACACGACCTGGGAGGTGTCTACGGACAACGCCGGTCGACTCTTCGGCTTAGAAATGGAGATGAGCACCAACCCGCAGAGTTGGAAAAGACTGGACTTAATGTAAAACCTTTTTTTACCTATATTTATTATTATTATTCTAGTAATAATAGTAGTAGTAGTAGCAGGCATGTAGCCATGGGGGGGGGGGCTAAGGGGGCTTCAGCCCCCCCCCCAATTCTCAGGGTGGTCCGTAAAAAGGCCTTACTGGTACATTATTTAAACTGTTATGTTTATTCATATCATGATCTGATCACCATGCTCATTATATCCCACATTCATGGGGTTATTGGGATAACAATACAAAAGGTTTGCTAGGGTAGACCCTCTCCGACCCAGTCTCAGGCCCCCCCCGAACCAAACTCAGCCCCCTCCAATCATAATTAATTATTGTTATTATTATTATTACTATAATAATAATAATGGTTGTTATACACCAGAAACTATTACTACTACTATACTCCAGAAACGATTCTTATTATTACTATCATTATCATTATCATCACCATTATATTTCATTGTTCTTATTGTTATTATTATATTAATAATTATTGTTGTTACACTCCAGAAACTATTATCATCATCACCACTACCATCATTATTTTCACGATTATTATATTTCTTATTATAATATTAATAATAATAATGGTTGTTATACTCCAGAAACTATCATCATATCATCATCACCATTATATTTCACTATTATTATATTTAATAATAGTTGTTACATTCCAGAAACTATCATAATCATCATATTTCACTACTATATGTATTATTATAATATTATTGTTAATAATAATGGTTGTTTGACTCCAGAAACGATCAACATCATCTTCATTATATTTCACTATTATTATATTTATGATATTATTTTTATTATTATTATTATTAATGGCTGTTATACTTCAAAAATTATTATAATTACCATCATCATTATATTTCACAATAATAATAATAATAATAGTTTCTGGGGTATAACACGCACTTTCCAAGTAGGTACTGCACAATTAAACAGGAAATAACACTTTCAAACCAGGGGGAAAAAACCTTTTTCAAATTTTGATTACATCCGTGTAATAGAAATTTGGCTGATAGCTCTGGAGAGGAGGGAAAGCTGTATCCCCCTATTGAAATAATAATAATAATAATAATGTTGTTGTTGTTTCTGGAGTATAACAACTACTTTCCAAGTAAATCCCGCACAATTAAACAGGGACTAACACTTTCAAAGCAGGAATAGAACTTTTTTCAAATGTTGATTACTTGGTGTAATAGGCTGATGGCTCTAGGCGAGAAGGAACAGCTGTATCCCCCTATTATTATTATTAGTTAATATTTTATTATTAGAATTTATTATTAGTTATTATATTATTAGAATTTATTATTATTAGTTAATATTATATTATTAGAATTTATTATTAGTTTATTATATTATTAGAGTTTATTATATTGTTAGGATTTATTATTATTAGTTAATATTATATTATTAGAATTTATTATTATTAGTTAATATTATATTATTAGAATTTATTATTAGTTTATTATATTATTAGAATTTATTTATTTTATTATTAGTTTCTGGAGTATAACTACTACTTTCAAAGTAAGTACCGCACAATTAAACAGGAAATAGCCTATAATAATTAAAAAATTGTTATTATTATTATTAATAATAATATCCCGCTTTTTCTCTCCATACGGAGACTCGAAGCAGCTCAGAATAAAAAGCATTGCAATACAACTTAAAATATACACATGTATAAAACAGTATTAAACCTCATTAATATTAAAAACCAATTCAGAATTTAGAATAAAACCATAAAAGCATATAAAATCACTTTCAAACCAGGAACATTAATTTTTTTTTCAAATTTTGATCATTTAGTTAGTGTAACAGGAATCTTGTCTGATGGCTCTGGTGGGAAAGCTGTTTCTCCTTATTAAAATTATTTTTATTAATATTAATAATTTTATATTATTATTATTATTCTATTATTTACTTATGTTCACGGGTTTGTTTTTTTTCTCCTAAATAGAGTCAAAGCTACGAATAAGGGTTCAAAACAACACCATGTATGATTTTAAACAACACGATTTGGGTTCCTGGGTTATAAATGTCATTTTCTGATTGGTTCTCTTATTTAAAAACCTGGAAACAAGTTTATTAAACTGCAAAAACTTTGTTTTTTTTGGGAGGGGGACATCCTGCAGCATATTTTACGATAGTTTTCTAATGAATCTCTCCTAAGACTCAACCAATTCGACATAGTTTGTGGGAGTCACAAAAACAAAGTTTTCTGGAGCATAACAACTACTTTCCCAGAGGGTGTATCCCCATTAAATGATCCTTGAAGAAGTGTATATCCCCTAAGATGCTCTTAAATACCGAAAGAGTGCCCCCATTAAAGGCGTATCGCTATGAGTGATACTTTGACAAGGTGCTCTTCTTCATGAAGCGTGTATACCTTTAAGTGACCCCTCAAATAGATATTCCTATTGAGCGTGCAACCCCATTAACTGCAATTCCCCCTTAAGCGATGCTTCCAGGGAATACCCCATGTAAACGTGTATCCAGAGCTTCCAGGGGGAGCTCCCATTGAGCTTAAAGGGTTGTCCCTTGTAAGTGTGGATCCCTCACAATCTGTTCCCGCAACCAGCCGCTAATTCGGATTAAAATCCTTTATTTATGGTATGGAGAATTTGTGCAGAGGGTAAAAAGCACATTTGGCTGCTCTTAAGACCTGTATCCTCTCTTCCCAAACAGGAGGGAGATGGGGTATAAAATATTATTTTCAATACCATAGATATTTGATTCTGTTTTAATGTTTGTATATTTATAGATTTTTTAAAAAAAAAATTGTATTGAAATGCTTTTATTGTAAGCTTCTTTCAGGGACCTATATCCCAGGATCTGATCCCAGGGTTTCTGCTTTAAACGGGATTATATGAGTCCCCACTGCCAGATAATCTGGGATAAACAAAAACCTGGGATCAGATCCTGGGATATAGGGACTGTCTCGATTGTGGAGAGAAAAAGCTGGGTATAAATAAACATAACAATAAAAACACAATGTTGTTGTTGATGATGATGATGATGATATAGCAACTTGTAATACTTTGAGGTGATGTAGGGCTCTTCCACACAACTCTATATCCCAGAATATATCAAGGCAGAAAATCCCACAATATATGCTTTGAACTGGGTAATCTGAGTCCACACTCAGCTAATGTTGGATTTTCTGCCTTGATATATTATGGGATATAGGGCTGTGTGGAAAATCCCCCTTTGTAGAAAGCCCCATCTACACTGCCAAATAAAATCCAGATTATCTGCTTTGAACTGGATTATACAGCCGTGTAGACGCACATAATCAAGTTCATCAATAATGTGGATTATTTGCTTTGGGAATGTGGATTATATGGCAGTGTGCTTTGAACTGGAAGGCACATAATCAAGTTCAAATAAATTATTTGCTTTGGGAAAGGAAGTAGTGGTTTGAGTTTGGACTGTTACTCAGCTGTGGATACTCATTGTGGACCTTGAGCAAGTCACACTCTTTCAGTCTCAGAGGAAAGCAATTTGGGGAGGGGGGGGGGGTGTTAAATAATAAAGGACTCTCTGAATACTAGTAAATTCTTCCAAGAAAGCCCTATGGATAGAGGCACCATAGGTCTCCTTAATGGAGAGAAAAAGCAGAGCAATAATATTTATTTATTTAATAATAAATTAATAAATTTAATTAATAAATTAAATAAAGGCAACTTGAGGTGGTTTATACATGGCAACCAGTGCCCACAATATAAAATACAATTAAAACAGTTATATACGAACATATAAAAACAATAAACAATTAGTAAATAAAATAAAAAATACAGTTCCCAATAATAATAATAATAATAATAGGTCAGAAATGACTTTGAGGCATACTATAAAAACAAGTTGTAGAAATGAGATTGGGTGCTGGGTGCTGGTGTGCATTTAAATACCTGTTTTGTTGGGGTTCGAAGGTGAGCAGAAAGTTGTTTTGTCAGATATGTTAATTTGGCATACACCATATCAAAAACTCCTAGGGTAAAATACCAATCTTCCTCCAGTATGATGAAAAAAGGGGGAAAGCTAGGCGTATTTATTGAACAAGTTATAATGCTTCAACAATTGTCAACATGATAGTGATGAGGATCATGTATTGCAGTGTTTCCCAACAAGTGTGCCGTGAGCGATCATCAGGTGTGCCGTGGGAAATTGGAACCTCCAATACCCTTTCTTCCCCCTCCTGCCCACAGTGCTCTCTGGGTGTAGGTGAACCACAACTTCCAAACTCAAGGTCAATTCCCAAGCAAACCCTTTCAGTACTTTCTGTTGGTAATGAGAGTTCAATATGCCAAGTTTGGTTCAATTCCATTGTTGCAAGAGTTCAGGATGCTCTTTGTGTGTTAACTATAAATCCCAGAACCTGTAACTCCCAAATGTCAAGGTCTATTTTCCCCAAACTCCATCTGTGTTCACATTTGGGCATATTGAGTATTCATGCCAAGTTTGGTCCTGTTCCAACATGGTTTCAGTCCACAGTGCTCTCGCCCCACGTCTTCCTTCCTCCCCTCCACAGTGCTCTCTGGATATAGGTGAACTACAACTCCAAAACCCAAGGTCAATGCCCACCAAACTCTTATAGTATTTTCTCTTGGTTATGGGAGTTCTGTTTGGGAAGTTTGTGTCTTTCTGCCATTCCTGCCAGGATATCTATGTTGTGTTCATCGAAACAGGCCCAGGTTTCACACTGAGTGTATAAATACATTTAAAAACATATTAACTATATGTATTACTGTGTTAGAGTGTCATTTTGTGTCATTTTGGTTGGTGGTGTGCTCCAGGATTTTGTAAATGTAAAAAATGTGCCGCGGCTCAAAAAAGGTTGAAAAACACTGATGTATTGAATATTAATACATAATCCTGATCTTAGGACACATGCAAGTTTGAAAGCTCTCTTATTGTTGTTATTATTCTCCTGAATGTTTTACATCTATTGAAGGAAAGGCAGGTTAGACAACAGGTGACTGCAAATTCATAATCATAATCATTTAAAAAGCTGTGTTCGAGCCAAGAAGTTTAACAAATTTGGGTGTGTTATCAGATGTGTTTTGTCTCTTCAGACACAAAACACCACCAAATCCAATGGCCCTTACGCTCAGATTTGCATAGGGTTTTAATCTTGCTTTATATCTGCCCTCTTTACTGCATCCATCAACGCTTACATAAGTGAAACAGCACAGACTAGCTTTGTCTGTGTAACATACACGGTTGAGAAAGGATTTTAACAAAACAGAAGAGGATTCTAGATTACTTTTTAGGGAATGGAAATCTACACAATTTAGAGAAGGATATGATGATAATAGTAATTCATATTATTACTATTATTATTTAGTTAGTTCATTAGCACATTTATATACCGCTCCCTCTCAGCCTGATGGTGACTCGGGTTGGTTCACAAGGCAACAAATTGAATGCCAACAGCATAATAAAAATAGCATTTAAAACACTTAAAAACAGTAGCAAATAAAACCAAGCCAATAATAAAAACACATTCCGACCTTAAGTAAAACATAATCCAGTCTCGTAGTCCATTTTGTTCCAATCCTATGTCAGTTACATTGCCTTTTCAAATGCCTGTTCAAACATCCAAGTTTTGACCTTTTTCGGAAGGACAAGAGCGAGGGGGCTGATCTAATGTCCCCAGGAAAGGCGTTCCACAGTTGAGGGGCCTCCGCTGAGAAGGCCCTGTCTCTCGTCCCCGCCAAAGGCATTTGTGATACAGACGGAGTCGAGAGCAGGGCCTCCCCAGATGATCTTAACATCCTAGATGGTTCATAAGGGGAGATGCATTCGGACAGATAGGTTGGGCCAGAACTGTTTAGAGGCTAAAGCCAGCACTTTGAATTATGCTCGGTAGCAGACTGGCAGCCAGTGGAGCTGGTGCAACAGAGGAGTAGTATGCTCCCTGAGCCCCGCTCCTGTTAGTAATCTGGCTGCCGCCAGTTGGACTAATTGAAGCTTCTGAACAGTCTTCAAGGGCAACCCCATGTAGAGTGCATTGCAGTGGTCTATACGGGATGTAACCAGAGCATGGACTACCGTGGCCAAGTCAAACTTCCCAAGGTAGGGGAAGATTTAAAGATATAACTGCAAATACTCTGGCACAAGCCAGTAAAGGTGGTCCCAGTGGTGATCAGCACACTGGGTGCAGTGCCTAAAGACCTTGGCCTGCACTTAAAAACAATCAGCGTTAACAAAATTACCATCTGTCACCCGCAAAAGGCCACCCTACTCGGAACTGCATGCATTATTTGCCGATACATCACACAGTCCTAGACACTTGGGAAGAGTCCAATCCAGTGTTTCCCAACCAGTGTGCCGTGGCACACTAATGTGCCATGAGCGATCATCAGGTGTGCTGTGGGAAATTGGAACCTCCAATTCGGGCTCCCTTCTTCCCAGCCTTGCTCTGCTCGCTCTACTGCACAGACTCGCCCCACGTCTTCCTCCCTCCCCTCCACAGTGCTCTCTGGATATAGGTGAACTACAACTCCAAAACTCAAGGCCAATGCTCACAAAACTCTTATAGTATTTTCTCTTGGTTATGGTAGATCTGTGTGGGAAGTTTGATTCCATTCCATCATTGGTGAAGTTAAGAATGCTCTTTGATTGCTGGTGAACTATAACTCCCAGCTGTTGAGCTAGACCTTTGTGTGTGTCTTTCTGCCATTCCTGCCAGGATATCTATGTTGTGTTCATCGAAACAGGCCCAGGTTTCACACTGAGTGTATAAATACATTTAAAAACATATTAACTATATGTATTACTGTGTTAGAGTGTCATTTTGGTTGGTGGTGTGCCCTAGGATTTGTAAATGTAAAAAATGTGCCGCGGCTCAAAAAAGGTTGAAAAACACTGGTCTAATCAAATAGAAAAGCCAGCATAGTGATCTTGTTTGCTGTGTACTAATATTGTTATGTATCAAATAATGATGATGATGATGGATGTATTATCCACCTCTCCTTGTGGCTCGAGGAGGGATACAACATCATTAAGAGAGGAGATAAACACTATTAAAAGACATACAACATGAGAACCAGAGTTAAAATACAAGATAAAATCCACTAATCAAATGCAATAATAATAATAATAATGAATTTAGAAGATTAATAAACGTAAGTGCATTATTGGGTGTGCCATTTAATGAAAATAGGAAGGGTTGTTTTTTTTCAGGACTGAGGCCTCTTCTACACTGCCATATAATCTAATATCTGATCCCATATTTTCTGTTTTGAACTGGAATATATGGCAGTGTAGACTCATATTCATATAATCAATTTAATAGCAGATAATCTAGGATCAGATACTGGATTATATGGCAGTGTACACATCCAGCTTGTTCAAAAAACGATATGTTCCTGCCAACGTCTTGTTTTCCAATTCAATCTTCTCCCTGATCACCTGCTGGAAACAAGTCTCTCAGGTGTGGTTCTCAAAACTCCTATCCCTGGGGGCAGCTCACCTGATAGACACCAAAACATCACAAGTGTTCACTGGTGGATAAAGGGGTAGGTGGACCTGCCAGGAAAATATAGAGCGGTGAAATGGATAGCTCTTTGAACATAACCAATTCTGCTCAGCTTTGGAGAAAATATCTTTGGTCCCTCTTCTAACAACCAGGAATCTCTTTTGCAACCTTGCTGGGGATGATGGGCATCTTAACCCAAGGCATCAATAACAAAGCTGGAGGTGCACTGTAGAATTAATAAAGTTTGACTCCACTTTGACTGCCATGACACAATGCTATGGAACCATTGGGGTTGCAGTTTTACAAGGTCTTTAGCCTTCCCTCCCAAAGAGTGCTAGTGTCCCACCAAACTACAACTTCCAGGATTCTATAGCATTGAGCCATGGCAGTGTCGGAATGCATTCATATTGTTCTGTAGATGCACCCTAGATAGCATATTTTCAGGGCTCTTAATGCAGCTGATAAGGCAGTGTTTCTCAACCTGGTGGTCAGGACCCCTAGGGGGGGGTCACGAGGGGGGGTCAGACGGGTCACCAAAGACCTTCAGAAAACACAGTATTTTCTGTTGGTCATGGGGATTCTTTGTGGGAAGTTTGGCCCAATTCTATTGTTGATGAGGTTCAGAATACTCTTTGATTGTAGTTGAACTATAAATCCCAGCAACTACAACTCCCAAACATCAAGATCTACTGTCTCCAAACTCCACCAGTGTTCACATTTGGGCATATTGAGTATTCATGCCAAATTGTTTTGATTCCACAGTGCTTTCTGGATGTAGGTGAACTACAACTCTTAAACTCAAGGTCAATGCCCACCAAACCCTTCCAGTATTTTCTGTTGATCATGGGAGTTCTGTGTGTCAAGTTTGGTTCAGTTCCATCAATGGTCGAGTTCAGAATGCTCTTTTATTGTAGGTTAACTATAAATCCAGCAACTACAACTCCCAAATGACATTATCAATCTTCCCCGCCAACCCCACCAGTATTCAATATTGGGCGTATTGGGTATTTGTGCCAAATTCGGTCCAGTGAATGAAAATAGATTCTGCATATCAGATACTTAAATTATTATTCATAGAAGTAGCAAAATTACAGTTATGAAGTAGCATCAAAAATAATGTTATGGTTGGGGGTCAGCACAGCATGAGGAACTGTATTAAGGGGTCACGGCATTAGAAAGGTTGAGAACCACTGTGATAAGGCCTCATCTGCACTGCCATATAATGCAATTCAATGCACTATATGGCAGTGTAGACTCATATAATGCTGTTCAATGTAGTTAAACAGCGTTATAAAACTGCATTAATTGCCAATGTGGATGGGACCTGGGCCAACGTATTCCTGGGTCAGCACAGGGGAAAGAAATTGAACAAACTTCCCCCTCCTTCCAGTTTTATCAAGTTCAGAATGCTTTTCCAGTTTGAAACATCGTTTTTTTCACACTACAGAATTATAGCGCTATCACCCCACTTTAAGTGCTATGCCAACAACCTATGGAATATTTGCATTTTATATAAGGCATTTTACTGGAATTCTCAGCAGGAGAAGGCTAGGCACTCACCAAACTACAAATCCCAGGAATTCAGCCTTCACAGTTGAAGTGGAATCATAGCACTGTATCTGTGTGGTATGAAAGGGTTCCCATATGCTGTTGACTCCTGATGTTTACAAGCATGTCTAGGACTCTTTTTAGGCCTCCGTCTCTTGGTCTGTAAAATTGTGAGAAGTATAGCAAGTGCTACAAACAAAGGTCTGGAGTTTGTTATTGGTGTTTTGTAAAAACAAGCAAGACAAGCGATTTTAAAATGTGCTATGCTGATACATTTTCCGTCTTAGGATTAATCTGTGATATGAAATTAATGCAATTTGACATCATTTCAACTGCCATGGAGTTCTAGGAGTTGTAGTTTAACAAGGTCTTTAGCATTCTCCTCCAAGGAGTGCTCTTGCCTCACTATATTACAACTCCCAGCATTCCATAACTGGGAGTCGTGGCAGTTAAAGTGCTCTCAAATTGCATACATTCTACAGTGTAGACGCGCCCTTAGTCAGCATGTGTTAATCACCTTCTATACCAGTGGTTCCCAAACTTTTTTGGCCTACCGCCCCCTTTCCAGAAAAAAATTTACTCACCGTCCCACTAGAAATTAATTTTTAATTTTTTTAATAGCAATTAAACAGAAAGATATATGTATGAATGCAGTGGTTCTCAACCTTTCTAATGCCCTGACCCCTAAATAAGGTTCCTCATGCTGTAGTGACCCCCAACCATATTTTCATTGCTACTTCATAAATAATTTTGCTACTCTTACAAATTCTAATCCAAATATCTAATATGCAGATCAAAGCGAAGGGGGCGGGGCCAAAGAAGAGGGCCGCACGACCCCTTCTAAATGGCCAATTGTTCACAGCCCTCTTAAAGGGGTTCACCGCTCCCTTAAAAGGGTTCACCGCCCCCCAAATTCCCCTGAGCCTCCCACCGCCCCCCTTGGATCGCCTCACCGCCCACCAGGGGGCGGTACCACCCACTTTGAGAATCAGTGTTCTATACTATCATATAATCCAGATTATCAAAGCAGATAACCCACATTATCTGCTTTGAACTTGATTATACGAGGCTGGATCTACACTGCCCTATATCCCAGGATCAAATCCCAGATTATCTGATTTGAACTGGATTATAGGAGTCTACATTGCCAGATAATCTGGAATAAGAAGATAATTTGGAATTAGGATCCTTGTATAGAATGGGCCTGAGTCTACACTGCCATATAATTTAGGGCCCTTCCACACTGCCCTATATCCAGGGGTGAATCTAACAGTACGCAAACTACGCGGCTGCATAGGGCGCCACATGGTCAGGGGTGCACATTTGGTGCGGTGCAACTCCAGGCCGTAGACACGAATGGCCCCCCACGAGGCCGAAAAGGAGGAGTGTTTTGCAGCCGAAGGCGGAGGCTCTGTCTATGGCTGCCCAATGCTCCTCCTTTTCGGCCTCCTGTACAGTGATTCGTGCCTGCGGCCTGGAGTCGCTCATGCCGCACCAAATGCGCATGTACGGAAGGTTGAGCAGGCTGGAGCAGAGTCGCAACTCGCCATACACGAGGCCGAAGAAAAGGAGTGTTAATGGCGCGAGGAGGCTCACCGTGCAAGGCCGGAGAGGAGAAGGGATAGGCATTGTTGTTGGGGGGCCAAATTTTTTCGCTTACCATTGAAAATTACCTTAGTCCGGTCCTGCCTATATCCCAGAATATCCAGGCAGAAAATCCCACAATATCTGCTTTGAACTGGGGTATCTGAGTCCACACTGCCAAATATTCCAGTTCAAAGCAGATCATGTGGGATTTTATTCAGCTGTGTGGAAGGGGCCTTTGTTCAAAGCAGATAATCTGGATTTTATATGGCTGTGTAGCAGGGGCCTTGGTCTTATGGCCCCTTATATATTTATTCTCAGTGCACTTTTCACTAGTATAATGTGCCTGCAGAAGTCTTTGGTGGTATTCCTCCTTTGGTCCCCATCTTCCACTGAAAGGAAGCTCCATTTCTAACTGCTTTTGCTTATAATCACCTCTGTTCCTGTTTTCCCCCTTGACATTTAAATTGAAAGCGCCTCCAGGTATAGCCTTGTTGTCTCTCTTGCATTGCTCTGTAAAACTACTCTGCAACTTGCCAGTGAGGTATAAATAGATTCTTACTTGAAGACAAAGTTGTTTAAGCCACCCAACAAGTTTTATGGCAGGTCTTAGGTTGCCATTCTAGGGCCAAGTCCTATCTGTTTCCAGTGTGCTATGGCCCTTAGCCATGTGCAGAGTATCTTTCTTCATCATGTGGGACTGAAGGGTCTTGGATCTCCCTTTAATTGCTATGGATGCATCCCATGGGAGTCATAGTTTGGTGAGGGCCTTAAAATACATCTTCTGTGGTGACTTGTAGTTTAACAAGGTCTTTAGATTTCTCTGTCAAAGGCTGCTGGTGCTTCATCAAACTCCAACTCCCATGATTCCATAGCACTGAGCCATGGCAGTTAAAGTGCTGTCAAACTGTATTAATTCTACAGTATAGATTCACCATATATCTATCTTTGCCCCCCAAATGTACTCATTGCTGTGAGTTTTCCAGACTGTATGGCTATAATAATAAACAACTATAATAATACATTATATAATAATAATAATAATCTTGAATGTATTGTTGAAGGCTTTCATGGCTGGAATCACTGGGCTGTTGTAAGTTTTCCGGGCTGTATGGCTATGTTCCAGAATCATTTTCTTCTGACATTCGCCCGCATCCATGGCAGGCATCCTCTGAGGTTGTGAAGTCTGTTGGAAACTAGGCAAGTGATGTTTATATATCTGTGGAAAGTCCAGGGTGGGAGAAAGAACTCTTGTCTGCTTGAGACAAGTGTGAATGTTGCAATTGGCCACTTTGATTGGCATTGAATGGCCTTGCAGCCTCAAAGGCTGCAGGAAGCAGAAAATTGAGTTTTAAAGTTCTTTTTGGCTAAAACAAATCTGCAGCAAAACCAAATCGCAGAACACTTTAGGGGTAATTTGTTGGATCTGGTTATGTTGGAAAGAAACAAGGATATTGGAGTTCAGAATGCAGAGTGAAGGGAGGTCACATTGCCACTGCTCTGAATTGGCTTTCTGATGTCATCACATAGCCATCTCCATTCGGCTACATGACAACATTGTAACATGGCAACGTAATGATGATGTCCAAGAAATGAGCAATGCGGGAATATGGACAGTACTTGTCTTCCCCTTTCCCCCCACAGAAATGCGTGTACACATGCACATGTTTTTTGGGCTGTATGGCCATGTTCCAGAAGCATTCTCTCCTGATGTTTCACCCTCAGAGGTTGTGAGGTCTGTTGGAAATTAGGCAAGTGGGTTTATATATCTGTAGAATGTCCAGGGTACGAGAAAAAACTCTAGTTTGTTGGAGGCAAGTGTGAATGTTGCAACTGGCCACCTTGATTAGCATTGAGTAGCATTGAGAGACAGGGCCTTTTCAGTGGTGGCTCCTCGGCTTTGGAACGCCCTTCCTTATGACATCAGATCAGCCCCCTCCCTCCTGACATTTTGCAAGAAGGTCAAGACCTGGATGTTCTACTGGGCATTTGCAGATGTAGTATGATTATCAAATAGAGATCTACGGAACGACGGCGATGCAATTGGAAACTGATTTAATAATGAGACGCTGATATTGTGTTTTTAATGTTAAGTGCTAATTTGTATATGAGAGAATTGTGTTGATAATTGTTGATATGTTTGTCTTGGACAGTTTTGCCATTTGTACACCGCCTCGAGTCGCCTTCGGGCTGAGAGAGGCGGTCTAGAAGCAAAGTAAATAAATAAATAAATAAATAAATAAATAGCCTTGCAGCTTAAAGGCTGGCTGCTTCATGCCTGGCTGCTTCCTAACAAAGGATTTTGTCAGGCAGGAAGCAGCCAGGCTTTGAAGCTATAAGGCCATTCAATGCTAATCAAGGTGGCCAATTGCAACCTGCTCCAACAGACAAGAGTTCTTTCTCCGACCCTGGACACTCCACAGATACATAAACCTTGCTTGCCTAGTTTCCAACAGACCTCACAACCTCTAAGGATGCCTGCCATAGATGTGAGAGAATGCTTCTGGAACATGGCCACATAGCCCGAAAAATTCACAGCAACCCAGTGATTCCAGCCACAAAAGCCTTCGACAATACTTGTAAGTTCTCTGTCATAGATTTCCCAGAATAGGGCCTCTTCTATAGAGAGAAATACTGTCTCCATTTCTATTAGGAGCATTTCTGTCTATTAACATTTTAGTCTGGAAAGAGAAGCCTTGCCTACATAGTACATACATAGATTCCAGTGCTTTGCTGACACATCTGATGGTCAATTTTCCTTCTCATTTCTCCATCCCAAACCCCTTCCTCCCGCCATACCATCAAGGGATATCATTGAAACAAGTCCTTTAGGGACTGATCCCAATGATTCTGGAATTGCATGTTGCCAAATATTTCAACCCCAACCCCCTCAACCCCTGTCCAAAGGGTAGCATTTTAAATAATTTTGACAAAATCCAGATGTTTTCTCAAACATTGGGGCAAACTCTGTGGAATCCTTTAATGGGAAACGGCTTGACTTTTGTTTATTTTTTTTCTCAAAAGAGCATGCAAAAAAAATAATATTAATATTGCTTTGGGTCGTTTTGCATTGCAAATGGGCCGTTCTGAGGTTTGCCTTTGCATTGGCTTTCAACTGAGATCCCCAAAAAAATCTTTTTTTAAAAAAAAAAAGTCTTCTGAGACTGTGTGTTGTTTGTTTTGGGGCCTGCTGGGTTTCGCAAAAAAATATTATTGGATTTAAGAGATGCAATTGATCTTTAAAAAACAAAAACAAACATTTAAAGCCGCTCAATGGTCCCGAAATGGAAAACACATGAATATTGTAACTCAAAACATTTTCTTTTATTTTGATATTTTAACCCCCACCCCAAAAATAAAACAGAAAGGGGAAATGCTAGCTAAATATATACATACATATTTGAAATTGAATTAGTAGTAAGGGAGAGAGGGCCTCCTGTAACTCTATAGTTTGGATTTCTGCAATCCTATCCTTCCAAAACAGTCCCTCTTTCCATATAGATAAAATATATTCTTTTCAGTCTTAATGGAGGAGAGTATGGCAAGTTATGATGGTACAATAACCATTCACCTATATATAAAACCTCTTAGGCCCCTTCTACGTTGCCATATAAAATCCAGATTATCTGCTTTGAGCTGGATTACAGTCTACACCAGTAGTCCTCAACCTTCCTAATGCTGTGACCCATTAATACAGTTCCTCATGTTGTGGTGACCCCTAAGCATGAAATTATTTCCGTTCCTAATTCATAACTGTAATTTTGCTACTGTTATGAATCGTAAATATCTGATATGCAGGATGTATTTTCACTCATTGGACCAAATTTGGCACAAATCCCCAATACGCCCAAAGTTGAATAATGGTGGAGTTGGGGGATGAGATTGATTTTGTCATTTGGGAGTTGTAGTTGAGTCCCCTTTGACCTTGAGTTTAGGAGTTGTAGTTCCCCTAAATTCAGAGAGCACTGTGGACTCAAACAATGATGGATCTGGACTAAACTTAGCACAGATACTCAATATGCCCAAATGTGAACACTGGTGGAGTTTGGGGGAAATAAACCTTGACATTTGGAAGTTGTAGTTGCTGGGATTTATAGTTCACCTGCAATCAAAGAGCATTCTGAACCCCACCAATAATAGAATTGGGCCAAACCTCCCACACAGAACCCCCCACGACCAACAGAAAATACTAAGTTTTCTGATGGTCTTTGGCGACCCCTCTGACACCCCCTCATGACCCCTTCAGGGGTCCTGACCCCCAGGTTGAGAAACACAGGTCTACACTGGTATATAATCCTGTTCAAAGCAGATAATCTGGATTTTATATGGCAGTGTAGCTAGGGCCTGAGGCCCCAACCCCGCATCTGTATAAAATCCCATGTTATCTGCTTTGAGCTGGGATATATGGCAGTGTGGACTCGGATAACCCAGTTCAGAGCAGATATTGTGGGATATTATGGGTTATATGGCTGTATGGAAGGGCTCTTAGATGCTATTAATTGCGAAGTTATTAAATAAATGTGTATCAATCTGCCCAGTCCCTACAATATCAGTCATTTTCTGTTAGTCTATTCAAGGCCAATTTCCTTGTAAAATGTTATCATGTTTAGTATTGTACTCAGGAACTGTTCTTTTGAATTGTTCTGAGGGCCCTTCCACATACCAAGAATATCCAGGCAGAATGCCCCACAATATCTGTTTTGAACTGGGTTACCTGAGTCCACACTGCCATATATTCCTGTTCAAAGCAGAAAATGTGGGATTTTATTCAGCTGTGTGGAAGGGGCCTTACTCTTTGGAAAATATGGATACATTTTGAACTGGAACTTTTGAATTACAGCTATTGATGGGTGGCAAAATGGGGGTATCCCCCCAAAAATTTTCCTATAGTTCTCCACTTTCCAGCATTGTAGAATGGATATTGGGTGTGTCTACACCAGTGTTTCCCAACCACTGTTCCGTGGCACACTAGTGTGCCGTGAGTGATCACCTGGTGTGCCGTGGAAAAACCTCTCTTCCCCCCTTTCTTCCCCCTCCTGCCGAACTCTTGCTGCTGCTTGGGGGAGGAGGAGGAAGGGCCGGGCGGTGGCGGAGACTCCCAAATGGCAATGTCTTTTTTCCCCAAACCCCTCTGGTAAATGGTGTTCACATTTGGGCATATTGAGTATTCATGCCAAGTTTGATCCTGATCGAACATTGTTTGAGTCCACAGTGCTCTCTGGATATAGGTGAACTACAACTCCCAAACTCAAGGTCAATGCCCACTAAACTCTTATAGCATTTTCTCTTGGTTATGGGAGTTCTGTGTGGGAAGTTTGTGTCTTTCTGTCATTCCTGCCAGGATATCTATGTGGAGTTCATCGAAACAGGCCCAGGTTTCACACTGAGTGTATAAATACATATTAACTATATGTATTACTGTGTTAGAGCGTCATTTTGGGCCATTTTGGTTGGTGATTTGCCCCAGGATTTTTTAAATGTAAAAAGTGTGCCGTGGCTCAAAAAAGGTTGGGAAACACTGGTCTACACTGTAAAACTAATGCAGTTTGATGCCACTTTAATAACTTTTATTTTTTATAGCATGCCTCCATCTCCCACGAAGGAGAGCCCCGAGAGCACAGAGTTAAAACATAAAGCAATAAAATAAAAACCAAACCATAATAAAACATAGTATCATGGAAACTTTTAACTGCCATGGCTCAAAGCTATGGGATCTTGTAGTTTTAAAGTGTCTTGAGACTTCTCTTCCAAAGTGTATTGGTGCCCCACCAAACTACAAATCCCATAACACTGAACCATGGTAGTGGAAGTGGTGTCAAACTGCATTCATTCTTCAGTGGAATTATTATTATTATTATTATTATTATTATTATTATTATTATTTGAGTCTCCTCAAAGGGATTCTAGGGCACTTACAGCAATCAACCGATACAGAAAATAATATAGCAATAGACCATAAACAACCATAAACAATTATCAATTAATATAATTAACATAACATAATAATATAAATATGAATACATAACAGTTTAAAAGCTAATTGCCCTCTAAAAACAATATAAATATAAACAAAGTGAAATGCACCTTTAGACCTTTATTCCCACATATTCTATTAACTGTGATCACATTCCCTTGGTCATTTTTGTCTTATCCTTGGCCTAAATAGTTATTTCTAAATACTGTAATAAATACTCCCTTAATACCAGGTTAATTCGGGTGCCCAAGAAATCTTATTTTGGAGCAGTGCTCTCATTTGGCCTGCCCACCAGTTAGTTATACTCCTGGTGTTTTCACAACTAAAGGAGCAAGAAGAGCCTCTGAACATGTACAGAGTGCTCCAGGGCCAATGTCAACTAATCAAAGGACTGATTCATGCTGTAGGACAGTGCTGTCCAACTTCTGGCGGGTCCAGGGCTGGATAAGAGGTCACTGATGACCTGCGGGGCCACTCGGCCCCGCCCCCAGGCCCCCCCCCCCAGCCCAGGCCCCCCCCCTCCTAAAGCCGCCGAAAAGGAGGAGTAGGCAGGCGCCAAGAGCAGCGCGTCACAGGCCTGGCGTGACGCGCTGCTCTTGGCACCGCCTACTCCTCGGGCGCCCCCCTCCCCTCCTAGGCCGGGAGCCGCCGAAAAGGGCAGAAGGCGGCGCCAACGGCAGCGCGTCACAGTCCTGGCGTGACGCGCTGCCCCTTGGCACCACCTACTCCTCCTTTTCGGCGCCCCCCTCCCCTCCTAGGCCGGGGGAGCCGCCGAAAGGAGGAGTAGGCGGTGCCAAGAGCAGCGCGTCACGCCAGGCCTGTGACGCGCTGCTCTTGGCGCCGCCTTCTGCCCCTTGAGGCTCCCCTGCCCTAGGAAGGGAGGGGGCGCTGAAAAAGGGCAGAAGGCGGCGCCAACGGCAGCGCGTCACAGGCCTGGCGTGACGTGCTGCCCCCACCGCCTACTCCTCCTTTTCGGCGCCCCCTCCTTCCTAGGCCGGGGAGCCGCCGAAAGGAGGTAGGCGGTGCCAAGGGCAGCGTCACGCCAGGCCTGTGACGCGCTGCTCTTGGCGCCGCCTTCTGCCCTTTTTGGCGGCTCCCGCCCTAGGTAGGGAGGGGGCGCCGAAAAGGAGGAGCTAGCTCTCTTCCTCCCTCCCTGCCCCGCCTCCCCCCCCGGCCGCCATTTTTTTTAAAAAATCGATTTTTAAAAAATTTAAAAATGGCGGCTGAGGGCATAGGGGGCCGTGTCCAACAGGCTACGGGGCCGGATCCGGCCCGGGGGCCGCCAGTTGGACAGCCCTGCTGTAGGACATCTACTTCCAACATTTGGGGCCATCCCTTCCAGCTGTTCCTACCCCTTTACTTCAAAAAGAGTGGGAAGCCTGGCTGATCACCCTTGGCTTCCTCCAAGTGTCTGTTTATATCGCTGTATCCCAGCCACTTTTCATTTTGATTGACACCTGTCAAGATCAGAGAGAGATAGGCAATGTCTTAATGATCTTGGAGGCCAACTTCAGCAGCAAGAGAAGGAGCAGGGAATCTATGGGAGCGATTGCTTCTCTCTCAGGTCCCTTGGCTGAAAAACAACAAGTCTTTATTACTCTGAGTAGGGAACAGCAGCAATGACTAATTATTCTTGGAACAGGCTCCAATTGGAAGAGGTGATCATTAGGGGTGCATCTATATAAGGTGGAATGAATGCGGTTTGGCACTGTTTTAACCACCATGGCTCAATGCTCTGGAAATCAGGGTTGTAGTTTTTTTAGGTCTTGAGTCTTCTCTGCCAAAGAGCACTGGTGCTTCATCAAAGGACAACTCCCAGAATGCCATAGCATTTGAGCCAGCACTGATAAAGTGGTGTCAAACTGCATTAATTCCCCAGTGTGAACCCATAGGTATAGGATAGCACTTGGACAGGGTCACAAACTCAAAGAAACCTGCCCAGGTCTTAGAATGTTTTGTCACACAGCAGCAGTTATTATTATTATTATTATTATTATAAAAATTATTATATATATTTATTATTATTGTTTATTGTTGTTTATTATTAAACATAATAATAACTAATAATAAACAATGATTATAATAAATTATGTATAATAATAATAATGTTTAATGTATTGTTGAAGGCATTCATGGCCGGAATCACTGGGTTGTTGTAAGTTTTCTGGGCTGCACGGAAGCATTCTCTCCTGATATTTCGCCCACATCTATGGCAGGCATCCTCAGAGGTTGTGAGGTCTGTTGGAAACTAGGAAAATGGGGTTTATGTATCTGTGGAATGTCCAGGGTGGGAGAAAGAACTCTTGTCTGCTTGAGGGAAGTGTGAATGTTTCAATTGAATGGCCTAGCAGCTCCAAGGTTTGGCTTCTTACTGACATTTCACCTGCCATAGATGCAGGCAAAATGGCAAGAGAGAATGCTTCTGGAACATGGCGATATAGCTCGAAAAACTTATAACAACCCTATTATTATGTATATCCACAAGGATACTGTGACTGGGTCTACACTGCCATGTAAAATCCAGATGATCCAGTTCATATAATGTGAACTATTTGCTTTGGCAATCTGGATTATATGGCAGTGTAGATCCAGCATGTCTTTGACTTCATTAAACTCAATGGGTATACAGTGTTCCCTCGCTACTTCGCGGTTAGCTTATTGCGGACTCGCTGTTTCACGGGTATCAAAAAATATTAATTAAAAATATATATCATGGTATTTTTTAATGTTTTGTGGGGTTTTGCAGCCGGCGTTCTCCTAAGTCCTCCCTCATTCCAGCCTTAAAGGGCCTTTCCTTCACTTTATTTTAAGTTTATAAAGACTTAAAATAGTGTATAACTACTAAAATAATGTATAAATATTAAAATAAATAGAGCGTCCCTACATCGCAGTTTTTCACTTATTGTGGGAGGTCTAGAACCTAACCCCAGTAAGTGAGGGAACACTGTGTGTGTGTGTGTGTGTGTGTGTGTGTGTGTGTGTGTGTGTGTGTGTGGTAAAGTAAAAATAAAGGTTTCCCCTTGACATTAAGTCTAGTCCTGTCCAACTCTGGAGGGTGTTGCTCATCTCCATTTCTAAGCCGAAGAGCCAGTGTTGTCCATAGGCACCTCCAAGGTCATGTGGCCATGAGAGTCATTACCTTCCCCGGAGTAGCGGTACCTATTGATCTACTCACATTGGCATATTTTCAAACTGCTAGGTTGGCAGAAGCTGGTGCTAACAGCAGGAGCTTACCCCGCTTCCCAGTTTTCAACCGCCAACCATTCGGTCAGCGAGTTCAGTAGCACACATACACTTATATCTATATACTAGCTGTCCCCTGCCACCTGTTGCTGTGGCCCAGTCTGGTGATCTGGAAAATAAAATGAGAAAATGTTACTTTCTAATATATGTAATTTCTTTATCCTTGTGGGTAAACAATATTTCTTGCTGTTTCTTTGTCAGTGTTGATGTGGAGATTGTCTGGATGGCCTTAAGTATTTTCTGTTGTTCATGGGGGTTCTGTGTGGGAAGTTTGCCCCAATTCTGTCGTTGCTGAGGTTCAAAATGCTCTTTGATTGTAGGTGAACTATAAATCTCACTACCGGTAACTACAACTCCCAAATATCACGGTCTATTTTTCCCTAAATATGGGGAAATACGGAATATTTGTGCCAAGTTTGGTCCAGATCCATCATTATTTGAGTCGACAGTGCTCTCTGGATGTAGGCGAACTACAACTCCCAAACTCAAGGTCAATGCCCACCAACCCCTTCTAGTGTTTTCTGTTGGTCATGGGTTTCCTCTGAGCCACATTTGGTTCAATTCCATCATTGTTGGAGTTCAGAATGCTCTTTTATTGTAGGTGAACTATAAATTCCAGTATCTACAACTCCCAAATGTCACGGTCTATTTTCCCCAAACTCCATCTGTGTTCATATATGGGCATACGGAATATTTGTGCCAAGTTTGGTCCAGATCCATCATTATTTGAATCCACAGTGCTCTCTGGATGTAGGCGAACTACAACTCCCAAACCCAAGGTCAATGCCCACCAACTGCTTCTAGTGTTTTCTGTTGGTCATGGGTGTCCTCTGTGCCACATTTGATTCAACTCCCTCATTGGTGTTCAGAATGCTCTTTTATTGTAGGTGAACTATAAATCCCAGCAACTACAACTCCCAAGTGACAAAATTCAATTTTTTTTAGTGATCATCACTCCTTGGGTTAGTAGGTGTCTTGTGGCCAAATTTGGTGGCAATTTGCCCAATGGTTTTTGAGTTATGTTAATCCCACAAACAAACATTACATTTTATACACACACACACACACACACACACACACACGAAGGTCAAAACATTTTGCCTCCTGTGTCATAAAAATCTTCAGAATGAAAATAGAACAACAGAAGTTGCTACAGATCATAGTTTGAACTGTTCTCTAAGCAAAACAACCATTCAACATCGTCACCATCCATTTCTACACATTTACACCATCATTTTACCCAGCCAGGCATCAAAACCATTTTGGAAAAATCCTAAAACCATTCCAGGTTGTCTTTCAGAGATTCAAACAGGGGATGATGGATTTCTTTAGGTGCACACGCTTCTTTTGCCGGAAATTCGGTGACGACTCTTTCTTTTAGCTTCAGATTCATGGTTCTAATCCAAAAGTAGGGAACCTATGGCTCAGGAGCCAGATGTGGCTCTTTTCATGATTGCATCTGGCTCTCCAGAGCAGCCTGGGCCTCAGCATGCAGCAGGGAGAAGTGACACATTCTCCATTCTCCCTCTTCCTTCCTTTCTTTCTCCCCTTCACCCTTTCCTTCTCCTCTCCTTCCTTTTCCCTCCCTCTCTCCCCTTCCTTCTTTCCTCCATTCTCTCTCTCTCTCTCTCTTCCTTCCTTCCTTCCTTCCTTCCTGCCTTCCTTCCTTCCTTCCTTCCTTCCTCTTCCTTCCTTTCTTTCTCCCCTTCACCCTTTCTTTCCCTCCTTCCTTTTCTCTCCCTCTCTCCCCTTCCTTCTTTCCTCCATTCTCTTCCTTCCTTCCTCTTCCTTCCTTCCTTTCTCCCCTTCACCCTTTCCTTTTCTCCTTCCTTTTCCCTCCCTCTCCCCTTCCTTCTTTCCTCCATTCTCCCCTTCCTTCCTTCCTTCCTTCCTTCCTTCCTCCCTCTTCCTTCCGTTCTTTCTCCCCTTCCCTCCCTCTCTCTCCATCCTTCTTTTCTCCATTCTCTTCCTTCCTTCCTTCCTTCCTTTCTCCCCCTTCACCCTTTCTTTCTCCTTATCTCCTTCCTTTTCCCTCCCTCTCCCCTTCCTTCTTTCCTCCATTCTCCCTCTTCCTTCCTTCCTTTCTCCCCTTCACCCTTTCCTTCTCCTTATCTCCTTCCTTTTCCCTCCCTCTCTCCCCTTCCTTCTTTCCTCCATTCTCCCTCCCTCTTCCTTCCTCTTCTATTCTTTTCCCCAATTCTTCCTTTCTTTCTTCCTTTTCACTTCCCTCTCTCTCTCCTTCTTTCTTTTCTTCTTTTCCCTTCATTATTTTACTTTTTTCTCACTCCCTTTCCTTTCTTTTCCCCACCCTTTCCTTTCCTCCCTTCCAATTTCCTTCTTTTCTCCCTCCTTGTCTCTCTCCTGCTTTTCTTTTCTTCCTTTTCCATAGTTTGTTCTTCTTTTATTTCTTCCTCTCCCCTCCCTCCTTTATTTCCTCTGTGTGTATGTCTGTCTTTCCCCTTCCTTCCGCCTTCTCTTCCTTCCCAGAGTCCTGAGCATGCCTTTTGCAGAGCCAGGTCTGAAGTGTCCGGTCATTCTGTCGAGGGAATCCTTTTCTCATAGTATGTACGTATAGACTCACATTTAGTTGAATTCAGTCTTAAAATATATTATATATATTACTTGCTGTGCCCTATTTAGGAGATGTGAGAAAGTCTGAGTATGTACAGTAAGGGTTGGAATTGATGTTACTTATGGTCTTGGTGGGGTCATGGCTGTGTCGTTGTGGGTTGTTCTGGTGGGTGGGATGTTGAAGTCCTGTGGAGTTGTCGGTGTGTGGTGTTCCTGGCGTTCTGCAGAGCTTGTGGATATACAATGTTTTTTGTCTTTCCGTCTGCTGTGTTGATGTAGAGGTTCTGTGGTTTCCCAACTCTGGAGCACGCTACGTAGAGTTGTCCGTGGGAGAAGCATTCTGTGTCAAGGTCTATGCCACAGATTTGTAGTGTTTGTCCTTGAGCCTTGTTTATGGTGATGGCAAAAGCTAGTGTAGTGCAGTGTCTTTCTGTTCTGGCGTTTCTTCTGCCCTTTTTTGTGTGATGTATGTACTATGTAGGGTTGCGAGTGTGTCGTCTGATGCTGTTCTTTTTAGGAGGCATGGCTTGTCTTTTGGATCAGCTTATGCCTGTGTGGAAGGAAGGAATGGCATACAAATGGGTTGAGCAGTAGATGCAAGGTTGTGTTATGTGCGTATTGTGTTGTGTGTAGGTATTACTTTTGTGTTATTCTGGGGGTATGTGTTTGTCAGTGGTGCCTGTGTCCCTGGTGCCCTATTTGTCTCCCTCCTAGATCTTGACCATGGCAGTTTAACCCTCAACTGAAATCACTCAGCATTTTAAGTGGCTTTGCCCACCGTTACTATGGTAACTGATGTTGGCCAATGGGTTTCGCTGGCGGCCACAGAGGATGCTGGGAAATGTAGTTTTTTAAATTGTTGTTTTGGGGGCCTTCTAGGTTTTGGGGGGGAAAGTTTCTTTGCTAAAAACCTTCCTTGCCTGAGGCCTATTTTTGTTGCCAAATTTGGTGTCTCTGCCTTGTAAGGTTTCTCTGCCTAGGACGGTCGTTAGATGACGACTCTTCCTTTATATATATAGATTATTTTGTAGATATCTTTTTGTTAATCAGAAGGATCCATTCGTTAGGATGTCTATATTTTGAATTCTCCTGTCCCGGACATCCCCCAATCTACCTGGGGAAGAAATACCCTTCCAAACGACTCGACATCCAGAGGGGAAATGCCTTTGTTTGGACTCGTCTCTGCTACTCATATAGTACTATTAATGCTAATGATCGGCTAGCCAGAGGCGCGAGGCTCTTCCTGGGCTTGACTTGAAAGGCAGTGCTGCCATTCCGACTTTTGCCATTTTTTGCAAGTTTATGAAAACGAAGGAGGGAGTTGGACACCTTGTCGCTTTCCTTGGTGACTCCGGATCGAGGCGTCGTTGCTTTGATTTCTCAGCATCGTTAGAGGCAACAAAGAAATGGATTTATTTCGAATCGGAAACCTGGAGAGGTCTTTTTTCTCTACCCCTCACCCCGTGCACCTCTCCTAACGAATTCTCATGGCAATCGTGCACACACATAGGTGTGTGCACTATTGAGAATTATTTTCACTGAATTGAAACTTGCAGTTTCTCAAGTCGCTCCTGATTCACTGAATGCTCCCGACTTTTGCCGGGTATCTTTGCATCACATTTCTCCTTGTCAATCTTCTATTTTTATTTTATTTTTTTGTTATGTTATTATTTTGTGACTTTATTTTAATATATTTTGTATCAAATGTTTATATAAAATTAAAATATATTAAAATAAAGTCACACAAGAAGCGACTTGCAGTTTCTCAAGTCACTCTTGACCCATATATATATAGAGAGAGAGTCTCTCTCTCTCTCTCTCTCTCTCTCTCATTCTCTCTCTCTCTCTCTCTCTATATATATATATATATTCTCTCGTGTCAGGAGTGACTTGAGAAACTGCAAGTCGCTTCTTGTTTGACACACACACACACACATATGTACACCGGTATATGATTATATTATATTATATTATAACATATTTTTAATTTTTTATATTAATATATTTTATGACTTGAGAAACTGCAAGTCGCTTCTTGTTTGACTTTATTTTAATATATATATATATTATAATATGTACATCGGTATATGATTATATTATATTATAACATATTTTTAATTTTTATATTAATATATTTTTAATATAGAATGTAATCTAATAGTAATATTACAATAATATAGTATTTTATTATTTCTTGGTGAGGAAACCGGAGGAAATACAAACTGCAAAAGGTCAAACCAAATGAGGCACAGGTATTAAATGTGCATCCGTATAATATAATATTTTAATATATGTTTAAATTTTAGATAAACATATTTTAAAATATAATCTAATATAACAGATATAAAATAATAAATATAAATAAAATAATATATTTAATATATATAATATAAAAAGCTAAAGGTTGTGCCCTGACATGAAGTCCAGTCGTGTCCGACTCTGGGGGTTGGTGCTCATCTCTATGTCTAAGCCGAAGAGCCGGCGTTGTCCTTAGACACCTCCAAGGTCATGTGGCCGGCATGATTGCATGGAGTGCAGTCACACACACACATATATAAGAATATTATCACACACACACACACACACACATATATATATAATAAAAAATAAAAATATATTTTTTTCTTTTCTTTTTTCTCTCTTTTTTAATTAATATTTTGTGTGTTTTTTTGTTTTTGTGGTTGTTTCCAACTTTCCTATCTCCTTGATTGTTCCCCCTCTTTCCATGTATTAATAACCTTAAAACAATAAAAAATTATATCGAAAAAGATAATATTCTAATATTATATATATACACACACACACACACACACACACACACACACACACACATATACTGTACAGGCATGTAGGGGGGGGGTGTGTGCTAGGGGCTTCAGCCCCCCGAAATTCTCAGGGTGGTCCCGAAAAGGCCTTACTGGTACATTATTTAAACTGTTATGTTTATTCATATCATGATCTGATCACCATGCTCATTATATCCCACATTCATGGGGTTATTGGGATAACAATACAAAAGGTTTGCTAGGGTAGACCCTCTTCCACCCAGTCTCAGCCCCCTCCAACCAAACTCAGCCCCCAACCAAAAATCCTGGCTACGGCCCTGATACTGTATATATATATGAATGCGCGCTCGTGTGTGTGTGTGTGTGTGTGTGTATATATATATATAAAAGATAATCTAATATTATATTATTTCTTGGTGAGGAAACCGAAGGAAATACAGGCTGAAAAATGTCAAACAAAATAACACATAGGTATAAAATGAGCACCGGTATAATATAATATAATAAATATAATATAGATAGGTATAAGATAGATAGATAGATAGATAGATATAATATAATAGATAGAATATAGATGAGGAAACTTTAGGAAATACAGGCTAAAAATAATATAATATAAAATGAGCACCGGTATAATATAATATAATAAAATTACTATATTATTGTAATGATAGATAGATAGATAGATAGATAGATAGATAGATAGATAGATAGATAGAGCGGGGGGGAGATGAGGAAACTTTAGGAAATACAGGCTAAAAAATGTCAAACAAAATAATACATAGGTATAAAATGAGCACCGGTATAATATAATATAATTTAATGTAATATAATTATATTACTATATTATTGTAATATACATATATATATACTATATATATATAATATTATATCATACTAGAATTATTGTAATAGATATTATGCTATATTATTATGAAATACAGGCTGAAAAATGTCAAACAAAATAATACATAGGTATAAAATGAACACTAATATAATAATATAATATTTTATAATATATAATATTATTGTAATATTATATTATATTATTGTATATATCATTATATTATTGTAATATTATATTATACTATATTATTGTAATATTATATCATACTAAATTATTGTAATATTATATTATACTATATTATTGTAATATTATATCATACTAAATTATTGTAATACTATATTATATCATTATATGTCTTGGCAAGGAAACCGGAAGAAATAGAGCCCGAAATTTTTCAAACCAAATGAGACCCAGGTATAAAATGCACACGGGTATACAATGATTCTCCTTTGCACCTGGAACCTGTAGAGTTATGGTTGTTATTCTCCACGACAGGCAAGTTCAGAGTCTTTTCGGAGTGGAGTGTCCCCCCCCCCCCCGGAGGACTATAATTCCAGGGTGTTAAATATCAGGTTAATTTAACTGGTTCGTTTCTGCCTCCTTTCCCCGATGCTTTAGTGATCTTTTTTCCACGACTTGATTAGCTTCAAGTCTCCCTCCGTTCCGAGTCTTCTAAACCTCCCTCCTAGCCGGTCATTGGCAATGGATCTCTTCTATGTCGCCTCTCGATTCGGGTCTTCTTTGGAAACACTTTAACCCGGCTTAAAAAAAAGAGTCGAACCTATGGTGTGGTTGTTGGTTCAACACCCTTGTTTGTCGGGTCTCTGCCGCATGCACCTCGTCCTTCAAGGTTTCTCCTCCTTCAAGAATCGAAATAGCTCGATTGGGAATGAGTTGCTGTTTCCCAAAAAGTTATAGGACCTTGGATTTTGTAACAACCCGGTGGAGTCGTTCTTTGGATTCTGAATTCGGGTTGAATCCGAATTGAACCCCCCTGTGCTCAATACTCTGTCTTTGGAAATACCCGCAAAATGGAAAGTTTTGTTTCAGGTGAAGTCTTGTTGAACTCTGAAACAAAGACATACATGCCTTATGCATATATTTATTTATTTATTTATGTGTGATTATATATATATAGATAGATAGATTGATAGATTTATATATATATGTATGTATGTATTTATACATATATAGGATATATATATGTATTTATAGGATATATATATACACACACACGCACACACACATATGTATGTGTATATATTTGTGTGTGATGTGTCCGTGTTTTACATATTTGTCTGATGTGTGTATGTATATGTGTTTATATGTTTATACAGTATATAATATAAATGCAATGTTTATGTGTGATACATATGTATGTGTGCTCCATAAATATAGACAAGAGAATTAGATATAGAGTATGTATGTGTGATATATACAAATGCCATGTGTGTAATATATGTGTGTGTTTGAGCACTATATAGGTGTTTGTGTATATGTGTGATATATAGATATTGATATATACATCTGTGTGATATATGTGTGAGAGATACCTATATGTGTATGTATGTTGTGTTATATATCTATATTGATATATACATGTGTGTGATATATATTTGTGATATGCATATATGTATATGCATGTGAGATATGTATGTATTTGTGTTATATAAAGATATTGATATATACATGTGTGTGATGTATGTATAATATGTACATATGTGTATGTGTGTGAGATATGTATGTATTTGTGTGTGTATTTATGTTATATAAGAATATTGATATATACATTTGTGTGGCATATATGTGCGATATTTATGTATATCTGTGTGAGATATATATGTATTTGTGTATGTATGTGTGAGAAGTTTACATGTGTTTTATATATGCCATTTACCTATATAGATATACATGTAATGTTTGTGTGTGATAGATATGTGTGTGCATATGTCTGTGTGCGCTATCAATATAGATATGTGTGTATATGCATGTATAATATAGATAGATAAAGATATAATGTGTATGCAGGTGTCATTTATAGATATAGACATAATGTGATATATAATATATATATATGTATGAGACATATATATGTGTGTATATATATGTGTGACGTATAGCTATAGATATGTGTGTTATATATAATATAGGTGTATGAGACAGATATCTGTGTATATATGTATCTGTGATGTGTATATATGCACACACAATGTGCTCATCTATGTGTGTGTGATATGTATGCATGTGTGTGTATATATGTATTACCCATCAGGGCCATAGCCAGGATTTTGTTTGGGGGGGGGGGGGGCTGAGACTGGTTGGAAGAGGGTCTACCCTAGCAAACCTTTTGTATTGTTATCCCAATAACCCCATTAATGTGGGATATAATGAGCATGGTGATCAGATCATGATATGAATAAACATAACAGTTTAAATAATGTACCAGTAAGGCCTTCTCGCGGACCACCCTGAGAATTTAGGGGGGGCCCTGAAGCCCCCTTAGCCCCCCCCTGGCTACATGCCTGTTACCCATGCATATATACATATATACATATATACATATATACATATATATATGATGTGTGTGTGTGTGTGACATAGATACATGTATATGTCACACACATAGATATATACATAGGTATACAAGGCATCCCTTTATGGCTGAACTAGAGCCAAATTCATCAGTGTTATTGCATCTCCTTGTAGATTTGATGTTGTGTGTGTGTGTGAAAGTCAAAACAGACTAGGTCTGGTCAGGATGAGTTGAATGCCAATCCTGGTTGAAAATCCCAGCCCATGTTAGCCCTGATCTTAAGTCCCACTGACTTCAATAGGAATGAAAGGGGAGCTTCAGGGCCCTTCCACACAGCCCTATATCCCAGAAGATCAAGGCAGAAATTCCCACAATATTTGCTTTGAACTGGGTTATCTGAGTCCACACTGTGGGATCTTCTGCCTTGATATTCTGGGATATAGGGCTGTGTGGAAGGGCCCTAACTCTCTCCATACAATCAGATTCAACTTCCCTTCCCCACACAGGGATGTTATGGCTTCATTTTCCTGGAGGGTGTGGTGTTTTTCTCTCTTTCTTCTTCATTATGAGTATTATGATTAAACTCCTTGTGGGTTATTATTGTTGTTCCTTTTTTAAGCTCAGACACTGCGACAGGCGTCTCCGGTTGTGTGTGTGTGTATGTGTTTAATGCTTTTTTAAAATTAAATTATTCCTCAAGGGCTTCCTCCTTTCATCTTTTCCAACTCCTGGATGATGAAAGTCTCCTAAAATCTGCCCTTCCAACGCATGGAAGGGAACATTATAGTTTTGTTTTAAGCAGTTGAGGGGGAAAAGGAAGGGGGCCGAGGCTGTTAGGAATTGTGGGAGTTGAAGTCCAAAACACCTGCAGGGCCCAAGTTTGCCCATGCCTGATCTATACAGTGAAATTAATGCAGCTTGACAAGACTTTAACTGCCATGGCTCAATGCAATGGAATCCTAGGAGTTCAACATACTACAAATTCCAAGATTCCATAGCAGAGAGCCATGGGTGGTGGGGTCAAACTTCATTCATTCTGCAGTAAATCCAGTTGAGTTCAATGGGCTTGAAACCTAAGGCCCTTCCACACAGCCCTATATCTTAGAATGCAAAAATCTGATATGCAGGATGTATTTTCATTCACTGGACCAAATTTGGCATAAATACCCGATAAACCCACATTTGATTACTGGTGGGGTTGGGATCGATTTTGTTATTTGAGAGTTGTAGTTGCTGGGATTTATAGTTCACCTACAATTAAAGAGCATTCTGAACCCAACCAACAATGAAATTGAACCAAATTTGGAACACAGAATTCCCATGACCAACAGAAGGGTTTGGTGGGCATTGACCTTGAGTTTTGGAGTTGTAGTTCACCTACATCCAGAGAGCACTGTGGACTCAAATAACGATGGATCTTGACTAAACTTGGCATGAATACTCAATATGCTAAAATGTGAACACTGGTGGAGTTTGGGAAAATAGACCTTGACACTTGGGAGTTGTAGTTGCTGGGATTTATAGTTCACCTACAACCAAAGAGCATTCTGAACCCCACCAACAATAGAATTGGACCCACATAGAACCCCCAAAGGCCTACAGAAAATACTGTGTTTTCTGATAGTCTTTGATGATCCCTTTGACACCCCCTCATGACCCCCCCTAGGGGTCCTGACCCCCAGGTTGAGAAATGCTGTTCTAGGATATAGGGCTATGTGGAAGGCCCCTGGAAAAATGTGGTTGCTATAATCATAATCATCATCATCATATTGTTTTCTCCATCTGGTGTTTAACCTCGCCTGGCATTCACTTCTAAGGTCACTTCCACACAGCTGAATAAAAACTCACATTATCTGTTTTGAACTGGGATATATGGTTGTGTGGACTCAGGACCCTTCCACACAACCCTATACCACAGAATATCAAAACAGAAAATCCCACATTATCTGAGTGTGGACTCAGAGCCCTTCCACACAGCCATATAACCCAGAATATCAAGGCAGAAAATCCCACAATATCGGCTTTGAACTGGGTTATCTGAGTCCACACTGCCATATATTCCAGTTCCAAGCAGATAATGTGGGATTTTATTCAGATGTGTAGAAGGGGGCTGGTGGGCCCTTCCACACACCCTTATATCCCAGAACTGGCATGATCTTATGCCAAGAGAAAGGGATTAAAATAATGGATAAATAAAATAATAGATCTCCCCAATGAGTCCCCAATCTTATGAGATCACAGTTTGGGGTTACTGCAATTCATAGTCCAAAGACTGCAGTCTCCATTTCCAAGTGCCTCCCAGTTGCTGCCCTTCAGAGAGATTGGATTACAGATCCCATCATTCTGATTGGGGTAATGGGACTTGTAGTCCTACTTACCTCCAGGATACAGGTTTGAGGAAAGCAGGGAGCCAATCGAATAGAACCCAACTAGATAAATATTCCAAAGGATTCAAATGGCCTGGCTCTTGCTATTTGAAAACCAAGATTAGGAAATAGAATGCATACCGGCAGCTATATATTCCCATGTAGGATTTTTTTTTTTTAAGTTGGCAAGCACACATTGCAAAAGGATCTGATCCAGTTCAAGATGTCTGTCTTAAATATTATTACAAACTGCTATTAAGTTGTATTACTAGTATGATTATCATCTGTATTTGTCATATTTATGCATACACACACACAAAGAGATGGCAATCATGCTAATAATAATTTTAGCATAACACATAACACTTTTGATAGTTAATAACACTTTTACTCAATGATCATTATACCAAGGCATACAAAGGAAGAAGGCAAGGTGATGTTGTACAGATAGAGAAGGGAGCAAAGAATAATTGCTTGCCTGAGGTTGCAATCCTATGCACTGTTATTTGGGGGTGACTCATGTTGGGTTGTTGTTGTTGTTCTTGTGTGCCTGGAAGGCATTTCTGAGCTAAGAGGACCCTATGGCTGGGTTTTCCTGGCAAGATTTGTTCAGAAGAGATTTTCCACCTGAGAGGGTGTGACTTGCCAAAGGTCGCTCAATGAGTTTCATGGCTGATCAGGAATTCAAACCTTGGCCTCCAGAGTTACACTCAAAACCTTGCAGCATTGGCTATCTTCATACAGAAAGGATTTCCAATAAAAATCCACATTATTAGTGCATTTTGGTGGAGGAAAGATTTGGTAAAGGAATGGTACCTTTAGGTTATTTAGGGCAGTGTTTTTCAACCTTTTTTGAGCCGCGGCACATTTTTTACATTTACAAAATCCTAGGGCACACCACCAACCAAAATGACACAAAATGACACTCTAATACAGTAATACATATAGTTAATATGTTTTCAAATGTATTTATACACTCAGTGTGAAACCTGGGCCTGTTTCGATGAACACAACATATATATGACTTCCTCTCACATATTTATACATGGCTATCATGTCTTTTCTCAGCCTTCTCTTCTACAGGCTAAACATGCCCAGCTCTTCAAGCCGCTCCTCATAGGGCTTGTTCTCCAGACCTTTGTGAAATTTCATCCTGAGTGAAACTTACTTCCAGTTAACTATGGATGTCATGAAGCTGTTATAAACAGTTCCTTTGGGTGGGGGAGGCAACTCTCGAAAAATCCAGTAAAATAATTAAAAAATTAAAAAATTTCCAAGCGGAGAGGGTCAATTTGTTTCTTGGAAACCTGTGAGGGGGCTGCTAGGAGGGGGGAGAGTGCCAATTTCCCACGGCACACCTGATGATTGCTCACGGCACACTGGTTGGGAAACACTGATTTAGGGCAAATATTCTTATTCTGGTTTATATTCATTTCAGGCTTTTTTTTGGTTCTTTTTCTCTTTTCTGGTTTGTCAATTATATTCCATCAAGGTGTGCTATGTCTAAGGTAACACGGATCTGTTACTAAGACAGCAAACTACAATACAGTATTACCAATACATTACTTCTGTCTTGTGAAATTGAAGAAATTAAAAGTATCATTTACATTGCTTTTGCAAGTCAATATTTACTGTCTTGGTAGTTTGAAGCATGACAAAGGCCAACATCGCATGTCTAGCTGTCAACTCTGGCTGTTGTTCAGTGTGAGTGCATTCATGTTTACTAAGTATTTAGGCGGCACTTCTATACACATTTAAGATGCATCTACTGCAGAACAAATGCAGTTTGCCATTACTTTAGTTGCCATGGCTCGATGCCATGAAATTTTGGGAGTTGTAGTTTAGTGAAGCACCAGCCCTCCTGCTCCTCTCAACCCCACAAACAGTAGGGCCATCTCTCTCTCTCTCTCTCTCTCTCTCTCTCTCTCTCTCTCTCTCTCTCTCTCTTTCTCTATCTATCTATCTATCTATCTATCTATCTATCTATCTATCAGTGGTTCCCAACCTTTTTTTGACCAGGAACTACTTGACCATGGACCACTTTGACCATGGACCACTTTGACCAGAAACCACTTGACCAGGGATCAACTTTAGATTAGGTTTGGTTATTTGGGGTGCTGATTCGGAAAATTGCATTGGATAGACCACATTCGCTCTGGTTTCTGATACAGAACATATGCCATCCAGTGGTCACCATCTTCTTGCGCACAGAAAATCATATTTAATAATCTAGAGCTGATGTGGTAATCATAATATTTCATGAGCAGTCAGCTTCTCCCCTCCTGACATCCCCATTGCCTCAGCATTATAAGAGGGTTTTGCAATACCAGTTGCTCTTGTTGCCACGTGGATTTGAGGCAACCGCGTAGTAATGGTAAGGCCACGGACCATGTTTTCATTCTTGGGGACCACTTTGACCAGGGATCACTTGACCAGGGACCGCTTTGACCAGGGACCACTCTCCAGCATTAGTACCAAAAGGGTTATTAATCAGTTTTTGGTCAACTTTAGATTAGGTTTGGTTATTTGAGGTACTGATTTGGAATATTGCATTGGATAGACCACATTCGCTCTGGTTTCTGATACAGAACATATGCCATCCAGTGGTCACAATCTTCTTGCGCACAGAAAATCATATTTAATAACATAGAGCTGATGTAGTAGTCGTAATATTTCGTGAGTAGTCAGCCTCTCCCCTCCTGACATCCCCATTGCCTCAGCATTATAACAGGGTTTTGCAATACCAGTTGCTCTTGTTGCCACGTGGTTTTGAGGCAACCGTGTAGTAATGGTGAGGCCACTGACCATGTTTTCATTCTTGGGGACCACTGGTGGTCCA
The DNA here is from genome assembly GCA_030556195.1 of Anolis apletophallus. Taxonomy (NCBI): domain Eukaryota; kingdom Metazoa; phylum Chordata; class Lepidosauria; order Squamata; family Anolidae; genus Anolis; species Anolis apletophallus. The sequence goes on from JARBWK010000008.1 coordinate 117,651,869, forward strand.
CAGACCACAGGTTGAGAATCACTGATCTATATGTTGATTCTAATTAGGTTAAAGATGATGATGATATTGAATTTGTGTCTATCCCACCTTTTTGCCAATTTTAATTCAGATTAAAATTATATAAAAACATCAGTGTAAACTAAAGTATAGATGATAAATGTTACTTGGAAGACTATTTCAAAAGCTATGAAGTTAACATCATTATATTGTTCTACCTCCTAGTAATCTCTTTGCCACCCTGAAATCTCACAGAAAAAGGAAAGCCATTTAAAAATAAAGAGATAGCTAAGTAACTTTTTAAAAAATTAAGTTTTAAAAATATATTTAAGGAAGCAGCATTATGGTGGTCAAGCATTTTGCAGGGTTTTTCTTAGGCAAAGAATATTCAGATATGGCTTTGCCAGTTACTTAGTCTGAAATATAGCATACATACATCACATGGCATGAGGAGCCCCCAGTGGCACAGTGGGTTAAATCCTTGTGCCAACAGGGTTGCTGACTGACAGGTTAGAGATTCAAATCTGGGTAGAGTGTGTTGAGCTCCTTTTGTCAGCTCCAGCCTCCCATGTGGGGACATGAGAGAAGCCTCTCCCAAGGATGGTAAAGCATCATAAACATATAGGCATCCCCTGGGCAATGTCATTGCAGACAACTAATTCTCTCACACCAGAAGCAACTTGCAGTTTCTCAAGTCGCTCCTGACATGGAAAGAAAAAATCACATGGCATTTGTTGGTTGTCCCCCATTCAAGTACATCAAGTACTATCCAGGGCTACTTAGCTTTCAAAATCAGATAGGAATGGTGCCTTTAGGATTATTTAGGGCAGATTTCAACTACTTTCCCCAATGACTTGTGAAAACATTGTCTCCAGCAACTGTTATCTTCCTTATTATGGCTTCTATGGCAATACAGGGCTGTGGTTGATGATGGTGCCTGGGGAGTGCTCTTCGTTAAGCCAAACAGCTTGTCCTTTGCTTTGCACTGTCGATTGAACTTCTTAATTAAAATTAATCCCTCTGAGAATTAAGTACAGTTGAGGGATCTCTCCTTCCCTCCTTTGCCCTGACACAGTTTCAAGCCAAGATGAGGGATAACAAAGCCTCAGATTGGTCAACATGTCCTTTCCGAAATTGTTTGCATTTTGCAGGCTTGCTTGCTTCAACTCAATCACCTCTCCTTAGAGAAGAAGTAGTCTGGGGTGGGTTTTTTTTTGTAAACAGCAACAGAAACATTGAATAATTCTTAACGTAATGCAGTAAGTCTGGAATTTTGAGAAAATTAATAGAACTAGAAAGAAAAATCAGAGGATTAGCCCATTAGAAAAACACAGACTTTAGAACATCAATGTCCAAAATGGAAAAAAAAAAGTAGAGTGTCTTATTCCAACCTCTACGTTTTTAATCTTGGCATAGAGAATGTCTCTGTCCTGGGCCCAATGCTATTCAACATCTCCATCAATGACTCGGGCCCCTTCCACACAGCCCTACACCCCAGAATGTCAAAGCAGGCCCGGATTACCCATAGGGCCAACATAGGCCATGACCTAGGGGCGCAAGCCGAGAGGAGCGCAGATCACGGACCAAAAAAATGTTATAAAATAATTTTAAAATCGTGCCGCGATTGCCTCCTGCCACCTGGTACCCAAAAGGAGGCGGAGCCAAGGCCAGGCTCCATGGAGGCAGCGCTCGTGCTCACCACGTCAGCCTCAGCCCATCCATCTATGCCGCTGCTTCTCAGCCAGTGCTTCTGTGCCTGAGGGGAGGGGCCTGGCCTGGCCTGGCCTGGCTCGGAGCGGCTTCCTTCGTAGGCTGGTGAGGGAAGAGGAGGCCACGGGAAAGAAGGGCGGCATGCAGCGTGGAGGCCCAGAGGGGAGCCTGAGGCGAAGGAAGGCCCTGACTCTCTGCAGCCACTGGGCCATGAGCCGCACGTGGGGCCGGCTTCAGTGACAGCCGCTGCCTTTCCCTCAGCCCCATTGGTAAGGAGCAGGATGCAGCGGCGTAGGCGCAGGGGAAGAGTTGGGGTTGGTTTAAAGGGGGCTTAATTCCAAAGTGTGGCCTAGGGCACAAAAAGCTGTTAATCTGGGCCTGTGTCAAAGCAGAAAATCCCACAATGTCTGCTTTGAACTGTGTTATCCGAGTCCACACTCAGATTATATGGAATTTTCTGACTTGATATTCTGGGATATAGGGCTGTGTGGAAGGGCACTTGGATGATGGGATATGATCCAGGATGCTTATCAAATTTGCAAATTGGGAAGGTTAACCAATGGTCCAGAGTTGAGGATCAGAATCCAAAATGACCTTAACAGATGAGAGAGCTGGGCCAAAACTAACAAAATGAATTTTAATAAGGAGAAATGTATGGTACTACATGTAGGCAATAGAAATGAAAGGCTCAGATATTGGTTGAGTGACAACTGGCTAGAAAACAATATGTGTGAAAAGGATCTAGGCATCTTAGAACACAAGCTGAACATGAGTCAGCAATTTGATGCGGCAGCTTAAAAAAAAGCAATATGATTCTAGGCTGCATCGATAGGAGTATAGCATGGAGATCGAGATAAGTCATAGTCCCACTCTGCTCTATTTTGGTCAGATCTTACCTGGAATAATATTCAAGATGGCTATTGACAAGCTTTCTGCAACAGATAGCTCCTTAAAAACTGAATCTGGAAAAATTAGACTTCTCACGATGAAATATGGAAGGGTTAAATGTAAGTTTGATGTATCCATCAGAATGATACTATCTTTGCACGCAACCTTTTTGGTGACAAGAATTGTCTCACAATCAGCATCAAATCTTTGCAAGAACCCATTTGGAAAAGGAAATTTTATTCTGGGTTGCTGAGAGTTTTCCAGGCTGTATGGCCATGTTCCAGAAGCATTCTCTCCTGATGTTTCACCCACATCTATGGCAGACACCCTCAGAGGTTGTGAGATCTGTTGGAAACTAGGCAAGTGGGGTTTATATATCTGGAATTTCAGAGGGGAGAAAGAACTCTTTTCTGTTGGAGGCAGGTTGCACTTGGCCACCATGATTAGCATTGAATGGCCTTATAGCTTCAAAGCCTGGCTGCTTCCTGCCTGGCGAAATCCTTTGTTAGGAAGCAGCCAGCCTTTAAGCTGCAAGGCTATTCAATGCTAATCAAGGTGGCCAATTGCAACATTCACACTTGCCTCCAACAGACTATAGTTTTTTCTCGTACCCTGGACATTCCACAGATATATAAACCCACTTGCCTAATTTCCAACAGACCTCACAATCTCTGAGAGTGAAACATCAAGAGAGAATGCTTCTGGAACATGGCCATACAGCCCAAAAAACTCACAGCAAGCCCGTAATTCGGGTCATGAAAGCCTTTGACAACACAAATTTTATTCTGTTTGTACAGTTGTGTATGGGCACACACATTTCTGTGGGGGAAAGGGGAAGACAAGTACTGTCCATATTCCCGCATTGCTCATTTCTTGGACATCATCATTACGTTGCCATGTTACAATGTTATCATGTAGCCGAATGGAGATGGCTATGTGATGACATCAGAAAGCCAATTCAGAGCAGTGGCAATGTGACCTCCCTTCAATCTGTATTCTGAACTCCAATGTCCTTGTTTCTTTCAAACATAACCCGATCGGGCAGTTTTGCAGCTTCCCACTGGTTGCCCCTAAAGTGTTCTGCGATTTGGTTTCGTTGCAGAGTTGTTTCAGCCAAACAGAACTTTTAAACTCAATTTTCTGCTTCCCGCATCATCAATTGGTCACAAATAGTTCCAGGAAACTTGTTTGCATCATCTTTTCCAGAAAATTTGAATTATGCATCTACCTTCGTTTCTGCATTATAAATTAATTAAAACTTGAGGCTGGTGATGAAAATCTAGAATGGTGTTTAAATATGTCTGCTGTCTTCAGCAACAGCAGGCATTTATTTAATTAATTAATTTAAAATTTGTACCCTGACCTTCTCACCTCCAAAGGAGGGTCTCAGACCGGCTTACAGCAAAATTCAATGCCATACAAATTTAAAACATCTTAAAACAGCATATTAAAAGACATAAAAATAGAGATACATAAAAACCACATTGCCATTAAAACCACATTCAACTCGGTCTATAAAAGTGGTCACCCATCTCATATTTTTTAAAAATCAATCTCAGTTTATTCTGGGAAGGACTTGTTCCACATTACAAGTCTTCACCCGCCTCCTGAAGGACAACAGGGAGGGGCAGATCTAACCGGTTGGGAGGGGGGGGTTCCACAGCCGAGGGGCCAGGACAGAGAAGGGATAATTACATGACATCCAAACTTTAAAAAGTAGTTGACTTAAGATGGCGGGATCAGATTGAAAGCAATCTCAGCTTATTCTGGGAAGGATCTTAATTGATGTACCTGTGTTTGTTAAATGATGTAACATCGCTTGGGAGGCACCAGCGGTGGAGGGGCACAACAGAGAAGGCCCTCTCATCCCCAAGAAATAAAGTTATTATTATTATTATTATTATTAATGTCCTCGATGATTCATAGGGGGGAATCCATTCCGACAAGTAAACTGGGCCGGAACCGTATAGGGTTTTGTAGGTTAAAACTAGCACTTTGAATTGTGCTCAGAAACTAATTGGCAGCCAGTGGAGCTGGTACAACAAGGGAGTTGTATGCTCCCTGTACCCCGCTCCTGTTAGTAACCTGGCTGCCGAGCGTTGGACTAATTGCAGTTTCCGAACAGTCTTCAGAGGCAATCCCACGGAGGGAGCGTTGCAGTAGTCTATTCGAGATGTAATCAGAGCATAGACTACCGTGGCCAATTCAGAATTCCAGAAGCAGCTTGAAAATTCCAGAAGCAGCTTGAAAAGAAATATATGTCTCTGATGTAATGGGCTAGGATCCCATTAGGATTTCTGGAAATGGTGTCTGGTGACAATGCAAATCATTATTTTAGGATTAACACATGCATATTCCATACATGACATTGGAGATCAATTACAGGAAGTTGATAAATTTCCACACATATTCAAAGTCTTGGTTCCTTTTTCCAGAAGGTATAAACACTCAAAGATGTTACTGTATCTAAAGGCATTTTAGGCTTGGACACATTGTGCCCTGGTCCTACTACATCTATATCTTAAGGCCTAGATCTATTCCTGTTTGGATACTTCTATTAGAATCATTCTATATAAATATATGTAAATGAACACTTGGGCATGAAACCTTTAAGTGGCTGGCAACATGCCTCATGCTTATCTACTTAATTTCCCACTGGGTGCATCTATACTGTAGAATTAATACATTTTCACACCAGTTTAACTGCCATGGTTCAATACTATAGTTAGGTTCATGGGATGGGAGCTATAGTTTCTACAAGCTCTTTAGCCTTCTCTGTCAAATAGTACAGGTGCTCACCAAATTATAACTCACATGATTCCATAGCATTCAGCCACAGCAGTTAAAGTGGTGTCAAATTGCATTAATTCTGATGTGTAGATGCACTCAAGGTCTTTTCCGTAATCCTTGGGTTCCTGAATGGAGCCTTCAGTGTTCTAAGTTTTGGTGTGTTCTTTGCATGTTGGATTTATATCTGACATCTTTTCTACATATGATCTCTTCTGCTTTACTGTTTCCTTATAATGCTCACTGACTTGTAACATGAAGGTGCCATCTAAGGCCCCGTCTACACTGCCATATATTCCATGTTATCGAAGCAGATAATCCAGGTTAGCTGCTTTGAACTGGATTATATGAGTCTACACTGCCATATAATCCACTTCAAAGCAGATAATCTGGATTTTATATGGCAGTTTAGAAGGAGCTATAGATACACGTCTGCACTTTGCAAGGGTGATGGTCAACACCTTCAGATATACGTTATTAAGGGACATACTGACAGGCTTGAACTGGTTTAGGGTTTTCCCCTTCAATGGAAACGTTGGTTCACATTATCCCCTTGAGAGCTTTTCAAGTGTCTGTAGCAATGTCTTTTTTCTTAGTAAAAACTGAACACTTACTGAAAATCCAGCTTGCAATCAGCAAGCTGTGTTCTCTCTCTCTCTTTCATACACATACACACACACATACCCCCCCCCCACCTAGGAATATGGCTGTACTTACTCTGATGACCTGCCTTACAACTGTGCCAATTTGGCATGGAGAATCCCAATTAACCCTCTGTTGTCCCACTTTTTCAGCTGATTTTAAAATGTCCCAGTTTCTCCCCCCCCCCCATTTCGTCCCTTTGTGCATAATTTGCTTTAACTGCTGCAAACTGAATTCAGAGTGCAAAGGGGGCACACACAGAGCTAAGTCAGCAAAGGGAGAAGAGGGCAGAATCTTGCCTTTCCAAGGAGACTCAGGCAAAAGCAAACTTTTGCAGCTTCAATGAGCTATGGTATCATGGGTATTCACCGTGACCATGCGTTAACTTCACAAAAGCAAAACAAGACACCCCGCCAAAAACGATGGCTTTTTATTTTCTATAAACACCAGCAGGTTTCAGCCTCTTGAGGCATTCCTCAGGGGGCATTCTGGAAATCACAAGAAGACAACAGAAGAATGTCAACCCAATTGTGAAAAGGCATCGTTATGGGTGTACTTTGCTTATAGCTTGCAATACCCTATTGAAATGACAGGTACAAATATTTCTGAACCAAAAATCCTAAAACAGAGATAAAATTTAGGGACATAACAACAACAACAACACTTTGTTGTTGCACCAGGAATGTAGCACCAGGAATGTGGCACAGCTGGCTAAGTGTCAGGTGCATAAGATCTCTCTGCCCAGCAGGTCATGAGTTCGAGGCCTGCCCGGGTCGAGGTGAGTGCTCGACCTTTAAGTGTAGCCTGCTGCTGACCTTTGCAGCCCGAAAGACAGTTGCATCTGTCAAGTAGGAGATAAAGTACCACTTTAAGCGGGGAGGCAAATTTTGACTGAATTATGAGGCCATTAAAGAACTCCAGGAACGCTGAGGAATGCGGAAGGAACAACAAGGGATGCTGGGAACACTGAGAGATGAGGAGTACGTCAGCTCCCCCTGGTGGCCAGAGTTTGCCTCTGTTCGTCTATATGTTGTATGTGGAAATGGCAGGGATTGTCTGCTAAGTATGTGTACGTGTAATCCTCTCTTTCAGGTGTCGGGCAATAAATATCAAACAATACTAATAAAAACAATATGAATGCATTAAAGTATAAATATAAAATTTAAAAGCAGTTAACAATACGTAATACAATTTGAAAGAATGTTCTGTTCTTGGTTTAAAAGTGTTATTTTTTCTTTAATTGAGTGGTAGTTAGTTAGTTTGAAAGTAGGTGTGGTTGAGGGCACTTCGTTTCAAAAATTTCTTAATGAAAAATATGCCATTTTTAACCTTCCAAATTTTTGCAGTTTAATAAACCTTTTCCATGTTTTTTCTCTATTGCCTAGAATCCAAAGCAGGGGTGAACAAATTGTCCCCCCCAAGCCATTTCAGTGATCTCCAGGACCCCTTGGACTGGGTGACATTACCTTGCAAAATTCCCCAAGGTCAGGGCAATGGCAGTTGGGATGGATGGAAAGCCTTTCATCTTGTCCGTCGTCGGCAGTAAAAAGTCTTGGCGTTACTCTGGACTCTCGACTGACGATGGAGACGCAAATCTCCGCCGTCAGTCGAGTTGCTTTTTTCCACCTTCGTCAGGTGAGGAAGCTGGCTCCCTACCTCTCCCGTCATGACCTAGCCACAGTGGTCCAAGCCACGGTCATCTCGAGGCTGGACTACTGTAATGCTCTCTATGTTGGCCTTCCTCTGTCGGTGATCCGGAAATTGAAGCTGGTCCAGAATGCAGCGGCTAGACTCCTGGCTGGCGTTCCGACGTCCTCCCATATAACACCTGTCTTGCAAGAGCTGCACTGGTTACCAGTGGAACACCAGATCACCTTCAAAGTGTTGGTTCTGACCTTTAAGGCCTTAAACGGTCTGGGGCCAGCATACCTTAGGGACCGCCTTATCCCCTACTGTCCCACTAGGCCACTACGCTCTGAGGTGGGTCAATTATTAGAGGTGCCCGGCGTCAAAATGTACCACCTGACGGCCACGAGGCGGAGGGCCTTTTCAATAATCGCTCCGATACTGTGGAATGCTCTGCCTTCCAGAGTCCGTGTTCTTACGGACTTAGTTACATTCCGGAAGGCGTGCAAAACCCTCCTGTTCCGGCAGGCCTTTGGGTTCCAATAATAAGATTGGTAGGCTCTGCCTTCCGGTGTCCTGTATATCACATTGATGTACTTTTACTGTATTCTACTGCTTGTTTGTTTTATGCTGTTTTTAATGGTGTTTTATTCTGTTTTAATCTTGAGTTTGCTGTAAGTCGCCCCGAGCCACCCGGGAGTGGCGACTCACAAATGTGAATAAATAAATAAATAAATAAATCTTCTCAGCCCAGGTTCAATTGAGCTCTGCTCACCTCTTCTTCTCTCCCTCTGACACCAGGGCAGTGGCAGTTGGAATGGAGGAAGGGCTTTCCCCCTACTTCTGAGTCTAGACACAATAGAACTATGCCTGTCTGCCTCTTCTTCTCTCCCTCCGACTTCAGGGCATTGGCAGTTGGGATGAAGAGAAAGCCTTTCATCTACTTCTGAGTAGGCCTGATAGAGTTCTGCCTACCTCTTCTTCTCTCCCTCCGACGTCAGGACAGTGGCAGTTGGGGTGGAGGGAGGGCCTTTCATCTACTTCTGAGACTAGGCATGATAGAGTTCTGCCTTCCTCTTCTTCACTTCCCCGGAGACCTGGGCAGGGGTAGTTGAGATGGAAGGGAGGCGTTCATTTACCTCTGAGTTTAGTCATGATGGAACTGTGTTGTCGTAGGGTCGTGGAGATCTGCCTGAAAAAGACATGGGAATGTTACTTCATGGATCTGATTATGCCTTTCAGATTATTATAACAGCGTTGTTTGTTCTACTTGTGTGAGCTCTTCATCAAGATGTCTTCAATATTTCCAAGATGTTTCCAAGACGTTTCCTTGGAAATTCTTATGAAATATTGGCGATGCACAGCTATTTTTGAGACATACGGTGTTCCATGTTCTTTCCCCAAAAGATCAGAACAGGTTACCTGGGATCATTTGGTTAAACTCAGAAATATTAATTTAGATGGGAACCCCATATCCATCAATTGTTCTGTCAGTATGCAAGCTTTAGGCCCCTGCCACACAGCTGTATAAAATCCACATTGAATTGGATTATAAGGCAGCGTGGATTCAGATAATCCAGTTCAAAGCAGATATTGTAAATTATCTGACTTGATATTCCGGGTTATATTACTGTGTAGAATAGAATAGAATAATAGAGTTGGAAGAGACCACATGGGCCATCTAGTCCAACCCTCTGCCATGCAGGAAAAGAACAAAGTGGAAAGGCCCTTCGTTTTCAAGTCTTGAACCTGCATCTCTTTAGTACTGTGTAATCATAGGAGTATGAGTCCACGTTAATGGTCATGGCAAAAATTCTATATGATCCTTGAGGTTGTAGTTCAGTAAGGCACTAATAATAAAATTATAATAAGACTTTATTTATAGGCCGCCCTATCTCCCCAGGGAGACTAGAGAACCTCAACTTCTGGTTCTAAATGTACAAATGTTTCCAAGTCACCTGCAAAGTTATGGTGGCCTCATGAATGTCACAGGGTTTTCTTAGCTGATAGGTAGTTCACATTTCCTTCCTCTGAAATATTGCCAGCATTACATAGTATTATCCTATCTAAGAATTAGTCAGGGCTAAATCTTCTTAGCTTCCAAGATCAAACAGGATCTGTTGCCTTTAAGGTATTTAGTACCCTTTGGCTATCTCTCCTTAAACTGTAAATCCCAATGCTGCTTTCACTTTTGCTTCTCAGATGAAAAAACCCACAACTCATATACTTAGACTAGTGTTTTTCAACCTTTTTTTTGAGCCACAGCACATTTTTTACATTTACAAAATCCTGGGGCACACCACCAACCAAAATGACACAAGATGACACTCTAACATAGTAATACATATAGTTAATATGTTTGTTAATGTATTTATACACTCACTTAGTGTGAAACCTGGGCCTGTTTCAATGAACACAAAATATATAGTTATAGTATATTAGTATTATTAGTATTATATTGCATTATATTACATTATCAATATTATATGTATACACATTATACGTATACCATACTATATTATACTATAATATCAAATACAACATACTATGTCATTGTCACAGTACAACAATTACATACCACATTGTATTATAACAATTATATCGCAATATTATTCGCAATATTACATGTAATGTAAATATACAATTATAATATCTTAATTTTAGATTGTGGTGCCCTGAACATAAGAACATAAGAAGAGCCATGCTGAATCGGGCCTCAGCCCATCTAGTCCAGCATTCTGTGTCACACAGTGGCCCACTAGTTGTACACGGGGATCTCTAGCAGAAAGGAGGGCAAAACCCGAACCCCCACAACCAGTACCGGGGAAAATCCTGCCTGCCTCCATCAACACAGAGGTGGCACTTGGATGTCCATTTCAGTAACTACTGATTCCCTTGGTATCCATGAATCTGTCTAATCCTGCCTTGAAGCTGTCCAGGCTGACCGCTGTCACAACCTCCTCTGGAAGTGAGTTCCATAACCCAATGACCCTCTGGGTGAAGAAATATTTCCCTTTATTAGTCCTGACTTTTTCCTACCTTGGAGCTTTAGGGAGTGCCCCCTAGTCCTAGTGTTGTGTGACAGAGAAAATATTTTTTCTTTATTCACCTTTTCTATCCCATGCATGATTTTATACACTTCGATCAAGTCACCTCTTAAACGCCGTCTTTCAAGGCTGAAAAGACCAAGGCGTTGCAACCTGATTTCATAAGGGAGCTGCTCCATCCCTTGGATCATTTTTGTTGCCCTTCTTTGTACATTTTCCAGTTCCGTTATATCCTTCTTGAGGTGCGGTGACCAGAATTGTACACAGTACTCCAGATGTGGCCTTACCATAGATTTGTAGAGAGGCAATACAACATTCGCCGACCTATTTTCGATTCCCTTCCTGATCATGCCAAGCATAGAATTTGCTTTTTTCACTGCTGCTGCGCACTGGGTTGACATCTTCATTGAGCTGTCCACCAAAACCCCAAGATCCCTTTCCTGGTTTGTCTCAGAAAGCTTTGATCCCATCAGTTGATAAGTGTATTTGGGGTTCTTTGCCCCGATGTGCATGACTTTACACTTGTTTAGGTTAAATGCATTTGCCACTTTGTTGCCCATTCACTCAATTTCGAGAGATCTTTCTGGAGCTCTTTACAATCATTTTCATTTTTAACTACCCTGAACAATTTAGTGTCGTCTGCAAACTTTGCTACCTCAGAATTTACTCCTACATCCAGATCATTAATGAATAAATTAAAAAGTAACGGACCCAAAACTGAACCTTGGGGTACGCCACTTCTCACCTCTTTCCACCCAGAGAAATGTCCGTTTATTACCACCCTTTGTTTCCTACAGTTTAGCCAGGTTCCAATCCAGGACAAGACCTGTCCTCTGATTCCATGGCTGAAGAGCTTATTTAGGAGCCTTTGGTGAGGGACTTTGTCAAAAGCCTTTTGAAAGTCAAGGTAAACAATATCGACTGGGTCCCCTTTATCTATGTGTTTATTTACACCCTCAAAGAATTCTAACAAGTTAGTAAGACATGATTTGCCTTTGCAGAAACCATGTTGATTTTCCTTCAGCAATGCCTGTTCTTCTATGTGCTTAGTAATTTTTTCTTTAATAATGGTTTCCATCACTTTGCCTGGAACTGAGGTTAGACTAACTGGCCTATAATTTCCTGGATCATCCCTGGATCCTTTCTTGAAGATCGGAGTTACATTTGCCACCCTCCAGTCCTCGGGTACAGTGCCTGATCTTAGAGAAAGGTTATATATTTTGGCTAGAATTTCAGCAATTTCACACTTGAGTTCCTTAAGAACTCTGGGGTGGATGCCATCTGGCCCTGGTGATTTGTTGACATTTAGTTTAGTAAGGCATGTGAGAACATCTTCCTTGTTTATCTCTATCTGGTTTAATTCATTTAATTCCCTCCCTGAAAAAACTGACTCAGCTGCAGGCATATGTTGTCTGTCCTCCTGTGTGAAAACGGAGGCAAAGAAGTCGTTTAGCCGCTCAGCAATCTCCTTGTCTTCACTGATTTTCCCTTTCTTACCATTTTCGTCAAGTGGCCCAACTGCTTTTCTAGTTGGGTTTCTACTTCTGATGTACTTAAAGAAGTTTTTGCTATTTTTTTAAATATTCTTAGCTATATGTGCCTCAAAATCTCTCAAAATCTCTGACGGTTGCTTTGCATTTAGTTTGCCAGAGCTTGTGTTCCTTTCTGTTCTCCTCAGTAGGAAGAGCCTTCCATTTCTTAAATGAGTTTTTCTTCTTTCCAATCACATCTTTTACTTCATTTGTAAGCCATACCGATGTCCTCTTGGACTTTCCCGGCCTCTTTCTTATTTTAGGAATGCATTTTAGTTCGGCTTGTTTTAAAGTATTTTTAAACAGTTTCCAAGCATTCTGGAGGGATCTGAAGAGGACACAGTGTTGGAGTTGAAGTCCAGAACACCTGGAGGAAGGCCCGAGTTTGACCATATCTAGTCTAAACCTTCTTCTAAGCCCTTAATAAAGATGCTGCCTGCCTTAATGTATAGCCAGAGTCTCCATGTCCATCTGTCGGGAGGACTTGGATGGTGCCTTCCTGCTTGGCTGAAGGAGGTCAGGCTGGATGGCCTTTGGGGGACCCATATTTCTCCCACGAGTTCCCTTCCCTCCTTTCCCTCATTAGCTGGCTGACTCTCTGCCTGCCTGCTTGCCTACCTGCCCCTCTGGCTGCTTGCCTGCCTGCTTGCCTTCAGGGCTCGGGCTCCGCTGCTCTCTGACTCACACCTCACACAGCGCCAACAAAGCTGGGCTGGGCTGGACCAGAAGTGCTTCCCACCAGAGCGGAACAGAAGGGAACGGTCCCAAACAGGTCCGCCCTACTGCCCTGCCCTCCCGAAAACAGGGACCAGTGCGCTGAGGTTCCGGAGACAGAATAGCAAACTTTATACATGACATCAAGTAGATTAGAATCTAATTTCCCACGGCACAGCTGATGATCGCTCACCGCACACAAGTGTGCCGCGGAACACTGGTTGGGAAACACTGACTTAGACAACACAGAGTGCAGTGGTTTATGGGTCTCCCTTTGGCACAGGTTATATTCAAAGTTCTGCTTGTACAAAAATATAGTAGTTAAGGCAGAATATAGCACTGTTATTGTATAGACTGAATGGGCCTCTCAGGTGTGAGGATCAAAACATAAATAAGTATCAACATTTATGGGTTTTCTATATAAGTAAGTGGTGATTTTTGTTCTTGTTACTTTTCAATCCAGAAAAGGTGTTTCTCACTTATCATATTCTATATCAGGTTGTATGTGGACATTCTTGAAATTTGCCCACTCATAAAAGTTCATGAGATTAGTTTCATTCCCTCAATATAGGAGCCCTCAGTGGGACAATGGGTTAAATCCAGGACTGCTGACTGAAAGGCCGGTGGTTTGAATTAGGGGAGCCAGGTGAACTCTCACCTGACAGCTCCAGCTTCTCATGCGGGGACATGAGAGAAGTCTCCCACAGGATGGTAAAACATTCAGGAGTCTCCTGGGCAACGTCCTTGTGGATGGCCAATTCTCTCACACCAGAACCGACTTGCAGTTTCTCAAGTCACTCCTGACACACACAAAAATTATTTATTTAAAACTTTTGTACCCCAACCTTCTCACCCCCATAGAGGGACTCAGACCGGCTTACAGCACGATTCAATGCTATACAATTTAAAAACAACTACAACAACATATTAAAATACATAAAAAGCTCAGCATAAAACCACATCGCCACTAAAAACCATTCCACTTGATCTGTAAACGTGGTCGTTCATTCAGACTATAGCCAATCTCAGCCTATTCTGGGAAGGCTTCGTTCCACATCCAGGTCTTCACCAGCCTCCTAAAGGACAACAGACATGGTCAGATCTAGCATCACTTGGGAGAGATTTCCACCGCTGAGGGGCCACCACAGAGAAGGCCCTGTCTCTCGTCCCCACCAGTCGCGCTTTCGAAGATGGTGGGACCGAGAACAGGGCCTCTCCGGAGGATCTTTATATGTTTGATATGTTTGTTTATGTATACTTAAGCTGAACAATAAGATATTTGTTAAATAAACTTGCAGAGTAGACAATTTCACTTTCAAATCTCTCCATTCATAAGTTAGGTATTTTTGTCCTTAAAGGGTACCCATGGTAATTTTTTTTGTCTGAAGGTAAACGCTGTTGAGAATCTTTAATTGTTTTTGATTAGGGATATTTCAGTATGGAAAGTGAGATGAAGCATATTCTCTTCTGTCCATTGTCTTCAGCTTATTTGCTGCAAACCAATTTAGAAGTTTAAAAAGTACTTTATGCTAAATTGATTTAGCTCCAGCTTCCCATGCAGGGACATGAGAGAAGCCTCCTGCAAGGATGGTAAAGAATCAGAACATCCTGGCATCCCCTGAGCAGCGTCCTTGCAGATGGCCAATTCTCTCACACCAGAGGTGATTTGCAGTTTCTCAAGTCTCTCCTGACATGAAAAAAAATTAACTTAGCAAAGGAGAGAAAGACAGAATCTTGCCCTTCCCAGTAGGCTCAGGCAATAGCAAATTACTGCAACATCTCTGAAATCGTCTGTCCATCTTCATTAATAACTTTTGCCATCGTAACCACAGTCTGATGTTGCTTGACTATGCCTGTCCTGGTTTGAATCTCTTAAACGTTGGAGGGCATTCCAATGTACTAGCTTAAAGGGATCTCACATCCATTGTGACTCAACTGCCTCCTCCCTTCAATGATGTTATCTTATTAATGAAATCGGAAGAATTCTGTATGTAAGATGGAATTAGGAAACATAAACGGTATTCAAAAGTGATCCACACATTTGAGACAATGGTTCTAGGACTAAACTGCAGCTTGCCGTGATGAGATAGAGTGGAGCCTAGTTAATCCTTTGTAGATTAATGGTAAAATATAACATATGCTGTGGCTGATGTATAACCTAGGATGCAAAAATACTATTGAATGAATGCAGTTTGATATTGCTTTAAGAGCTATAGCACAAAGTTATGGAATCCTGGGAGTTGTAGTTTGGTGAGGCACTAGCACTCTCTGGCAGAGAAGGTTAAAGACATTGTAAAACTATAAATGAATAAATAAATAAATAAATAAATAAACTACAAATCCCAGGATTTCATAGCATTGAGCTATGGCAGTTATAGTGGTGCCAAACTGCATTCATTCTACAGTGTAGATCAGTGGTTCCCAAACCTTTTTGGCCTACCACCCCCTTTCCAGAAATTTTTTTACTCACCGCCCCCCTAGAATCCCCCCCCCATTAAATAGCAATTAAACAGAAAGATATATGTATTAATGCAACCTTTCTAATGCCATGACCCCTAAGTAAGGTTCCTCGTTGCTACTTATAAATAATTTTGCTACTCTAACAAATTCTAATCCAAATATTTAATATGCAGGTCAAAGTGAAGGGGGCGGGGCCAAAGAAGAGGGCTGCGCGACCCCTCCTAAATGGCCAATTGTTCACCGCCCCCTTAAAGGGGTTCACCACCCCCCAAATTACCCTGAGCCCCCCACCGCCCCCTTGGATCACCTCACTGCCCACCAGGGGGTGGTACCGCCCACTTTGAGAATCAGTGGTGTAGATGCACCATTGGACTTACACCTTCATCCAAGGTTATTAATCTTTTAAAATAATAACCACTGAAGGATTATTTTACTGTACATACATTACATTATATATCCCTCTTTAAGCCTCATCACACTAGAGAATGAATCCACTTTAAATCAGGGTTCTGCTTCCTGCAGAATTCTGGAATTTGTAGTTTAGTAAGGGAGCTCCCGATGGCGCAGTGGGTTAAACCCTGGTGCCGGCAGAACTGAAGACCGACAGGTCGCAGGTTCAAATCCGGGGAGAATGCGGATGAGCTTTCTTTGTCAGCTCCAGCTCCCCATGGGGGGACATGAGAGAAGCCTCGCACAAGGATGGTAAAACATCAAAACATCCAGGCATCCCCTGGGCAACGTCCTTGCAGACGGACAATTCTCTCACACCAGAAGTGATTTGCAGTTTCTCAAGTCGCTCCTGACATGGGGGAAAAAAGTTTAGTGAGGCTGTTAAAGGCTCTTCCCTAAACTATAAAACCCCAGAATTCTGCACAAAGCAGCAACTGGATTTAAAGTGGATTCATTCTCTTGTGGGATGAAGTAGATACGATACAGAAGTTGAGATATAATTCTCATACAGATTCTCATTATCTTTGATTATGTTATTCCAGAAACAAGGGGCTGGTTTTTCTATTTATTCCAATCCTCAAACTACTAGTATTTTAAAATGAACCTCTGGGATGGGGACATGGACTGAGATGGTATTTGGAAGCCTACAGTACTTTAGAGTATGACACAACTTCTATATAGGCCTGCCAAAATTTTGTATTTCTAAAGCAACAGAATAAGTCTGACTTAAATGGGATCATAATGAGGGAGAGGAACAAAAGAGACTCCCTTGTCCCAAGCTTGTCTTTTGAATGCTTTAAGTGCTCTATAAGACAGGTTGATGATTACTATATTTTCTTTCTTTCCAAATTCTCTTTCTTTTGAAAAGAGTTTGAGAAGTCTACCATCATCGAAAACGGGGAAATCCGCATCAATGGGAAAGGGAAGAAGATCCGGAAACCACGCACCATCTACTCAAGTCTCCAGCTTCAGGCCCTCAACCAACGCTTCCAGCAAACCCAGTACCTGGCCTTACCTGAGCGGGCGGAGTTAGCAGCACAGTTGGGCTTGACCCAAACCCAGGTGAGATCAAGAGATACATTGGCACTTCCTACTGCTTATTCACATCCTTCTCAAAGTTTGGAAGTAGGGAGTTAGAAGCCACATAGTTGCCGGAAACAACAGGTATAATGATGAGAGGTGGGTAACAAAAATATTATTATTATTTTCCAGTAGTTACTTTTTTTTACTTGTTATAGGACATCAAAGAAGTAGTTTAACTACACACTAGTAATAACATGTGACCAATTACTTAAAAAAACAACTTTCT
Organism: Anolis apletophallus; assembly: GCA_030556195.1. NCBI lineage: Eukaryota > Metazoa > Chordata > Lepidosauria > Squamata > Anolidae > Anolis > Anolis apletophallus. Next base: position 117,669,031 of record JARBWK010000008.1, read on the forward strand.
AGGTTGTACTCTAACAACAACAACAACAACAACAACAACAGGATAGCCCCTTGTGGGGTGCCACAAGGGGCTATCCATTCCCCTCTTATATTTAACACCTATGTTTGACCACTCTCTCACCTGATATGGAGTTTTGGACTGGAGTGTTACCAGTACGCTGATGACATCCAGCTCCTTCTGCGTCTGGACACTGGGGCAGTTTCGGTACCCGATAATTTCACCTTATGCCTTGAAGCCATGACTGGATGGCTGTGTGCTAGTAGGCTGAGGGTGAACCCAGGGAAGACAGAGATCCTGTGGCCTGGCTGCCCCAAGGGAGTGGCGCGCCCGGTGCCTACCCTTGACAGTGAGGCTCTTGCTCCATCGGCCACCATGAAAAGCCTAGGTGTCATTTTGGACTCCTTGCTATCGATGGAGGCCCAGGTCTCCGCCGTCGGTAAACAGGCATTTTTCCATCCTCACCAAGTCAGGCAGCTGGCTCCCTATCTTTCCGGGGAGGCCTTGGCCACAGTGGTCCATGCCATGGTCACCTCGAGACTGTAACGCTCTTTACGTTGGTCTTCCTTTGTCAGTGACCTGGAAATTCTGTATGGTACAAAATGCAGCTGCCAGGCTTCTTACAGGAACTCTTGTGGGATGTCATATAACACCTATCCTGTGTCAGCTGCATTGGCTACCAATCGAATTCAGGATCTCCTACAAGGTATTGGTTCTAACCTTTAAGGTCTTGTATGGCCAGGGGCTGACATACCTTAGGGCAGGGGTGCCCACACTTTTTCAGCATGCGAGCAACTTAAAATAAAACCAAGTCAGAAAGATCTACCTACCTCCTCAAGGCTGGAGCGGGGAGGGGGCAGGGGCGGGGCTTGGCGTGGCCTGGCTCTGCCCCCCTCTGTCTTCAGCTGTACCAGTAGCTTCTCCAGGCTTGAGGATGGCAGTGCCAAGCCAGTGGTGACATAGCTAGCACAAGGCTGGCTTGGCACTGCCATCCTCAAGCCTGGAGAAGCTTCTGGTAGAGCGGAAGCCAGAGGGAGGGCGGATCCAGGCCGCGCCAAGCCCTGCCCCCTCCCCTCTGGCTTTGGAGCTCCCAGCAGCTTCTCCAGGCTTGAGGATGGCAATGCCAAGCTAGCCTTGTGCTAGCTATGTCACCACTGGCTTGGCATTGCCATCCTCAAGCCTGGAGAAGCTGCTGGGAGTGCCGAAGCCGGGAAGGGGGCGTGGCTTGGTGTGGCCTGGCTCTGCCCCCTCTGAGAAGCGCCCCATCCGGCTGGGATCGACCTCCTTTGGTCCCGGGATTGACTGGTCGATCGTGATCGACTTCCTGGGCAGCCCTGCCTTAGGGACCGTCTCTCCCCATATCAACCTCAGTGGTCACCTTGATCTTCTCAAGAGAATCTCCTATATATACCGGGCCCTAGAGAAATTCGCCTGGAGGTCACTAGGCGGAGAGCTTTCTCAGCCGCCGCCGCAAAACTGTGGAACTCTCTGCCACCCGACATCCGAGCCATGCGCGAAATGAGTTGTTTTACTGTCGCACTGAAGACTTGGCTCTTTGGCAGAGATTTTGATTAGTGGTTTTAATGATAATTTAAGTGTTTTATTGATTTATTCTGTAAGTCGCCCAGAGCACCGTTGGTGGAGGGCGACTAAGCAAGTAATAAATTGATTGATTGATTGATTGAACCATAACAACAACTCTGGCACAAGCCAGTCAAAGTGGTCCCAGTGGTGATCGGCACACTGGGTGCAGTGCCTAAAGACCTTGGCCTGCACTTAAATACAGTCAGCGCTGACAAAAATACCATCTGTCAGCTGCAAGAGGCCACCCTATTCGGATCTGCACGCATTATTCGTGGATACACCACACAGTTCTAGACACTTGGGAAGTGTGATCCAATACAACCACCAGCATAGTGACCTTGTTTGCTGTGTACTAATCTTGTTGTGTTTCAAATAATCTTGACTTTTCTTCGCGAACGAAGACTCAGGAAGGACTCATCCCACACTTTCTGCAAGCGCGTTGATGATTCGGAGGTAGGATGTGTCCTTCGAGCCTGTGCAAAGGATTTTTCTGGTGGAGCGCAGAGTGCACAGAACTGGCCGCACCCTTTAACCAAAGGTTCATCTGCCGGGGCCTAGCAAGCTTGGATGGTGGCAGCGAGATCCTCAGGTCGTAGGTTTGGTTTGAGTTACCTTCTCTTAGATGGTTGACCTTACAGGGTTAAACGAGCACCATCTGCCCAGGTGGTTTGAAATTAGAGTTTTCCTTCTCCTAGGATGGTTGCCAAAAGGCTAGAGAGCCCATCCTGCCCATTGACGCTCTTTGTCAGTCCCTTCGGTTGTGACCTGTCTGGCATGGGAGGCCCTACCGGTGACTATTTTGCCACCGCCAGCATAGCTCACAACTTTATTAGGGTACGCAAGCCTCTCCCCCATGACAAGGGGCACCAACGGAGAGGTTCAAATACTACTACTACTACTACTACTAATAATAATAATAATAATAATAAAAAAAACAACTGGCAAAAGAAGGCTGTCCATGGATATTTTCTGGAAAAAATGAGAGTAAAATTGACAAGGAAAAACATGGATGTGGTTCACAAATGGAATTGATCCTTGCAGCCCAAGAACAAGCAATTAGAACAAATGTCAGCAAAGCCAGAAGTGAAAAGCTGACTACAGATGCCAAGTGTAGACTCTGCAAGGAAGCAGCCGAAATGATGGATCACATACTCAGCTGCTGCAAGAAGATCACACAGATGGACTACAAGCAGAGACATAGTACTGTTGCTCAGATGATCAATTGGAATTTGTGCGGCCCTGGAGACTAGGACATGAAACAATAGCTTCAAACTACAGGAACCACCTGAACATTAGGAAGAACTTCCTGACTTTGAGAGCTGTTCAGCAGTGGAACTCCCTGCCCAGGAGTGTGGTTGAGTCTCCTAATTTGGAGACTTTTAAGCAGAGGCTGGGTGGCCATCTGTCAGGCAGGGAGTTGGACTGGATGGCCCAGGAGGTCTCTTCCAATTCTATGATTCTATGAAATACCATCTACCCATGACAAAGAACTGGTGGATTATGAGCCTGAAAAAGTTACAGAAAATGTACATGTCAAACTACTCTGGGATTTCCAAATTCAGACTTATAGGACTTTGGAGCACAATACGCCTGACCTCACAATCCTGGAAAAAGACAAAGTATGGATCTTCGTTGTTGCAATCCCAGGCGACACCGGAATTAACGAGAAGCAACTGGAAATGCTGACATGATATGAGGATTTAAAAGATTCAACTGCAAAGACACAAGCCAGTAAAGGTGGTCCCAGTGGTGATCAGCACACTGGGTGCAGTGCCTAACGACCTTGGCCTGCACTTAAACACAATTGCCACTGAAAAAAATTACCATCTGTCAACTGCAAAAGGCCACACTACTTGGATCTCACACATTGTTCAGTGATACATCACATTGTCCTAGACACTTGGGAAGTGTCCAACATGTGATCCAATACAATAGCCAGCATAGTGATCTTGTTTGCTGTATACTAATCTTGTTGTGTATCAATTATTATTATCACTATCATCATTATTAAGACTGAAATACTACACTAGCTAGAATACATCAGTTAGATGAGCCTATAAAATCATACATATTATTACAATAGACTCTCATTTAACCAGAACTTATGCAACTAGAACTCTCAAGCAACTGGCCAAAAAAATCAAAGAAATAATAATAATAATTTTAATAATTATTTTATAGGCTTAAAATATGAGCCTATAAAATCATACATATTATTACAGTAGACTCTCATTTAACCAGAACTTATGCAGCTAGAACTCTCAAGCAACTGGCCAAAAAAAATCAAAGAAATAATAATTTAAATTAAAATATATGAAAAATAAAACTGTGTTACATAAAGTTATGTTTGTCTTTATTTGCTTTGAATCACTGTATTTCAGTATCACATCAAGGCAAAGTTTAGGGTATGGTATAGTATGGGATGTTGTATTAGTTAGTTAGGCCTATTTTAAATAACAAACTCTCAAAAATTCAGAAACTACATTTATCTGGCAGCTAGCAATCCACATGAGTAAAACTTAACAGAGAGGTTACTGAATAATTATTATTAAATTTATTGTATCACACTTTTCAGAGACCCAAAGTGCATCACAACCTTTAAAAAACTATACAATTTTAAATCCTACAAAATATACATGAATTCAGTGTTACAATTATTTTTAAAATATGTTAAAATTTAACTAAAACAAACAAATTTAAACTGCAAAAAAATCAATACATATTAGAAAGAATCGACCCATACTATAAAATTTAGGATTTAAGTTAAGTTTGTCTGAAGACCCTGTTGCTTTGAATGCCAAACCCAATTCAGTTTCCCTTCATGTTAACCTTGTAAGGTAGACCAGGTGGAGTGCTACGTATAGTACACAACCTGCTTGAGGCCATCCAGGGAGCTGCATATGACATTACTCACATGTGTCCATTCTGGCTCCACTGCCTCAGTATGCAATCTTCAGTGGGAGGGTGGCATGGATTGCATGTATTAGTAGGAGTGATCTTATCATTTTTTCCCCATCTGCCAGTTTCCTACCTCCAACTGGCTTTTTCACCTTCTGATGATATGAGGCAGGCGAGAAATATATTTCTCCTAAAGGTAAAGGCACCGGGAATGTGGCGCAGCTGGCTAAGTGTCAGCTGCATAAGATCTCTCTGACCAGTAGGTCATGAGTGCAAGCCTGCCTGGGTCGAGGTGGGTGCTCGACCTTTAAGTGTAGCCTGCTGCCGACCTTTGCAACCCGAAAGACAGTTGCATCTGTCAAGTAGGAAATAAAGGTACCACATTAAGTGGGGAGGCAAATTTTGACTGAACTATGAGGCCATTAAAGATCTCCAGGAATGCTGAGGAATGCAGAAGGAACAACAAGGGATGCTGGGAATGCTGAGAGACGAGGGGTGCGTCAGCTCCCCCTGGTGGCCAGAGTTCATCTATATGTGTGTATGTGGAAAACAGAAGGGATTGTCTGCTAAGTATGTGTACCTCTAATCCGCTCTGAGTCCCCTTCGGGGTGAAAAGAGCGGAATATAAATAAGGTGTATTATTATTATTCCCCTTGGCATTAAGTCTAGTCTTGTCCAACTCTGGGGAGTGGTACTCATCTCCATGTCTAAACTGAAGAGCCAGCGTTGTCCATAGACACCTCCAAGGTCATGTGGCCAGCATGACTGCATGGAGTGCCGTTACCTTCCTGCCAAAGCGGCACCTATTGATCTATTCACATTTGCATGTTAGCAAACTGCTAGGTTGGCAGAAACTGGGGCTAACAACGGGCGCTCATCCCGTTCACGGATTCAAATTGCCAATCATATAAAGGTCATAAATAAATAAATCTTCCAATCAACATGTTCAGCAAATTAGTGGTTTGACCCACTGCACCACTGTGGTCATTTCTCTTATGGACCCCTAAATAGCTAGGAGTGGGTGTTCATAGGAAGCTGGAGGCATCCTTCCCAGAAAACATCCATCTCAATGGAGCAGTCTTCCCTGAATCCAATGCCTGCTTAACAAATTAAGTAACATTTGCCAGCATACCCAACATGGTCATATTGGCTGGAGTGAGTGGGATTTATAGTCCACCTGGAAGGTGACAATATTGGAAGAAGCTGTATCGAAATCTGCCCCCAGGCTTGTTGCTTAATACTTAAAAGAAGAAGAAAAGCTGGCCTGGATGAGGAGACAACAGACAACAGGCTTGACAAATGCCTGGTGTAGTTGTGCCTGAGAACTGTACATGTGTCCCCTATGTCCTGAGAAACCAAGGTGGCTTACCACATTTGAATAAGAACAGACACTGAAAGGATAAATACATTTAAAAACAATGAGCCCACACAATATGTTGTTTGAATCAATGAATGAAAAAAGTGTTAAAGCACAATGCCCTTTGTGTTTCTTTTAAAGAGAATTTCAAGAAGCAGGGCCACCAAGGTTGATGACCACCACGGCTGGATCTTCACAGCCAAGGAAAACCGTTTGAACTATATTACTGAATTGATTGTAGGTTAATTATAAATCCCAGGAACAACAACTCCCATATCACCAAATCAATCAACTCTCCTCAACTCCACCAATATTCAAATTTGGGCATATCAGGAATGTATGCCCAAATTTGGCCCAGTGAATGAAAATACATCCTGCATATTTACATTACGATTCATAACAGTGGCAAAATCACAGTTATGAAGTACCAACGAAAATAATGTTATAGTTGGGAGTCATCACAACATGAGGAACTGTATTAAGGGGTTGCGGCATTAGGAAGGTTGAGAAACACTGCTGTATATGGTCAGTGTAGACTTATATAATGCAATTTGAACTGCATTGAACACAAATAATAGAATCACAGAATCATGGAGGGCCATTCAGCCCAACCTCTTGCCATATAGGAAACACCATCAAAGCACTCCCAAAAGATGGCTTTCCAGCTCCTGCTTAAGAAAAGGAGACTCCCCCACACTCCATTCAAACTGCATTATTTGGTGGTGTAGATCCAGCCTAAGCCAACATATCAAGATCTTTGGCTAGATAGACAGTAAGCCATTCTTGGTCAGTTTCAGTTTGAAGCATGTAGCATGTGAGTTCGTCATACATGAACATTGTCATTGGGGGAAAAAGCAAGGGTGTCGACTCCAACTCCTCACAGTCCCAGCCAGTATGATTAGTGATCAGAGATGTTGACAGCAACCATTCTGACAACTTTGACCCCTGACAAACAGGCAACCTTGGGACTCCTATTTAGCAGATGCATGGACAGAAATGTCTTCCTGCATAGTGTTGCCCTACACTGTTGCAAGATGGAGATGTACTTTGCTTTGCATTAGTTCCATATGCCCTAGTAGAAGCAAAATTGTGTTGCTGAAAACCTATCCAAACTCTTACAACCTCTAGTGCACCGGGAATGTGGCACAGCTGGCTGGGTGTAACCTGCATAAGATCTCTACTGACCATGAGTCTGAGGCCTGCCTGGGTCGAGGTGGGCTCTTGACCTATTGTGTAGCCTGTTGTCGACCTTTGCAACCTGAAAGACAGTTGCATCTGTCAAGTAGGAAATTAAGGTACCACTTAGCGGGGAGGCTTAATTTAACTGATTTACGAGGCCATAAAAAAAATCTCCAGGAAACACGCTGAGGAATGAAAGAGTGCGACAGCTCCCCCTGGTGGCCAGATGTTAAATTGCCTCTGTCTGTCTTGTGTGTTTGTGTGTCTAAATGTAATGTGTACATTGTAATCCGCCCTGAGTCCCCTGCGGGGTGAGAAGGGCGGAATAGAAATAAAGTAAATAAATAAATAATAAATAAGGATGCCTGCCGCAGATGCAGGCGAAGTGTCAGGAGAGAATGCTTCTGGGACATAGCCATATAGCCTGGAAAACTCACAATAACACAGTGATTCCAGCCATGAAAACCTTCAACAATGCATATTCCAACTCTGTCCCAAAGTCCACAAATTCCATTGATGGGGGGGGGGGGGGATGAACCAAACAGTTTCTTGGGGAAAGGATTTGACTTGGAATATTCCAGGTCGGCTCTCCTATATTTGAATGCACAGCTGATTACAAACAAATCAAGGAAAGACCCCTTTCTAGTTTACACCTGAACAGAGAAATAGATACACCCTCCCAAGAAAGAACCCCATTCACAGTTTTTGAATGCTCCCCCACCCCACCTCAAATCTTCACCATCTAGAATTGACAGGTTTTTACTTGACTTGCTCCCTCTCTACCATAAAAAAAAACCCCAAATCTTTTTTATGCCTCAGGCTGAGGACTCACCCCTGACATCTGTCTGTCTCAAGCAATCAGGTTAAGCTGTTCAACCAGCTGTAAAGGAGGCTGCTGGATGGGAGGAACCTAACTTCTGACAGTACCTATTCCCTTGCCTTGCCACATCTTTGCAAACTCTGGACATTCCTCGGCTTGAGGCTCAGGAAGAAACAGGGGCTGTGTAGGACCATGGGTGTGCTACCGATTTTACTATCTGATCTTACTCATCCCATATTTTCTTCTTTCTTGGTTTGAAAAGATGTGAAATCTATATACGCACACACAAATCCAGATACAAAGTCCTATAACTCAAAGACGGGATACTTGCTTTAAAATTTGAATTAAACACATATCCAGATATACTAATCAGTACCAGCTAGTGGGCAATATATATATATACACATATACAAACTGAGAAAACCCAGGGTAGATTTGTTGCTCCATCGATATTTATGCCACTAACTGGTACCAATTAGTGTCTCTGGATATTTATCTGGGTTTGCATGTGTGTGTATATATTGCCCACTAGCTGTTATCGATTAGTACAGTGTTTCCCAACCAGTGTGCCGTGGCACACTAGTGTGCCGTGAGCGATCAGCAGGTGTGGCAATCAGGTGGCAAATTGGAGATAGAAGAGAGAGAGAGAGAGAGAGAGAGAGAGAGAGAGAGAGAGAGAGAGAGAGAGAGCCCTCCTGTCCTACCGGGAAGCCCTAGCCGGGGCTTGATCCCTTGCCTGAGTCCCGCAAACACAGCCTTCTTTTGGGAAGCCTTGTGCCGCCGGACTCACCACTTGCCTTCTTGGGCTTCCTCCTCCCCTCCGCTCCTTCCTCGGCCTCGGAAGGGTTTGAGCCGAAAGGTGGGGACTGCGTCAGGCGGAAAGAGCTGCATTGAGAGAGAGAAGATCCTGGGATGGGACTTCCCCGGGTCCCCCGGCTGCCTGGGGGTGGATCTACATTGTAGCATTCATGCAGTGAGGCACCCCTTAGTCTTCCAGGGCGCAAGGCTGAAGAATCCCAGATTTGTAGTTTGGGGAGGCTCAGGATAGTGTAAAACTACCACTCCTGTGATTCCCTCACACTCAGCCAAGGCAGGTCAAGGGGCGTTCGGGACACAGGGTTGAGGCACCTTTAAGCAGGGGCTGAAAACTAACAGGGTTTGCTCACTTAAGGCAGGCGTGGGCCAACTTGGGCCCTCCCTCCAGGTATGTGCCCCATGATTTTGTAAATGAAAAAAATGCTCAAAAAAGGTTGAAAAACACTGGATTAGCATATCTGGATATGTATTTAGTTCAAATTTTAAAGCGAGTATCCAAGGACTTTGGGTTATAGGATTTTGTACTTTAGACATTTCCATTAAAGTTTTTACCAGATATTTGTTTTTGTTGTGTGCCTTCGAGTCATTACAGACCCATGGCGATTGCAAGGAGACCCTATTACAGTAGAGTCTCGCTTATGTGACTTTTCATCTTATCCGACTCCCCCTTTTCCTCCAGCATTTCCCCTTCAATTAAAGGAGCACTCCCCAATTCTCTCCATTCCCAATAAGTGAAAAAGTCAAGACGAGGAGGAGGAAGGAAAGGTGGAAAAGAGGCAGTACCGGAAGTGGAAGCATTCTCCCTCCTTCCCTCTGTGATTTCCATGCTCCTCTTCCACATCTGGGCACTTCCTGCCGGGCCGCTCTATCCCTAAGACGTTACCTTGCCTTAACCCTGTGAGTCCCTGTTGTTAGTATTTCAGGTGTCTAGGGCCATGTCGTATGGGTAACAGAAGACTCCGTATTATCCAACATTCTCATTTATCCAACGTTCTGATGGCCCGTTTATGTTGGCTAAGCGAAACTCTACTGTATAGGGGTTTCTTGCCTCTTCACAGGGATTTTGCTATCGCCTTCCTTTGAAGCTGGGAGAATATGACTTGCCTAAGGTCATGCAGTGGGTTTCATGGCCAAGCAAGATTTGGACCCTGTTATCCAGCACCCTAGACATGCTCAACCCACTATACTACTGTTGCCCTCCCATAAAATGGGTACCCCTAGCTGCCATAGTCCTTACATTGGGGTTGTTGTAGGTTTTTGGGGCTGTATTGCTATGTTCTAGAAGCATTCTCTCCTGATGTTTCAACAGACCTCACAACCTCTAAGGATGCCTGCCATGGATGCAGGTGAAACGCCAGGAGAGAATGCTTCTAGAGCAGTGTTTTTCAACCTTTTTTGAGCCGCGGCAAATTTTTTACATTTACAAAATCCTGGGGCACACCACCAACCAAAGTGACACAAAATGACACTCTAACACAGTAATACATATAGTTAGTATGTCTCTAAATGTATATATACACTCAGTGTGAAACCTGGGCCTGTTTCGATGAACACAACATAGATATCCTGGCAGGAATGGCAGAAAGACACACACGAAGGTCTTGCTCAACAGCTGGGAGTTATAGTTCACCCTCAATCAAAGAGCATTCTGAACTCCACCAATGATGGAATGGAATCAAACTTCCCACACAGAACTACCATAACCAAGAGAAAATACTATAAGAGTTTGGTGGGCACTGACCTTGAGTTTTGGAGTTGTAGTTCACCTGTATCCAGAAAGCACTGTGGAGGGGAGGGAGGAAGACGTGGGGCGACTGCGCGCAGTAGCGCCCGCAAGGGTCATGTCTTCCTCCCTCCCCCCTCCCGCAGAAGCGGCAGCGTGAGCAAAGCAAGCAGAGCGAGGCTGGGAAGAAGGGAGCCCGAGTGGAGAAGAAAAAGTGTTCGGCAGGAGGGGGAAGAAAGGGTATGGAGGTTCCAATTTCCCACGGCACACCTGATGATCGCTCACGGCACACTAGTGTGCCACGGCACACTGGTTGGAAAACACTGTTCTAGAGCATGGCCATACAGCCCCCCCAAACCTACAACAACCCAGTGATTCTGGCCATGAAAGCCTTTGACAATACAATGCCCTTACATTCAACAAATGCTTGTTTCTTGATTCTTCATCAGGACCAAAACTGTTTCCGAAAGACATATTAGTAGATCAGCATTCAAAGCTATGTGGAGATGAGTACTAAACACAAACACAATACTTCTAAACACAAAGCCAATTAATTTGCCTTTGCATTGCGCCTTGTCTTCTCAATACACTTGTGAAAGGGAAGCATAAAAACAAACAATGGTGTGTGTTGTTTTTTAAAAAGAGAGAGCTGGAGGTGGTTTCAGGGAGGCTTTGCTTCTCCTGATGTATGCACTTTTTTTTAAAGTCCCAACCTTCCTCCTGGACACACAGGTTCTGCAGGTTCCTGAAACAATGCCAAGGCCTGCAAAACCTGTATTCTGGTGACGAAAGTGAGATGAGTGTTCACACAATGAGTTGCAATCCCATCCGCTCCAACATTTCATTGATCCAACCCGGGAAATGTGTGGCCAAAATATCATCAGAGTGTGATCAGGATGGCAAAAAGTATTAATGAGGAAAAACACGAGCTAGTAGGAGCTGCCACAGATTTCTTTTGCCAGAGCCTATTGGGAAGTGTGAGATATTTCCTCCTCTCCTTTATTTATTATTTTATATCTTTAATTTATATGTTGTCTTTCTCCTGGAGCTGAATCCAAGGCAGCAGTGTTAAATAATTGCAAACAACCTCTGTATTGTGAAATCAGTTTGTATCATTTGAACTAAGCTGAGGACAAGGGCAAAGGGAAGAGAGAAAGGTTTGAGTCCTGGTCTCCATGTGATCAGGGTTCAGATCATGGAAGCCCACTGGGGCCCCATCCATACTGCCCTATAATCCAGTTTCTTTTTTTATAATAAATTTTTATTAAATTTTCTATTTTCTTTAACAATATAAAACATATATTAGTCATACATGGATACAAAAGGAAAGGGGAAAAGGGGGGGGGGGAGGATATGTTGACTTCCATTCTAGTTCCATACTATTTCATACTATTTCATCATATATACTTTACCAAAGTGTGAAGCATCCTAACGTGCTCTTGTTATTCTTTTTAGTTTTCAGTATTGACAGAGAGATTCTCACTTTATTGTTTCTAAATACTCATTTAGCAATGTCCAGTCTGTCATTATGTTCCCATTGCCATTGTTTTGTCTTAACCAGTATGTTAACTTATCCATTCCTTTGATCTCTAACACTTTTTCTAACCATTGTTCTTTTGTGGGGAGGAGGTTCTGTTTCCAAAGTTTTGCAAATACAATCCGGGCCACTGTTATAAGGAACACAAAAAGTTTGTCCAAGTTCTCACTCTGAAACGTCTCATTGTCTATTAGTCCTAATAGATAATATTCAGGTCTTTTGGGAAAGTCTTTTTTAAATATTTGTTTACATTCATCATGTATCATATGCCAATATTCTTTTGTCTTAGAACATGTTAGATTGCAACCATTCCTTTATTTTCATATTTATGAAATTAAACAGAGCTTGAATTTATACAGTGGGCACCAGCATGGCAAGCAAGTGACCCCAAAGGGAAGTTCGAGAGGGCAAACGTGAAGGCAGCAGGAGGGTGAGAAGGGATACAGAAAAAATCTGCTTGTGTGCACATGCATATATGCACATCAGCATTTATGAGGTCCAATGCATTTCAGAGAGTCAATTAAAAAAATTAAATGTCCCTCATCCATCTTGCTAATTGGTTTTAGATGTTTTTAGATGTTAGATACTTTAGATGTTTTAGATGTTTAGGTATTAGCTGTGTGTTTTTACTGTAAATTGGGATGGGCAATTAATAAATCCCAAAATAAAATAAAATAAAAATAAAAAAATCCGCTACAAACAAACCTGTCAGGGCGCCAGGGGACTATTTTCCAGGTAGTTTTTAGCAGCCCGCGCGCCGATAGGCGCGCGATACAACATAAACCTGTAACAAGTTTTAAAAAAAGGAAATATCCAAAGACTTGTAAAAAAGTTAATCAAGACCAAAACAAACAGTGAATCTACAAAAAGGAAAAAAAGTCTAATTATCTAGAATAAAGGAGTCAAATTATAAAAACATATAAACAAGAAATGGAGGTAGTCAGCCAGCAATGGGAGGGGGGCTTTCCAGTGTTTTGCATTGAGTGTCACATGTATGACTATCTGCCTGCTGGGCAGAAGTCTTGGGTGTGCATTCGCTGCAGTGAGCTCCTGGCTCTCAGGGAACGTGTTCTTTCCCTTGAAGCCAAGGTAGCAGACCTGGAGAAGCACAGAGAGGAAGTGAGGCAGGAGGAAGAGATCTCCAGGGATGAAATAGGAGCATCCCACTCCGTTCTGAGCAGCCCTCCAGCTGCTTTGGAAAATGGGGGTCTTGGGCAGGGGAGGACATCAGTCTGAGGAAGAGGGACCGGCTCCCTTAGTTGGGACCCCTTCCTCGGAGGATGTGCCCATATCCTCTTGCACCGAGGATACTTCTCAACGGGTGGCAGGAGGGGGGCTTCTTGTAGTGGGCGATTCGATTGTCAGGAACATAGAAAGCTGGGTTTGTGATGGATGTGATGACCGCATGGTAAATTGCCTGCCAGGTGCAAAGGTTGCGGACATCACGAGGCATCTAGATAGGCTGGTAGATAGTGCCGGGTGGAGCCAGCAGTCGTGGTACACGTCGGTACCAATGACATTGGGAAGGCCAAACGGATGGTCCTGGAAGCCAAATTTAGGTTGCTAGGTAGAAGATTAAGGTCCAGGACCTCAAAGGTAGCATTCTCGGAAATTCTACCGGTTCCACGCACAGGGACAGCCAGACAAGCAGAGCTCAGGAGCTTCAATGCGTGGATGAGGCAGTGGTGTCGAGAGGAAGGCTTTAGATTTGTTAGGAACTGGGGGACATTTTCGGGAAAGCCAAACCTTTACAAAAGGGACGGGTTACACCTGAACGAAAATGGAACCAGACTGCTGGCAATTAATATTAAAAAGGCTTCAGAGCAGCTTTTAAACTGATTCCTAGGGGAAAGTCGACAGGAGCTGGGCAGCTTCCGGTTCGAGAGGGTGAAACGCCAAGTATGGAGGATGAAATTTACGCACAAATGGCTGAGTCAACAGAAACGATAGAAAGTAGTCAAGAGGTAGGACATGGTAGGCCTACAAATTATCATAAACAGCCAAAGTTGAAAGGGCATCAGAGCAATAAATATAAATGTCTGTACGCAAACGCTAGAAGCCTTCGAACAAAAATAGGGGAGTTGGAATGTTTGGCAAAAGAAAAAAATATTGATATAATTGGCATAACAGAAACCTGGTGGACAGAGGAAAACAATTGGGACACAAAAATTCCAGGTTATAAACTGTACAGGAAAGACAGGAGAGGGAAAACGGTGGCGGTGTGGCCTTGTACATAAATGAAGAGCTAGAATCTCATGAATTAGAATTTCAAGAAAATTCAAACTCACCTACAGAAACATTGTGGGTAAAAATCCCAGGACAAAAACTAATCTAGCATTAGGGATCTGCTATCGCCCTCCCAACCAAACTCCAGAGGCAGACTGCTATCTGGAAAATGAAATTAAACAGGCCTCAAAAAGAAATAAATTAGTCAAAATGGGTGACTTCAACTATCCCAAAATAGATTGGCTAAATTCTTGTTCTACGCATGAAAGAGAGACAAGGTTCCTCGACATGCTAGCTGACTATTCCCTTGAGCAGATGGTCATGGAACCAACCAGGGGAAAGGGATCCTGGACTTGGTGCTAACTAATGAACAAGATCTCGTTCAAGATGTCCTTGTAACTGAGCCCATAGGTACCAGTGACCACAACACAATAACCTTCAACTTAAGTTTGGACAGCAAACTGTCAGTGAAAACTAACACAGAGACCTTACATTTTCAAAAAGGGAATTTCACCAAAATGAGAAAAATAGTAAAGAACAAACTAAAAGGAACAGTAAAAAAAATCAAATCCCTCCAAAACGCTTGGAAACTGTTTAAAAATACTTTAAAACAAGCCGAACTAAAATGCATTCCTAAAATAAGAAAGAGGCCGGGAAAGTCCAAGAGGACATCGGCATGGCTTACAAATGAAGTAAAAGATGTGATCGGAAAGAAGAAAAACTCATTTAAGAAATGGAAGGCTCTTCCTACTGAGGAGAACAGAAAGGAACACAAGCTCTGGCAAACTAAATGCAAAGCAACCGTCAGGAAAGCCAAGAGAGATTTTGAGGCACATATAGCTAAGAATATTAAAAAAAAAATAGCAAAAACTTCTTTAAGTACATCAGAAGCAGAAACCCAACTAGAAAATGGTAAGAAAGGGACAATAAGTGAAGACAAGGAGATTGCTGAGCGGCTAAATGACTTCTTTGCCTCCGTTTTCACACAGGAGGACAGACAATATATGCCTGCAGCTGAGTCAGTTTTTTCAGGGAGGGAATTAAATGAATTAAACCAGATAGAGATAAACAAGGAAGATGTTCTCACATGCCTTACTAAACTAAATGTCAACAAATCACCAGGGCCAGATGGCATCCACCCCAGAGTTCTTAAGGAACTCAAGTGTGAAATTGCTGAAATTTAGCCAAAATATATAACCTTTCTCTAAGATCAGGCACTGTACCCGAGGACTGGAGGGAGGCAAATGTAACTCCGATCTTCAAGAAAGGATCCAGGGTGATCCAGGAAATTATAGGCCAGTTAGTCTAACCTCAGTTCCAGGCAAAGTGATGGAAACCATTATTAAAGAAAAAATTACTAAGCACATAGAAGAACAGGCATTGCTGAAGGAAAATCAACATGGTTTCTGCAAAGGCAAATCATGTCTTACTAACTTGTTAGAATTCTTTGAGGGTGTAAATAAACACATAGATAAAGGGGACCCAGTCGATATTGTTTACCTTGACTTTCAAAAGGCTTTTGACAAAGTCCCTCACCAAAGGCTCCTAAATAAGCTCTTCAGCCATGGAATCAGAGGACAGGTCTTGTCCTGGATTGGAACCTGGCTAAACTGTAGGAAACAAAGGGTGGTAATAAACGGACATTTCTCTGGGTGGAAAGAGGTGAGAAGTGGCGTACCCCAAGGTTCAGTTTTGGGTCCGTTACTTTTTAATTTATTCATTAATGACCTGGATGTAGGAGTAAATTCTGAGGTAGCAAAGTTTGCAGACGACACTAAATTGTTCAGGGTAGTTAAAAATGAAACTGATTGTAAAGAGCTCCAGAAAGATCTCTCGAAATTGAGTGAATGGGCAACAAAGTGGCAAATGCATTTTAACCTAAACAAGTGTAAAGTCATGCACATCGGGGCAAAGAACCCCAACTACACCTACCAATTGATGGGATCAAAGCTTTCCGAGACAAACCAGGAAAGGGATCTTGGGGTTTTGTGGACAGCTCAATGAAGATGTCAACCCAGTGCGCTGCAGCAGTGAAAAAGCAAATTCTATGCTTGGCATGATCAGGAAGGGAATCGAAAATAGGTCAGCAAATGTTGTATTGCCTCTCTACAAATCTATGGTGAGGCCACATCTGAGTACTGTGTACAATTCTGGTCACCGCACCTCAAGAAGGATATAACGGAACTGGAAAAAGGTACAAAGAAGGGCAACAAAAATGATCCAAGGGATGGAGCAGCTCCCTTATGAAATCAGGTTGCAACGCCTTGGTCTTTTCAGCCTTGAAAGACGGCGTTTAAGAGGCGACTTGATCGAAGTGTATAAAATCATGCATGGGATAGAAAAGGTGAATAAAGAAAAAATATTTTCTCTGTCACACAACACTAGGACTAGGGGGCACTCCCTAAAGCTCCAAGGCAGGAAAGTTAGGACAAATAAAGGGAAATATTTCTTCACCCAGAGGGTCATTGGGTTATGGAACTCACTTCCAGAGGAGGTTGTGACAGCGGTCAGCCTGGACAGCTTCAAGGCAGGATTAGACAGATTCATGGATACCAAGGGAATCAGTAGTTACTGAAATGGACATCCAAGTGCCACCTCTGTGTTGATGGAGGCAGGCAGGATTTTCCCCGGGTACTGGTTGTGGGGGGTCGGGAGCAGGTGAGGGTTTTGCCCTCCTTTCTGCTAGAGATCCCTGTGTACAACTGGTGGGCCACTGTGTGACACAGAATGCTGGACTAGATGGGCTGAGGCCCGATTCAGCATGGCTCTTCTTATGTTCTTATGTTCTTATGTTCCAGGACTGACAGCACCATGTTTTGACTTGGTTTCAGATACTGCAATTTTTTGCTCCACTTCTTTGTCCCGGATTATGAGGCTGTCTGGAAGGGCCCTCAAGTTCAATGCATTAAATTTGCATTCTGATTATATGGCAGTGTAGATCCAGCCTTAGAAGAAGGCAGCAACAAACAATCTCTGAATAAATCTTGCAAATAATTTTTTTTATAAAGTTGTGGTAATGCAGAGTTGACTTGAAGGCACATAACAACAATCAGCTATTAAATCTGGGGTGTTCTTTAGGCATTTGCTGTACCACGAAACTATGGCTTGGTTTCAACCACAGCTTTAACATTGAACTGGGGTGGCTTCTTGTGTGTGAGACAAAAAAAATGCATTATCAACGAAAATGAGGTCAAAAGAGGACATTAATTTGCATAAAATTAGCCTGTGCTAATACATACATATAAATTATACATAACTGGAGTTGTTGTCTGAAATTTTTTTTTTCAAGCTCAGGTTTAACACTATTTGTTTTGTTTTCACATGGTGTAGACTTTTTTTTACCATTTGCTTTCCTTCTACATTTTAAATTATCCCATACATGGAACTACCCTCTTACTTTCTCCATGATCAGAGGGAGAGGGAATGACTTCTACATCCAGATTATCTTTTGTGGACAATGAAGTCCTAGAGTTTTTTTTTAATGACTTCTTCCTCTGGTAGTTTTCCATTGCTGCAAAATGCCCTGAAGATCAATGTTTACGTTTTGGCCTTTCTGATCTTTCCGCAAATGCCATTGCACAATCAGCATTTTTTTGTTGGGGGAGCAGGAGGTATTGAGTGAGAAAAGTTGAACTTTCAGAAAGATTTAGTAGGGGTCAAGCAGCAGATGAGTGCAGTAAAAAGCAAGTAAGGGCAGGTTGCTCGACATTAGCTCCCAAAGTCATTCTCCATCACTTGAGAAGTGTTGTCATCTTTTATTATTCCAATAGTTTTGGAAGATGGGACACTCTTAGTCCCATTTTATAGATGAGGGAATTAAGAAAAAAATGAGAAGGGGAGGGGGGAGAGACAGACAGACAGTGAAGCATTGGAAAATAGGAGGAGGCTATCCAATTGCAGCATGGTGTGATGGGTTGAGCATTGGATCAGGATTGTCGAGACCACTATTCAAGTCTCCATTCAATCATGGAAACTTACTGAGCGATCCTGAACAAGTCACATTCTCTCGGCCCCAGATGAAGGCAAGGCAAGCGCCCTATGAACGTATCCTGCCAAGAAAACTCTGTTGCCATAAATAAAAAATGATATGGAGGCATATTTATTTATTTATTTCCTGTATTTCTTTCCACTCTATCTCACCCCGGAGGGGACTCAGAGCAGCTTCCAGTGTTTGGCAATTATTCAATGCCACATTGAGACATGGAGCAGACAAATACACAACTTATTAAATATTGCATACAACAGCAAACAAGATTTTTGTTGCAAAGAGGGACAACTCATTCACTTGGTCATCACAGACTGATCTGTATCCTTATGGAATCCAGGGGAATACAAGTAGGAAGACATCTTGGACATAGGGTTGCCATTTTTTGTTATAAGAAATAAGGGACATTTACGGGATTTTTCACAAAAATAAGGGACACTTCATTAAAAACTTGAAACTCAAACATTAGGTAGAAATAGTTTTATTAACAGAATAAGAAAATGATTGAAATTCAAAAGAAACTGACTTACACCCTCTTAACAGTACATGGTATGTTTCTGCATGCTTTGTCATGCAGAAAAAAACATTATTAGAACTACCTAATTTTCTCCATCTGTATTTAGTACTTGACTTTGCTGACTTTAAAAGTGTGCTGTCTAAACATTAAAAGAAAATAAATTTTATAAGACAGTACATCTTCATGATTATTATGTCGATAGTTAATGGTATAGTATAGTATGGGATACACAGCATTGTATAGTATTGGGATGCACAGCTAGGCCTATTTTAAGAGTAACTCTCAAGCAACCAGAAACTATCGTTATCCAACATGATCCAACATTCCCCTTGGGTAATGGTTAATTAGTCTACTGTACTTTGAAAAAGTCCTGTATCGCCTCTTCCTTCCAACGGGGACGCAGGCTGCCCTGCGAGTTGGAATCCCCGGGCAGGCATTGCTGTGGAAACCGCAGCGTGCAGCTTCTTTTGGTCAACCCCGCCCAGTCCTGTCCTGCTAGTCAAAAATAAGAGACAGGGCCTGAAAATAAGGGACACAAATTTTAGGGCCAAAATAAGGGACGTCCCTTAGAATAAGGGACATATGGCAACCCTACTTGGACATTTCTTGCTGGAATACAAAATCCTCTGTATAATCAAAGCTGCCAATGGCTGTGTTAGTCCCGTGAGCCTTTGCATGAAGTGATCTTAAAACTGACACCAAAACACCTCCAGAGACATCTCCAAGTGATTCTAGCAAGGAAGTAAAAGTGTGAATTCCCTTCCTTGAAAATAATGTGTGGCTCACTCACTTGAAAATAATGAGGAAAAGGCACGTGTATATGTATGCATCTTGTAAGCCGCTCTGAGTCCCCTTCGGGATGAGAAGGGAGGCATATAAATGCCGTAAATAAATAAATGTGCTCTTATACATTCATCAAATAATGCTTGGATGAGAAGCAAATCCATTGTGTCCCAAATTCTGTCTTTGAAAATAGGTATAGTATCTTTCTATGGGTTTTGCTGAGCAATGAAGCCTGAAGATGGGGCATGAGAATCCCCATCTTCCCAGTCTGTGGTCCATGGACCACCAGTGGTCTGCAAGAACTAAAATATGGTCCACAGCCTCATCATTACTACATCATTGCAACGAGAGCGACTAGTTTTGCAAAGCCTTCTTATGGTGCCAAAGCTTATTATATATGGTTTTCTTTGAGTGAGCAGATGGCAATTACTGGACGGCATATGTTCTGTATCAGAAACTAGAGCTGATGTAGTCTATCCAATGCAATTTTTTGAATCAGCAACCCAAATGACCAAACTGAATCTAAAGTTGACCCAAAAAACTGATTCGTAACCCTTTTGGTACTAATGCTGGAGTGTGGTCCTTGGTCAATTGGTCCCTGGTCAAAAAAAGGTTGAGAACCACTGAACTACAAGGTCAAGATATTTCCTGAATATGAATATGTCAAGGAACTTTGTGTCATCATGGGGCCTTATGATATACTGCATATATTGTTTTTCCTGTTTGTGACATTGATTTATAAAGTATGTGACCAAGAAGAGAAAGCTTTGTCAGAAATCAAGAGCCATTCCAACACTGTTTTCTCTTCAGCAAAGAAAAATTGGAAGGAACCCCAAAGTTACCATGTGTCAGGTCATACTTCTGTTTAAACGGCTGTTCATTCCAAATCCAATTTAAAGGTAAAAATCCGTAAGATGATAGGGGGCCATTAAAATAACATTTAACCATTGATACAACACTAAGCATCTGATCACAGCCTTCTCTACTTTTGCATTATTTTCTACATTTTCATTGATATGCATAAATATAAATTTGATGTAAATCAGCATATTATTTTATCATCTTTTGGGATGGTGCATAAATTCCTAATTCCAGCAGTATCTACAAATGGAACTTCTGTTTTCAAGTCAGAAAGGTATTGTTTCTGCAAGTAATAAATTTGTTCTGTTCCTCCCCACTGCCTATTTTTTTCAGCTACTGTGTGTGTGTGTGTATATATATATATATATATAATAAATAAATTATATATATATATATATATATAATTTATTTATATACCACCCTTCCCGAGAAGGCTCAGGGTGGTTTACAACAATAACCAACACAATCACAGTAAAAGATTAAAACATAAAAACAGTTTTAGACCAGAGTGGACTATGCAGCATTAAATATTAAACACCTGTCAAAAAAGGTAGATCTTACAGGCCCTCCTGAAGGCCTGCAGATCAGTTATTGATCGGGTCTCCTCAGGAAGGGCGTTCCAGAGAACAGGCGCTACTGCAGAAAAAGCGTGCTGCCGCATCGATAATAAGCGGCAGACCTTGAGAGATGGAACCTCCAATAGATTTTGATCCATGGACCGTCGTGGCCTCTGGGGAATGTGCAGGGAAAGACAGTCCTTCAGGTACACTAGCCCAGACCATGCAAGGCCTTAAAGGTTAGCACCATCACTTTGAAGGCAATCCGGCACTCAATCGGGAGCCAGTGCAAACGTTGCAAGACTGGCGTGATGTGGCATGATAGTGTCACTCCAGCCAGAAGTCGAGCCGCAGCGTTTTGCACCAGCTTAAGTTTCCGGATTACTGACAAAGGAAGGCCAATGTAAAGGGCCTGGATTACCATAGCCAGGTCGTCACCGGAGAGGTAGGGCGCCAGCCGCCTTGCCTGGTGCAGATGGAAAAACGCTGCTCTGCTCACGGCGGAGACCTGAGCCTCCATCGTCAACAGAGGGTCCAGTTGGACCCCCAGGCTTTTAACCAAGGGTGATGGGGTAACCACCCCACCGTCCATGATTGGCAACCGGAGCTCCCCCCCCCCCCCGGACGACCCAGCCACAGGACCTTTGTCTTAGACAGGTTCACCTTCAACTTGCTGTATTCAAGCTATATGTATTCCCCACTTATACTTTTTCCCTTTCTTTTTCTGCAGGTCAAAATCTGGTTCCAGAACAAACGTTCCAAGTTCAAAAAGATTATGAAGCAGGGCTCCAGCATACAAGATGACCACCTTCACAATTCCTCTTCTTTGTCTCCCTGTTCCCCCAATATACCCCCACTCTGGGACATCCCCATGGCATGCAAAGGAACCCCCCTCCCTGCTAACAGTTACATCAATAGCTTTGCACCTTGGTACCACCAGCCCCAACACCAAGACACCATGGGGAGGCCTCCAGTGATGTGACAAAAGCAGACAATGTAATTTTGGCCCATATGCTGCGCCTCTTTTTCTAAAGCTCTAATCAGGAACCCCGACACAGGACAGCGGGGGATATGGCTGGAGGGGCGGCACTTCTGAAGGAATCACCAGCATTTCTCTCTAGACGAGATGCTCTTCAGCAGGAGATGACTGAAAATGTGGAGATGGACTTCCCTGACCTGTTCAAGGACCAGCTCATAACAGCAGTAGCAGAATATCTGAGGTGGAGACAAGGAATGCCTTAGACAACCACACCATGAAAGTTGAACTCAGAACTCCATTCCAAGTGCTATCACTTCATCTGGGGTTTACAAGAGTGGCGTCTATGTTCTCCTTTCATGGCATAGACCGGTGCTGGATCTAGTTGTGCTAAGTAGTTGCCACGGGTTGGCTTGGTTTCAGTGCCTTAAACAGTTTTGACCTTAGCAATTAAACAGGTTATATTTTTGCAAACATGGAAGTTCAGACCATGGTGGCTTTGCATGATATATTTCTGCCTGTCACATGGCTGCTAAAGACATGAGAGCATTGGGTCTTTACTACCACCGAAACCCTCATTAGTATGATAAAGTTCTGAACTGGATAGAATTCTGCATCCGACAGATGTGAGAGGGGAGGAAGGAATGCAGAGTTCCTTGAAGGGACCTTGGTTAACTTGCGTCTCTGCAGCCATTGGGCTCTAGCTCCCATCAGTCCCAGACAGGCATCATAGCAAGTAGAGTCCAGTAGCATCCAGACGACCACACTTCCTCATTGGCATAAACTCAATATGGGTGGGACAAAAATACTTCTTAACCTGGAGAAAATACCATCTTTTCCCCTGGGATTAGAATTGGCAAGACCAATGGATTCAATATGTCGTATACCTGCCTTTAAAAAAAAGTGTGATTATAGTTGTAAGTAAGCCAATATCCACACAGAGCTCCAGTTTGCTCACATTATAAAATAGGCTTTTTTTACAGAGCCAAATTTGCTTTTCTCTGTGTTACTGATACACATTTGTTTTTGTTTTCAATGTCATAAATACAGGATTATGTTTACAGTTAATGAAAAGTTTGTGGAATGTAATCTCCATTTCTCCTCCCTTTCCATTTCTGAAAAAAGGCAATTCGTATTTGTTACATGAAGTCCCCACCCGTTGAGTTTATTTAACTAAACGATTTTAAAACTAATGTAACTTTTTTCTCTCTCCCCCCACACATTGCCAAGCATAATAATAACAAATTATTTATTAAAGTAAAACTTTTGGTATATTGTATTGTTTTCTCTTTATAAACAGAATGTAAGCCGATAAATATTGGTTTTGTACAAATGACTGCTGTTGTGCTCTTTTTAATGGTTCTTCTAAAACAGTGGTTCCCAACATTTTTTTTTACCAGGGACCACTCTCCAACATTAGTACCCAAAGGGTTATGATTCAACTCTTGGTCAACTTTATATTTGGTTTGGGTATTTAGGGCAGTGTTTTCCAACCTTTTTTGAGCCACGGCACACTTTTTACATTTACAAAATCCTGGAGCACACCACCAACCAATATGACACAAAATGACACTCTAACACAGTAATACATATAGTTAATATGTTTTTTAATGTATTTATACACTCAGTGTGAAACACAACATAGATATCCTGGCAGGAATGGCAGAAAGACACACACGAAGGTCTTGCTCAACAGCTGTCTCTGTGTTTAGAAAAAATGTGTCCATATAGGTTCAAAGCAGTCCACTAGTACTGTTCTTATGCATCAATACACCTCATGGAACAATAATAAGACTTCCACCTTCAATATATATGCTCCTGTATCATTCCAGGTGGGCATTAGACGAGTTCCTCGTGTACAACTGGTGAACAGGAGAGTTGTTACACAGTCACTAGAAAGGCTATCACGTCCAGCCAATGCCAAACGTAGTAATAGTTGGTACACATAAACATGAAAACGGCCAAAGGAGGTGGCACCCCAGCTCCTTCTTCACCGCCACCCGGCCCTTCCTCCTCCTCCCCCTGCAAGCAGCAGCAGCAGGAGTTCAGCAGGAGGGGGAAGAAAGGGGGGAAGAGAGGTTTTCCCGCTGCACACCAGCTGATCACTCATGGCACACTAGTGTGCCGCGGCACAGTGGTTGGGAAACACTGGTTTAGGGTGCTGATTCAGAAAATTGCATTGGATAGACCGCATCAACTCTAGTTTCTGATACAGAATATATGCCATCCAGTAGTTGCCATCTGCTCGACCACAGAAAACCGTATTTAATAAGCCTTGGCACTATAAGAGGGCTTTGTGAGACCAGTTACTTTCATTGCAACTGTGTGGGAACAGTGAGGCTGTGGACCATACTTTAGTTCTTGCGGACTATTGGTGGTCTACAGACCACAGGTTGGGAACCACTGTTCTAAAGTCTAAAGTTAATACCGAGACACTTGGTAAATCTATCATTACCTAAATTCTTGCTAAGACAGTTCAAATACAGGAGGGATGGAAAATATTAGGTCCTTCACAAGTTACCAGGCTCCAACACACATCACCTTCTGCCAGTATAAACTAGGATTTAGAAGTTACGACAATTAACAGTAAGCCCAGTGATCATGTTGTTTAGGGAGTTATAGGATCTGTATTCCAAAGTTTCTGTCATGGGCATGAATACAGGCTGATGGTAAGTGTCATCCAACAACATCTGAAGGGTACCATTGCTTTCATCTCCAAAATATAGTATAAACTTTGAATCAACATCAAATCAAGGTGGTTTCTCATTACCAAACATTTAGATGCTCAAGGGCCCCACAGAAAAAGCATCTAAAAGTTTGGTAATCAGAAACCTCATGTGATTTGATGTGGATTCACCATTTTACACCATTAGCATTAAACTCTTTGGTTTGGGGCGAACCACTCCATGCCCTCTAGCACTCACATATGAAAACTAGAACACTTATGAACAATCAACACCAAATTGTGGTCAAGATGGCAATAGTTATTAAAGCAGAAGAACAAATAATCTAGGAGAGATTGTAGCAGTTTGCTCTTGCCTGAACCAACAGGGAAGGACAAAGGCCCATTCTCTCTTCTCTCTTCCTGTTGAATAAATTGAGCACAAACCACTCTGAGTTCAACATGCAGTAACTGAACTAAATAGAAGACAAAAAGATGTAAAAAGCAGTGGAGGGTTAATCAAGTATATCCCTGCCAAATCAAAAAAGTTGGGGGTATGCGACCCCAACAACTTCCCAGATCTAGCCAACAATGTTTCCCTACACCTAACATGCGGAGTAGTCATCTGAGCATTGACCAAGTGGGACCAAGTGGGATTTAAATTCCCACTTAGTCATGGAAACCCACTGACTGACCTTGAGCAAGTCACACTCTCTTGGTCTCAGGTAACCCTCCTCTGAACAAATCTTGTGCGGCCCCATTTGGATATCGCCAGCCATGCTTCCTTTCACGTTTGTCTCATAATAACCTTTTCATGGGCTTCCCTGGGAATGTTGCCTCACCGCATCTTAGACTTCAGGATGTAATCTTGTAAATTACCTTAATCCCCTCACAATGCCCCAGGAAGACACGGAAATCACACAATAGGCTTGCACAAGAGCCTGGGGGTCTTCTTCCTTTTCCTATCTGATATGATCAAATTTATTCCTAGGAACTCTTCCTTATCACTGTCCCTAATCCAGACCTTCCCCTGGTTTTTCCATTGAAATGACCAACTTCTGAAGCATCGTTTGTTTATCTGGACCGACACTATTGTGTTAATTAGAGCATGAACATCAAAACCCATTTCAGCGCATTGTTGCATGACCCGCTACATTCTTCCTGGATCAATAAATGGATGTAAACTTCAAAATAATGGAATGACTGTTTATTAAAATCTCCTACCATGGTGGAGACCAACCAGCGATGATGTCAGAGGGAATCCTGAACCAACCATGTAGCAGATCCTAGCCGGACACTTTCAGGACCAATCAGAAGATAGCACAGGAGTCATGAATAGCTGTCAAAATGTAATAAATATGCTCTGCATTCACAATGGAAGTATGCCAGTTATTTGGAGTGCTGTCTCTACTGACATCCTCTCTGGCCATTGAGAAATAAACCTCTGACTTTATCTTCAACCCATCTATATCTCATCTGGCCTTCTGGAATGCTAGACATGCCGGGCTCTGAACCCATAGTTCTTGCAAAAGCTGAAATCACATAATATTATAGTTTCCAGAATTTGGATGCGGTTGCACTCCATAAAAAGAGTAGTTTTCGACACCTGGTCAGTCCTTCATGGATGGCGCTATGTGACAGCAATGCTGAATATAGGCATTTGAATTTCCCACAATGCACTTGAGTATCAGGAGACAAAGAACAAAAAAACAAAAAAATAGTTTACAAATTCAAGTGTTAGTGTTTACGACCTCCATCTGGAAGCTGCTTCCCTTTCTTTTGGGTTCTAATACTGGGTCTGTGACCATAGAGTTCAAGGCATTTCACTGCCTAAGGAAGAGTATCAAATAGGTCACACCACCCAGCTCAAGTCAAGATGCATAGTCCTCAATGCTTGATATATCCCAAAACATTATTCACATAGTTTAGGAAAGCTATTGTTTCAGACTATATCATCCAGAATTTCCCAGCAAACACTTTGAGTAATGCTTCTCTCACTTTCTCCTAGTTTGTGTTCAATAATAACAAGTTAAGGAATTATTTACTGCCCTTCTCTGATAGTGAAATATTTGTGCCTTGAGGTGAATGCCTCATTATTGAAATAGTGCAAACAACCCTGACCCATTCAACCGAATAACCCTGAATTGCCTTGATTTGGCAGGGACAGTCCTCTTTTACATCATAGCATCTTAACAACATCTTCTACAAACTATAACTGTATTTTCCTTTGATTTTTATTATAAATCATGGACTCATTTAGCAAACAGACAGCCCTACATATACTTAGATTCTGCATCTGCAAATTCAACCATTCACAGCTCAAAATATTTTTAAAATATTCAAAAATCAAACCTTGGTTTTGTTTTTCTATATAAAGAAAATATTGTATGCAGTGGGATTTGAGCATCCATGGATTTTAGTATTCATGGGGTTGAGAGTACTGGAACCTTTCCAAATCTATTTCTCAATGTACCTCACTCACATTGCTCAATTAACATATTAAGCCAAGGAAAAGAATCCTTTTTTTTTTCATCGTCCCTTTTGGTTTTCTGAACCTGGCT
Organism: Anolis apletophallus; assembly: GCA_030556195.1. Taxonomy (NCBI): domain Eukaryota; kingdom Metazoa; phylum Chordata; class Lepidosauria; order Squamata; family Anolidae; genus Anolis; species Anolis apletophallus. Next base: position 117,696,070 of record JARBWK010000008.1, read on the forward strand.
CCTGGATAGTTCTACTATTAGTTTTCTGAGCCTTGCTTCTTCTGGGTGTTGGCCCCATAACTCTTGAACACCTGCAGGAACTGACCTGAGAGCATCTTAGCCTCAGCATCATGGGAGGCGATATGTGTAACACCAAAGCATAGAAAAAGTGAGTCACTAACACATCCTCTTTCCACACTTCTGGAATCTCAGGTCAACAGGTATGACCAAACTGGGATCAAGATATTTTGCTGCCTGAGGTCTAGGATGAGATGGTGACCTCTCCCCATCCCACATACAGAAACTAGATTGGCAGTTGAAACTTCCTTCAGTACTGGTTATGTGACTATGTTTTCCACCACACCTGAAGCGGAAGGCTTGGTTAGGCCGATCTCAGGACTCATCCTGTTGTAGGCACAGCTTTGTTCTCCGTTGGAGGGAAATAGCCAGGAAGATGAAGAGGAACAGCTACGAGGCTGCCTCAGTTGCTTTTGGGCATTTGCTGCTTAGGGCAACTGCCTCCTTTTGCCTAATGGCAGGGCTGGTCCTTCGAATAATGTTTTGCCAGTTGCCACACCACCTCTATTGTTAGAAACCCCGAAGCATGAAAAGGATGGGGGTTGAGTGGGGTGAGCCGGAATAGTTAACTTTGCTGCGTTTGCCCTTTGGAAGGGCCTCTGGATTGGCTCCTTTCATTATCCCCAAGTCAGAATGGACACCTTAAAATGATCTCCACTGTGTAATTAACCCCCATTGAACTTCACCAAGGCCATTAGGAACCTGTCTTTCCTCCTCCCCGCTCCCTCCTAGTAGAATAAGAAAGACCTTTATACTCTGAGCACAGTCCTTGTTTCTTCTCTTCCCCCTCCACCATGGCCTCTAAGATTACCTAAAGAGGGGCATATATTACAAACAAAACTAGGGACTGCAGTTATATAGGGGCGGGTGGGTTAAAGCAAGAGGGAAACCCCTACTGAATTTAGTTATGGGCTGCCTTTCACCCCCATGGCCTCCCATGCTTAATATGGAACCACTGAACAAGTTAATTATTTCAAGATCGGAGTTAAAAGCAAGCAGACACACAGAAGAAGAAAACAATAGCAATGCAAATTGGTCACTAAACAAAGATTCAGCCCGCTTCCAACTTCAAAGTTGTCATAGAAAAAATATAGTCAGCTACAAAGCAGCAGTTGTAGTCTGTCTGTGGTGGAAACAGGTGATCTGCAGTGCTGGGAGGAGAGAAGAAACACAGTCGTTGCCATGCGGGTGAAGAGGCATCTCATTCAACAGCCACATATGTCTTGCCTCCACAAACACTCATGCACATCCTTTGTTATCTTTTAGGCTTTTTATTTTTATATTGAGGAACATTTACCAGTTCTTTTTCAGGACGAATTACTCCTAAGGTTCTTAGTACAGGTTGAGCATCCCTTATCCAGAAATGTGAAATATCCCAAACATCGAAATTATCCAAATGGATAGCTCAGATAGTGACACCTTTACTTTCCCATGCCCCAATGTACACAGACTTTGTTTCATGTACAAAATTATATTGTGTATAAAATTGCCTTCAGGTTGCGCCCATAACACATCTATGAAATATAAAGGAATTTTAAGTTTTGACTTCTCCAAGGTAGTTCACGATGTCTCTCTGGCATTACTTCGTGAACAAAGATTCAGGAAGGACTCGTCCCACGCTTTTTACAAGTGTGCTGATGACTAAAAATGCCAATCTGAGATAGGCAAGTCTGGTTGCAGGAAGCACAGCAGAAAGTCTCCTTGGGTGATGTTGTTGACTAGTTGCGGTTCTTTCTACGTTGTTGTTTCTCTTCGAGACCAGTTTAGCGTGTCTTCTCGAAAGAGGCCGCAGCCTTGTGGATAGTGTGTCTCCATGCCTCCTGATGAGAGGCCAGGGTGGACCATTGTTGGTGATCAATCCGGCCGAGCCTGAGATGTTGTTTCAGGGAGTCCTTATATCTCTTTTTTGGGGTGCCTGTCTTGTGCTGACCTGTGGTGAGTTCACCATAGAGTAGTATCTTTGGGAGGCGGTGGTCCTCCATCCTAGAGACTGTGTTTTCAATAGCATGGCTTCAATGCTGGTGATCCCTGCTTGCTCAAGGACAGCAACATTCGTCACAAAGTCAGTCCAGTGTATATTTAGGATTGTGTGAAGACAGCGCTGATGAAAGCGTTTGAGGAGTCGTAGGTGCTGGCGATAGGTGACCCATGTTTCAGACCCATATAGGAGAATAGATAGTATGATAGCTCTGTGAACACTGATTTTTGTGCTTTGCCTCAGGTGTTTGTTACTCCAGACTCTTTCGTGAAGTCTTCCGAATGCACTATATGCTTTGCTAATCTGTGATCTATCTCTTTATCAATCTTGGCGTTCATGATGTTCATGATTGGTTGTTCATGATGTACAACAGTGTAAATGCATGTGTTCCAAAAAATCTTGGGGGAACGATAACATTTCTGGTCTCATTTTGAATAAAGGATACTTAACCTGTAATATGTAGAACTGATTCTACATTAACATTATCTTACAACAACCTCCCTGATTGGACTGTAGGAGATGGTCATAGAATCATAGTGACTTTGTGAGCCATCCAGTCCAACCCCCTGCCAAGAAGCAGGAAAATCACATTCAAAGCACCCTCGACAGATGGCCATTCAGCCTCTGCTTAAAAGCCTCCAAAAAAGAAGCCTCCACCACACTTAGAGACAGGGAGTTCCACTGCTGAACAGCTCTCACAGTCAGTAAGTTCTTCCTAATTTTCAGGTGGAATCTCCTTTCCTGTTGTTTGAAGCCATTGTTCTGTGTCCTAGTTTCCAGGGCAGTAGAAAACAAGCTTGCTCCCTCCTTCCTGTGACTTCCCGTCACATATTTATACATGGCTATCATGTCTCCTCTCAGCCTTCTCTTCTTCAGGCCAAACATGACCAGCTCTTTAAGCTGCTTCTCATAGGGCTTGTTCTCCAGACCCTTGATCATTTCAGTCACCCTTCTCTGGACACATTCCAGCTTGTCAACACCTCCATTCAATTGCGGTGCCCAGAACTGGACATAGTATTGGTATGGTCAAGTAGAGTTGCAATTATTCAAGGCTTGGTGCCCTTTCTCCAGTTTTCAAGCTATGGAAGAGGAATCTCAGGGTGTGAACACAGTGGGCAAAAAATGGTGTCCAATATATTTTCCTAATTTGTTAGACTTGTTTGTTACTTGAATTGCATATTTATTCAGTGCTTAATCCATAATGTGTCATCCTTAACAACATTGTCATGAGCTGCTCCTTGTAACATTATACTTGTAATATCTCCAGGACCTCTTACTTACAAGGGGTCATCTCTGGATCCGAAGTGTGAACCCTAAAATTTCAATAGTACTGATCTGGCAAACCTGCAGTACACACAAGCAGGAAGACTCATGACTAAGGGCCCTTTTGGACTGTACCGATTTAGCACTATGATTCCATTTGTTGTTTAGGGGAGACATTAGAGATCTCAGGCTGAGGATTCTAAATCCCATTATTCATTATAGTGTGCCTTCAGTATTGCAGTTACGGATTTGTAACCTCATGTTATGGATCCATAACTGTTCTGTATTCATGTAGTTGGATTGCAAGACTACAAGTCCACCTGAATGATCAGGAAGCAAAAAGGATATTTTCATCCCTCTACCAGCAAGTGAGGATTCAGTGATCAGAAGGACAACCCTTGTTATATATAATGCAGCCTCATCACTGGCGGGACTGGAGTGGAAATGTCTTCTTTGCAACCCAATCTGCAGCTGAGAAAAAATCTACTTCACCTGATGCAGATGCTGACTGTTTGGATGGGTGTGTGTGTGTGTGTGTGTGTGTGTGTGTGTGTGTGTGTGTGTGTGAGGATTCTTGAGCCAGGAGACATATTATATAGTAGCCAATGCATGTAGAACATTAGCAATCATTTGAAATATGGAACATGGAATTATTTAAACTGTGTATTGTGGACCCTTGGTATCCACTGGGGTTTGGTTCCAGGATCCTTATAGATACAATAACCCATGGGTGCTCATGCCCCATTATGTATAATTATGTAGTAAAATGATATTAATAGCACTATATGACAGTGCTTTCGTTTGCATTCCTGCCCAGCAGAAAGGGGTTGGACTAGATGTACTTTGGGGGGGCCTTTTGGGAGTGTGTTAGTAAACAGAGAAAACTTATACACATACATAGGGAGACATATTTCTATATTAATGCTCAATTTAGATAGCCAGGGTTGGGAACAGGAAGGCTTTCATTCAACTAGAACAAAAGAATTATAGAGAAAAAAATACACTTTTAGATAAGATGTTCAGCAGCTGCATTTCCACAAAGTACTAGAGACTAGTTTGAAACAGAACTGGTGCCAAGGAGCTGAAAAATGCAATAGCTAGGTTGATTTTAGAGAGTAACTTCCCAGATTTGAAGGCTGTGATTTATCTCCTATGTCTGGAGCAGTATCAGTGTCCCTTATATAAATGGCAAATATTTTTGTGGGTGGGGGTATTTTTGGATGATGGATGGTTAAATATGTGGATATGAAATCTGTGGATATGGAGAGTCGGCCGTATTTTGTTTTATCTGTTTGTTGTTGTGCTCTGAAATTTCATGATAAAAGAATGTGAAACAAATACTTTACTAAAGAAAAACTGAAATGAAACCAGTGCTTTGCTGTTTTACTATGCCCTTATAAGTCTTCCAGGAATTTCCTGGCGATGTCAAACAATAAGTGGTTCCTATTAAAGTGTTGGAATGTCTCTGACTGATTCTTTAGCTCCCACAATAAAATACAAGCCAATTTTGTATCATAATGCTCAGGGCATGGCATGGGGGCAGTGAAAGGATTAGCTCGGTTTCGTTTTGGCCTCTCTCGGGGCCCTTCCACACAGCCCTATATCCCAGAATATAAAAGCAGAAAATCCCACATTATCTGAGTGTGGACTTAGATAACCCAGCTCAAAGCAGATATTGTAGGATTTTCTGCCTTGATATTCTGGGTTATATGTCTGTGTGGAAGGGCGCAAAGTCAAATGTGAAGAGAGCTAGCAATACTATCTATGCCTTTATTCCAGACATCAGTGAGACACAGCATAGTCACTTGATCCACTGTTTTTTCTGTCCCTCTGCACACAAAACTCATTGTACAAAATTTAAAACGAACACTCCACATCCTTCAGTTGGCTTTCAAACACACATATACACAATCATACAAAGAATGAAAAGACTGTGCAATTTGTTCCAAGTTTCTGGATTGGAAAACACAACAAACGCCAACTAAGCAACCACTGAAGTCTCTATGTCCCCTTGCAAACTACAAGGAATGTGTGTGTGTACCTCTGCAAACTACATGGCAGAAAAGCGTTTTTGTAACAATGGTAATAATAATAATAATAATAATCTTTATTTATACCCCACCACCATCTCCCCAAGGGGACTCGGGGTGGCTTACATGAGGCCAAGCCCAACTACAACATCAATAAAAACAACAAAGCAGCACAGTTAATATAAATCACATATAAACAATAACATATAAAAATTTAAAACCTTATGGTGGCCATTCTTTACACTGCTTAGTTCTTTCCTATGCTGGTGCCACTATATATTCAAGAGATAATTTTAAAGCATTAATGCAGTGTTTCCCAACCTGGTCGTCGGAACATCTAGGGCGGTCATGAGAGGGGTTTCAGAGATTTCTGATAGTCTTAGGAACCCTTTTGGCAAAGAAGGCTGAAAATCTCTCTGCCAGTCCCTTTCTTCCTTTTTTTGTGTTGGTGAACTACAACTCCAAGAATTCAAAAACAGCCTCCCCCAAAACTCCACCAGTATTCAATGTTGGCCATGTAGGTAGTGTGCCAAGTTTGGCGCAAATCCATTGTGGGCTGGATTTTAGGCAGCCTCTCATAGAGTGCATTACAGTAATCCAATCTTGATGTAACTAAGACATGGACCACCGTGGCCAAATCCTTGTCCAGATATGGTTGCAGCTGGCACACTAGTTTTAATTGTTTGAAGGCCCTAATTTCAAGTGTCCACACTGAATCCAGGGGGACCCCCAGACTACAGACCTGTGTCCTCAGGGGAGTATAACCCCTTCGGGCACAGGTTGCCACAGTATACCCCAATTGGCCTCATGACTGACCAAGAGGGTTGTTAGCCATCATCCAGTCCATCACAGCTGCCAGACACTGATCCAGAAAGTGGGGGGCTTCCTTGGATTTCGGTGGAAAGGAGTAGAAGAGTTCTGTGTCATCTGCATACAGGTAACAATCATCTGATAGAGATAGAAAGTTCGCCGGATTGTTGTTGTTGTTTTTTTAAAAAAGTTGTTAGTTGTGGTTTAGTTGTAGTTGTATAGTTTTAATAGTTTTGTTTAATGTAGTTGTATAGTTTTAATATGGGAGTTTTAGGTTCATGCTTACATAAAAAGCCTTGTCACAATGAAGCTGAAAAATACTACCTTTGATTTTACCTCCTCTCCCATAACATCTCAGTTTTGAGCTCAGGAAAGAAAGGAACAGCACAATCTCTCATCCACTCCATCAATCCCACTTCTTTTAATTTCCCATTCTCTCTCCCTTATTATCTTATTTCTTTATAGCCAATCCCTATTTTTTATGATGTACTGATTTCCACACTGGAGACCAGATTTATTTATTTTTAATCATTGGATTAGAGCAGTGGTTCCCAACCTGTGGTTTGTGGACCACAAGTGGTCTGCAAGAACTAAAATATGGTCCACGGCCTCAACATTACTACACCGTTGCAACGAGAGTGGCTGTTCTCGCAAAACCCTCTTATAGTGCCAAGTCTTTTAAAATATGGTTTTCTGTGGGTGAGCAGGTGGCAACTATTGGATAGCATATGTTCTGTATCAGAAACTAGAGCTGATGTAGTCTATCCAATGCAATTTTCTGAACCAGCACCCCAAATAACCAAATTGAATCTAACGTTGACCAAAAACCGATTCGTAACCCTTTTGGTACTAATGTTGGAGAGTGGTCCCTGGTCAAAGTGGCCCCTGGTCAAAGTGGTCCTTGGCCAATTTTTTTTAAAAGGTTGGGAACCACTGGATTAGAGCTTCAAATACATTTTCCTTGGGTAGATGTGGTGTATAGTGCTGATTCACTAGTTGTAGATTTAAAATCGTCACACTTTGGAACTAAATAAAGGTTTTGAATTCTAATAAATGAATGAAAATAAGTGGTTGGTTTGGATCTTGTGATTTCAATGTTGTACTTCCCCAGCCCCGAAGGGCTAATTATTTTATTTTATTTTATGCAAAAAAATCCAACAGAACTGGGTTTTAGATTTTTAAAAAGCAGCTGGGGAATATAAAATTTCTTGGCTCTTTAGCACTGTGGCTCATTTAATTAGTTAATCACTTAATTAGTAATGTGGTTCTAAAATTAAAGTTGATGTCGAAATTCCAATTTCAGTCAATCAATTATGGCATGCATTTAGTCAGTTGCCTCTTTTAATTAGAAAACTGCCATTTGAGATTCTAAGCTATTGAAACAGTCCAATGTTATTGGTACATCGAGTTTTCCCTGGAAGTATAATGGCAAAATATGCCTTGCTATCCCATGGGCCTCCCTTAAAAACCAAATAATGTGGATGGACATGGGTTGTCATTCAAGCACATACACAATGAAAGAGTGTGAGAGATAACAAGAACCTATTTCCGTTCTGGAAATTAAAACAAACATCGGATCTTGAAGGGGCGGTTCCCAAATAAAGGTGAAATAAAAGGATGATTCCTTCTCACTAATCTAGGAAGATTAGATAAGGAACATTTAATTCAGCTTACTTGTGTGTATACAGAAGGTGGATACAGAGCAATGGGTAAACCCTGGTGCCACAAAGCTTTGCTGGAAAGGAAGAAGCTAATTGAATAAATATATAGACCAGGCATGGGCAAACTTCGGCCCTCTAGGTGTTTTGGACTCCAACTCCCATAATTCCTAACAGTCTCTGGCCTTTTTCCTTTCCTTAAGTGGCTGAGAGGGAGAGGAAGGGGCCTGGGGCTGTTAGGAATTGTGGGACTTGAAGTCCAAACACCTGGAGGGCTGAAGTTTGCCCATGCCTGATATAGACCCTCTCTAGAGCAGTTTTTCCCAACCGGTATTCTGCAGCACACTAGTGTTACCTGAGTGATCACCTGGTGTGTCACAGAAAAACCTCTCTTCCCCCCCTCTCTTCCCCCTCCTGCCTGCTGCTGCCACTTGGGGGAGGAGGAAGGGCCGGGTGGCGGTGAAGAAAAAGAAGGGGCTGGGGCACCGTTTCCCCTCTGCGAACCAGCCAGCCGGCCCATCCCGGCTGCCAGGGAGGGCCTGGGCACCTCGGGGAGCCTCGGAAGAAAGGCTCCCCGTAGGGCCCAGGCCCTGCCTGGGAGCCGGGTTTGGCCATCTCGCGTCTTCCGCCGGGCTCGGCGGAGCCACACACTGAGAGAAAGGCTCCCCGAGGTGCCCAGGCCCTCCCTGGGAGGCTTTCTCCCAGTTTGTGGCTCCATCGAGCCCAGCGGGAGACACGAGTCAGCCAAACCCGACTCCCAGGCAGGGCCGGTTCCTTGCGGGGAGCCTTTCTCCCGGTTCGCGAGAGCACAACAGTGCAGGCAGAAAAACATGTCTGTGTAGGAGGGTGAACATTAGGAAGAACTTCCTGACTGTGAGAGCTGTTCAGCAGTGGAACTCTCTGCCTCAGAGTGTGCTTCCGTCTGGCTGCTTTCTTTCCAGCCGGCTTCCCTGAGGACTGGGTACATTTTCTCTGAGGACCGGATGACTGTGATAAAAACTAAACACAGAGAGAGACTGACAGCTGTTGAGCAAGACCTTCGTGTGTGTCTTTCTGCCATTCCTGCCAGGATATCTATGTTGTGTTCATCGAAACAGGTCCAGGTTTCACACTGAGTGTATAAATACATTTAAAAACATATTAACTATATGTATTACTGTGTTAGAGTGTCATTTTGTGTCATTTTGGTTGGTGGTGTGCCCCCGGATTTTTTTAATGTTAAAAGTGTGCTGCGGCTCAAAAAAGGTTGGGAAACACTGCTCTAAAGTACTGCAGCAACAAATCAATAACATGTATATGTGCCTTCAAGCCACCCATCAATTTTCTTAAACAAGGGATACTCGGCTTGTTCTTTCCTCTGAAATATAGCAGCCTACAGTACTTGGTGTTTGTTGGCAGTCTCCCATCCAAGTACTAATCAGGGCTGACCCTCTCTTAGCTTCCAAGATCTGGTGTCTTTAGGGAGCTTAGGCTATCAAGGCCTAATGAAGTAGAGATGTGCACACAGTTCTTTACACTTACCAAGAGTTGAATTCCCTACTCCAAACTGGAGAATGTGCATCTCATCTCCTTCCCGAAGATAAGCCATGAATACTGGAGACTCAAGGCCAGTCCCTGAAATCTGGCAGTCCCAATGGGATCTCAGACCTGGAGCTGGCGACGCATGGGATGACTTGCACTGGCAGCATTTTTATCGAGTATTGCTTAAACAGCAAACTTTGCCAAGCATTGATCACCTGCCTGGGAATCAGGCTGGTCTCTAGGAAAGTGCTTGCTTGTCTGTAGCATCGCTTCCCCTATCTTCTTGGAAGCCAGCCTATGAGAATGGCATCATTACCATGGCGTCCTATTTGTATGTGGAGACTGCACCCTGCAAGCGCCTTGACGTTTGATTGAATTGGATTGCAATGGTGCAAATACCCTGCCTCTGTGAGCTGACTGGGGTAGTCAAATGAGTGCATTCGTTATGATGAAATTATGTAAGTGGTGCACCAGACTCAGTGTAACGATTACCATTAGGAAAGACTGATTTGCAGCTTCTTTTTGAAGCTACTATTCATGAGCATCAAGCAATACCTCACTATCCCAGGCCACTGAGTCAGCTTGGATGTCAAAAACATTGGCATATCAGTTTGGAACATTTAGTATTCAGAAGAATCTTGTAGCACATTAGAGACTAGATAAGTGGACAAAGTTAGTAGCATAAACTTATGTAGACTTGATGAAAGGTTATGGTATCAACCTCTAAGCTGCTACAAGCTGCCTGGCATGCAAAATCTATCAATTCCCTTCAGGAATTAGTCTACTTTTTCTTGCAGTTCACATGTTCCTGAGCATGCTTCCCTCTCCTGAGGCCTATCTACACAAGCACTTTGCTCTGATGTGGTGAGTGAATGGACTCCATGGCATCCACATGATACGAGGGCGGTTCAATAAGTCCGTGACTTTTTGAATTTCACGCCTCTTAACTGAAAGGGCAACACTGCTCCTGCCAACAGGCATCTGTCAGTTGACTCCTGTCAAAATTTGAACAAGCTGCGTCATTTAGTTTGTGTTTGACAGCCATTGATAGCAGACTACCGCATGATTTGAGGAGAAAATGGAAAAAAGTGAATTTTGTGTGCTCATTAAGCATTATTTTTTGCAGAAAAAAACCCATCACTCAAACCAAGGCTAAGCTTGATAAATACTATGGGGACTCTGCACCATCAATTTCAATGGTAAAAAAGTGGTTTGCTGAATTTCGTTGTGGCCGTACAAGCACAGAAGATGCTGAACGTTCTGGACGCCCAGTTGAGGTCTCTACACACAAAACAATTGAAAAAAATCACGATATGGTGTTGGCCGATCGGAGATTGAAAGTGCGAGAGATTGTGGAAGCCATAGGCATCTCACATAGCTCAGTCGTTTCAATTTTAAATGATCATTTGGGAATGAGAAAGCTTTCTGCAAGATGGGTGCCTTGTTTGCTCACAATCGACCACAAACGCAATCGTGTGACAATTTCACAGGAGTATTTGGCATTGTTCAACTGCAATATGGATGAGTTTTTGCGCTGTTTCATAACTGTGGACGAAACGTGGATCCACCACAACACACCAGAAACCAAACAGCAGTCAAAACAATGGGTTTCTCGGGGTGAATCGGTGCCAAAGAAGGTCATGGTGGGTTTGTCAGCCAATAAAGTCATGGTGACCGTTTTTTTGGGATGCACGCGATATAATCCACATTGACTACCTTCAAAAGGTTAAAACAATCAATGGCGAATATTATGCCAACTTATTAGGTCAATTTAATGAGGATTTGAAGAAAAATGACTGCATTTGGCCAAGAAAAAAGTTCTTTTACACCAGGACAATGCAAAGGTGCATGCATGTGCAGTTGCCATGGAAACAATCCATGAATTGGGATACAAATTGCTCCCTCATTCACCCTATTCGCCGGATTTAGCTCCGAGTGACTATTTCTTGTTTCCAAACCTGAAGAAATGGCTCGGCGGAAAAAAAATTGACTCTAACAATGAAATCATCTCACAAACAAATACCTATTTTGATGACCTTGACAAATCTTATTTTTTGGAAGGGAAAAAATTGGAGAAACATTGGACAAAGTGTATAGAGCTCAAAGGAGACTATGTTAAAAAATAAAATGATTTTTTATCCAAAAACCTGTGTTTCATTCAAAAAGTCACAGACTTATTGACCCACCCTCGTACATGGAGCCAGTTTGTCCTCAATGCTGAACAAAGTTGATCAATGCATTGGGACAATGTTTTTCAACCTGGGGTGGGGGTGGGGAGGTCACATGGGGGTGTCAGAGGGGTTGCCAAAGACCTTAAGAAAACACAGTATTTTCTGTTGGTCATTTTAGTTCTGTGTGGTAAGTGTGGCCCAATTCTATCATTGATGGGGTTCAGAATGTTCTTTGATTGTTGGTAAACTATAAATCTCAGGAACCACAACTCCCAAATGTCATGTCTATTTTCCCCAAACTCCACCAGTGCTCTTATTCGGGTATATTGAGTATTTGTGCCAGATTTGGTCCAGCTCCATCATTGTTTGAGTCCACAGTGCTTTTTGGATGTAGGTAAACTACAACTCCAAAACTCAAGGTCAATGCCCACCAAACCCTTCCATTATTTTCTCTTTGATATGGGAGTTCTGTGTGCCAAGTTCGGTTCAATTCCATCATTGGTGGAGATCAGAATGCTCTCTGATTGCAGGTTAACTTTAAACCCTGCAATTAAAACTTCCTAATGGCAAAATCAATTCCCCCCAAACCCCACCAGTTTTCAAATTTTGGAGTATTGGATATTTGTGCCAAATTTGGCCCAGTGAATGGAAATGCATCCTGCATATGACAATTCATAACAGTAGCAAAACTACTGTTATGAAGTAGCAACTAAAATAATTTTATGGATGGGGGTCACCACAACAAGTGGAACTGTATTAAGGGGTTGCGGCATTAGGCAAAGTCAGGGAATGCCCCAAAAATTCTGCCCATTTTGACGCAATGTGAACATTCCTACTAGGAACAGGCCACTGTTGTTTACATGGCCACCTCACTTTCCTTGGGCTCTATGACCCAGGGACAGGAAATAGCACTTAACTTCATTGTATTGTTGCCATCATAGTGGAAGCCACAGAGGCTGAAAAAACTCCTGGTCATCTCATTACCTTTACTGACACCTACAAAAGGGTGGGTGGTCTGTTCAATAATATGCTTAAGGTGTGCTTCAGATTTTGTGTTTTACTTTTCAGCATTAAGATGGGATTTTTGGACTTCAAATCCCACAATTCCTAACAGATGGTAGGCTGCTAGGAATTGTGGCAGCTGAAGTCCAAAACACCTGGATGGCCGAAGTTTGACCATGATTGCTGTAGAGCAGTGTTTCCCAACCGGTGTGCCGCGGCACACTAGTGTGCCATGACTGATCATCAGGTGTGCCGTGGGAAAACCTCCAATATACCCTTTCTTCCCCCTCCTGCCGAACTCCTGCTGCTGCTGCTTGCGGGGGGAAGAGGAGGAGGAAGGGCCAGGCAGCGGCGAAGAAGAAGAAGACGCCAGGGCGCCGCTTCCTTTGGCTGTTTCCCCTCTGCGTGCACCAGCCAGCCAGCCTCCAATTGAGAGAGGGAGGAGAGAAGGGTGACGTCACTCGGGCCTCACCCCCTTCCCAGCAGTCGCCATTTGAGGAGGAGGAAAGGCCGGCAGAAAGATTGAGGTGAGCGGAGGGAGGGTCAGAAATGGGTGGAGTCTCCCCCTCCCCATGAGGTAGAGACCCACCCGCCCATCGTTATTTGAGTCCACAGTTCTCTGGGTGTAAGTGAACTACAACTTCCAAACTCAAGGTCAATTCCCAAGCAAGCCCTTTCAGTACTTTCTGTTGGTAATGAGAGTTCAATGTGCCAAGTTTGGTTCAATTCCATAGTTGCAAGAGTTCAGGATGCTCTTTGATTGTGTGTTAACTATAAATCCCAGAAACTGTAACTCCCAAATGTCAATTTCTATTTTCCCCAAACTACATCTGTGTTCACATTTGGGCATATTGAGTATTCATGCCAAGTTTGGTCCTGATCCAACATTGTTTGAGTCCACAGTGCTCTCTGGATATAGGTGAACTACAACTCCAAAACTCAAGGTCAATGCCCACCAAACTCTTATAGCATTTTATCTTGGTTATGGGAGTTCTGTGTGGGAAGTTTGATTCCATTCCATCATTGGTGGAGTTCAGAATGCTCTTTGATTGCGGGTGAACTATAACTCCCAGTATCGAAACAGGCCCAGGTTTCACACTAAGTCAGTGTATAAATACATTTAAAACATATTAACTATATGTATTACTGTGTTAGAGTGTCATTTTGTGTCATTTTGGTTGGTGCCCCAGGATTTTGTAAATGTAAAAAATGTTCTGCGGCTCAAAAAAGGTTGAAAACCACTGCTGTAGAGAATATCATAACGCAGTATTGGCTTTCCTGTCCTTGGAGCAATGAATCTACTTTGGACTTCGGTCTGAAGCTTCTTGGAGTTGTCCAAAGTGCTGATCATCCTCCTCAAAATAAATTTGACCTGTTTACAAAGCTCACATAGGGTGAAATAAAGCACAAAGCATGCAGTGTTTGTATATTTGATCAAGCATAAGGCAGGCAGCCCTCAGATATTATTAAAGTAGACAGCTTTATTTAACTCTGTTACGATAAATGAAGTATGATTGCAACATCTTTTTCTTTTTTTAAAACAACCACTGCCTTAAATTGGAATACTGTATCAATTTGTCTCTCTGTTGGAGAGATTGTTTACTGTAGATAGAGATCAGTGTTAAGCCGTGTATTCTTGATGTATTCCCTCTCCGACATGGGATGATTTAAAAGAGAAAATTATCTGATTGAGTAACTGAATATAGAACCAAATGCAAATTTTAACGAGCGTATCAGGCGTTGAACGTGCAACAGTTGCAGCTGTTGGGAGCTTATGGCAGTTGCTGCTGGAAGTTGGATTCTGAAAACAGGCCGGTCTTGAGATATTATAAACCACCTTAAAAGTGGGGCATTTCTCCCACATTTAGGAAATCCCTTCCTGAGTGGGTCGGATGGTTCCTTCTTTGCTGTCTGTTTGACAGGAAACAAAATCTTGTTCTATTCAGCAGGCTTTTGGAAAATGATTAACAAGGGAAGGGTTTTTTTTCCGGTGCTGTACTGCTTTAATCTCTGTAAGATGCTAAATGGCTTTCATAATGTTTTTAGCTGAATACTGTTTTGATCTCAACTTTAGCACGATTGTTTCCCACCCTTTGTGTAGGCAGAGTGCAGGGCAGAATGAGCCTTGCACACCATCCAACTGTCCCAATTTCGCAGGGAGAGACCTAATTAATCTGTCGTCATGCTTTTTCTGCTGCTTTAAGAGTGCCCCAGATTCTCGCTCTACCTCCCACTTTTCTCCTCCATCTTTGCTTTACTTTAGTTCAATTCAATTCAATTCAATTTCTCACTTATTAATCACCCTCCATTAAATGCTCCAGGCGATTTACATAAAACATTTTATTTATTTATTTATTTATTTATTTATTTATTTATTAGATTTATTGGTTGCCACTGCCAGCCAGCTCGGGGCGGCTTACATCAAGCACCACAATAAAACAACAAATCTACAACAGCAATAAAACCACAAGGATAAAACAATTCCTAAGAGATAACACAAGTCCTAGGGGATAGCACATTACAACTCAAAGGCCTGCCGGAATAGGGCCAACTTGCAGGTCTTCCAAAAAGCCACCAATTACACAAGGCCCGAGATTACGCAAGGCCCGTGCATTCCAGAGAACTGGGGCGATTATGGAGAACGCCCTTCTCCGTGTTGAAGTTAGGTGGTATTGTTTGACATTGGGCATGGCTAGAAGATTCCAGTCTTCAGATCTAAGTGTTCTCATGGGACAGTATAGGGTTACGCGGTCCCTTAGGTACACTGGCCCCAGACCATACAAGGCCTTAAAAGTCAAGACTAACACTTTGAAGGTGATCTGGTACTCAATAGGAAGACAGTGCAGTTTCCATAGAATTGATGTAATGTGGCAGCTCGCAGGAGCTCCTGCGAACAACCGAGCTGCGGCGTTCTGCACCAGCTTGAGTTTCTGGGTCACCAACAGAGGCAGGCCAATGTAGAGAGTTTTACGGTAGTCTAACCTTGAGATGACCATGGCTTGGATCACCGTGGCCAAGCCGTGCTGAGACAAGTAAGGGGCCAGCCTCCTAGCCTGGCGAAGATGGAAAAACATCACTCTGCTGACAGCGGAGATTTGCGCCTCCATTGACAGCAAAGGATCGAAAAGAATTCCAAGGCTCTTTACTGAAGATGGCGGGCATAACGCCATGCCATCCAGGGTCAGAAGCTGGACATCCCTACTGCCCAGACGACCCGCCAGAGGATCTCTGTCTTCGCTGGATTCACCTTCAACCTACTGGCTCGCAGCCATCCAGTAACGGCTTCGAGGCAGAAATGGATATTATCGGGTACGGTTTCGGACCTGCCCCCCATCCTCAGAATGAGCTGGGTGTCATCAGCGTACTGATGACATTCCAGCCCACCCAATGCTACGCACCAGCTGAGCAAGTGGTCACGTATAGATGTTAAATAATAGAGGGGAGAAGAACGTACAGCAATAACCATGTAGACTGTATTAAACATTAAAAGCTCTGCTAAAAAGCCAAGTCATAAGCGCCTGAGCAAAGGGCCTCAAGTTGTGCATGGCCCTCATGTGGGGAGGCAAAAAGTTCCACAGGGCAGGGGCAGAGATGGAGAAGGCCCTACGTCTTGTGGACTCGAGGTGTACTCCCCTGGGGCCCGGGACATGCAGTAAGTCTAGTTGGAGGAGTCTTGGCGACTACTGGCAGTGGAGAGGGGAGAGGCAGTCTCTGAGGTATGCTGTCCCCTGGCCATAAAGTGCTTTGAAGGTCAGAACCAACAGCTTATACAGGGCTCAGGATTCTGTTGGAAGCCAGTGCAGATGGAGTAGAGTTGGAGTTATGTAGCATCTCAGAGGTGTCTTTGTGAGTAGCCTGGCTGCCGCATTCTGAATAATCATCAGATCATCCGAGTAGTCGACAGGGGAAGACCGACATACAAAGCGTTACAATAATCCAGCCTAGATGTAACTGTCACATGGATGACTGTAGTCAAGGCTTCCTCAGAGAGGTAAGGTGCCAGTTGTCTTGCCTGTCGAAGGTGGGAAAAGGCTTGCTTACTAACAGCAGCGATCTGGGCCTCCATGGACAGCTGTGAGTCCAGAACGACACAAACGGAGTTCACAGTGCAAAAAGAAGGAAGCCATGAAGACAAGGGGCCCTTATAACCATATAACCCAGAATATCAAGGCAGAAAACCCCACAATATCTGCTTATCTGAGTCAACAGTGCCATATATCCCAGTTCAAAGCAGAAAATGTGGGATTTTATTCAGCTGTGTGGAAGAAGCCAAGGTTATGCCCATTCCAGTAGACTCAAGCCAAAGCAAACAGTTGTAATTTTGACTAACTAGTCTGTTCTCCATTACAGTAGACTCTCATGCCCCTTCTACACTGCCATATAATCAAAGCAGATTATTTATTTATTTACTACATTTATATCTCACCCTTCTCACCCCAAAAGGGGGACTCGGAGCAGCCTTACAAAAGGTAGCAATTTGATGCCATACATATATGTACATAATAATAATAATAAACATATACATTAAAACATATAAATAAATAAATAAACCTACAACAATATCAAAACAATTATTTAAATCATGTCATCCAGAGTCAAATCCAAGGCCATTCCGTTAGTCATTTCACAATTCCATATACTCATATTGCACTAATTTGCTAGCCAAAGACTTGGTCCCTTAACCAGGTTTCTACTTTCTTCCTGTAGGTCAGGAAAGAGGGGGCTGATATGATTTTTCTGGGGAGGGAATTCCACAGGTAAGGGGCCACCACTGAGAAGGCCCTGTTTCTCATCCCCAACAGTAACGCCTGTGAAGGAGGCGGGGCCAAGAGCAGGGCCTCCCCAGAAGATATTAACCTCCATGGTGGTTCATAGAGGGTGATACAGTGAAACAGGTAAACTGGGCCAGAACTGTCTAGGGATTTATAGACTAAAGCCAGCACTTTGAATTGTGCTTGGTAGCAGACTGACAGCCAGTGGAGCTGACGTAACAGAAGAATTGTGTGCTCCCTGTACCCTGCTCCAGTTAGAAACCTGGCTGCTGCCCGTTGGACCACTGGAAGCTTCAGAAAAGTCTTCAAAGGCAACCCCACGTAGAGCGTATTGCAGTAATCTACGTGGGATGTAATGAGAGTTCTTTAAACTTGATTATCTGAATCTACACTGCCATATAATCCAGTTCAAGCCAGATAATCTGGATTTTATATGGAAGCGTAGAAGAGGTCCCAGCTAACCAGAACCTGAGGAACTCTCAAAACAAGCAAATAAATAATAGTTCAAATTTAAAAACAGTTTTTATAATACAGTAAAACTGAGTTACGTTAAGTTTGTCTTTATTTGCTTCTAATTACTGCATCTCAATATTAATTTCAAGCCAATACAAAGTTTATGGTGTGTTATAGTATGGGATATAATATTAGTTAGGTGTATTTTAATAGTAACTCTCAAGTAACCAGAAACAACATTTATCCACCATCTATCAATTCCCATAGGTGCCGATTAAGTGAGTCTACTGCCATAACTTTTGCCATCTATATTGCAGGATAGGTCTTTAATATTATGGACACTAGCTCTTTAACCGTTGAGCCTATGGATTATATTGGCTGTTAACTTCTCAATGTGTGGATGTTGCTTATTGTTCAAATTCTGTCTCTAGCAGGTAAAAAAATTACTCCTCGCTCTACTTGTGAAACAAATATGGTGGCAGGTTGGGGTAGGCTCGGCACTTTCATGTTGACAAGCAACACATACACACACACACACACCTATAAAGCAGGGACAACAGGGAAGGGAATGTCCTGAATTTGGCTAACCACACCCTGGGTTGTCTGTGTGTCTCCTTGGGCCATAGCCACCACCCACTCCGCCCCACCGGTTAGGTTAGAAGTCACTGTTCGACCTAGTCAGCAAAACAAGTTGGGCAACTTCTCTCGGCACGTGGCTCTTCCAAGGAGGGTGAGGTGAGCTTGGACGGTCATCCCTGGGTGGAAAATGCCTTCCTTTCCATGTCATAACAGCTTCCTGTCATGGCAGGGCATTGGGAAGAAGGGGAATGAGGAGGAGGAAGAGGAGGAAAGGCGGAAAGGATTACCAAACTGAGTGGCTCTACCAGGTTGGAAAATGTCCTGTGGCTTTGCACAATCCCCAGCTCTCCTTCCGCCATCAAGAAAATACTTTTTAAAAACGTGAAAAAGTTTTGGGTGATGTGTTTTTGTAAATACCCCAAGGCTCCAGACCTTGCCCGATTTTGAAAGCTAAGCAGGGTCAGCCCTGGTTTGTACTTGGATGGGAGACCACAAATTTTGTAAGCTATATTTCAGAGGAATCATAGAGTTGGGAGAGAGACCACATGAATCACCCAGTCCTCAGTTCTGGTGTATCTGATTTAAACCACAGACTTTGCTCACATTCTTAATAAGGAGGTCTTGATGGAATCTATAGTAAAGGTAAACTGAAGGTATTTTGAGTTATTTTTTATTTAGGTCAGTCCCTTGCATTGCCAAAAGGGGGATGAAATCATAGTGGCCTAAAAATTTCACATATAGAATTCGTATATCCACTGTTGAGTAGATTCAGACTTGCCATAGCTGTTCCATAGAATCAGAAAATTCTAGAGTTGGAAGAGAACCCCAGAGCCATCTAGTCCATCCCTTTCTGCCATGCAGGAATACACAATCAAAGCACTCCCAACACATACGTGCCCGGATTACCCATAAGGCCAACAAGGCCATGGCCTAGGGGCGCAAGCTGAGGGGGGCGCAGATCACGGACCCCCCGCCAAACTGGTCCGTGCCCCTCTTTCCCCCTTTCTCATGCCCCTCCTCGCTCCTTCTCCCAGCAAAGTCTCTGCTCCGTCCCCTCTGGGAGCACACACCAAGCGGACATTTCTCTCTCTCTCTCTTGCTCTCTCTCTCTCGCATGCGTGCTCTCTCTCTCTCCTCTCTCTCTCTCTCACATGCGTGCTCTCTCTCTCTCTCTTTCTCTCTCGTGCACACCTTTGGAGCGAGTTTGCACCCGCTGCACTCTCCCCAAACCTCCCGACTCCCGAGGAGACCTTCAGAACACAGCAGAGCTTTCCAGCCGGTGAGAATGGGAAACTTGGAGGTGGCAGGATGGTGCCTACTCAGGGTAGAGGTTGGCTGGGGGCGTAATTCCAAAGTGTGGCCTAGGGCGCAAAAAGGTGTTAATCCAGGCCTGAACACATACCCATTCAGCCTCTGTTTAAAAACCTCCAGAAAAGAAGGCTGCACCCACCACACTCAGGCCGCATTTACACTGCCATATAAAGTCCAGATCATCTGCTTTGTGCTAGATTATATGACAATGTAAAAGGCAATGGTTTCGCTTGACATTAAGTCTAATCATGTCTGACTCTGGGGGTTTGTGCTCATCTCCATTTCTAAGCCGAAGAGCCGGCGTTGTCCATAGACACCTCCAAGGTCATGTGGCTAGCAAGACTGCACGGAGCGCTGTTACCTCCCCGCAGAAGTGGTACCTATTGATCTACTCACATGCATGTTTTTGAACTACTAGGTTGGCAGAAGCTGGGCCTAACAACAGAAGCTTACCCCACTCCCTGGATTTGAACCACCAACCTTTTGGTCAATAAGTTCAGCTGCTCAGCAGTTTAATCTGCTGCGTCACTGGGGGCTCCATATGACAATGGAGACTCAAATAATATAGTTCAAAGCACATAATGTGGATCAACTGTTTTGACAATCTGGGTTATATAGCTGTGCAGATCCAGCCTCAGCATATTCCACTGTTGAACAGC
The DNA here is from genome assembly GCA_030556195.1 of Anolis apletophallus. Taxonomy (NCBI): domain Eukaryota; kingdom Metazoa; phylum Chordata; class Lepidosauria; order Squamata; family Anolidae; genus Anolis; species Anolis apletophallus. Next base: position 117,716,334 of record JARBWK010000008.1, read on the forward strand.
TCTTACTGCCAGGAGTTTCCCCACAAAGTTTAGATGGAATCTCTTTATCTTGTAGTTTGAATCGGTTGTTCTGTGATTTGATCTTTGGAGCAGCAAAAAACAAAGAACTTGCAAAGCCACTCCAGTTTGGCAAATATTATTCAGATGATTATTGTTTGTGTCTAAGGCTGAGATAACATATTCATCCATTGGGTTTTCATGGCCAAGCAGGGTTTTGAACCCAGGCTCAGCACTCAAACTACTAACTAAGCCATGTCCTGTGATTGTAACTTTACTAGCTGGTGTGCTCGTTGCTGTTATGCTAGTTGTGCCAAAGATGACTGTATTAAGTCCAAACATTGACTTATTTTCCAAAACATTTTTCCTCTTTGTTTGCTAACAGTAACATGAGGGTAAATTCATCAAGTGGCTATATTTCTGTAGCTTTAGCCAAACTTTGTGCCATTTTTGTGTGTGTCAGAAGCGACTTGAGAAACAGCAAGTCGCTTCTAGTGCGAGAGAATTGGACGTCTGCAAGGACGTTGCCCAGGGGACGTTGGATGTTTTGATGTTTTACTACCGTGTTTCCCCGATAGTAAGACACCCCCGATTGTAAGACGTATCGGGGGTGCCAGGGGGGTCGGCTAATATAAGCCGTACCCCGAAAGTAAGCCGTACCTCGTCACCATGCTGCCGCTGCGCCGCCGCCGAAACCGGCCCATCGGCTGCGGCACACCTCCGCGGCGCACCTTTCTGCCAGGCCTCCAAGGAAGGGAGGGGGAAGAGAGCAAGAGGCGTGGCGAAGCAGCGCCGCGTCAGAATGACGCGCCGCCGCTTCGCCACACCTCTTGCTCTCTTCCCCCTCCCTACTGGTCAAGGAAGGGAGGGGAAGAGAGCAAGAGGCGTGGCGAGAAGCAGCGCCGCGTCAGAGTGACGCGCGCCGCTCGCCATGCCTCTTGCTCTTTTCTCCCTCCCTTCTTTGTCCAAGGAAGGGAGGGGAAGAGAGCAAGAGGCGTGGCGAAACAGCGCTGCGTCAGAGTGACGCGCCGCCGCTTCGCCACGCCTCTTGCTCTTTTCTCCCTCCCTTCCTTCGTCCAAGGAAAAGCTGCGCCGCGGAGGTGTGCCGCGGCCGATGGGGCCGGTTGCGGCGGCGGCAGCGTGACGGCGGCAGTGGCAGCGTGGGCGTGGCGACAGGGTACGTCTTAGTTTATATAAGACGTACCCTGAAAGTAAGACGTAGGGGGACTTTTCGGGGGGGAAAGAAAGTAAGACACTGTCTTACTTTCGGGGAAACACGGTATCTTGTGGGAGGCTTCTCTCATGTCCCCGCATGGGGAGCCGGAGCTGACAGGGGGAGCTCATCCATGTTCTCCCCGGATTCGAACCTGCGACCTGTCAGTCTTCAGTCCTGCCAGCACAAGTCCTGCTATAAATGTGCCCATCATAATGTTGGAAATGGTGCTGCAGATAGAGACTTAACAAGACCTGCTGCATTTGATTTCAAAGCTTGGGAAAAAAATGGGAAGAAAAATGATATATCTATCTATCTTCTATCTTCTAAGCGGAAAGTTTGTATGTATGTTTGTTTTTATGTATGTGCCAGCGTTGTGATTGGCTCCCGACCTCTCAAATCCCACCCTCTACATTCAAACATCAGGATTGGTTGCCACAGGGGCAGAATTTCCTAAATCCCTTCTGATTGGCCACCATTGCCTCATTGCTAAACCACCTCTGATTGGACACCATTGCCTCAAACACCATGATTGGTTGGCACAGAGTCAGCATTTGCTACACCGGCTCTGATTGGCCACCATTCCTCCTTCCCTTTTCTCAAAGCTCTCCCAGATAGTACTTTACAAGCAGCCTTCCTTTAGGCCTCACCCTCCACACACAGCAGCACTTCCTCCACTTGATTCTCCTGGCTAGGCCTCAGCCTGATTTCTTTCACAGTAAGACTTACTTTTCTTCTTTCTCCTGACTAGGCCCCTTAAAACACAGAAAAAGATCACACTTTCCGCACAGCCCCTCCCCCCCAACTACATCCTGGTGCAGTTTGGGGGGGGGTGGTGGCACGGATTATGGGACTTGAAGTACCTTCACTAACTTCCTAAGACCACTGTGACCCTCATCCAATCATACAGACCCAAATGCCCACACAGAGCCTCCATGACCTCCTGCACTTTGGAGGAGGCTGCACCACGGATGATGGGACTTGCAGTGCATTCACTACTTCCATGATACTACTCCAACGCCTTCTAATGAAGGAACAAGACCACACTTGGCACACAGAGCACCCATGACCCACTCTACATCCTCCTGCTGTTTGGAAGAGGGTAAGCCACAGATGATAGGACTTGCAGTACCTTCATTACTTTCATGATACCACGGCAACTCCCAATACTAATGGATCAAGGCCAAACTTGCCAGACAGAGCCTCCATGACCCACTCTACATCCTGCTGCTGTTTGGAAGACGGTGGGCCACAGATGATGGGACTTGCAGTACCTTCACTAATTCCATGATACCCCTGCAGCCCCATGACCCACTCTACATTCTGGTGCAGTTTGGAGAACAGGGGACCATGGATGATGGGACTTCCAGTACCTTCCCTCACTTCCAGAGACCGCTGCAACCCTCATCCAGAGAATGATCAAGACCAAATGTGACACACACAGCCCCCATGACCCACTCTACATTCTGGTGCTGTTGGGGGGGGGGTGGACCATGGCCAATGGGACTCGCAGTACCTTCACTAAGTTCCTGAGACCACTGCAAGCCACATAAACATCTAATAGGAACCAACCTTGGCACACAATGCCTTCCTCAAATAACCTGGGCACCACCAGGTCCTCAGCTATATAATTTTTCTTCCCAAGCTTTGAAATCAAATACACACACACACACACAACAATCCTGGATGCACAGTTGCATTGGTTGCATCAGCTGGGGGATGTCCAATATTGCAGTCCAAAGGAGTAACTTTTCCAAGCTGTGCTGAAATGGAAGAAGTAATGGAAAGGGACTCCTTAACAAGTTCCATTCTCTTCCGCACATTAACCAAATTATACCCCAGCTTAGCCTTCTAAGCCAAACTAATGTCTTCTGGCTCCCCCATTATTTGGATTTTTGGCTTCAAGCAAATGACTGGCTGGTGTGTAGCCAACATTTTGTGCTGTATTGTATATTGTTATGGCTAATAGCTGGGGCTATAAAACTGAACTGATCTGACGGTTGCGGGCACCTCTTGGAAACTGTGTGCTCTCTAATTGCTAGTGGATAAAATATGATACTAATCTCTTGTCCTGAACCTCATATACTGCGTTTCGAGGGGATGGAGGGTGTTCTTGTCCTATTTATTTTTATTATGTACTTGTAAGTATATTAAACATAGGACCAGAGGGGTTTCTTGGGTTGGTTTGCCTTGAGCTTTTTTGCAAAGTAATTTTCTCTGACAACAACTTACAGTCTTTTTCAAAAAGGCAGGCATGATTGAGGGACAGCATTTCTTGTAGGCTTGCTTTCCTGCCAAACCACTGGAAGGCAATAAATAAATATCAAGAAAAAGTGGTCTCTCAATGAGATAAAACTATGAAAGAGATGTGGAGGGAAGCTCAAAAAGGAAACATGTTTTTAAAAAGCAAACTTCTCAACTTTGAAAGTTTTTAAAGTTCTTGATTCACGCCATGGAGAGAGTTCCAGCAGTTCTCCAAGTATTTAATTTTGAGATTGCTACGGGTAAAGCAGTTACCAAGATTTTTTTTATTCTGTTTTACATATAAAAGTACATGCATAACTCAGAGTCATTCTTTTTTTTAAAAAAAAATTCCTTCAGTGCTAGTGTCATCATCAAAGCCAGTGCCATGTTATACAAAACCAAGGACTTAAGACAACCTACAAAGACGGAAAGGGCCACAGCGAGTTAAACTGCTAAGTTGCAGAACTTGCTGACCGGAAATTCAGTAGTCCTGAATCCACAGGACAGGGTGAGCTCCTGTTGCTAGCCCCAGCTTCTGCCAACCTAGCAGTTTGAAAACATGCAAATGTTAGTAGATCAATAGATACCACTTTGGCAGGAAGGTAGATGCGCTCCATGCAGCATGTATGGACATTTCCGGCTCTTCGGCTTAGAAATGGAGACGAGCACCACCTCCCAGAGTCAGACTCGACTAGACGTAATGTCAAGGGGAAATCTTTACATTTACAATTTACAAAGTACGAGAGTACCTTTTAGCTAGCTAATTAATATGGAAAAATTTAAACTGAGCCAGTATTTATTTTTATTTATTTATTTACTTTATTTATATTCCACTCTTCTCACCCTGAAGGGGACTCAGAGCGGATTACAGGTACACATACTTAGCAGACAATCCCTGCCATTTTCCACATACACACATATAGATGAACAGAGGCAAACTGTGGCCTCCAGGGGAGCTGACGCACTCCTAATCTCTCAGGGTTCCCAGCGTCCCTTGTTGTTCCTTCTGCATTCCTCAGCATTCCTGGAGTTCTTTAATGACCTCATAATTCAGTCAAAATTTGCCTCCCCACTTAATGTGGTACCTTTATCTCCTACTTGAGAGATGCAACTGTCTTTCGGGCTGCAAAGGTCGACAGCAGGCTACACTTAAAGGTCAAGCACCCACCTCGACCCGGGCAGGCCTTGAACTCATGACCTACTGGTCAGAGAGATCTTATGCAGCTGACACTTAGCCAGCTGCGCGACATTTCCGGTGCTGGCATGAAAATAATGGACCCTAGGCCATAGCACGCATATCCTCTTTAATAAGTCAGTCCTGCTCAAAACAAGAAAGTGCAAATATTCTTAATTGTTCCTCAGGTTGGATCTACACTGACATATAATCCAGATTATCAAATCCAATAATCCAGATTATCTGTTTTGAGTCTATGCTGCTATTTAATTCAGTTCAAAGCAGATAATCAGGATTTAATATGGCACTTTAGATAGGGCCTCAGTTTTTCAGTGGAGCATTGTAGAAGACCTAGTAGATCAGTGGTTCTCAACCTGTGGGTCGCCAGATGTTTTGGCCTTCTACTCCCAGAAATCCTAACAGCTGGTAAACTGGCTGGGATTTCTGGGAGTTGTAAGCCAAAACACCTGGTGACTCACAGGTTGTGAACCACTGTCATAGATCAATAATTCAACAGATCCCAGTTCGGACTCATCTCATCTGCACCATGATCAAAGCCAAATTAGTATCTGCTTGTATATCTCTGGGCCAAATCCTTTAACTGTCATAATTTGACAGTTGGCATATTTACACTATAGAATTAATGCAGTTTCATTCCACTTTAACTGTCAATAAATCGTGGAAGTTGTAGTTTGGAGAGGCACCAGCACTCTTTGGCAGGGAAGACTAAAAGCCCTATAAAACTTCAGCTCCCATAATTCCATGTCACTGAGTCATTGCAATTACAGTGGTGTCAAACTGCATTTATTCTACAGTGTAAATCATTTATCCCATTTTTCAGCTGCTTTTAAAATAGTATTATTATTATTATTATTATTGCAACCCCAAATTTCTCTCTCAAAACAGACTCAAAGACACTAACAATGCTTAAAAAAGCATACAATATACAATTTAAAATCTACAACATATAAACTCTAAAACAAATTAAATATGGAACTATTAGAAATAAATAGTTAAAACCCTTTAAATGATTAAATGTCCCAGGTTTTTTTCTCTTCTTTCCCATTTGTCTTCGCTTTACTTCAATTGCTGCAAATTAAATTCAAAGTGGAAAAAGTATTTGCACTTAATTAATTCAGCAGCAATGCGAAGTGAAGAGAGAGCAGGCTAAAGCAAACTGCGGCAGCCTCTCCTTGCTTGTTTATTCTTCTTCATTCATAACTTTAGGCCTTTTTCTCATAATCTAATGTCGCTTGTTTACATGTCCACCCATTTCCATCTGCGAAATGTTAGACACTATGCTTTGGACTATTTATAGTAAATCAGTAAGGGTTTCCAGCCTGCAGTTATGACAAGGACATGAGAACGACATCTTATTTTCCCTTCTAAACTGGTTTGCCGACATCTAGAAAGCACAGAAGACAATAAAAGGAGATCTGTATGGGAAGAGACTTGCATAAAACATTCAGTCCTGGTAATGAGATGAATACAGGCTTAGGAAGAAAGCTCTTCATTTGTTCTTTGTGTAGGAATCACAACAGCCATGAATGGAGAAGACACGGTAGAAACCAACCAAAAATATAACGCATGGGGTTACACTCCCCCTGAAGATGCAGGTTCGCAGCTTGGGATTGTTCCTGGACTCATCACTGAGCCTGGAACCCCAGGTCTCGGCGGTGGCCAGGGGAGCTTTTGCACAGTTAAGACTGATCTGGCTACGGTCGTCCACGCTCTGGTCACATCCCGAATAGATTACTGCAACACACTCTACGTGGGGCTGCCTTTGAAGACAGTTCGGAAATTACAATTAGTCCAACAGGCAGCAGCCAGATTACTAACTGGAGCTACGTACAGGGAGCATACCACCCCCTGTTGTGTCAGCTCCACTGGCTGCCTGTCCATTTCCGAGCTCAATTCAAAGTGCTGGTTTTGACCTTTAAAGCTCTATACAGTTCTGGCCCAGTTTACTTGTCCGAACGCATCAGCCTCTATGTCCCACCTCGTAATTTAAGATCATCTGGGGAGGCCCTGCTCTCGCTCCTGTCAACTTCTCAAACGCGGTTGGTGGGGACGAGAGAGGGGGCCTTGTTGGTGGTGGCTCCCCGTCTGTGGAACATGCTTCCAAGCGACACATGATCAACCCCATCCCTCCTCGCATTCAGGAAAAAAGTGAAATCCTGGCTGTGGGACCAGGCATTTGCACATTAGCACAATGCAGCACTTTGGTCTGGATGTGTAATGGCATGGCTCAATGCTCCTGTTATGGACGAAATACTGTCTTAACTTAAGAGAACGTGTATGATGCGTTAATGTTAATTGTATTTAAATGTGTTTTAATGCTGTATATTTTTGGTTTTATATTGTATTTATTATGTTGGCATCGAATTGTGCCTTTTGTTAGGCCGCTTTGAGTCCCCCCCTCGGGGGGTAGAGAAGAGCGGGGTAGAAATGTTGGAAATAAATAAATAACATTGGTGGTTGAGCAATTCCTTTTTTGGGACTACAATTCCCAGAATCCTTCAGCCAGCATGTTCCAAGTTGTGTTTTGCAAGCATTCTTGTCAGCAGCAAAAAATATGAGATTCATATTCTACCACTCCATCCAGTTTCTCTACTTGGAATGGAGAGAGCTACCATTTTGTTCTTTGCCTCAGGCATCAACATGTCTTTGGCTGGTCCTCAAGGGTTGAGACAAAGTTTGGAGTCGGGTTGGTTTTAAGTTTGGGGTTGTGTTTTGGGGGGGGGGGGTGTATGTATGTGTATTCAGGTCATGGCAGAAGTACAAGAGCCAAGCTATTTGCCAGCCGAAGTCCAGCATCTCTATGAAGAACCGATCTGCATTTTAAAGTTCAAGATCTGAGATGGTGATTTCCACATGTATAGTTGACGTCTATGCCTCTACTCATCCAAATTCACTTTGGCTTGAGTCCAAGGTGACAGCCTGGAATAAAATAGTATATTGTTAGGGCTTTTGCTGGCTCAGCACAGCTTCTCAGGAAACAAAATCTAAACCAGTCTTCCTCAACCTGCTGCTTTCCAGATGTGTTAGCCCACAACTCCCATTTTTCCCCAGCCAGCATCAATTGTGTAGGAGGGTATTTGGTTTGGTTAAACCAGTGTTTCCCAACCAGTGTGCCGTGGCACACTAGTGTGCCGTGAGCGTTCATCAGGTGTGCCGTGGGAAATTGGCACTCTCCCCGCTCCTAGCAGCCCCCTCACAGGTTTCCAAGAAACAAATTGAGCCTCTCCGCTTGGAAATGTTTTGTTTTTACTATTTTACTGGATTTTTCAAGAGTTGCCCCCCCAAATAGAATTGTTTATAACAGCTTCATGACATCCATAGTTAACTGGAAGCAAGTTTCACTCAGGGTGAAATTTCACAAAGGTCTGGAGAACAAGCTCTATGAGGAGCGGCTTGAAGAGCTGGGCATGTTTAGCCTGAAGAAGAGAAGGCTGAGAGAAGACATGATAGCCATGTATAAACATGGGAGAGGAAGTCATATATATGTGGTGTTCATCGAAACAGGCCCAGGTTTCACACTGAGTGTATAAAATACATTTAAAAACATATTAACTATATGTATTACTGTGTTTGAGTGTCATTTTGGTTGGTGGTGTGCCCCAGGATTTTGTAAATGTAAAAAATGTGCCGCGGCTCAAAAAAGGTTGAAAAACACTGGGTTAAACTATATTTTCACGACTTCCCTCAAGCATTGAGGGAGATGATTCCTGGGGGAATTTTTTTCTGACTAGGTGAATCTCTCTCCACTACACACTTGTGGCGGTTTGATGCCACTTTAAACTGTCATTGCTCCATCCAGTGATATCCTGTAATGTATAGTTTGATGAAGGACAAAGACTTCTTCATGCAAGAATTTTATTCCATTCCCTTGAACTACAGCGCTAAAGCTTGTTAGCAGAAAACTCAAACTGCACATCCCAAGATTGCAGTAGATTAGAAGCGTAACAATCTATATAAATAAAAATGTAATGTTCATTTTTTGAGTTAACCTAACTCAAAAACCATTAGGCAAATTGACACCAAATTTGGACACAATACACTTAACAGGCCAACGAGTGGCCATCACTCATAAAAACACTGAAAAACACAGCAGAAGAGACTTTAAAAGCCAAAAAAATATAAAAATTACATTACAACGTATGCGCAAAACCACACACATATATACACAAACACACAAAACATATATACATAGACTGGGCCGCAGCAACATGTGGCAGGGGATGGCTAGTTATAAATATAAATCTGTTCTACACTTTCTAATTTCTCTAATTGGTGAGACAAAGCAAGAGGAAAAAGAGACACAACTGAAGGGAAATATTCTGTACATACCCAGAGTCAGTGTCTTGATGATAACTTCCTATCTAGGGTTTGAAAATAGCTTTTAGAGCTCAACTCTGCCTATTTTCCATTCTTTAACTGAGTTATTGAACACTTATATCATTTCATAGAATCACAGATTTGGAAGAGACCACATGGGCCATCTAATCCAACCACCTGCCATGCAGAAAAAACTCATTCAAAGCTCTTCCTTTGGAGGCGTTTCTGATTAAAAGATGTTTTGGACTTCAACTCCCTCCTAACAGCTGGTAAAGGATTTCTTGGGGACCCACAGGTTGAGAACCACTACTCCAAAGGAAGAGCTTCCACCACACTCCAAGGCAGTGAGTTCCACTGTTGAACAGCTCTTGCAGTCAGGAAGTTCTTCCTAATGTTCAGGTGGAATCTGCTTTCCTGTAGTTTGAAGCGATTGCTTAGAGTCCTTTCAGAAGTTTCATAATACCTTGTGAGAGCCTTGATCCAGCTAAAGGTCCACCTTTTACACCCCGGATCGCCTCTCGGGATGGCAGGCACTCCAAAGCCGGGGTGGCAGGCACTCCATGGGAGGGCGATCAGCTGGGGAACGGCTCGGGGTGAGAGCGGGTGGAGGCCTGCAGCTTCCGATCATCTGCTGCTCTGCTCTGCTGCGGCGGCGGCTGGGTCCGCTTTGTCATCCTCTGGGCTGGGTCCATTGGGCCATTCCATCTTGGGATCCTTCCTCTCTTGAGGATGTCAGCCTCTATCTTGGTTCGCACCTTGTCTTCTTGAATTTCATTTTATTTTAATTTAGTAGTTTTTATTATTATTTTATAATAATTTTATAGTAATAATATAATAATATAATAAACAATATAATGTTATATTATATTATAATTTTAATATATTATAATGTCTATATACAGGTATATACTATAATATAATTATGATATTAATATTAATATATGAATATTTCTTGATATATTAATATGTTAATATTAATGATGTGTAATATATAATAAATAAATAAATAAATAATGTAGATTAGAATGTAGTTCAGCCTTTAGGTGCGGCCCTCGATAATATTTTTTGGCTCTCGTGTGGCCCCTTGGAAAAAATAATTGCCCGTCCCTGTTCTACACTGTAGAATGAATGCAGTTTGACACATCCTAGGATAAGCACCAGCACCCTTTGGCAGGGAAAGTGAAAGACCTTGTAAAACTACAACTCCCATGATTTCTAGTATTGAGCCATGCCAGTTAAAGTGGGGTCACACGGCATTCATTCTACAGTGTAGATACACCCTAACTTAGTATCGCCTACAGTGTCTGGCAGTAGCTTTTCACAACTGTGGACACTGGACAGAGATTTCTACCTAAGCTTTAATGTGAGGTGCAAAGGATGGAATTTTTACTTGCAAAGCATGCACCCGGCACTGCTACTCCCACTTTAACAACAACCATAGATGCAACACAAGTTTGTGTGTGTGCATATATGTATTTGTGTAATTGAACCCTCCAGCATGGATTTAAACATGCCAGTCAACACCCTCCCCCTTTTTTATTTCTCTCTTTTATTCCCTTCCCCCTCTTCTTTCTCTCATTTTTTTGTTGGCAGCTGTAGTAAAATACTGCTGTCTCCACATTGTCTGCCCACCCGCCGGCACAAGGATCCTGTTTGCACGCAGCCCTAAAAGGAGAAAGCTGTGCAGAACCTTGGGGTGTGTGCCTGCATGGTGTGACGACTTGGATGAACTCCTTAGGAATCCAGGATCTTCTTTTTCTGCAATTGTATCCCAAAACAGGAATCAGTTCGGAGAAATCTGGTTTGGACAACATGCTCAGACACAAGTACAGGCAACCCCTGAGTTACAAATATCTGATTTAGAAATGAATCATAGTTAAGAATGGGGGTAAGACAACAGGAAGTGAGAGACAATCACCCCTAGGAAGGGAAATTCACTCCTGAAAGAGTTATCATGGGGAAATGGTCTCTCCACTGAAGCTTTCTCACCAATCCTTGTTTTCATAATAAGCCAAATTTTCCAAAATCCAGTTCTCACAGGGACAGAAAGTAAGATGAAATCTTCTGAAACAAAGACTACAGGGATATTAATCCTTCCCAATGCTATCGAAAGAACAAACGCAAACTCATATGACTGGAGTTACACTTAAAAATGTAGCTGTTCTGACTTACATAAAAATTCAACTGAGGAACAAATCTGCAGAGCCTATCTTGTTTGTAACTTGGGGACTGCCTGTAGTGTATTTCTTCATTTCACCATGTTATTTTTGCGTTTGTTTATTGCATAATCTGTTATTTTATTTATTTTATTTTGATGTTATTATTGCTTGTGTTTTATTTCATTTGCTGTATTGTAATTTTTGGGCTTGCCCTCATGTTAGTCGCCCCTAGTCCCCTTTGGGGAGATGGTGGCATGGTATAAATGAAGATGATGATGATGATGATGGTTGTTGTTGTTGTTGTTGTAAGACACACTTTGCTCCCCATATAAACATCTCTATAAAGTGGGTGAATCTTAGAATCATGGATGTATGTGTGTATGTGTGTGTGTATATACAGAGAGAGAGAGAGAGAGAGAGAGAGAGAGAGAGAGAGAGAGAGAGATCGACCCATCAACTGTACTGAAATTAGTATGCATCTTACAATGGTGTCTTAAAACCAAAGAAATATGGCATTTCAATCAAGGCTGGATGAAATTTCAATGTGTGTACAAATCAATGGGGATTGATATTCCTGATTAGCTTCAAAAATGTCATGCGTGTGGTGATTCTCAGGCAACCATGTTTTGCTTCTACTGTGTCTTATTGTTTGCTGTTCCTTTTCTATGTTCAGTTCATATGCCCAAAAGACATTGGGGAGAGTGAAGCTGGATGTATATATATATATATGTTGCACTCCAGGACAGGAAAAGCCCTCTGACTTAAAACACACCACACGTTGAGTGAAAAATCCAATCCTTTTTATTGAAGCTTATTAAAATAGCCAGTAGAAATAGATGCTTGTAAAAAAGTAAGAAAGTTCCAAAGTATTAAGCCAGTAAAAATGCAGTAACACAAAGCAATGTCCACAAAAGATATAAAAGCATTCCAAAGCAGTATTAATCCAGACAGGAATCAACAGGATACAAAGACAATCCTGGTGATGCTAGTCAACACCAAAAGGCTAAAAATATCCACAGGAACAAGACCCCTTGAACAGGATTTCCAAACAAAGCCTGATCTAACAGGTTTTCCCTTCAAGCAAACCTTATATCCCAAAACCCAGAAACTGGTTTCGTTTCCCCCCACTCTTGGCTCTTATCTGACGAAGTCTTTCAGAGCGACGTAACCTTGCTGCCAATCCTGGCTAAACTCCAGCCGCCTATTTTCCAACTCTGTATCTGGCTGCTCATTAAAATTCCCAGGTATCAGATTGTTCCCCAAACCCAAATCTTGAGAGCTCACAGAGAGAGGGAGTAAACCATCATCTCTCTGCCCAGGAGGAATATTCTCATGAGAAACTGCCTTTTGTACTGTTATTGTCTGCATGAAAATCATTGACCAAACCATCTTGCACCTCAGCCTCAGCACCATCACTTCACTCATCATTTCCCACATCAGAAGCATCATGATCCTGAAACACAAACACAGGCTGATTCCCAACAATATATATTGTTTGATTGGAGTCCACTGCCTGGCAATGGCATGAGTGGCATCCAAGATTCTCATACATGGCTTCGATTCTTGGAATGAAGATGGATTGAGTGAAAATCCCATGGAGCCGAGCTTCCCCTAACTCAATGCTATGAAATCCTGGGATTTGTGTTGTAACATTAACATTAACTTGAAATCCTGTTAGCATTCATTCCAGTTATCCCTCCACATTAGTGGCTTTGACTTGTGCAGATTTGACTTTTTGCAGATTTAATTAAAAATGTTATCTCTAAAAGTCTAGGTTCTCAAGTGAGACTCCCCCTCTAGACATGGTTGAGAACCTTGAGTTTTCACTTTGTGCCCCTAACTCCAGCAAATGTGGAAGGTTGATTGTACTTCCATACTGTCTTTGGTTACTACTGTATCTACCTTGTGGGCAGAAAAAGCAGGGTATATATAAACAACCACAATAATAATAGTAAGAGTTGTTATTATTATTTGATACACAGCAAGATTAGTACACAGCAAACAAGATCACTATGCTGGCTTTTGTATTCGGTCACACATCGGACACTTCCCAAGTGTCTAGGATGGTGTGATGTATCCGCAAATAATGCATGCAGATCCTAATAGCATGGCCTTTTGCAGCTGTCAGATGGTAATTTTGTCATCGCCAATTGTTTTTAAGTGCAGGCCAAGGTCTTTAGGCACTGCACCCAGTGTGCCGATCACCACTGGAGCCACCTTTACTGACTTGTGCCAAAGTCTTTACTCGAGACTCGATGATGATGATATTGGAAGGGCTGATCCTACTTCTTTCCCCATACAGCTTTAGCAGCATTCTTCACTGGGACATCAATAGATTGCAAGGTCATTGACCATGCTGGTTGAGGCATTTGGGGAGATAATAACTCTACGCAGTTCCATATAGATATCCAGCATTATGATCAGGGCAGATTATGCATTCCAAAATCTAAGAGATGAGTCTTTCTGTGCTTGGCTTCTGAATGAGGACAATTTTCATAGAGTTCAGTACAGCCCGGCAGCATTGCAAAATTGCATTGGCAAGTAAATACAGACAGGCAGCATCATGCCAGTTGAATAAATCGCTCACTCAGCAATTGGCAAAAAGTGTAAAACCTGTCGGTTTTAACTGCAGTGCATCCCTGTCTATGTAATTTTAATATTTCAGTGCATCTTTTTAATCTATCGATTTGATTTAACCATATATATATTTGTCTGGTGTAAATCTGAATGCCTCAAGGTGCTGTTTTAAAATGTATTTAACGCGCTGCTTTCATGGTCTGTTGGCTGCAATAAAGTAATGGATGAATGATTTTTAAAAAGGCAAGCTTCCTATGCGAGACAGTGGAAATTGGGTTGGCACCATCAACATATAAAGAGGAGTTAAAAGAGGGTCCTGGGGACAAATAAAGATGAGCTTACATTACTTGCCAGATAAGATTTTTCTCTGTGCTCCATACTCAGCCAACACTCACTTTATATGATTGATCTGTTGCTCTTTTCCACCTCCATGGTGGTCTTCCTCCTCCTCCTCCTCCTCCTCCTCCTTGTCCTCCTTCTCTTCTTCTGCTTCACATCTGCTTTCTACTTCCACTTCCTTCGCCTCTTCTTTGCTCTTCCTCCTCTTCTTTCTTCTCAGTTTCACAATTTACTAGGCATTACTAAGTAGAATTCTAGATAGCTAATTATTCTGTCCAAGAATCTAGGAATCAGCGAGATATCATTGGATAATATGGCATATTAGCGGAACCATTTCCACTTTTTATAATGGTGTCGCTATGTTCCTACCTTTCATAATTTCATTGATATTTTGAAATTCTGTCCAGAAAACCTGGATTGAACATTATTGATTATTGCTTGTTTTTGTTTTTGAATGGGAGAGGGGGAAGGCTGTGATTGTGGAGGAAAAGTAGATTTTTTAACAGAGGTTTTCAGAACTATTATTTCTCATTCACTCATTCATATATACAATGTTGTTACCAATACTGCCTACTTGAATGAAGTCTATTGGGAGGCCTTTCTTCCTTCCTCCCACTTCCACCAGTCAGCTCTTGTCTACACTGGGCCACACAATATCCAGGGACTTCCAACTCATAACCCATCATCATGTTATTGTGGTTGCCATTTGATGATGGCAACCACAATAACACGATGACGACACTGAATATCATCCTCCTCTCACTGTTTTTTGTGGACAGTGGACAAGTTTTCTAACACAAGGTAAAAATGGTTTTATCCTGTGTTAGGAAAAGTTGGCGAATACCTTGGAGTTTCACAGAGCACTATGGAATTAGTGTGGACAGCTGGAATGATTCTAACTCGAACTGGTCCACTGTCCACAAAGACAGTGACAGGAGGATGACATCCAGTGTCATCGTCACGTTATTGTGGTTGTCATCATCAAAGGACTTTAGCACAGCAGGTTAGCCGCCAGCTCCAGTAAATTTTGTCAACTGAAAGGTTGACAATTCGAAGCCTGGGTCAGGGTGAGCTCCTGGCCTTTAGCCCAGTTTCTACCTACCTAGCAGTTTCAAAAACAGCAATGTGAGTAGATAAATAGGTACCACTGAGCACAGCCTCCAAGATGCTGAAGATGGGAAAGCCCCCCTCTCTCTATATATGTTTTGTTAGTGTATAATGGCATTGAATGTTTGCTTTATATGTGTTCTGTGATCCGCTCTGAGTCCCCTTTGAAGGTTTTTTCCCCCCGTGTCAGGAGCTACTTGAGAAACTACAAGTCGCTTCTTGGCCGTCTGCAAGGATGTTGCCCAACGGACACCCGGATGCTTTTGATGTTTTACCATCCTAGTTGGAGACTTCTCTCATGGCCCCACATGGGGAGCTGGAGCTGACCGAGGGAGCTCAACCTGCTCTCGCCCGGATTTGAACCGCTGACCTATTGGTCAGCAGTCCTGCCAGAACAAGGATTTAACCCATTGCACCACCAGGGGTTCCCCCTTCAGGGTGAAAAGGGTGAAATATAAATACTGTAAATAAATAAACAAACAAAGGTCCCACACGACCAGGAAATGGTGCTCTTCAGAGATCCATGGTGGTCTGGGAATGCAGATAGGAACGCAGAAATGTGTTTGGCCGAAATGGATGATCTGGACTACTTTTGCATTTCAACTTAGTTTGCAACCATTGAATCATAGAAGCATAGAGTTGGAGGAGGCCTCATGGGCCATCCAGTCTAACCCCTGCCAAGAAGCAGGAAAATTGTATTCAAAGAACTCGTGACAGATGGACATCCAGCTTCTGTTTGAAAGCCTCCAAAGAAGGAGCCTCCACCACAAAAGTTTCACTGAACAGCTCTCACAATTAGGAAGTTTTTCCTAATGTCCCTAATTGAATTAAGCTAAGACCAATGAGGAAAAGTGGGAGGGAGAGAGAAGAGCTCTTGTTGGAAAAGTGGAATGTCACATGATTAATTGGCTCTGTCCCTGACATATCAATGCAGTTGAAGGTTATGATCTCTGGACTTCGAAGGAAGTAATGACTTAAAGTTGGCAGCTGGGTCTTCTAGAGGTGTCAATGGCTCAACGGCTCTCCCCTTAGCGATGAAATTCTCCTGTGCCATACTTCCATTTCCTTTCCCTGTCTCCTAATCCAGGTCTGCCCAGGAGTGGATAAACAACCTTCGTTCCAGAAGGAACCAGCCTTTTCTCCAGATGACAGCAGCCCTTCTGTGGGGCACGGTTGGAGTGCCTCCACCATGAGTCATAATCCACAGGCCTCCCCTCAGGTGCAGGAGGACTAAACATGAGGCATTGGCCACCTCCAGATGTTTGGGCACTCTGTTTACGTTGTGTCAGCCTTGTCGGAGTCACAACACCCTTTCTTCTGGCAAGGCCTTGAGGGCTTTCATCTACCTGGAACTGCTGCATGGCCTCATCCTGCATTCAGGGCAATTGGGGACAGGGTCAGGTCCCAAAGGGAGGTGAAGCCTATTACCACCAATAACAACAAAAACTCATAGAAAAGTACAGTACGTTTTACATCTGGTGTGGTTATCTATGACCCCCACCCCCTTGATTTTTCTCAGGGCCTCCACATCTCTATGCAAAAAGTAGAAATGTGGCCAGAATGAAAATTAGCAAACTACTCTATGGTTTGAATTTTGAAGTGTTGATTCAAAATTTATTTATTTTTTGGCAGATTTTAATTTTCAATATATATTTTTCCTGTTCTGTTAACATGATAATTTTGTATTTAAAGAAAACATAGCAGCTTTTCTATTTTTTCCTGCTTTCTATTATGTTATTTTTTAACCTTGGGTTCTTAGATCTTAGATACATTATTGGCTGCTCTGAAAAAAACCATACAGTAGCTGTGCTTATTGTCCATAGAGCAGTGTTTCTTAGCCTTCCTGATGCCGCGACCCCTTAATATAGTTCCTCATGTTGTTCTGACCTCCAGTCTTGACATTCTTTTTGTTGCTACTTCATAACTGTAATTTTGCTACTGTTAGGAATTGTAATGTAAATATCTGATATGTAGGATGTTCTGGTGACCCACAACCATAAAATTATTTTTGTTGCTACTGCATAACTATAATTTTGCTACTGGTATGAACTGTCATGTAAATATCTGATATGCAGGGTGTATTTTCTTTCACTGGACCAAATTTGGCACAAATATCTGATACGTCCATATTGGAATACTGGTGAGGTTGGGGAGGTGGGTTGATTTTGTCATTTGGGAGTTGTAGTTGCTGGGATTTATAGTTCACCTACAATCAAAGAGCATTCTGAACTCCACCAATGATGGAATTGAATCGAACTTGGCACACAGAACTGCCATGACCAACAGAAAATACTGAAGGGTTTAGTGGACATTGATCTTGAGATAGATAGATAGATAGATTATGATTAAGGATAAATGGCAAAGCAAGGGTGGGCAAAAAGGAAGAGGGGAAAGGAGGGGAAGGGGGGAGATATTTTTCTTATACAAGTAAATTGGGAGAACAATAAATTGATAGAATACTAGGAAAACTTGTAGAGAGATAGAATGAGAAAAAATGGAAAAAAGTTTTGGAGTTGTAGTTCACCTACATCCAGAGAGCACTGTGGATTCAAACAATGATAGACCTCACAACCTCTGAGGATACCTGCCATAGGTGCAGGTGAAACGTCAGGAGAGACTGCTTCTAGAACATAGCCATATAGCCCGAAAAACCTACACCAACCCAATGATAGATCTGGACCAAACTTGGCACGGGTACTCAATATGCCCAAATGTGAACATTGGTGGAGTGTGGGGAAATTCGACCTTGACATTTGAGAGTTGTGGCTGCTGGGATTTATAGTTCACCTAGAACTGAAGAGCATTCTGAACCCCACCAATGATAGAATTGGGCCAAACTTCCCACACAGAACTCTCATGCCTTGAAGGGACTCAGTGGCACAAGCTTCCCTCCAACCTCGCATGCTCTCCCTTGCCCTAACATGCGTACCATGCTGCCATGCGCCAAACACACCTGCTCTCCACTCCACCTCTTGGAGTCTCAGAATCAGCCCTCCCCTTGGCTGAGAGGCCACCCAATCACATTGGAGGAGGGCTTTTGGTTGGAGGAATCGTCTTCTGTTTTCAAAAAGGAAAAGAAGGACAGGCAGAGAGATCTTCAGCCTTCTCTGTCAGAGGTGTTCCTAAGACCATCAGAAATACATGTTTTCTGATGGTCTTTGGCGACCCCTCTGAAACCCCCTGTTGACCCCCCCCAGGGGTCCTGACCCCCCAGGTTGAGAAACACTGCTGTAGAGGGTTTTTTTGGTTCAATACAAATATAACTAAATAAACACAGAATTAAATGCCTATTTTATTTTACTCTGACCTTCCATTTTCCCCTCCCAACAAGCCTGCCAGCTGATACAAGATTACTTAGTGTGTTTTCTGTTTCAACATAGATTTGAACTTGAATTTCCTTGACCTATGTCTAATACGTATTCTATCACTGAGAATAGGATCCCTCCTCCTTTAGATCTCCATTCTTTCTGTCAAGGCTTATCTGGAGCCATGATTCTGTAGTAGGCATGACCACAAAAAAGGTAGGTAGATTTATAGAAGCTTAGAAGAATTATTTGAGAATATAGTATGAGAACTGTTTGGGATTACAATTCCCAAAATACAAATAACTGTGTATTTGGACATAGATCACTCCAAAATAGGTTTTTCCATATTCTGATATATATTCAGCAATAATGCAGTGGAAGAGGGAAAATATTTCCATGCATTCCATTTTCTTTGTATGTGAAATATTCCCTTTATTATCATTGTAGTTATAGACCAGGACCTGAGAGAACATGGAAGTATTCTAAGCAGAACAGAAGGACAGAACATTGTTACATTATGTCTGTTTTCCTTTTGGTGAGTTGTTGTTGTTGTATACCTTTAAGTAGTTTCTGAGTTATGGTGATCCTAAGGCAAACCTGCCGCAAGGTTTTCTTCGAAATATTTGTGCAGAGAGGGTTTGTCATTATCTTCCTCTGAGGCTGAGAGTGTGTGACTTGCCCAAGGTCTCAAGAGTTGTTGTCCAACGCCCAATCCACTGCGCTATGTACTTCATCGTTAACCGACTTAAGACCTCATTAAGCAGAATTACGCCATTGCACAATGCTTGTATTCTCAGCAGGAGAGTGGAGACATAACAATGCCATTGGGATCCATGTGAAATCAGATCATTGAGCATCATTGTGCAATAATCCCAATGTACCATGTGTCCTATTGTATAATGGGAGTCCTTGTTGCTCAATGGGGCATTTTATGTGTTGCCTGATTGGGGTGGAGGAGGACATCTCAAGAGAAAGAAATAATGTTTATTCTTTGAGCTACCCATTTCAATCCAGTCTTCTTCCACCCACACATTCTTCAGATGGACTACAACTCCCATCATTCCAGCTGGTCCTTCTTGATGAGAATGGTGGAGATTGTTATCCAATCTATCTGAAAGATATCAGATTGGAGAAGAGTATTATGGTCTTACAAGAGCTCTGTGAAAGCAGGTTAATTTGGCCATTACCTGCCAAATGGTCTTTCTGCTGCTTTTATCAGCCACAGCATAAGCTGACATTGCGCAGGGGAAACCTTTCCTAGCATGCATGCAAATGAGACAATGGGGCAAACTCTATGTGCTGCGTTTTTGCTTGTCACATTGCAATGGAGAATTGCCAGTAAAGAAAGGAAGCCGACAGACCTGCTTAACCGGGAACGTCATAGCTGAAGAGCGATCTGAAGCTGGGTTTATTGCAGCCAAGCCCAGCACTCTCACCATTGCACCATACAGTCTCCCCTATTTCTGAAGATTAAAAAAACTTGTAATTCTCGCCTTAATGCAAGTTTCCAGCTTTCTTTGTTCCATCGCGATTGGTAGATATAAATGCTTAGCCATAAACAACCAACATGGTGTAGTGATTTGGGCATTGGACTGTAACACTGGGGACCATGGTTTGAATTCCAGGTTGGGCATACAAACTCATTGGATGACCTTGGGCAAGGCAAAGTCTCTCAGCTTCAGTGGAAGGCCATGGCAAATCTTGCTAAGAAAACCCAATGACATGTTCACCACAAGCCAGAAACAACTTGAAGGTATACAAGATTTCTTGGGGAGCTAATGTAGGTCTCTGGCTTTCCACAACTGTCCAGTCTTGTAAGGACTTTGCAGCTGTCAGCTGAATTTGGTTGTCTAATGAACCCTTGTTAGGATTTCACTTGAGGATGCATGCTACCAATTGAAGCAACTTCCATACTGTTTGGGTGCTGTCCAAGGTCCTAAAGTTCCTAATCATTCCCTTAGGCCCATATTATCTGCTTTGAACTGGAATACATAGCAGTGTGGACTCAGATAACCCAGTTCAAAGCAGATATTGTGAATTTTCTGCTTGATATTCTGGGTTATATTGCTGTGTGGAAGGGCCCCTAGCTGGCTACTAACCAGGCTACCGCATCTCTTGTTACCTGTTAGCTATGTGCTTCACCCAACCATTATTTGAATATTGCCATAAGTCAAACAAACAAAACTGCTAATGAAGAAAGCTAGTTTAGAAGGTCAAAAGCTACCCAAAGTAAAATGATTTCCCCATGAATATTTTCACATGCATCAATTTGAAGTGTATATGGGCCCTTCCACACAGCCCTATATCCCAGAATATTAAGGCAGAAAATTCCACAATGTCTGCTTTGAACTGGGTCATCAGACTCCACACTCAGATATTGCGGGATTTTCTGCCTTGATATTCTGGGATATAGGGCTGTGTGGAAGGGCCCTACATTTTGTAATACCTTTTTGCAGAGTTCTGTCTGCCCATCAGGTTCTCACTGTTGCTAATCGCTCAAGGACCCCAAGTTATTGGATAGGTTTCCCACAATTTCAGCATTATATTTTGCTCATGCAAAGTCCTTCATTCTCACCAGTGTTTCCTGTATGGCTGGCTTTATCTTCTATTAATTGTCATCATTACTAAAAACCACTATGGTAACTGATATGTGTATGTGCCTTTGCCTGTTGTCTTATGGCAGTGGTTCTCAACCTGTGGGTCCCATGTGTTTGGTCTACAACTCTCAGAAACCCCAGCCACTTTACCAGCTGTTAGGATTTCTGGGAGTTGAAGGCCAAAACATCTGGGAACCCACAGGTTGAGAACCACTGTCTTGTGGTGACCTCATGGATTGCATAAGATTTTCTTATGCAAGGAATACTTAAGAGATGGATTTACTAGTTCTATCGTCTGAAATATAGCTTACATCATCTAGTATCCATTGGTGGGCCGCCATCCAAGGACTAACGAGGGTTGGCCCTGCTTAATTTCCAAGGCCAGATGGGATCTACTGCCTTTAAGGCATTTCATCAAATAAAATAACCATAAAAGGTCTATTTCTAGGGAATGTTCAAAAATTATGCCTTATTTCAAGACACACTAGTTTCTTACAATAGTAGTCTAACTCCTCAAAGCTTGGCTTTCTGGCTCCCACAATGCCCATGCTGGTTAGGAGCTGACGGTCAAAATATATGGCGAGCCAACTGTTGAGAGAAACAATATATTTTAGATGTTTCTTAGGGTGCATCTACATTAGGCATGGGCAAACTTCAGCCCTCCACATCTCTGGACTTTAAGTCCCACAATTTCTGACAGATGGTAAACTGGCTGGGATTTCTGCGTGTTGAAGTCCAAAACACCTGGAGGGCAAAAGCCTGCCATGCTTGATATATATTGGATAATGAATACAGTTTGACTCTACTTTAACTATCATCACTCAGTGCCGTAGAACAGTGTTTCCCAACCTTTTTTGAGCCACGGCACACTTTTTACATTTACAAAATCCTGGGGCACACCACCAACGAAAATGACACAAAATTACACTCTAACACAGTAATACATATAGTTAATATGCTTTTTAATATTAACTGAGTGTATTTATACACTCAGTGTGAAACCTGGGCCTGTTTCGATGAACACAACATATATATGACTTCCTCTCACATATTTATACATGGCTATCATGTCTTCTCTCAGCCTTCTCTTCTTCAGGCTAAACATGCCCAGCTCTTCAAGCCGCTCCTCATAGAGCTTGTTCTCCAGACCTTTGTGAAATTTCACCCTGACTGAAACTTGCTTCCAGTTAACTATGGATGTCATGAAGCTGTTATAAACAATTCCTTGGGGGGGGGGGGACTCTTGAAAAATCCAGTAAAACAGTAAAAAAAAATCCAAACGGAGAGGCTAATTTGTTTCTTGGAAACCTGTGAGGGGGCTGCTAGGAGGGGGGAGAGTGCCAATTTCCCACAGCACACCTGATGATCGCTCACGGCACACTAGTGTGCCACGGCTCACTGGTTGGGAAACACTGCCGTATAATAATGAGAGCTGTAGTTTTAAAAGATTGCTGGGGTCTCAGCAAACTACAACTCTCAAGACTCCATAGCATTGAGCCATAGCTGTTAATTCAACCATGTAGATGCACTCCTAGTGTATCTAAAACAGTGGGAAAGAGGCCAAAGTATGTTCTGTGTCCTACATTCAGCCCCATGAGTATTTCTGCAGTTTCTATCCATCTTGAGGTTTCTTCTCACCATTGAGCTGTCTGAGGTGAATTGAGGCAAATGTCTATTTAATAGTCTGACATACTCATAATACACCCCCCTCCCCCACGCACGCGTGCACACACACACAGAGCTATTTGGGTAGAGGTGTTTGCCATCCAACCCAAGTTACAAATAATGAGTTATATGTAATCTCCCCCAATAGCCAATAGCCAAGGTCAGATTGTGGATTAGTTAGGGATGGCTTATGGGCAAACTGCGCCACCATTTGTGATGAGATGTTGCTCAGTCCAACAAGCAGGGCCTGCCCATAACAACATTTAAACTGCCATGTGCTTTGTTTATAATTTATTGAGGGACAGCTTTGCTTAACTAACTTTTATAGGAATGGGCGGGTGGCTTTCTTAAATGGCGGAGGAGGAATAACTCAGATGGGCTGGAATTCTGTGGACGCTTTCAGCTGGGGTAAATGCTGTTGTGCAAGGAATTGTGCTTTTTAGGGCATTGTGCAAGGGTCATATTCTAATCAGAGTTGTGCAAGTACAACAATGGCTTAACCCGCTTAGGATTGTGTTGCTTAGGTCATTGTGCAAAGTCAATCCCCAGCACAGGCCAGTGATATGCAACTACGCACAGCTTAGTTTCCAAATTAGTGCACAATGACACAGTCCAGTGTAACACCAGCATAACACTGGCGTAACATTACCATACGCAATTATTTCACGGGATCCCATTCTTGTTTCCAGCCTTGGCTCATGCTGTGCATTATGCCCTTGAATGGAAAGTGTGGCAGTTTGAAAAGAAGACATAAAAGGTAACTATATATACCAGGCATGGGAAAACTTCGGTCCTCCAGTTGTTTTGAACTTCAACTCCCACAATTCCTAACAGCCTACCGGCAGGCTGCTACTACTTGTAAGACTTGAAGTCCAAAAGCCTACGTTTGCCCATGCCTGGTATATAGTCATGTAGAGTTGAGTTGGCTTATTCACGGGTAAATGTGAGTACTGTAGCTTAACTCTTAACAAAAAAGGAACCATCTTGGAGTGGAATGGTGAAAAGTAAAAGCTAAGCCCATCTTTGGAGTACTTAAAAGAAGCACTGGGCCCTTTTCTCCACCTTGGCATTGTTTTTGGCCTTCTTGACTGCCAGGAAGGTAGGGCTGACATTAGTGTTTTCCTCTCTTTGTGGAATGGCCCTCAACTTATCCATAGATCACATCAAAATCCATACCCCCCTCCCCTCTCCCAAAGCTGCCTTTGACTTATACACAAGGTCAGTTTATACACAAGTATAGTAGAATCTCGTTGATCCAATATAAATGGGCTGACAGAACATTGGATAGGCAAAAATGTGGGATAATAAGGAGGGATTAAGGGAAAGCCTATTAAATGCCAAAATATGTTATAATTTTACAAATTAAACACCAAAACATCATGTCTTACAAGAAATCAACAGAAAAAGCAGTTCAATACACAGTAACATTATGTAGTAATTACAGTATTTACGAATTTAGTACCAAAACATCACAATGTATTGAAACAGCTGTGAATCCAGGTGGGAGGCAGAGGGTGTTGGATAATACAGACTGTTGGATGAGAGTAGGTTGGATAAGCGAGACTTTACTATATATATGATACTTCAGCTACTTTTTAGAAATGGGTAAGAAGGTTATTATTTTTAAAATTCTAACTATTCTGGATTGCTACTTGTAACCTCAAAACTATAACTTAATTCTTTTTTAAAAATAACTTTCTCAACTATTCTCTTGCTTCCTAGACAACAGTAGGCAATCTATACAACTAGCAGAATTGTAATCCACAATTGTAAATACCTTAAAGCAGTGTTTCCCAACCAGTGTGCCATGGCACACTAGTGTGCCATGAGCGATCATCAGGTGTGCTGTGGGAAATTGGCACTCTCCCCACTCCTAGCAGCCCCCTCACAGGTTTCCAAGAAACAAATTGAGCCTCTCCACTTGGAAATGTTTTTTTTTTTACTATTTTACTGGATTTTCAAGAGTTGCCCCCCCCCCCCAAGGAACTGTTTATAAAAGCTTCATGACATCCATAAATAAATGGAAGCAAGTTTCACTCAGGGTGAAATTTCACAAAGGTGTGGAGAACAAGCTCTATGAGGAGCGGCTTGAAGAGCTGGGCATGTTTAACCTGAAGAAGAGAAGGCTGAGAGAAGACATGATAGCCATGTATAAATATGGGAGAGAAAGTCATATATATGTTGTGTTCATTGAAACAGGCCCAGGTTTCACACTGAGTGCATAAATAAATTTAAAAACATATTAACTATATTATTACTGTGTTAGAGTGTCATTTTGTGTCATTTTGGTTGGTGGTGTGCCCCAGGATTTTGTAAATGTAAAAAATGTGCGGCAGCTCAAAAAAGGTTGAAAAACACTGTTGTAGGTTATCTGCTAGCTTTATGGAGAGGGAAGTCAAAATATTTCAGGACATCTGTGGTCAAGTAACATCCGACTATGGTGAAAATAGCAAAATGTATTAATGAGGAAGAACATGAAAGCCAAGAGAGGTTGCAGAAGTTTGCTTTTGCCTGAGCCTAATGGGAAGAGCAAGTTATCATTTATACTTTGTTCTTGCCAACATTTCACAATGGGGTCACAGTTGGCCAAACATCAGAGAGGATAAAGATGGCAAACATTAGTAACAAGGATGACTATACAAGCTAAGAAGGGCTGCTGTGGTTCACTTTTGCCCAAGCCTACTATCAACTTCTCTCTTCTCTGCTGAGTTGAATGCAAATTACTTTTGCAGTGATTGATGTAATCTAATGGCAAGGGGAGAAAGTGGGAGGAAGAAAGAGGAACGGGGGCATTTTAAAAACAACTGAAAAACTGGGATGGCAGAGGGTTAACTGGGACAGTTAGGGTGTGTACTGAGAAATTAAATACAAAAAAAAGTGTGCACCATACTGATACATCCTACTTTCCCAGGCCCCATCTATATCAAGTCAGTGTACAGTCATATAATGCAGTCAAGCTGCATTATGCAAGTCTACACTGACCATATAATGTAGTTTCAAACTGCACTATATGACAGTGTAGATAAAACCCAAAATTATATGTAGAGAGTGTTCTCCATTTTTCCTATTCCAAAATAATAGCTACATAATCCTCTCTCTGCCCCATAACAACATCCGTCTGCAGAAGCCTATTAAGAATCAGCCGTCCCAAGGCATCATGTTATTTTATTATGGTAGAAATTAGAAATGTGCAATTAGGCCAAAAGGCATGCCATTTTGGGGTCCATTTTTGGCTAACCCCTCATTCTGTTTACCGGGAAATTACTGGAATCAGGAAGAGTGTTGCTGTTTTCATCCGAAAGATTTGGCCCATTGGCTACAGTGGGAAATTTTTAAGGCTCAAACCTCAGTCATTGTAAAGCCTACCTGCATGAAACCTGCCTCAGTTTTAGACCTCATTTTCAACTGCACTCCTGCCAAGTTTGGGAACAATTCACCAATCTACTGATTTTTAAAGAATTATTTTAAGTTTTTACCATAATATATATTTTAAATAAGTCAAATTGCAAGAAAAGGTCCTGGGACTTGTTATCACCAGTTGTGTCATACACAGGCAATCGGAGCTTGGACACAACCAGGCCTTTTATTGCCTGAGAAACACATAGAGAGACAAACTTCAACTCCCATCATACTCCAAGAGGAACTCAGAGACTTTTCAAGGACTACAGTATGCAAATCCTCCTGGGAAAGTGAGTTTCCAGCAGGGCCCTTTCTGGAGGAGAAGCCTAGGGAAATTTTCCACTGCCTGGGGGGAGAAAAGACACTGGAGGATCTTCTTCAAGAGCCCCGCGGCAGACCCCTGCCTCAGGTGTAATGCAGACATAACTCCCTCCTGTCCAGTAGCCAATAAATCCACCTCTCTTGATCTATTTTGCCCAGCTTCTTGGTTCCCTCCTCCCTGTTCTGTTTTTGGGGATTACACGAAATGGACCATTGAATATTGCAAATCTCTTTTGGTCAAACTGATTCAGGCTCAAGCCTAGTAGAAATTATGTATTCGGAATGATGTATTTTCTTGCAACCCATCTCTAGTGAATTTGAAGTTTCTTAATCAAGAATAAACACAAAGAAACAAAGAATGCATGGAGAAAAATCATTGCCCTAAAGCAGGGGTCGGGAACCTTTTTGACTCAGAGAGCCATGAAAGCAAAATATTTGGAAATTTATTTCAGTGAGAGCAATATAATATATATTATATATTTTAAGACGGAATTCAACTAAATGTGAGTATATACACACATACTATGAGAAAAGGATTTCCCCGGCAGAATGTTGGGACACTTCAGACCTGGCTCTGCAAAAGGCATGCTCAGGACTCTGCGAAGGAAGAGAAGACGGAAGGAAGTGGGAAAGAAAGACAGAGGAGATAAAGGAGGGAGAGGAAGAAAGAAAAGAAGAACGAACTATGGAAAAGGAAGAAAATAAAAGCAGGAGAGAGAGACATGGAGGGGAAAAGAAAGAAGGAAATGGGAAGGGAGGAAAGGAAAGGAAAGGGTGGGGAAAAGAAAAGAAAGGGAGTGAGGAAAAAGTAAAATAATGAAGGGAAAAAGAGAAAAGAAAGGAGGGGAGAGAGAGGGAAATGAAAAGAAAGGAAGGAGAAGGAAAGGAAGACTAGAATAGAAGAAGAATAGAAGAGGGAGGGAGAATGGAGGAAAGAAGGAAGGGGAGAAGGAGGGAAAAGGAAGGAGAGAAGGAAAGGGTGAAGGGGGAGAAATAAAGAAGAAAGGAAGGAAGAGGGAGAATGGAAGAAAGAAGGAAGGGGAGAGAGGGAGGGAAAAGGAAGGAGAGAATGGAAGAGGAAGGAAGGAACGAAGAGGGAAGGAGAAAAGATGGTAGAGAGGGAGAAAAAGAATAAAAAAAGAGGGAAAAGAAAGGAAGAGAAAGTAAGGAAGGGGGAGGAGGGCAGCGGGGGATGAGAAAGAGGCAGCAATGGCGGCGCGGAAGTGGCAGTTGCGGCACATTTGCGTCACTCCTCCCCACTGCATGCTGGGAAACCCGAGGCCCGGGCTGCTCTGGAGAGCCAGATGCAATTAGGAAAAGAGCCACATCTGGCTCCTGAGCCATAGGTTCCCTACCCCTGCCCTGAAGTTACAGAGCATGTTTTTGGACTACAAATCCCAAAATTCTCCACACCAGACTCCTCTTGTTGCAGAATTTTGGGGACAGCAATCCCTCAAAGTCATATTTCCAAGCTCTGGCCAGATGTCAATGTGTATATTTGTAAATACAAATGTACAGAACCCACATGGTTGCAATCACAGCAGTTTGGAAGAAAAATAAAAGCTTCTCCTTTAAGGTTCAAAATATTTTATTAACATTGTACAGGAAGTTTCTCTTCACTACTAAAGCAGAAAGGAATCTCAAGTAAAGTTTTCATCTCAATGAGATGCTTCTTGTTTTGTTTTTCCTCCTAAGCCAAGATTTTTAAAAAAGAAAAAAATAATAACATTTAACTTTTGAATTAAGCTTTATACAAATCGGCCATATGTACATCCCCTACACCCTGCGCTCCTTATAATACAAGGCAACATAAATAGCAACCTTGACACTGTACATCAAAAAATGCTCTTTCCCCTTGAAAAAATGCACCACACAGAGTTTTGTTGATTTTTTTTTAAAAAAATGTCCATCCAAGGTGGATTTGTTCCTGCTTCTTTTCTTTAAAAAATAAGCCTTCCTCTTTGACAATAGCTTAAAATGACATAACTAGAGCAACACGCAGATCATTTTCACTTTCTTTAAAAAAAAATAACTTAAATTATCCCCCAAGTATTTTAAATATGTCCCCTAATTTTATTTAAAATAAACATTTCTTTCTCCCATCCAACCCCTTTAAAAGTCCTAAATGAAGGTCAAATTCTCAAGTGGTTTAAATTAACATCAGATGCAGCCCAGAGAATGCAGGTTTTAGTTAATTCTGACACCAGTTCAAACACCTTTTTAGTTTAAAACTGGAAAAATGAACAGATCTTGAGAGTTGAAGGTCCAGAATGTTTCTTGCTTTTCCAAGCTGGTATTTTGTTGGGTTTTTGTGGCCTATGCTGAAAGAAATCTGGCCTCTGACAGTGCAATGCAGACCATGCCTATCAAAAAGTATGCTCCCATGAGTCCAGTAGGATTTACTCCTAAGGGAGTGGATGGACAATCTCCCATGATGAGTTCGAGGCCTGCCCGGGTCGGAGTGAGCTCCCAACCAAAATTGTGTAGCTTGTTGTCAACCTTTGCAGCCCTCTTTTCCTCACCTTGATTTTTCAATTCCCCTAAGTCAGTTTGTCCAAAGCAAAAATCCTGTCCCATTGAGTCCTCTGTAAACTGAACATTCCCATAGTATAACTTGGACTGATGAAAGAGCTACTACAGATTGACAGCCTGGTAAAGGAAAATAAAATCATTCCTACCTTCTCGGAATTCACTTATATGACCCAAAGCCAAACCTGTTCCTGTTACGAAATCTGTAACTGGCAGCCTCACCACAAAAGAGCATAGATCCACTTTGAATACAGTATCTGCCTCCTGCAGAATTCTGGGGTTTGTAGTTTAGTGAGGCCCAGGACCCACCTGGCTGAGCAGTTTAAATGCCCTTCCCCTAAACTGCAAGCCCCAGAATTTTGCAGGAGGCAGAAACTGGATTTAAATTGGATCCATGCTCTAGTGCAGTGATTTTCAACCAGTGTGCCGCAGAACACTAGTGTGCTGTGAGAGATCATCAGGTGTGCCGTGGGAAATTATTTTCGAACTTCTTTCATATATAAACAATAAGGCGCATCTGTCCCTTTAAGAAATGGAACCATAGCACTCTCGCGTCACCTAAGAACTGATGCAAAAGTGCTATGGTCGCGCCATCTTGGATTTGCTCAGACACGGCTAAGTAAACAAAGTTAGAGTTAGTACTGCAGCTGCGCATCAAGTGACAGTGGCAATTTGGGATCACAGCAAGACAAGTGAGTGACAGTGATGGAGAAGTTTTTGAGAAGGGAAAATGCAAATGCCGAACAGGGCCCTGGACAAAATTATGACACAGATGAAGGCCCTAATATGAGTGGTGGACAAAAGAAAATAGAAAAGACGAAACAGGACCAGGTTTCACACTGAGTGTATAAATACATTTAAAAACATATTAACTATCTGTATTACTGTGTTAGAGTGTCATTTTGTGTAATTTTGGTTGGTGGTGTGCCCCAGGATTTTGTTAATGTAAAAAAATGTGCCGCGGCTCAAAAAAGATTGAAAATCACTGCTCTAGTGTGATGTGGCTATGAGAGAAGAGTTTCTCTCCCCCTCCCTGAGTCTCTAGTATAAGCCTGAAATAGTCACCACCCAGTCCCCATTTAGTAGTTTCCATGATTCTTTGATCTCATCTGTATCAAAGAATACAGATCTCATCTCCAGGTGGTGCAATAGGTTAAACTCTTGGGTCAGCAGGACTGAAGACCAACAGGTTGGAAGTTCGAATCCAGGCCGTGTGTGGATGAGCTCCCTCTGTAAGCTCCAGCTCACCATGTGGGGACATGAGAGAAGCCTCCCACAAGGATGGTAAAACATCAAAACACCCAGGCGTCCCCTGTGCAATGTCCTTGCAGACGGCCAATTCTCTTAACACCAGAAGCAACTTGCAGTTTCTCAAGTCGCTCCTGACATGAAAAAGATCTGTATTCAATACGACCACAAATTCTACAACAGCGACACATTAATACCACAATCTCTCCCAGTTTTGTCTGATTTCTCCATTTCTAAGAAATGACATCCATTCTAATCTGAATATAAAATATAGTAGACTGAGTATGTGGCTTTGAAGTCTGGTGCAAATGTCTCCCTGCCCCTTCTTCTATATTTCTTGAATTATTTTAATGACTACCTGGGGTTTTTTCCATACAAGTGGCTGGGTCAAGTCTGTTGTAGCCAAAACAGGGGAAATTTTGATCCACCTGAAGGTCTAGGACATTTATTATGGTGTACGACTGTTCTCTTTCCCGCTCCCAAACGGATATCCTCCAGGTGTATCAACCTATAGATCCTATAGACCCTATAGTCTGTGGATGCACAGGATTTGCCTTCCAGTTGTAGCTCACATCACAAAAATTGTGCTGCTCTTGATAGGATGGATGTAGTACTCTGAAGGACTACAAGTCTGAATATCACATCCCATTGGATGTAGTGCCTAGGTGTAGTGCCAGGTCAACAAGCTCCAGTCTCGGCTTAAGGTGATACCAAACTTCTGGTTCTTCTGACTGTATATGTGCCAAAGGAAGTGTATAAGAATAGAGAGAAGCATATTTCCTTCAGTGTCTTCCTATTCCTGAACAACTTGGATGAATAAAGACACCAATCCTACGCCTACCACAGATGGCATTGATAGATACTGGAAGCCCTGCCAGACCTTATCAAGCCCTCCAAAAAGATGCCTCTTGAAACCAAATTGTTAGGGAATATTAAGAAACCAAAATAAAAAAAATAAGCCGAACGAATTAGAAAGTTCAAGACAACTGGTTGTATAGTTTCTTCCTGAAAACTACATGCATTTTGGCTTCTTTTCCAGTCAATCCCAGACGTACAGTTGAGAGCCACCCAACTGTACGTCTTCTTAACAAGGCGGCCTGTGGTGATCGGGAGAAGAAGACCATGCAGGAAGTTGAGCTTGGTAAGGTAGTTCTAGGTGAAACCCATTTTGTTGAGATACAGCACGGACCACAAACCTCCTCCCTCCCACCCACATAACCATCAACCCACCCACCTTTCCCTTTCCACTGTCCTTAGAAGATTTCTCAATTGTCTTTACCCTGCTGCAGTGCAATTCTTCCTGAGACGGGATGGAATGCGTACTTTGTCCTACCAAAAAACATCAAAGAGTTTTGACTTGTCTCTGTCTGTTTCTCCCTCTCTCTCCCTCATGCCTTCTTTTCCTGCTCTACTGGTTTCATTGAGGAGGCAAAGGAGGTTAATATACTGCTCCAGGATTGGGAGGAGGCCCTGGAGATGGGTGATGCATAGAGCCAGAAGTGGGCGGAGGTCCTTGCTGTTGTATGTGAGGCCCGCTCAGGTTCTGATGATGGTACCAGGAATTGTGGTCCTCCAAATAGCTGGGCGGAGAGTTATAGGAGAGTGGCTGAGGGAGCTGGCTCCTGTTGGCTGGGTTGTTGTGGGTATTACTGTCCCAGAGGGTGGGAGATGGTGGAGAATTACAAGCCATGGAGTCACTGTTGTTGGGGCTGTGTTCCAAGGGGACCTCTCCGTTTTTGTAGAGCTTCTTAAACTTGGACCTTCGATTCTGGAACCAGATCTTCACCTGAGGAAGGAACAAAGTAAACTTTAAAATGAACTTCCTGGGTTGTATTTTGAGTAATGTCTTCCAAGGCAGTTCTAAACCCTTTAGTTGAAAATTGAAAACAGGTACGACTACCCAAAAAACAAATAAACCTATGTTAGTACCTCTTGCTTTTCTCCCGTAAAGAGGCCATAATTAAACATTACAGTCAGACTCATCCCTGCCATTGTATTTCCATTTTCTATATATGATTGTGAATGCTGAAAAGTGAAGAAAACTGAAAGGAAGAATATCAATTCATCTGAAATATGGTGCTGGAGGAGAGTTCTATGAGTACCAGAAGGTCATGAGTTCGAAGCCTGGCCGGGTCGGGGTGAGCTCTCAACCAATTGTGTAGCTTGTTGTCTGTCTATATATGTGGTATGTCTATGGCATTGAATGTTTGCCTGTATATGTGCATTGTGATCCGCCCCGAGTCCCCTGCGGGGTGAGAAGGGCGGAATATAAATGATGTAAATAAATAAATAAATATACTGAAAAAGACAATAGGTTTGATGCCTACACTGAAGCTATCGATCCAAGATACCTATACTGAAACTACCATACTTAGGACTCACCACCAAAATGACTGACCCATTGGAAACTAAGATAAAGTAGAAGGCAGTAGGGAAATACCATATTATGTTTGGATTGGTTCAATGAAGGTAGTTTGCAGGGCTATTGAAGTTTCTCATTTATAGGTTTGCCAAAAGTCAAAGTCTTAAGGAGTGTTATTATTGCTCCATCAATGTAACTAAAGTTGTTTCACACTGCTTTGTTTCACTCTGCCTAAAACCCTGGAGTGTTGCCACCAGTCCATGCAGATAAAAATTAATTCCATGAATTCAATGGTCTTGCTGATATTAAGGCAGATTCCAGTATCCAATGGTCACTGATTCCAGACCACTGAATCAGGCTCCTTAGAACTGAAAAGAAGGCTAACATCACAACCAAGGCAATGAGCCGTCATCTGAAATACCTGGTGTCTTGACTCCAGGCTTAGTCGTACACAGAGTAAATCCAGTGAAATCAATAAGACTTACATTACTCATAATATATGTATATGTATGTATTGATTCTATAGAGTCTGATCTTATTAAAGTTTGGTCCACTTACCAGATCTAGGAGCCAATACATCATTTATACGAACATAAACCTGGTTGCTTGCAATTCTGTACTGATTGCAGCTGTGGAGCTTATGTGAACTTGGGGTGGTGGTGACACTTTCTGTGTGGAATTACGAATGGCACAATTCAAGAAAAAGGGACTGGGGAACACTTCATGTGTCACATGCCCATCCACATGATATTCTAGAACTTCCTAGTAGGCCCAGAACTTACTAACATTTTTGTGAGGTTCATAGATCCTACTCTTCAAGTTCATAAATACTGCAAATGTTACATATATATTACACTCAAGGGGTTGAACTCACCACTCAGCCACACATGCACGCGTGTACACACACACACACACACATTATACTCAAGGGCTGGAACCCATCACAAAAAATGTTCTAGGATACATCATGAGAGTATACACAGGGTTTAATTCAGATCTTAGTAACAGTGTGTTTTGGTGGACCATGGATTCTGGGAACTGTAGTCTTAAAAAGTCAATTTTCCAAACTCTGAACAAGCCCAGGCATCACAGTTCTTCCTTCACAAATGTCTGAATGAGACAGGCTTGTTCAGAACACAGTCTTCTTGGTGCTTCCAAATCTGGGAGGAGGACTTTGATGACAAAATTTAGGGCAGGGCTAAAAGGGTTGCCCTAATAAACTGGAAATCTTTCCACTCTTGCTCATGTTATAGATAGCGCTGTGACTGTATCTAGGTCCTATCTGGGAGACTGAACACATGAAGAACAAAAGAAAGTGGGTGTTGGTGGGAAGAAAGGAAAATGGAGAAACAAAAGACAAGGAGAGAGAAGGGAGAAACTGCTTATAATTCAAACAAGGAAGTAGGAAGTGGAAGGACTCAACTGAAACGTTTGTGCTTAATTGGGAAAGAGCCAGATTTTGGGGGGCAGGGAAAACATTACTTTCTGATTTTGACTATTTTTGGTTTATTTTTTGGGGGTGGGGGTGATAGCTTCTATAATCACACAGCCATAGAGCTGCAATTCAAAAAAGTAATTTCCCCCTCCCATTCCCTGGGTAATTAAAACAAAATAGCCAGCAGCATGACACTATGAGCCAAGTCATTTTATTATACTAAACAGTGAGCTTAAATATGTGTACCCTGTTTATTTATTAAGGAGTGAAATGATGAAGCGGAAGGGTGCAAAAGAGTAAACAGATGTCTCAAAGTCAGCCAAAGTCCTCACAGGAAGGGTTTATATTACAACAATCCAAGCCACTATCCTGTGGATATGGAGCGAATAGTTCCCCATGATCCACAGTCAACATGTCTGATCTAGGACCCTTCCACACAGCCCTGTATCCCAGAATATCAAGGCAGAAAATCCCACAATATCTGCTTTGAACTGGTTTAATCTGAGTCCACACTCAAATAATGTGGGATTTTCTGCCTTGGTATTTTGGGATATAGGGCTGTGAGGAAGGGCCCTTCGAGAGCATCATGATGAGATAGGTTGCAAGAGAGTGTCAAGGGAAAGTAAGGTATTGGATCCAGACTTAGGTGCATCCACACTGCAGAATTAATGAAGTTTGCCTCTACTTTAACTGCTTTGCCTGAATGTTATGGAATACTGGGATTTTTAGTTTGGTAAGGTACCAATATTCTTTGATAGACAAAGCTAAAGACCTTGTAAAAGTGCAATTCCCATGATTTCATAGCATCAAGTCATGGCAATCATATGTTAAGTAGACCCGGCGGAGCTTTAAGGAACTTATATAAAATGTATATACATTTCACTGCTTCAATAGGTCTGCTCTAGGGAAGACAATCAATTGGATTTAAGAGAAAGTTTAGCTATGACTCTCTGTGTCATAGAGTTCAGCCTTGCATTATTTAAATAGTATTCAAAATGGACCACTTCATAGGTTCTGCTCTGGACCACAGGGCACATGCCATCTGCAAGATCTCTTGGCAAGCCCTACTGAAGTGAATGTGAATCATGCTAAGTGCCATGGATCATGCGCTCAAACAATATGCCAGTTTACACAACCAACAAGGAAGGAGTTTAGGAAAGGATGGAAGTATGCCAAATCACTTTTTCTTTTTGTGGAAAATACAAAGACGGAAAGTGGAGGCAAAAATTAGTAGAGCCCACTGATGTTTTCCTCAAGCCAGATATATTTTTGAAATGGCTCAAGATTAAAGGAACAGCTCCCCCTCATGTCCAAAAAAAATGCAATTGCGGCCATTTTTCTCAGCGCTTAGAAAAAGGCTGTCTTTAGAAAAGTGTGCTACCTATCATGTATTTTAGCCTGTTTTAATGATAAGGATTGCATCTAAAGAGCATCTCAGCTCCTACAAGTGTCCTACAAGGAGGCATGCAATATTCTTGCTATAGCTTTCTCCAGCATAACACCTCTCATCCTTGTAAACACCCTAGGAACTCCCAACCCATAAATCCTTGTGACACTCATAGGAAATAACATTTGGGAAAAAAACAACACCCATCCTTTTGACTCTAGTCTGGGTTGAAGAACCTGTAGTCCTCTTGATACTGTCACACCACAACCTAGCTTCATTTCTGACCACTAGACTTGCTCATTAGGATTAATGGGAGCTGGTATTTAACAATATCTGAGAAGCCACAGACATCCTCATCCTATAATATGTTGATGAGTTATATTCTATTTTCTACTCTTTATGGATCTAACCCAGTGGTTCTTTGCTTTTGGTCCCACAGCTGCTTTGGACTTTAAAATTTGGACTTCCCAAAATTCCTGACAGTTGACTATGCTGGCTGAGACTTCTGGGAGTTGGAGACTGAAATACCTGGAAAATCCCAGTTTGAGACTCATTGATCTAAGCCAGTGTTTCCCAACCAGTGTGCCAGGGCACACTAGTGTGCCGTGAGCGATCAACAGGTGTGCCGTGGGAAATTGGAACCTCCAGGAAAGGGGGGGGGGCGGGAAGAGTCCAGTGTGTTGAAGTATAAAAACCCTAAGAAACCTACCTCAATAAGGGCACAAAATTACAAACACCCCCCTCCCCACCCATTGTCTACTTGGTCTCTCCCTCTTGGTGCATTGGGAAGGCTCGCCTCCCTTTCCCCAAGAACCCTCCTGGGGGTTCTGTGTGGAAGTTTGGCCCAGTTCTATCATTGGTGGGGTTCAGAATGCTCTTTGATTGTAGGGGAACTATAAATCCCAGCAACTACAACTCCCAAATGTCAAGGTCTATTTCCCCTGAACTCCATCTTCATTCATATTTGGGCATATTGAGTATTCATGCCAAAGTTTGGTCCTGATCCAACATTGTTTGAGTCCACAGTACTGTCTGGATATAGGTGAACTACAACTCCTAAACCCAAGGTCAATGCGCACCAAACTCTTATAGCATTGTCTCTTGGTTACGGGAGTTCTGTGTGGGAAGTTTGTGTATTTCTGCCATTCCTGCCAGGATATCTATGTTGAGTTCATTGAAACAGGCCCAGGTTTCACACTGAGTGTATAAATACATTTTTAAAACATATTAACTATATGTATTAATGTGTTAGAGTGTCATTTTGGTTGGTGGTGTGCCCCAGGATTTTGCAAATGTAAAAAGTGTGCAGCGGCTCAAAAAAGGTTGGGAAACACTGACCTAAGCAATAATAGGAAATATTATACCAGAACTTGGGAATCTCTGACCCTCAAAGTATTTTGAAGTATACATTCCATCGGTCCCGTGCAGCATTGTCAATGGTTTAGGCAATGAGAGTTGTAGTTCACAGTGTTTGAAAAGTGTATAGGTTCCCCATTCCATCTTACACAATCATAGGCTGCTTGTAGTGCAGGTGAGAGATGCATAACCTTCAGATATTGAATTGTAATTCTCATCAACATTCACCTAATGGTGAGATGTGATGAGATATGTTCTTCAACACTTTGATGACCACTAGTTCTAGATTTACCTACCGAGTTCCCTATTCTAGAGCTACCTATTCCCCTTACAAACTCACTCTACTCCCTGCAATCTGTCTACGCCAATCTGACCAGACTTATGGTCACCAGATGTTTTAGATTTCAAGGCCATCAATCCTAATGTGTTGTCTGGTGCTAGATGGGGCTGATGGGCTGCAAGGTCCGGAACATCTGGAGAATACTGTGTTATGGAAGAGTTTTCTATGCAGTTCCAACTTGGGCAAAGAACTGGTTCATGCAGAGCAAAATTGCCCTAGGTGACTCACAGGAATGAGCCAAGCAAAGGAGAAGATAAGTGTCTCCTTCAACCACCGGTTGGTCTGTCCTTGGGGAAAATTCTTGCCTTGACAAATCACATGGACAAGATGGTCATTATGAGCAAAACCCCATCCTGTATATGGCCAAAAGCTTTAAATGACTCAGACCAGTGAACCAAACACTACCCATCAAAAATACCCCAGGGGTCACTTGCCAAGGGGGAAAAATGCCTTCCAGACAATCTCAGGACTGTCAGTGGCAGCATGAGTGGGGGGGGGGGGAACTAATCCACTCATCCCGAGAACATCTTTACTACATAATGTCTTCAGGTGATGGCCACCACACAACATTCTTGGCCAATCTGAACCCGGAAACACGCCAGTCTACTGCCTTATTTAGAACAGGATAATTAAGAAGCCTTGTTGTCATCGGTGTGTTTGACCAGCTTTGCATTCCATCGTAGCATCTTCAACACTCCCTCCGTGACCTGCTTAGGAAGGAGGGCCTATATTCAGTAGAAAGCAAACAAGCAGGCTTTGTAGCTGATTGTAGGCGGCATCTTAACTATGGTAGAAATAGAAGAGGCCATGCCTATCATCCAACCAGAGATGACTAGCAGAAATCTAACTTTTATATATTCTTCCATTTAATCTAGGCTATATTCTTCCATTTAATCTATCCCTAGATAGTGGGAGCTGTTGCTCAATTAAGTGGCTTTTTCTAAGATTTGGTTTTTAAAATTTACTTTGAATCTAATTCTAAATATCAACGAATCAACATGAATGAGACCCAGCATGGTGTAGGGATGGATTCGGAGTATGGAAGACCAGAGTTCCAAGCCCCACTCAGATAGGGAAACCCATTGGGTAACCTTGGGCTAGTTACATTCTGTAAGCCTTAAAGGAAAGCAGTGACAAATCACCTCTAAATAAATCTCTCAAAGAAGAAGTGGTCTCCATATGTCAAAGCCAACTTGAAAACATGTAACAACAAAACCCAATCATACTGAATATGTTCAATATTTTAATTTACATGGTGTGTGGGTGTAGGAGTCATAGCAGGGCCTTAAACACTACAGAAGTATAATACAATACTATGGTTCCACTTCAAATGTCATGGCAACATATTAGGAAACTTTGTGATTTTCAGTTTAAGGAGGGATATCTAGAGTTCTCAACCACAGAGCAATAGTGTCTCATCATATTGCAGTTTCCAGAATTCCATAGGAATCAGCTGTTGTAGTTAAAGTGGAATCATTGTGCTATATTTGTATAGTGTGAAAGGACTAGTCTTTTGACATTTTAGAGTGTGACACATTTTATTGTGGCAGAATTTTTCATCAATTATTTAGGCCAAATAAAGCATATTAGTTTTTTAAGGCACCCTAAGATTCTCTATTTATTTTCAGTATACATCAGTGAGCCTTGAAATTTTAGTTGAGTTTAGTTATAAACTCCTTGTTTTTTTAAAAATAAACTATATATTATTAATATTGAGAGACACTTTCATTTCAGCTTAGCCAAAACTGAAACACATCTCTTAGCCAGCCTTCTAAGCCATCTCCCCAACTAGTTTATTTCAACATTAGTATATATTTATCAAGAAACAAAATGATTCACATTAGTTGTTTTGTAAATTGTAAAAGTTGCTTTTTTAAAAATTAAAAAAACCCTTAAAGTGGTCTTGGTGTCACAGTAAAAACAACAACAACAAGCCCCCTTCCAAGCTCCAATACTGAGACTTGACTTTTGACTGACAATTTAAACCAAGCTTTTGTCAGACATTTAAAGCAGGATAAACTAGCAATGATGATGCTTTTCAAGTGTAGCCAGATCTCGATCTCTCTAGAAAATCTTTGAAAAGCAGGTTGTACCAGGATGAAGTGAGTGTCATCCCTATATGTGGGAATATATTTGTGACACTGATATACTCTAGTAAACAAATTAAATTCCTGAAAGAGTCTACTCTCAGTGAAAAGTAACTGTAGAAAATGATCACACAATTGGCTCCTGAATGGTGAGAATAAGAATGAAATCTTCTCACCTTTACCTAATGCAGTGGTTCCCAACCGGTGGGCCACAAGACCTTTAAAAAAAAGAAGGTCCGCGGCTCTAGATTATTAAATATGATTTTCTGGGTGAGCAGATGGCGACTACTGGGTAACATATGTTCTGTATCAGAAACTAAAGCTGATGTGGTCTATCCAATGCAATTTTCTGAATCAGCACCCAAAATAACCAAACCAAATTTAATGTTGACCAAAAAACTGATTTGTAACCTTTTTGGTACTAATGTTGGAGAGTGGTCCCTGGTCTAGTTGTCCCTGGTCAAAAAATAGTTGGGAACCACTGACCTAAAGTGGTCAACTGTCACCCCCATGTTTCCTTTTTTTAAAAGATGTCATTATTCCCATCTGCTTGATGGCTCTAGTTGCAAATGTTTGTGAGAGCAAAGCAATAGGGTTGCTCAATGAACTTAGGAAAGCACTCTGGCATTGTAGCCTGGGGTTGCAAAGGAAAGGTTTTCCAGGGCTGTTTTACTTGGCAAAGGCGATGAAAGAAACTGTTTCAAACTTATCAGGGTATCTACACTGGAGTGAATGAAAGAGGTGAAGGGAAGGGAGATTGGCTTTACTTTACATCACCCTGTTTTCTCCAGCCTAAGTATCACTGCCTTCCACTACAGCGGATGTTGCGATACTGGTGCGACATCTTCTTGTCTCTGCCTCCTCAAGCTGTGTAGGAAACAATCAGGCCAAATTGCTTTGGGAGGTGAATCTTCCCCAAGCGGAAGAGAAACTGTTAAAATTCCCTTTGACTGACATGAGGAGGCTGCTAGATTCTCTTCTGGAAAATATATAGAGAAAATCAGAACCTTCTATAAGCAAGTCTATGACCAAGTACTACCCATATCCCAATTCAATTCAAGTAGGGATGAAGGTCCTATGAGCATCCAGATATCATTTCCATCATGCCTGATCTTTAGTCATGCTCAATGGAGTGAATAGGAATTAGAGTCCAAAACATCTGGAAGATGATAGCGTCCCTCCAAAATTATATAAAAGATTCAGAATGTTCATAGAATCATAGCATCATAGAGTTGGAAGGGACCACATGGGCCATCCGTCCAACTCCTTGCCATTTCTCTATCTTTCCTAAAGAAAACAAGCAAGGGATAACATGAACTTCTCTC
This sequence comes from Anolis apletophallus, assembly GCA_030556195.1. NCBI lineage: Eukaryota > Metazoa > Chordata > Lepidosauria > Squamata > Anolidae > Anolis > Anolis apletophallus. The sequence continues at coordinate 117,756,838 of JARBWK010000008.1, forward strand.
CTAGCCCTTAACTTGGTATGATCTTACAAACACTTAGTTGGAAATAAGACTCATTGTGTACAGTTGGTTGGATCCAGACTTGATGACATTTTGACTAGGCCCACTGTTGATATCAAGGGGCCTGCTCTGAATAAGAGTGGAAAGCAGTGAGAATTTATTCTGAACAATCATACAAATGATCACACTACTAGGCTCCACTGAGATTATCAACAATTTTTATGACCAAGCAAATGTGTTCAGGCTAGAAAAAGGTTTTCAGAATGAAGTAAGAACATAAGAACATAAGAAGAGCCATGCTGAATCGGGCCTCAGCCCATCTAGTCCAGCATTCTGTGTCACACAGTGGCCCACTAGTTGTACACAGGGATCTCTAGCAGAAAGGAGGGCAGAACCCTCACCTGCTCCCGACCCCCCACAACCAGTACCCGGGGAAAATCCTGCCTGCCTCCATCAACACAGAGGTGGCACTTGGATGTCCAAGTTTCAAGCATTTCCCATCTACACTACCTTTTGGTGGAACATAATCTGGCTAGGTCATTTTCTGGTCTACATAAAATACTTTATTTCAAATGGAATGTTATGACTTGAGCATGCGTCCTTTAAATCAGTAGGACTGATCTGGAAGGCCAGCTTGGAGTAACTAATCCCACCTTTCATCAACAAGGTGAACAAAATTATCCCCATTCTCTGTCCCACCTAAAATAAGCGAGGTAAATTGAGAAAATCTGAGATAACCAGGACAGGACACTTGTGACAATGGGATAATGAGCTCAGTTGAGCTGGATTGAGCCAATTAGTGTAGTGGCTTTAGATTTAGACTGTGACTGGAGACTAGGGTTTGATTCCCCACTTAGCCATGAAAACAAACTGGGTGAACTTGGGCAAATCACATATTGAGCTCCAGAAAACCCTATGATAGGATCTCCCTAGAGTTGCCAAGATTGGAAATGAGTAGAAGGCACACAACAACAAAAGATACCGAAACAAAGTTTTCAAAATAGAAACCTAGGAACATTTTGATAGGTAGGCACTATAACATCATTCATCACTCCCACCTGGACACCTCTGTTTCTCTGAGATTACCTGCAATCAACTAGAAGTGACTGTGTCTTGTCATGAGCTAACGCTATTGTAATCCAAAGTATATCACAACTGTTGTTGAACTGTCAAAACTCCTTAGCGTTACCCACAAAAAATTACTTCTGTGGAGATGAAAGCTCCCCACTTTTTATACAATATAGTTAAACACAGTCACCTGCCCTTTCCTCGCATGATTGGCAAAATGAGGGCCCAAGCTTTAAAATGTACCACAATTTATCTCTCACTCGCATTCATCTAGACCAGTGATTCTCAACCTGTGGGTCCCTGGGTGTTTTGGCCTTCAATTCCCAGAAATCCTAACAGCTGGTAAACTGGCTGGGATTTCTGGGAGTTGTAGGCCAAAACACCTGGAGACCCACAAGTTGAGAACCACTGATTTAGATAGTGGTTCCCAACCTTTGGTTCTCCATGTGTTTTGGACTTCAGCTTCCAGCAATCCCAGCCATCTTACCAATTGTTAAGAATTATGGGAGCTAAAGTCCAAAACATCTGGTGGACCAAAGGTTGGGAACAACTGAATAGGTGGAGGATATGTAGCTTAAGTCTATGTTCTACTGCAATTCCCAGGCATGTAGCCAGGGGGGGCTAAGGGGGCTTCAGCCCCCCTCCCCGAAATTCTCAGGATGATCCGCGAGAAGGCCTTACTGGTACATTATTTAAACTGTTATGTGCACTTATATCATGATCTGATCACCATGCTCATTATATCCCACATTAATGGGGTTATTGGGATAACAATACAAAAGGTTTGCTAGGGTAGACCCTCTTCCACCCAGTCTCAGCCCCCCGAACCAAACTCAGCCCCCCGAATCAAAATCCTGGCTACGGCCCTGGCAATTCCCATCTGTTCTCACTACTACGCTAGCTAGGGCAGATGGGAGATTATGTCCAATAATATCAGTAGGGCGAGACAGCCTCTATCTTTGCTGTAAAGATGAACAATACCCACCCACTGACTCCCTCGAGAAGTTTCCTCCTTACAATCACCATGTCCCTCAAGCTTGAGCTCCTGTTCATTTAACTTTAGAAGAAAGAAAGAATTGCCAAAACACATAAGATGCATCGCTCCACCCACGCGCTTCCTGTAACAATTCTCCTCCAACTCTCTGGGCAGTCAGCATACCATTCTGGATCTCTGGTCTTCTGCCAGCTATGAGTTGGCAAATGGCAGGGGAAAGAGACGCAGCCTCCACTTTTGGGCTATCATAACATGCTCCACACGGGGCTACCTCTAGAAACTGTTCAGAAACATCAGGTGTCCAAAATCCTGTGGTCATTATGGGAAACATATAATCCCTTGTTGAAATGGCATCATTGGTTGCCATCAGGTCCAAACTCTCTGCTATATTGTAGATATGCACCTGCCAGAATAATGCTTAATTTATACATTTCTTTTTTTCCTTCCCTACCAGAATCTTAAGACCACAAATAAAGGGCTGTGTTGTGGTCTCAGCACAAGTACAAACATTTTGGGTGAATAATAATGACAATAATAATGAGCCTTTTTAGTGGTTGCTCCCATGCTCTGGAAGTCTCTTCCACAGGGTGCTAAACTGGTTCCCTCTTTGCTCCCATTTCCTTGGCAGGCAAAGGCTTGTTTATTCAAACAGGCATTCAATGATTAATTAGTTACGGGAGTCTTTTTAATAGGGCATGTGCACTTTTTAAATAGGGCATGTATGCTGCATTTTTATCTGTATTTTTACATTTCAAATGAGTTTGCATGTTTTAAATTTTAATGCTGCTTTAGTACTAGAACTCATTAAACTTTTGGACAATATTATTATATTTTTAGTGTTATCTTGTGTTACAACTGCCGAGAGCTGCCTTGTAGGGTAGGAAAGGAATCAACTGAAATAAAAGGAATGAACGAATACCGATCAGCGTGTATTTATTTATTTACATTATTTCTACCCCAGGGGTTATGGTTCTATCAGTATCAGTTCTGTCTACAATAACATGTGCTTTCTGCAGGATAACTGCCATCATAATACACATTCTTGCACATCTCTTGCAGGGTGGCATTTCTAATCCTCCATCACTTCTCATTAATCCTTTCCATCTCAATCCACTGCTGTAATGTCACATAATGCAAACCAAAATCCTTACTGCTAACTCCTAAGGTTGAAAGGGCCTCACCTGGAACATCAAAAAATCCATGCATCTTCAAAAGCAAGAGAGGTGAAAAACTGGTTTGGTGGGGATTAAATGAAATTTCCTGCACGGGTAGAGATTGGAAGAGCTGGGGACCGGAGAGTGAATAAGCAGAGGAAAGGCTGAGGCAAGAAGATGGGGAAGAAACTTCACACAAAACCACATGATGAAAGGAGAGGTATAGAATACTAAGGGCAGGTAATTCTGGATGCAAATACACTGTAGAATTAATTCAGTTTGACATGACTTGAAGTGCCATGACTCAAAGCTATGGAACCATTGCTGTTGTAGTTTCACAAGGTTTTCAGCCTTTTCTGCCAAATAGTTCTAGTGCCTAAACAAACTACAAATCTCAGGACTCCATAGCACTGAGCTACTGCAGTTAAAGTGCATTAATTCTACAATATCGATGCAGCCTTAGTTTCCCCTAGAAAATAAAAACATTTCCCAAGACAGTTGCAAGAAGCTATTTTTGTATATTTGAGCAGCCTGGAAAACCAAAAGTTAATAACAGAATTAAAATCAAAGCACTGCCTCAAGATCAAACCAAAGTATCTTAAACACCTATTATTATTTCATCAATTTTGTGTTTCCTCTTTTGTAAAAGTCCTGCTAGTCATCCCCCCTCAGAAGGGGGAAAATCCCTGTCTTCAGGCTCACTCAATGCTGCCTCTCCCTGAGATTTTGTTTCCTGAAACAGAGACGGAAAATCTAAACAGAAATGTGCATTCTCTGCTTTGTTGCTGGAGTCCTACCTGAGTCTGGGTCAGCCCGAGTTGTGCGGCCAATTCTGCCCTCTCTGGCAGTGCCAGGTATTGTGCCTTCTGGAATCTCCTTTGCAAAGCAGCCAACTGGTAACTGGAATAAATGGTGCGTGGTTTTCGGATTTTTTTGGGTTTTCCGTTGACCATCCGCACTTCTGGCTCTGGTTCTTCCTTCACTGAAACTGCAGAGTCAAGGAAGGGGAAAGAGTGGGCAAAAGGAGTAAACCAGAGAGGAGAGAAAAGGAATAAAGAGACACCATGAAAGTCAAAAACCATACCCAAACTTCTGTAATGACCAGAGAAAAGAAACTGCACTCTTGTTTTCATATACAATATTCAGATGGTCACATTGTATTGCATGCGCAGAATAATACTTTGGCCCCTTCTACACAGCTGAATAAAATCCCACATTTTCTGCTTTGAACTGGAATATATGGCAGTGTGGACTCAGATAACCCGGTTCAAAGCAGATATTGTGGGATTTTCTGCCTTGATATTCTGGGTTATATGGCTGTGTGGAAGGGCCCACAGTCTAAACCTCCATCTGCTGGAGAGGAGAATGAATGAAAATGTGATGCAAACAGCAATCCAATAGAAAGTTCCCAAATATTGATGCAGAACTATAAAAAGGACTTTTCATCTGAGGATGGCGATGTACCCTAACTCTGCCACAATTATTTTCAATTTCAGTTCACTTTTATATTTTTCCTGAAGCATGAAAATTTGCACTCCATCTAGGCAATTCGCTACAAATGTCTGACAATTCAGATCGACATAGCAAACCAACCTAGGGCATGAGATAGATGTTTGGTGTCATCACCTACTCTTTTTTTTGAAAAGCAAAAGTATCTGCATTGAAAAATAAACAATTTTTAAAAATCTGAAGTGAAGCTATAGGGAGGTGAAATGAGACCACTGGCACCCTCCATCCAATTTCACCCAAATTTCTAGCATGGCAGTAAGTTAAAATTACAACTGAGCATTTAAATATGTAATTTAGGCATCCAAAGAACAGAGACAGGCAAAGTAATGTAGAGACTATGAACATAGCAAGTATGAGCTGTATAATGAAATGATTTTCAATGTCTCGTTCTCTGGAATTTCAACATTTTCAGAAATTTGTTGGAGGAACAAAACTGCCCGCTTTTTCCTCCCATGGCCACACAACATTGTTTTTTATTAGATCACAAATATTTTCTTTTTTTCCCTTGGCATTTCTATAGCATGTGCCATGAATTCTGATTCTCACCCAATTCTCAGCAAAAAATAAAACTAATGCTGCCTTGAAATCTTTTGATGTACGATGGAAGAGAAACGTTTTAATGAATACTGAAAATAAATGACAGCAAAGGATGGAAACAATTGTGTAAATAAATATTACCAATTGTTTATGATCCAATCTGTAGTGAGAGGTCGAATCGAAGATTGAAAGAGAGGTGCCTGGAGTATATCATGGATGAAAGATGTAATGCTAAAAATGGCTAATCAGAAGTAAACCCATTCACTTACTCCTACATTTATATTTTGGTCTGAACAATTAATTTTCCAAAATTGGAATCTGTATCTCAGTGAGATGTAAATTGGTTACGGACCTAGCAAAGGGTGCCAAAATTATGCAAGGTACAATGTAAGAAACTTTATCAAAAGATGAGACAGAATATTAGCTCATCTGATACAGTTTATAACTTTGTAAACCAATATGATTCAGATTTTTACTTTCCTCTATTGACTTCTAATGTACAGTTATATAACTTTTTGTATTTGGATTTCCATTTTGCACATTCACACACCATTTTCTATTCATTTCTTTATAAAAAGCTGATCTTTTAAACACTAACAAGCCCTAGGTTGACTAGCCTAGCCGGTTTTGTTTGCTTGTGTCACAGATCTGACGCTTTGCATTTTGACTAAGCTTGGCTTCAAAAAAAAAGTGTCCATCCTTTCTCTGATGTATTTTCTTTTTCTCTTTGGCAGGAAGTATTGTCCGGTTACGTGGGGACAGTCGGAACCACACAGCCCCCATGTTCCTTTCCTGAAATATTTGTGGAAAGTGAGGGCGTGAATTTGAGGCCTCAAATGCCCTGCCAGCATCTCTGGTCTCTCGGCTTTCCAAACAGGCATGCCTAGGTTTGCTTGGAGTTTGAAACATTTATCACCTTTATACCCTCAAAGGCAGACTATCTATTAGCAAGCAAGCACAATTGTCTTCAGTTAATTCCCTATCGCATGCAACTGTCTGTATGTTACACACTTTCATCACAAAGAACTGATCATCTTGAAATATTTTATATCTTTCAGTATTTCAGTTTTGTTCTGCTCCTTATTAAATTAGAAACCAAACAGATAGTCATTTCAAATAGTGGAGCGTGAGCGTTTCAAGATTTTAAGAAGTGGAATGGCAAATTTTGGGTGTCTATTTTTTGCATGAGTGGGAGAGAAAGAGCTTCTCACAGGAAGTAAATGTGTAACTTTGATGAGAGACGGTCTCAGAATAAGTTTGTGGGCTTTTGGAACGGGGAAAGGCGAGTATATTTTGTTTGTCTTGAAAGCAAGGTCTGCCAAACTATTTTGTCCAAACAAAGAAGGGAATCCAATTCAGTTGAGCAAATGGTAAGGAACTTTTGCCAAATTGTAAAAAAAAAAACTTTTGCTCTTTTGTATAAAAACAAGCCATCCATCTAAGCTCAGAAAATACCTCAATTTTTAAAAAAATAGAGCAGTGTAGATGCTTTGGAGCTGAGATTTACTGAACTTTTGGTCTCCAAAGTAAATGGAAGAAATTAATTGAGGGCCCTTCCACACAGTCATATAACCCAGAATATCAAGGCAGAAAATCCCACAATATCTGCTTTGAACTAGGTTATCTGAGTCCACACTGCCATATATTCCAGTTCAAAGCGGAAAATGTGGGATTTTATTCGGCTGTGTGGAAGGGGCCTGAGAAACAAAGACCGACTCCCCAAACTTTTCTGAGCCTCCTTTCAGAACTGAGAAATGTAGCACATCCTTCCTCCTTGTTAAGAGTGTACGCACCAAAATCTTATCTCTCTGTTTTTGGAAGCAAGCCTGTTGAATTCAGTGGGTTTTACCCACAGGTAATGTGGGAACAGAATTACAGCTTTTATGATTTTAGTTGGAGAATTGTGTCCTCAACCTGGACCTAAAAGTTGCAGGAATCTTCTTGATCTGTGAAATCCACAAAAGAATGAGAAAGGAGCCATTTGGTCTCTTTGTTTTTCCTTTTTCGTAAGTTGGAATGGAAATGAAAGCACAAGGCAAATTCAACACCCTCTCTGCTCCATTTGTGTCTCAGTTGGGGATTGTGCGCGTATTTTTCAAAGTTGCAAAACTAGAAATCCACTTTCGATTCATTTATACCACGGGATTAAGCACTTTGATGGGGCAGGTGACATGTTCAAGTGGTGCCCAAACACAGAACAATAGCAAAGCCCCTAAAGGCATGTGACAGGAGTGGGTGAATTGTGAGATGGAGGGTACACACAGGGTCACATCTGGCCTTGTACGTTGGACTATCCAGTCCTAGTACAAATGTGGATATGGTGTCATTTTTCATAGCTTTCTTGTTAGACCAGATATGTTTTTCTTTGGCGACAAAAAGTAATAATAAATAAGTAAAAAAAAAAATCTTCAAGTGAATAGAAGGGAAAAGACCGTCTACATAATAGAAGCTTTTGTGGGCCGTAGGGGGGAAAACCTATCAATCCCAAAACCTTTCAGTCCAACTGTCTTTCTCCCAAATGTTCAGCCATATAAACTCCTGGATTCATTTCTAGGCTGTTAAGAAAGAAGGGGAAGAAAATGAAAATCTTACCTGTTTCTTGACTGGGCAATTGTTGGTCCCGGAAAGATCCATATTGCCTGTACGAGGTGCTGTAAGGGTAATCGGATTTAGGGGAGTAGGTCCCAGCACCCCCAATTCCATTGAGGTTAAATTGGGGGTGGTAGGCATAGTGATTCATGGGCTGGGTGTACGCTTGGCTGGGGTAATATTCGTGCTGGTTGTGCGGGGTGCTGTAGTAACCCAGATCCGTGATGGATGACTCGGGGAGGGTAGGGGAATCCTTGGTGGCCGCATGGCAACTGAGGTTGCTGGAGATGTCTGTCAAGATGCTGGTGATCTTCTTCTCGAAGGAGCTGCTCATGATGAGAAGCTGAAAGGCCCCGCCAGGGCAAGGTCCCAAACTTTGGACAAAGGGAAGCCAAAGAAAAAGTGTGCAAGGTTGCAAAGAGTTGTGTGCTGGTTTTTGGGGGAGGGAGAAAAATTCTCCACCTCTCCTCCTCTTTCTGAGTCGGCTTACTCAGTCATTGCTCCAGTCATAGTTGCTGCTGCTGCTGCTCCTACTTGCTGCTATCCTCCTCCAGGGAAAATGTGTAAGAAATCCAACCTAGCCAGCTTGGTTAAACCCTTTAATTAGGGAGTAGGGAAGGGTGGATGCTACATTCCTATTGGCTCCAGAAATATTGCCTCGCAGGCAAAACAGCCTCTTGTCCCCCTTTCTTTCTATCATATATATATATACATATTTCTGTGTGCGTATATTTAAAATATATCTATTTTAAAACAAGAGCACATTGGAAAATAAATGAATATGTTCTCTTACACGTATAGGTACACATTCACAAGCACGAGCACTTCTTGAATATATATACGAGTATATATCACATATATCTCACATATAACTCTCTCTCTATAGAGAGAGAGAGAGAGTCATATGTGAGATATATGTGGTATACTGTATATGTGATATATATATGGTATATATATATATATATATATATGTGTGTGTCTATATATATATATATATGTGTATGTATATATATATATATATATATATATATATATACCATATATATATCACATTGTATATATCACCTTGTAAGGAAGATGGATGCCAGAAGCCAGAATATATCTAGACCTCCCTCATCTCAAACTAACTCCCAACTCAATCAATAGATCAGACAGGGGATCAACTGGGTTAAATGAGATGGGTATTTCAGTTGGGAAATGGGCTAGAGTGAACAAAAGCAGATAGTTTAGCTGTCCCTATGTGTGTTCAGTGAAACATTTTGTTCACTTGGGGCCCTTCCAGACAGGCCCTATATCCCATGATCTGATCCCAGGTTTTCTGCTTTAAACTGGATTGTATGAGTCCACACTGCCAGTTTTGTTTTGTTTTGTTTTTTTCATGTCAGGAGCTACTTGAAAAACTGCAAGTTGCTTCTGGTGTGAGATAATTGGCCATCTGCAAGGATGTTGCCCAGGGGACGCCTGGATATTTGATGTTTTACCATCCTTGTGGGAGGCTTCTCTCATGTCCTAGTATGGGGTGCTGGAGTTGACTGGGGGAGCTCATCCACGCGCTGTCCAGATTTGAACCTCTGACCTGTTGGTCTTCAGTCCTGCTGGAACAAGGGTTTAATTCATTCCGCCACTAGATAATCTGCCAGAAATCTGGGATCAGGTCCTGGGATATAGGGCCTGTCTGGAAGGACCCCTACTTTAAGATGCATATTTGGGGCCACTCTGAAAATCCTGTGAGATGTAATGCTGTTGCCATGTTTTTGCAATGTGGCCTGACTTCCAATTAGTGGGCAGCAAGGCAGATACGGGAGTTGTTAAATTGACTCTCTTTTTGTTATCAGTTTTTATTTTTAAGGCTATGTGTGTTTGTTGATCTTATAGTTTGAAGCTTCTTTTTGTTTTGAACTAGATGGTGCTATTTGGACTTTTAGTGTCTTCTGACTACTTTGAGGTTTCATATAGTGCTTGTCTCTTTCCAAAGGCTTCATGGATCTTTACTGCTCTGGATTCTTTTTGAAAGAAGAAAACAAAAAATCCAATTAAAATTATATGCCAATCCCACTGAAAGTAAGAGGAATTAGATTCGTTGCGACTATTTTGTTTGTGTCTTGGCTACCATGGGATGCCGTCATGACTAACTTTTTAGCTGGATCTGGGCCAGAGTGTTTCCCGCCCCCTAATGATCACCTTCTCAGGTAGAGCACTGTTCTTCCCATTTCACAGATAAGTGACTTAGGTCAACAGATAATGTATGAAATATATTCTTGGTTGAGACAGTGTCTGGATTCAGTTTTTCTAAGTCTTGTCCCGTTTTGGGGGGGAGGGGGTCAGGAGCGACTTGAGAAACTGCAAGTTGCTTCTAGTGTGAGAGAATTGGCCATCTGCAAGGATATTTGTTGCCCGGGGGTACCCAGATATTTTACCATCTTGAGGTAGAGGCTCAAGATGGTAAAATGTGGCGCAGCTGGCTAAGTGTCAGCTGCATAAGATCTCTCTAACCAGTAGGTCATGAGTTCGAGGCCTGCCCGGGTCGAGGTAGGTGCTCGACCTTTAAGCGTTGCCTGCTGTTGACCTTTGCAGCCTGAAAGAAGTTGCATCTGTCAAGTAGGAGATAAAGGTACCACATCAAGTGGGGAGGCAAATTTTGACTGAATTATGAGGCCATTAAAGAACTCCAGGAATGCTGAGGAATGCGGAAGGAAAAACCAGGGGCCCTGGGAATGCTGAGAGATGAGGAGTGCGTCAGCTCCCCCTGGTGGCCAGAGTTTGCTTCTGTTCGTCTATATGTGTGTATGTGGAAACGGCAGGGATTGTCTGCTAAGTATGTGTACCTCTAATCCACTCTGAGTCCCCTTCGGGGTGAGAAGAGCGGAATATTAAAGAAATAAATAAATAATAGAGGCTTCTCTCATGTACTCGCATGAGAGGCTGGAGCTGACAGGAGGGAGCTCACCCCATTTCCAAGATTTGAACCCTAACCCCTTCGCTCAGCAGTCTGCTGGCACAAGGGCTTAACCCATTGTGCCACCAGGGGTTCCTTGTCCCACAGTGATAGGTAAACAACAAGCCAAAATATTACTGTTTCCACATGTAATGGACAGGGCCACATATAAGATACACCACTTTCACATGTGTATATTCATTGCACAATCATACACTCATACATTACCTGTTTCAGGATATGTCAATATGATACAAGATGAAACTAACTCTCATGCAAATTCAAAATCTGAATTTTAAGAATGTCATTTGACTTACTAAAAGGGTGTATATAACCAAATCACAAGTGTTTTAACTTCGAATTCTGATACGTTTCTAGCATTCAGTTGGGAAACATCAGAACCTTCTATTCTGAAACCCCTGAATGTAATAAACAAGGGTTCTGACTTTTCCCACAATGAAGTATATTCACATTATATAGGGTACAAATCAAGTATTTTAAAGTATCCACTTAAGACTGTCCCACCAGCTGCTATCTTATGTCCTCCTTACAGTTTAAGTATAGGAAGGATAGACTCAAATTCTCTGCTTTTGAGTAACAGGCATTATGCTATACTAAGAATGTGTCTTGAGTCTCTTAGCTGTATCTTGGACGTCAACTGCCAGAATCTCTCAGCCACCATGATCTCTGATATAAGGTCATCTCACTAGTTACGATGCTGTCTTCGCACAATCCTAAATATACACTGGACTGACTATGTGACAAATGTTGCTGTCCTTGAGCAAGCAGGGATCACCAGCATTGAGGCCATGCTATTGAGAACACAGCTGCGCTGGGCAGGTCACGTCTCTAGGATGGAGGACCACCGCCTCCCAAAGATACTACTCTATGGTGAACTCACCACAGGTCAGCGCAAGAGACGCGCCCCCAAAAAGAGATATAAGGACTCCCTGAAACAACATCTCAGACTTGGCCAGATTGATCACCAACAATGGTCCCCCCTGGCCTCACATCGGGAGGCATGGAGACACACTATCCACAATGCTGCAGCCTCTTTCGAGAAGACACGCCGAACGGGTCTCGAAGAGAAACGACAATGCAGAAAGAACCGCAACTTGGAAACAACATCACCCAAGGAGACTTTCTGCTGTGCTTTCTGCAACCGAACTCGCCTGTCTCAGATTGGCCTTTTTAGTCATCAACACGCTTGTAAAAAGCGTGGGATGAGTCCTTCCTAAGAATCTTCGTTCACGAAGTAATGCTGAGAGAGTTATGATGGCTGTGGGATTCTGGAAGGTGTATTTAAGCTTAATGTTTTGTATGTGTTTTAAGGCATTGAATAATTGCCTATATGTAAGCTGCCTTGAGTCCCGGAGTATAATAGGTTAAATAAATAAATAAATAAATAGTCTTTATAAAAACTTCTCAATATAGGCCAGAATTTATTGGTTTTGAAATATAGGGTAAATTGAAATCTTCCTATGCACATTGCCCTGGGCATAGCTTTCAAGGATGGGGAGAAATTAATTATCAGGCCCTCCAACTGACCTGATTTGGCAGGAGCAGCTCAGATTAATCCTTTTTTTAATGTCCCAGTTTCTCTCTGTTCCTCCTTTGTGCTCAGTTTAGTTTGGTTACTGCAAACTGAGTTCAAAGTGCAAGAATAGTTTGCATTCAATTAACTCAGCAATGGAAAGAGCTGAGAATGTTTGTTGGGATCACAACCAAGGAAAATGGCTAAACCCTTGCCCCTATGTAACACAGTTCAGCCCTTTTTCCCGTGTCTCCCCAGAACTTGCCAATTGCTGTTGTATAAAATTTAATACAACGACATGCTAATACCTAACATCTTAGAAAGTTGCCATATAAAAACATCCATAGTGAACTGATTGATCTCCCTCCCCTTTTTTGAAAAACTGTTGCTAGTTAATTGCATGAATATTATTATTCTTTGGGCTTTTGGACTGCCTCCTCTTATGAGCTGGTGTGCATGTCGCCATCTCTATCTCTCTTATTTTGAAGGAGCGTTATGTGTGGGTGTGCGTACACAAGCTCACCTCCACTTTCAGGATATGTTTGCCTTTGTGCAAGAAGAGCTTGCAATCCTTTGCATGATTCATGGCTTCTAGCATCCCAAGCCCACAGATACTGAGGCCTGGATTTCCGAGGCTCTGTGATATGCTTCTCCTTGCAGATATGCAAATAATGCGGCAGCTTTGTCATACGCTGGTTAAATGCTTAGGATGTGACTAGAAGGCTTGTGGGTGGGGGATAAAGGTTTTTCAGATATACGGTATATGTGTGTGTATGTGTGTATTTGTTTATTTTATATGGACAGAGTGTGAAAAGATGTTTGGGAGTGAGCAGCAAGGTTTATCAAATACATATGTATGTGTGCTTGTATGTTCTGCCATATGCAGAGGCGGAAAAGGTTACTTGGGGCAGTGTTTCCCAACCTTTTTTGAGCCGCGGCACACTTTTAACATTAAAAAAAAACCGGGGGCACACCATCAACCAAAATGACACAAAATGACACTCTAACACAGTAAAGAACGGCTGGGGATTGGTGGCCTGCTGGGAGCAGCTGCTGGGAGTGACGAAGCCAGGGAGGGGGCGGAGCCAGGCTACCCCCGGCTTCACCTCTCCCAGCAGCTGCTACCCCCGGCTTCACCTCTCCCAGCAGCTGCTACCCCCGGCTTCACCTCTCCCAGCAGCTGCTCCAGCCTTGAGGGGCAGTGCCAAGCCATGCCAGAGCCAGCACAATGCTGGCTTGGCACTGTCCCCTCAAGGCTGGAGCAGCTGCTGGGAGTGCCGAGCCATGCCCCGCCCCTCCCCCCAGCTTCAGCTCTCCTACAGGCCGCGCCATGCTCCGCCCCCTCCCCCAGCTTCAGCTCTCCTACAGAGGAGGAGCATGAGCGGCGGACGGGCTTCAGTGGGCGGGGCTCCTCCTCCATGCGGCTTCAGAGAGCGAGGGGCAAGAGTCATGGTGGGAGTTATGGCGGATTGGAGGCTGGCTGGGGAAATGGCCGGAGGAGGCGGCGCCCCGGTCCCTTTTTCTTTTTCTTTCGCCACTGCCTGGCCCTTCCTCCTCCCCCAAGCAGCAGGAGTTCGGCAGGAGGGGGGGAGGAAGGGGGCAGAGAGCTTTCTCGCGGCACAGCAGGAGGTCCGTCACAGCAACTAGTGTGCCACGGCACACTGGTTGAGAAGGACTTACTTGGGGGACCACACTAGCCACTTGGTCTCCGATAACTGGTAGATTTTGGGAATTATGATTCCCCTCCTCCAAATTTTCCAAACTCTCTCTCTCTCTCTCTCTCTCTTTCATTCTCTCACTCACTCACTCACTCACTATTTTTCTCTCATAGAATCAGAGTTGGAAAAGACCCTAAGTGCCATCCAGTACAATTCAACCACTCCTGACAGATGGCCAAGCAGCATCTGTTTAAAAACCTCCATAGATGTTGATTCCACTAGACTCCAGGGAAGCATATTGCACTTAGCATCAGGATGTTCTTCCTCATGTTAAGGTGAAATGTCTTTTCCTGCAATTTGAATCTATTGCCCCATGTCCTAGTCTCCAGAGCAGCAGAAAACAAGTTTGCCTTCTCTTCAATGTGACATCTTTACTTCTCTCTCTCTCTCTCTTCCCACACACAAGCTGTCCCCTGTCACGCGTTGCAGTGGCCCAGTCTGTGTATATATGTTTTGTGTGTCTATATGTGTTTGTGTGTGTATATATGTGTATATATGTGGTTTTGCGTATGCATTGTAATGCATTTATATATATATCTATATATATAAAGGAAGAGCCGTCATGTGAAGACTACCTGAAACAGAGAAACCTTACAACGCAGAAACACAAAACTTGCCAACAGAAATAGGCCTCAAGCAAGGTACGTTTGTAGCAAAGAAACTTTCCCCCCCAAAACCTAAAAGGCCCCCAAAACAACGAGTAAAAATAAAACTACATTTCCCAGCATCCTCCGGGGCTGCCAAAGACTCTCCCAGCCTCTACATTCTGACAACATGATTGGCTGCCAATAAGGGCGGATTTGCATAACTGCTGTACTGGCCAGCCAACATGAACATTCCGACCCATAACAAACTGTCAGAGGAGTGCCAGAGCCTCCTCCAACACTTTCAAATCAGAAGACCATGATGGAGATCAACACCATTCAAGGGGAGCTCTTCTTCCTTTCCCAAAAGATCTCCGGTGGCTTGGAATTCCACATTAATAAGAGGACCATCCAGCAACAATGGGGTTTGCCAGGAGGGTGCTCCATCCCTCTATATGCTGGATCCAAGGGATGGAGGTCATCACCAAGTACCTTCTGATGCCCAGCACTGGAAGAGCTCCCTCAGATGGCCTGTCCATGAGGAAAGCCTAATTGGACATCGACCAATGGGTGCAAAAGACACAGAGCAGGACATCTTGAAAAAGAGAGGAGCAGAAAGTAAGCTAGACATGAAGATCTTGAGAAAGGTGGCTAAAAAGGATACGGAAAGGATTTTTAACAGTCCCCCAACAGACACTGGACGCACCTGTGAAGATAGAGATCCCCTGACAGGACAAGCCCTCCCCAAGCTGATCCGTCCTGGCCATGGTACAAGTCAAACCCAAAGGACTGCAGGCAAAGAGCTGAGGCACAAACATAAAACACCCAATTCACTTCAACACCATAAGTCACATCAATTCCAACCCTTACATACTCAGACTTTCTCGCATCTCCTAAATAGGGCACAGCAACGCGTGCCGGGTACAGCTAGTATATATATATATTGGCTTTTAAAGTCTCTTCTGCTGTGTTTTTCAGTCTTTTTATGAGTGATGGTCACTCGTTGGCCTGATAAGTGTATTGTACAACTGTTTTTAATTGTATTTTATATTATGGGCATTGATTGCCATGTGTAAACTGCCTCAAGTCGCGTTCGGGCTGAGAGGGGCAGTATAGAAATAAAGTAAGTAAATAAATAAATAAATAGTGTCCAAATTTGGTGTCAGTTTGTCCAGTGGTTTTTGAGTTATGTTAATCCCACAAATGAGCATTACATATATATATATATATACACACACATATACATATACATATATACATATATACATATATACATATATATATACACACACACACACATACACACACACACACACACACACAGAAATAAGCAGTTCATTTATCTTACGCTATGTTCATCTACCTTCATAGCAAACATGATGCTCAGAATCACAAGGAAGTTTCAGAAAGTTACTTCATTTGGAGCACTGTGTTTCTAGCTTATAGTAAAGCATGGGATCGGAGACGTTTGGTCATATTTTGATCTCCCAGCATCCTTTCCAATGGGCTATACTGGATATGAGGCTGGTGGGAAGAGTGACCCAACAACATCTGGAAGGCTACAAGGTTGCCTACCCTGGCTGCAACAATAATAAAAGTGAATAACCTGGGTTAAAAACTGGGAGTGGGCAGATTGGGGCTGTAAGACAACCCCAAGTTGCATGATGGCTAAGAATGTGAGGACAGCACTTGTGTAGGTGGGTAAGGGTGTAGATGTCTACGTAGGTGTGTGTTTGCACTTCGGGGCGTGTGAGAGCAAAAGGTTTGGCTCTGAGTACACGGCAGAGATATGTGTGTAGGTCTGAGCATCTATGGGAGGGGGCTTTTTAGGGTGTGTACGTCTGTTTGGAGGTGGCTGGACTATCAATGTGTATGTGAAATAGTAGACATTGTGTTTGGAACCAAAACATATGGCATGAATCCAACGCTGGATTACAGCTCCCAGGATCCCCCAGCTAGTATGGCCAGGGAGCATGCAACACATGGGAATTTGGCATTTTGAAACATCCAAAATGTTTGGAAATGGAATGCAATATTATTTTCTTCTTGATCAGTTTTTGCAAAACGAAGCATTGACGACTGATCCCAAAACCAACGCGTCCTGTCTGGACTTTTTCACCTTAAACATTTGTGTGAATCCATAATTGGTTATGATGTCCCTACTCCCAAAAATGAAATTAGAATGTGATATATGTGTTTAAAGGCTTCAAATGGAGGGAATTAGCTGGAGGCTCCTTCCTCTGTTTCTGCTGCTATCTATTTCTCTTTTGCGTATTTCTGTTTACATCCATTCATCCTCAGTTGGGTTGTATATATTTGTAAATTATGTTAAATAGATTTTGTCAGCATAACTTGTTTTCAACTTTTGGGAAATCCAGTGCTGATCTGGATCTAGTGGTTGATCACTTAGATTGGCAAAGATTTCCAACTCCCACTTTAACCATAGGAGCAAGAAAGCGATGACTCAGCCACCCTAAATTTTACTGCTGAAATGAAGAAAGTGCGCATTAATCCAGGATGTGAGATTTTGGGGAGCAGAAAAGCCAATGACCTGCATTCAGCTGAGTTAATGAACTCCTTGGCTCAAAATGCTGAAATTCTAAGGGTGATGAACTAAAAGGCAACTGTCGGTCCCCATTATACATGGAGTCAGTGGGGATTTGACAAGCCAATTGTTGCTTGACTTCCATTTATTCAATAAGTCTGCAAAAAACTGCTGAGCCTTTTCTCGTCTCTAGTTGGGAGGACTAGCAAGGATATTTTGCCAGTTGAACAAGAAGGACAAGTTGCCCCATACCTCCATTCCAGAAACCGAAATCCCATCAATTTAGCCTTATTTCCTATGCCTGAGGGTGGGCAGGCAGTTTATAGGAGGTTAGACTGGCCTTGCTGATGCTCCGCCACTGGGTTCTACTATAAAAAACAACAGCAGGTTGAATTCTATCCCTAATCTTGTCTACTATCTATCCCTTCCAGGGCTTTTATTTCTGCCAATGTCATAGAGACCTATTGGAAACAGGCAGTCAAGTTCCTGTGTGCTTTGCATAGCCATTGTCCAATGCATATGGAAGCCTGACTTTTGTATTATTATTATTATCATCTAATTATTATTATTATTACCATCTGTCAGCTGCAAAAGGCCACCCTACAAGGATCTGCACACATTATTCGTCAATACATCACACATTCCTAGACACTTTGGAAGTGTCTGACGTGTGATCCAATACAACAGCCAGTAGAGTGATCTTGTTTGCTGTGTACTAATCTTGTGTTTCAAATAATAATGATGGTCATGCATTTTTATTTATATTCTACTCTATCTCCCCGAGGGGACTCAAGCGGATTACAATAGATACATATATAGGCAAACATTCAATGCTTTTTAAACAGTGAACAACAATGACATACAATACACAAACAAAGGCAAAAGTTTCCCTTTTCATCTCTGACGTCTGGAGGCGATGCTCAACTCTGGCCATGGGGAGGTGCTCTTGTTCCATTTTCCATATCGAGGAGCCTGTTGTCCGTACACCTCTCCGATCGTTTTGCTGGCATGGCTGCATAGGTGCCTTTTATCTTCCTACTGAGGTGGTACCTATTGATCTACTCACATTACATGTTTTTGAACTGCTAGGTTGGCAGAAGCTAGGGCTAACAGTGGGCGCCGACCCTGACCCACGGCTTCAAACTGCCAACCTTCCGGTTTTTCTGCAGCTAGCAGTTTAAACTAGGTATACAACAATTCCTTTAAAACTGGAGAGAGACCTGTTTTGTCCATGTTTTCTTTGCCCACATTCCTCCATGTTATGAATGCACAGCAATTATGGCTCTGTTTGGAAAGGAAAAGCTATGGGGAATCTTCTTGTGGCATTTGGAGACAAAAGAACAGATAGATCAGAGTTACTTTAGCTTTAGCACCTTAAACTTTCATCAAATTCGAATTAAACTCCATCTGTTATCCAGCCCAGCCAGATAGGACAACGAGTTCTTTCTCATCCCATTATTACAGTGGTATTCTATGACTTTGGGCCATGGTAGCACAGTGGGCTAAACCACTAACTGCAGATAAACTTACTAATCAGAGGGTTGGCAGTTCAAAGTCATGTGTTGGGGTGAGCTCCCCGTGTTAGCCCAAGCTTCTGCCAACCTAGCAGTTTGAAAACATGCAATCTGAGTAGATTAATAGATAAAGCCTTGACAGGAAGGTAAAAGGTGTCCATGCAACCATGCCTGCAACACGATCAGCAGCATCTATGGACAATAGGCTCCTCGGCACGAAAAATGGAATGAGAGCACCTCCCCAAGGCCATAGTTGAGCATCACCTCCAGAAGCCAGATAGAAAGAGAAACCTTTACCTTTGTTTGTGTATAGTATGTCATTGTTGTTCACTGTATAAAAGGCATTGAATGTTTACCTATATACAGTATGTGTATACTGTAAGCCACTCTGTGTCCCCTCAGGGAGATAGAGCAGAATATAAACAAAGCATTATTATTATTATCATTATTATTATTATTATTTGGCAACTAATATGGTATTGTGGGTACAAGAACCCAATAATACTATTTCACAGAGCTGTTCCTATGTTAAAGTGGTTAAGTTAGGGACGAAACAGCACTGTGAGCTCATTGGAGGAAAAGCAGGATATAACTATACATAAATTATTAAAAATGATTCAAGTCACTGAACGCGCTTGAAGCATCCAAGCCAAACCCCAGAGCACGTGCAGAGTACAATTCCCTAACTCAGTTCTCAAAAAACCTGAGATTCGAGAGGTTGCATTACCAATATAAAATCTAGGGATAGATTTGGTCTTTGGAAAGTGCTATATGAACAGCCATTGAATGTCATATCAGTTCACATGGGCTCTGACTATTTTTTAGTCTCTCTCACACACTTTCTTTCTTTTTCTTTTTTGTTTGGAATAGGGTGGGCTTGGCCACTTCCCAGGAAAAGTTCTCTCAAGGTAGATTTTTCCATAAATTCATATATCACAAACACTTTTAAAGATTTAGAGTTTAGAGGCTACAAGGTAATTTTAGATGACAGTTCCTGGAATATCCCAGCCAGCATGGCCATGGGAGTTGTAGTCCAGTTTTCTCCCTGAGATTACTTGATCTGAAGCCCAGATGCCTTCAGTGTATATCTTATCCCTTTTATATACATTACCTAACAATGCATATGTCATTAAATCCACTGCTTTCCTAGACAACTAATTTTCCTTAAACAAACACACGTCAATAAAGAAAGTTTCCCAATCTTTTGTCTTATTATTTCCACTAAATTGCTCTTAAGAGCAATTTACACAGCATTACCTTGTATCACAGTCATGTCTAGCTGTATTCATATGAGCAAACCAAAGCTTGGGGAAATACTTTTTAAAATACAGCTCCCTGAATTATCCAGCCAGCATA
Source organism: Anolis apletophallus (assembly GCA_030556195.1). Lineage (NCBI taxonomy): Eukaryota > Metazoa > Chordata > Lepidosauria > Squamata > Anolidae > Anolis > Anolis apletophallus. The sequence continues at coordinate 117,776,872 of JARBWK010000008.1, forward strand.
ACCACTAGAGCAGTGTTTCCCAACCAGTATACCATGGCACACTAGTGTGCCGTGAGTAATCATCAGGTGTGCCGTGGAAAATTGGAACCTCCAAAATCCTTTCTTCCCCCTCCTGCCGAACACTTTTTCTTCTCCACTCGAGCTCCCTTCTTCCCAGCCTCGCTCTGCTCGCTTTGCCTCGCTTTGCTCTGGGGCGAGTCTGCGCAGTAGCGCCCACACGGGTTACGTCTTCCTCCCTCCCCCCTCCCCTCCTGAACATGCTCACGCTATTTTCCCCAAACTCCATCTGTGTTCACATTTGGGCATATTGAGTATTCATGCCAAGTTTGATCCTGATCCAACATTGTTTCAGTCCACAGTGCTCTCTGGATATAGATGAACTACAACTCCAAAACTCAAGGTCAAAGCCCACCAAACTTTTACAGTATTTTCTCTTGGTTATGGGAGTTCTGTGTGGGAAGTTTGTGTCTTTCTGCCATTCCTGCCAGGATATCTATGTTGTGTTCATCAAAACAGGTCCAGGTTTCACACTGAGTGTATAAATACATTTAAAACATATTAACTATATGTATTACTGTGTTAGGGTGTCATTTTGTGTCATTTTGGTTGGTGGTGTGCCCCATAATTTTGTAAATGTTAAAAATGTGCCTTGGCTCACAAAAGTTTGAAAAACACTGCACTAGAGGATCCAGGGAATTATAACCACCACCACCCCCAAATTTGAGGAAATCCGCTGTGATTGACTACTATTTCCCTTCATTTGACCCCATGTTATATGTAAAAACAAAATCTCCAAAGAGGAATGTGGGTAGAAAAATACAGTAAAATTCCCAATCTATGGCTGGTGACGTTTCAGAATAAATTATCTTAAACATATTGGGCAGTATCTTTATTTAGCACCTCTTTGTTGACTTTGGTCTGTTAATACAACTGACAACATTCAGGCTAAATGTGGGACATATGACATGGGCCAACATTACTCATATGATACCTTCATGTATATGGGTTCTGTAATTATAGTAAAAATATATATATTCAGATGCACGGTGCAACAGTTCCACTTGCTGGACATTTGTGGAACTACAACGCAGTATCCGAATAATAAAGTTGTTCTGAGGAATTTTAGCCCTTCAGATATTGAGAACTGACTCCTAAAATTGCCTCTCATTGGCAATTGGTCAGAGAGAACACAGATGAGCTCCCTTTGTCAGCTCCAGCTTTCCATGCAGGGACATGAAAGAAGCCTCCCTCAAGGATGGTAAAACATCAAAACATGGGCAACGTTCTTGCAGACGGCCAATTCTCTCACACCAGAAGCAACTTGCAGTTTCTCAACTCGCTCCTGATATGAAAAAGAAAAAGAAAAACCATAGCAAAAAGGATGTCCTGCAAAAGCAACGTTTTTGCGGTTTAAGAAACTTTTGCCATGTTTTCGTGATCGAACCAATTAGGAAATGACATTTATAACCCATGAACAAAAATAGTGTTGCATAGTGTTATTAAAACATTGTAAGAGAAACTATAATTAAATCATAAATTGAATTTGGAACAATTTAAACACAACTCATTTAGAAGAACAATAGCACATTATCAAAATGGTGTCAAGCTACACTGATTCTACAGTGTCAAATCAGAAGGGTCTCCCCTGAGGCTCTTGTACACTCTTGTCTAATGATCTCCAATCTTCCTGATTCACCATTGCCTGCCACTCAACTTGCTCCCTCAAAAGCCCCTACTCATTGCTCATCCTAACCCTAGATCTCTTTGAGATCTGCACATATTATGTGCACATATATATACCCTGGACTTCATTGCTTCTCTTTCCTGTTTAAGCTTTTCCTTGGTGGAACAGCAGTGCCATCTACTGGATAATGTAACCAAGTTAGATCATAGATGGCTCCGCTTTAGACCAACAACACTGTGTCAAGTTATAATAAGGTTAACAAATATATAAACTGATGAAGGTTGGGCTTCTAAAGGCAGTGTTATTGTTATTTTAAGGATGGCATAAAATGTTAATGCATTTAGATATTATGTTTAATTGTTTTAGTATAATAGATTACACTATGCAACACATTTTTTGTTCCTGTATTATAAATGCCATTTCCTAATTGGTTCTATCATAAAAACATGGCAAAGGTTTATTAAACTTCAGTACATTTTGCTATAGATTTTCAATATTTATTTTGTTTTGTTTGTTCCTAACAGTTCAAAGACATACCAAGGTATATCAGTCTAACAACTGAGAAACCTTATTTGCCTTGCATAAATTCTAATGTTATGCCTTGTCTAAACACTTCATCTGAACTCTGTACTGAGAGAAAAACAGTTAGCAAAATTTATAATTTCCTATTAGAAAAAGAGTTTGAAAGAAAACCAACTAAGGACTTTTAAAAAATGGGGCCACCTGTCAAACCTGGGATTTTTGATATTCTTAGGGGAGATGACTGATGGAGAACCTATGGAAAGTAATTCAGTGGAGTTTTACTAGGCTTATTTTTTAAAGGAAAATACATATAAAATGATGTATAGGTGGTATATTACCCTTTCACCAACTTGCAAAGATTAACAAGAATAATCTGGATTTATGTTGGAAATGCCAAAAAGAAAAGGGAACTTTCTTTCATCAGTGGTGGACATGTAAGATTGCCTGCTCCTTTTGGAATATGATACACAAAAATATTCTAAAAATCTTCCAAAAAAGTTGGACAAAAAACCCAGAATTGTACCTTCTAAATATAACGGGACTAGGACTGAGTAAACCAAATGACAAACTGTTAACTTACCTCATTATTGCAGCCCGTATCACCTACGCCAGGATGTGGAAATCCCCGGAAACCCCAAAAGAAGATGCCTGGATTACAAAAATCATAGAAATAGCCGAAATGGACAAACTCACCTGCAGGCTAAGATACAATTCCAGCACGGCATTCGAGGACACGTGGAAACCCTTTATTAAGTTTATTAAAGAGAATCATAATTTAGATCTAAAAGGCTTTAATTTTTAAAGGAGGTAACCCCCTCAGAGTCAAAGACATATGTAACATTGATTTTGACAGAAAAGTATGGAGACGTGAAGTCTAAATCCTGTCTTTCTTTGTATATGTGTAATGTAACCACTTCCCTACCCCTTCACACCCTTTTTTTCCCCTCCCCCGTCCCTTCCCCTTTCCCCCACCCAACCCTCCTTTTCCCTTCAATCCTATTGATGTCGGTCGTTCCCTCTGTTTTCATTTGGTGTCGTATTTGTGTTTTTACCAATAAAAACTTATTTAAAAAACTTCATCTGAACATTAGGAAAAACCATTCAGCAGTGGAACTCTCTGCCGCAGAGTGTGGTGGAGGCTCCTTCTTTGGAAGCTTTTAAACAGAGGTTGGATGGCCACCTGTCAGGGGTACTTTGAATGCAATTTTCCTGCTTCTTGGCAGGGGGTTGGACTGGATGGCCCATGAGGTCTCCTCCAACTCTATGATTCTATGATTCTAGTGGATATTTACTAGGCCTGTTTTTGAACTTTGGATACATCTGAAATTCGGATGTATTTCGGATGTTTTAGACTTTCAAAGCGATTTCGAAGAGAGTTAAGGAAACAGGAAGTGGATTCGCCATTACAAAGTCTCCGTCGCCATGTATTCAGAATATATTCAGATAGGGCTCGTATGTCATTTCCGCCCTTCCCATTGCGATTAAAATGTTTTAAATTTTTATTAATGTGTTAAATGTGTTCAATATTTTATACCAGTGTGGCTAGTTTTGTCAGTAGTAGCAGTCAAAAACGGAGGGAAAGGGAATCCCCCAAATTTTGACTGTCCCTTCTGCTGGTTTACGCACATTGCGCAATTGCAGACGCCATTAATGAAGCCATTCCGAATTTCGGAAGTACTTCCAAATCAATTCCGAAAAAACTGCTGAAAACTTCGGAAGTCTATCAGATACAAGGAGCCACATCTGAAGTGAGTTTCGAACCCGGTTTTTCCATGATAAAACAGGTCTAATATTTACCACTAAGGAAAGATTAACTTGAATGAGTATTTAACTCTTCTCAGGAAGCAAATTGGGGGTATAGTTGTAATGTATTTTAAAACACAAAGTTTAAAAACTTGGCATTATGCTGAATGTCCTTTGACCAGTAGCTAGCCACTTGGATGCCTCTGATGTTGCTATAAGAAGGTCCTCCATTGTGCATGTGGCAGGGCTCAGGCTGCATTGTAATAGGTGGTCTGTAGTTTGCTCGTCTCCACACTCGCATGTCGTGGACTCCACTTTGTGGCCCCATTTCTTAAGGTTGGCTCTGCATCTCGTGGTGCCAGAGTGCAGTCTCTTCAGCGCCTTCCAAGTCACCCAGTCTCCTGTGTGCCCAGGGCATAGACATCCTGTGATAATGCGGCATGTCTCATTAAGAGCCATATCCACTGTTTGAATGAGGTGTGTTCCACACAAGGCATGTGTACTCAGCAGCAGAGTAGCAAAGCACAAGGGCAGATGTCTTCACTGTGTCTATGTCACTGTGTCTGGGGGACATGAGATAATCATTCACGCAGGATTACAACACATCCGGGCATCCCCTGGGCAATGTCTTTGTAGACAGCTGATTCTCTCACACCAGAAGCGACTTGCAGCATGCAACCAAATGAGTTTTTCAATGAATATCTCATAGTATCTCAACCAATTTAACACAGCTTGTGGCAGCCACAAAAACAAAGTTTCTGGAGTATAACAACAACAACAACCACCACCACCACCTTTATTTATACCCCACCACCATCTCCCCAATGGGGACTCGGGGTGGCTAACATGAGGCCAAGCCCTTCTAAAATACAATACAACACAGTGAAATACAAAATACAAAACAAAATACATCAGAAATAATAATAATAAAAAGAAAAATACAATTACAATAATAAATAAAATACAAGAAATGTACACACAAGGAATAGGGTGGGCAGGCCGAATGGGCATGATAAAATGATAAAAACCTTAGCGTGAAATAGGAGTAGGAGATAGCAAATGAGGGGGCCCAAAAAATGAAATAGTGGGGACAGACTTTTAGTTTAGGATGGGGGGAAAGTGCGTCATAGGGGAACATAGATGGGGCAACACAACTGAAGGGGATGGTCATTCTTTCAACTACTTTCAAAGTAAGTACTGCACAATTAAACAGGAAATAACACTTTCAAACCAGGAACAGATTTTTTCCAAATCTTGTTACATGTAGTAACAAGCATGATGTGCTTGTAATGATCCAACCAGAAGGAAACATCTGTAAAAATCATTAGTCTCAGTAACAGACTTTTCAGTATATGCTTAATTATAATTAATTCCTTCCAGTTAAATTAATGGGATTTGAAAGACTCTGACTGGACCTCGCAGGATCTTGCAATGTATGCGCTACCTCTGGGAAATATTTTTGCTGGACGATGAATGTGTTGGTCTTCAGATCTTTCCAGTCATAGGGCCGGAGGTTTAGCCCAGCGGTAACAACAGTTACTAGAAGATCTTAGCAACCAAACGTTACAGGTTCGAGACCCCGGGCTGGCTTGAGCAGCCAGTTGTGAGCCCTGCCTCAGTTTACCTAAGCAGTCGAAAACAAGCCTAGCTGTGAGTAGAGAAATTAGGGACCGCTTGCGGGGGAGGACTTTTATAACGCCAATAAATAAGGAAGACCAATTGCCGAAAGGTGGAAGGTCCTAACAGGTTGGCAAGCTCTTCGTCATAGGAGGATGAAGCAACAGCACCCTCTGTGGTGCAATGGAGCAACAGCACGCGGTGATACAACTGGAAAGAACCAGGAAAAGAACCTGTGGCTGGAAGATCTTCCTACTGTATATGTTGTATGTCTTGTATGTCAAATACAAAAACGGCAGGGATTGTCTGCTTGTATGTGTACTGTAATCTGCCCTGAGTCCCCTTCGGGGAGAGAAGGGTGGAATATAAATAAAGTGTATTTATTATTATTATTATTATTATTATTATTATTATTATTATAGCCAGGGAAAGTCAATAGCCAGGCAGAAAATGATCCACAACTGGAGGGTTCCATAATCCCATCCCTGACATCTGTTTTTCCAGCATCTTCAGGTAGCATCATAGATTATTAGTACTCTCCCAATGTTGTACCATTTTGCGACACTTTAGGAAATGGAAGTGACAGCTCATCAATCTGGGGTGTTCTGGGAAATGCTAAATTGCAGCTCATCCATATGAATAATTCTGAGAAATGTAAAGTCTAGCTCACTCCTCTCATTGATTGGAGCATGACCGCCAGCAATTGCTAATGGGTGAGCTTCCCTGGGAAGACTGGGGGTCTCACCCAAAGGGGTGGGGAGAGCAGGCAAAAACAGGACAGAAACATAAGGATGATAACAACAGAGATGATGATTATTACATTTATATCCCACTTTACTCTCTTAAATGATCTGATTTTATTTTTAAACTAAAATTATCCATTCTACATATTCATTGGATCTGTTGGTTGGGAGATTGGATCTGTTGGTTGGGAAGAACAACACTAATAATCTTCAAGGTTTGCTGATCCAGTGCTATGCAGAAGTTTCCTTTTGATCCTCCAAGAAGGTCAAGAGGGCTAAAGCAAGAAAAGGAAGGCACAAACATCCCATTGTGTGAAATGTCTTGCATGAATTCTCCTCTGCATATTTATTTATTGAATCAATAAGTTACTTCTGCTCCCATTTAGGATACAAACCACTATTTCTATTGGAATGCATTCTGGTTTTTATTTTTCTATATTTTATACTGCTTTGCGCAAGCCTATGTGAGAAAATAGCTAATGAAAACTGTAACTGAACTGCACTGTGGGAATTACTGCAGTTTGACACTACTTTAATATTCATGGCTCAATTCTATAGACCCCTTGCAGTTGTAGTTTTACAATGTCTTTAGCCTTTTTTGCCAGAGTGCCAGTGCTTCATCAAACTAAAAAGGTTTCCCTTGACATTAAGTCTAGTGTTCACCTCCGGGTGGTGGTGCTCATCTCCATTTCTAAGATGACGAGCTGGCGTTGTCCGTAAACACCTCCTAGGTCATGTGGCCAGCATGACTCCATGGCGCACCATTACCTTTCAGCTGAAGAGGTACCTATTGATCTACTCACATTTGCATGTTTTCGAACTGCTAGGTTGGCAGAAGCTGGGGCTAACAGCAGGAGACCAAGCAACAACAGTGTATAAAAAGTGGATTAAACCAGGCGACAAATATCAAAGCGCTTATGTCAATAATTAGGATCATACATACGATTAGTTGATATCAAAATGTATTTCATCTGAATTCCGACGCACAGAGAAAATCCAGTATATAAACATGTAAACAGAATGGCGATAATGCGCCTTAGTCCCAGAGAGCAGTCCTCGAAAATTCCTTAGAGTTTCCCCACAGAGTCTAGGTTCAAATGTCAAAAATTGTATAATAGGGTGCTAAAATGTGCAAGTGCACGCTGAAGAGTCACTCTGGGAGGCGAGGATGTGGGCGTATCCCGGACAGAGTTCTGAGTGCGCTGTGGTGGAGCAGTGCAGGCGTCGTCCTGTAGTAAGCGCCAAATTGTAATCCGAAGACTGTGTGGATCCAAATGGGAAAACAAGCTCACGGGTGGGGGTATCGGATCCTCGCCGGAGGTAGGGTTAGATCCTAGGACATAAACACTGGAATCTGGTGACTGAGCAAAATGCTCTGCTGGGAAAATTCCCAAAGATTTCGAGCGTCTCCTCCAAGTGGATGTTATGCGGGGATTAGAGCTGACGGCAGGCAGATGCTCCAATCTTGCGGCCACATTGTAAACCGTTTCGGGTTCCTTTTACAAGGCTCTCTATCATATACAAAGCGTCTGAAAATCTAAATTAATTGATAAAGGGTAAGTATACAATTATACTGCAGTAGAACACAAAACCGAAGCCCATAAGTAATCTATACATACCAAATTGGGGGATGATACAGACATAACCCTGCTCCCGATGGAGTAGGGTGACCCAAAGGTGCTTGTAAGTGTGGTGTCCCAGTCTCTTAGTGTGACTCCCCGCCTCCTAGTGTGCCCCCCGCCTCTTAGTGTGACCCCCTCAGCCTAGTGGGCCAAGTCTTGTACCTATGGTGCCAGAGGATCAGGCCCAGGATGAGGAGGATGAATGGCCTGAGGTGGACACGTCTATGGATGCAGACCTATCATGAGATAATGATTGGTTACATGGGAATTGGGCTGAGGAAGGGGTTAATGAAGATTCTATGGAAATAAGCTTTGAAGCTGCCAGTGAGAATTCTTTTGACCTTAGCTCTCACAGGAACCCATCTCCTTTGCCAGCTGGGGCCCAGGGAGTTAGGGAGGACGAACTTTCCCACCAAGATAGTAGTCCACCTGGTGAGACTAACGAGCAGGCTAGTTTTGATAGAAGGGTGAATATCCGATCTAGGAGGAGAGATTGGAATGTGAGACACGGGATGCAGTGGACTCACAGAAAATAGATTTGCTTTTAAGACGGGCTCTGGGAAAAGTCCAACAGACTGGAAGCTATGTTTGGAAGAGACGTTTCTCTGCACCAAGACTCTCAGTTCAAGATATTGCTGGGGCGGATTTGCCCTGGCGCTCCAAGTTACTTGTTGACCATTGTTTTGGTTTGCCTAGACTCTAAGTTCCTGTTTTCGGCCGCTGGAGCGGACTGCCTTTGTTTTGGATTGCTTTTGTTGGGTTTTACTCCGTTTTGAAAGACCTTTCCAGTTTTACCTTGGGACTTGCTTTTGCTTCATACCTATGCTTTTTTGGACTATATTATTCTAAATAAAGTAGTTTATAAAGCCACTTGTGTGTTTGTGGTCTAGGGGGGCACGTTCCGGTCTGAGACACAACAGTAAGTACATCATAATTGAATTTATAGAAGGATCGAGCTGATACAGATGGGGTCATTAAGGCCACGTGGCCACTCTGTATCGAGGCGGAGAATCCACTGATTTTCTAGCCTAATTAATTGATCAGTGACGTCCAGTTGGGAGTTGGGGATGATTTTCTCCAGTATTCTAACCTTTAAAGAGGTCGCCAAATGTTTCTTTTGAACACAATGTGAGTAGAACGCAGAGTCCATACTATTCCGGTTTATTTTAGAACGATGCTCAATAAAGCGGGTTTTCAGATCTCTTTTTGATTGGCCTATATAAATCAATTGGCAATCGCATTGAATGTTGCCCAATGGCTTCATGTATGCATTTCTACCATTTATAAAACTTTTAAAATCCATTTTTCCTTTGTTGGTAAACAAATAGTTTCTCAGCTTATGGCGTACAACAGCCTTGCTGCTGTTTTAATATATTATAATGCATCACATTACAGTTGAACTTATCAACACTGAATTGCTCATTTGATAACCCAGGTAAAAATAACTCAGGTGTTGACATTGATATCAGAGACAGAAAATGAAGAGGAAGACCTCTTCCAGGTCTAAAATGGTCCAGAAGGCCCCAAAAACATGGAAGAAGAGTCCCAACACTTTCTTGGGGTGTTGGGTGTGTGTGTGTGTGTGTATGTGATTTAAATGGATAACTTTCACTCAGACACACACACACACACACACATATAGAGCTTATATCCCAACTTTCCCTGGCTCCCCCTGCCCCAAGCAACCATGGGAGGTAGGTCAGGTTAATTATTTATTTGCAACATTTATATGCCGCCTTTCTCACCCCAAAGGGGACTCAATTATGCAACTATATTGTTAAATAATCCTTTTGCCAAGAATACATACCTTGGGTGCCTTTTCTTTTTAAAATTTATTTATTTATTTGTCATGTTTCTATACCGCCCCTCTCAGCCCGAAGGCGACTCGGGACAGTTTACACAGGCAGTCTCTGCCCTCAATACAACACAGCAACAAGTCAACCCCCCCCCAGAAAAAAACATATAATAACAATTTAACAGTTAAAAACATACAATTGCAGCCTCAGCGTCATGTTGAAATCAGTTTCCATCACATCGTCGTCATTCCTTATATCCAATTCAGCCTTATATTTCATCAACAAATGCCTGCTCAAATAACCAGGTCTTGACTTTCTTGCAAAACGTCAGGAGTGAGGAGGCTGATCTGATGTCTTTAGGGAGGGTGTTCCAAAGCTGAGGAGCCACCACTGAAAAGGCCCTGTCTCTCGTCCCCGCCAGTCGTGCCTGCGAAGAAGGCGGGACCGAGAGCAGGGCCTCTCTAGATGATCTTAAACATCTCGATGGTTCATAGGGAGAGATGCATTCGGACAGGTAAGTTGGACCCGAACCATTTAGGGCTTTAAAGGCTAAAGCCAGCACTTTGAATTGTGACCGGTAGCAAACTGGCAGCCAGTGGAGCTGGCACAACAGAGGAGTTGTACACTCTCTTAATCACCCTTTTGGAATGGAAATATCAGGTGGAGGTAGGTATCAACTTAAGGGAACATATATTTTGGTTGAGTTAATTGTCACTGGGAATTTCCTCCAAATTTTTGGCTCTAGTGGCCACTAAGTGGCGGTGTAACCTACAAAGTGTTACAGAGCAACCTTAACCTGCCTTGAGTAACTGTGAGCTTGTCTACAAAAAGTAAAAAAAAAATCATACTCACTGGCAGATGCTTTGATCCTGATACATGACAACCATGAGTGCATTTACACTCATGGATGAATGCCATTTGACACCACTTTAACTGCCATGGTTCAATGCTATGGAATTTGAGGAGGTTGTACTTTGGGAAGGTGGTAGCAATCTTTAGCAAAGAAGGTTAAAGGACCTTATAAAACTACAACTCTCGTGATTACATAGCATTGAGCCATGGCAGTTAAAGTGGTGTCAAACTGCATTTATTCTACAGTGTAGATCAGTGGTTCTCAACCTTCCTAATGCCACGACCCCTTAGTGCAGTTCCTCATGTTATGTTGTCCCCCCACCATAAAATTGTTTTCATTGCTACTTAAAAACTGTTATTTTGCTACTGTTATGAATTGTAATGTAAATATCTGATATGCAAGATGTATTTGCATTCACTGGACCAAATTTGGCATAAATACCCAATACACCCAAATTTGAATACTGGTGAGGGTGGGAGGGGGAATTGAGTTTGTCATTTGGGAGTTGGAGTTGTTGGGAGTTATAGTTCGCCTACAATCAAAGAGCATTCTGAGCTCCACCAACAATGGAATTCAACCAAACTTGGCACACAGAACTCCCATGGCCAACAGAAAATACCGGAAGGGCATTGACCTTGAGTTTTGGCTTTGCAGTTCACCTACATCCAGACAGCATTGTGGTCCAGACAGATCTGGACCAACGTTGGCACAGATGCTCAATATGCCCAAATGTGAACACAGGTGGAGTTTGGGGGAAATAGACTTGACATTTGGTAGTTGCAGTTGTGTAGTTGCTGGGATTTATAGTTCACCTATAATCAAAGAGCATTCTGGACCCCACCAACGATAGAATTGGGCCAAACTTCCCACACAGAACCTCTGTGGCCAACGGAAAATACTGTGTTTTTTAATCATCTTTGGTGACCCTCTGATACCCCTCATGACCCCCCAGGAGTCTTGATCCCCAGGTTGAGAAACATTGGTGTAGCTGCACCCCGTTGTTATCCTTTTGCAATGGGTTCTTAAGGGCTTTAACTCATTTCAGAAAATCTTTTCTTTGATCTCAGAATTTTACAGAAAATCCCTTCTGATGGTATTTCTTTGCTGTGTCATTTTAGGTCAAACTGGATGGTAGGAGATGAGCAAGTCTGCCAGGAAGTGATTCTGTTTCAGATGGAATGTAAAGAAAAAAAATGAAGTTGTCAAAGGCTTTGATGGCTGGAACCACTGGATTGTTGTTAATTTTCCAGGCTGAATGGACGTGTTCCAGAAGCATTCTCTCTCGACGTTTTGCCCACATCTATGGCAGGCATCCTCAGAGTTTGTGAGGTGAGACCTCTGAGGATGCCTGCCATAGATGTGGGCAAAACATCAGGAGAGAATGCTTCTGGAACATGGCCATACAGCCCGGAAAACTTGCAACAGCCTCAAATGAAGAAGGCTTGTGCATGTATATAAGTGTATAAGTATTAGTGTATTTTCATTTAACGGAAACATATTTATTCACATGTACAATGGGCAAAAAACAAAAAAAGTGGCACATCCTCATAATGGAAAACCATGCACTGAAAATCATGCAAAGCTAAGCAAGGTAAGCCCTGATTAGTACTTGTATGGGAGACTACTAATGAATACAAGGTGTTGTGGCTTATATTTTAGAGGAAGGAACCAGCAAAGTACTTCTATTTCTTGTTTTTAAATAACACATGGGGTCCACGGAGTTTCCATAATTTGACAAGCATCTTGAAGACACACAGACACAGATACATAGAAATTAGGCCTGGGCAATCTTGGTTCTAAATGGTTCTAAAGTACTTACAAAACTAAAGTTCTGGTGGTGAAAACTAGGTGGCGCTGGTGCTTTGCTTCTACAGTGTTGCTAAAGTTCTGGTGGTAAACATTTCAGAACTCTAACAAAACTTTCAAAAATTCGTTATAAATGGCAGTTCCTAATTGGTTCTGTCTTAAAAATCGCAGATAATGAAATAATAATGAAGTGTTGAAAGTTTTGTTAGAGTTCTGAAATGTTCACCACCAGAACTTTAGCAACACTGTAGAAGCAAAGCACCAGCGCCACCTAGTGTTCACCACCAGAACTTTAGTTTTGTAAGTACTTTAGAACCATTTGGAAACATAATTGCCCAGGCCTAATAGAAATAATAAGAGATAGAGGAGTTGTTTGTATTTGGCCCTGCCCACTCAGCTCAATTTTTTTGTTATTTATGTTATATTTTGTGTTTATTTTGTATCATTTTCTTTTGATATATCTTATTTTATTTCATTTGATGTATGATTGTATGTTTGCATTCTTTTTGCCTTGTTGTAATTGTTGGGCTTGGCCTCATGTTCGCTGCCCCGAGTCCCCTTAGGGAGATGGTGGTGGGATATAAATAAATGTATTTATTTGTTTTATTTATTTTACTTCATTTATATTCTGCCCTTCTCACCCTGCAGGGGACTCAGGATGAATTACAATGTACACATTGCATTTAGACACACAACACAGAAGACAGACAGAGGCAATTTAACATCTGGCCACCAGGGGGAGCTGTCGCACTCTTTCATTCCTCAGCTTGTTTCCTGGAGATTTTTTTAATGGCCTCGTAAATTAGTTAAATTTAGCCTCCCCACTAAGTGGTACCTTAATTTCCTACTTGACAGATGCAACTGTCTTTCGGGTTGCAAAGGTCGACAACAGGCTACGCAATAGGTCGAGAGCCCACCTCGACCAGGACAGGCCTCGAACTCATCACCTTCTGGTCAGTAGAGATCTTATGCAGCTGACACCCAGCCAGCTGCGCCACATTCCCAGTGGAATTATTATTTCCTTATCAGCCATGAGAAACTCTCCCACAAAGGTTTTCAAAATGACACAAACCATTTCTTGAAGGAGTTTAATTCACCTTCTTCTATCCAGAATAATTTTGGACATGCTGGATTCATAAACTAAACACTGATGGATTTGGGGAGCCTTAACATAGCAACTGACTTCACCAGTGTAATCTGCTGAGCTGCCAACAGCTTAAACTGGAAGCTGTGCTGAGTAAAATAGTAACAGTAAACAGGTGCTGTTCTTGATTTGTTGCTCTTTCCAAGTGTTAAATGGGTGTTTTATTGTAAACAGTAGCAGCTGTCTATTTCAGGGAATCTTGCTTCACTCCAAAAGAGGCCTGGGTACTATCAGAAAAATAATTTCTGGCCTGAAAGATGGTTATACTCTTCCTTAAAAGATGGTGAGCGAGTGGCTAGGTAGGTCCAGGGAAAGGAAACAGAAGCAAATTGGTAAAACTGGCGAAAACACAGCACCATAGAGAGAGTCCAGCTAATGCATCTTAGCCAAGGTACCATTGTGGTGTCATGGTTTGAGTATTGCATTAAGGCTGAGCAAGCTAGGTTGATTCCCCATTCAGCCAAAGAATCCTACTAGATCAGGGGTGCTCATTAGGTAGCTCGGGAGCTACTAGTAGATCTTCGGCCCTCTTCCAGGTGATCTTTGGGCCTCACCAGCCGGATGGGGCGCTCCTGCCATGCGCACACACCCTGCGCGCACGCACGTCCCTGCAGCTGGCTTCTGCTCTCACGGTGCTTCTTTCACCTGCGGGGCATTGCAGGAAGAAGGAAGCACGAGGAGGGGCCTCTGGAGGGAGCGCCCTCCCTCCCTCTCGTCCAGAAGCAGCTGTGCAGCCACTGTTACTGGTGAGACAGGCAGGACAGAGCACTCCCTCTGGATGCCCCACCTCGTACTTTCCCCTTCCTGCAATGTCCCGCAGGTGGAAGAAGTGCTGCGCGGGCGGAAAACAGCAGCAGGAGCATGCGCGGTGGCAAGATCGCGCGGTGGCAAGATCGCGCGGTGGCAAGAGCGCACGGCGGCGGGAGCGCACGCCGGCGGGGGCAGGTAGATCTTTTGGACTTGGTTGCTTTAAGAGTAGCTCACATGCTGAAAAAGTGTGAGCACCCCTGTACTAGATGATATTGCACAGCCATAGAGGAAGGCAGTGGCAAACCTCCTCTGAGAGGTGGGATGTTGCAAGTGTTTCGGGCTGTATGGCCATGTTCCAGAAGCATTTTCTCCTGACGTTTCGCATGCATCTATGACAGGCATCCTCAGAGGTTGTGTGGTCTGTTGGAAACTAGGGAAATTGGATTTTTATATCTGTGGAATGTCCAGGGCGGGAGAAAAAACCCTTGTCTGTTGGAGTTAGCATTTAATGACCTAGCAGTTTCAAGGTGTGGCTTTTTACTGCCTGGGGGAATTCTTTGTTGAGAGGTTATTAGCTGTCCCTGGTTGTTTCTTGTCTAGAGTTCCCTTGTTTTTGAGTGTTGTTCTTTATTTACTGTTATGATTTTAGAGTGTTTTGTAATACTAATGGCCAGATTTTGTTCATTTTCAGGGTTTCTTCCTTTCTTGTCCACATGCTTGTGTATTTCAATGGCTTCTCTGTGTAGCCTCACATGGTAGTTGTTAGAGTAGTCCAGCATTTCTGTGTTCTCAAATAATATGCTGTGTCCAGGTTGGTTCATCGGGTGCTCTGAACAAATTTTGACAAGAAGGATCTTCAGGTTGACGTAAGTCAGGAATGACTTGAAGTTAAGCAACAACAACAAAAACAACATTCCAGACTCCTCTTTATCATAACTGCTGGATTGGACTTTACTTAGGCCCCTTCCACAGAGCTGTATAAAATCCACATTGGACTGGATTATCTGGCAGTGTGGACTCAGATAAACCAGTTCATAGCAAATATTGTGGATTATCTGCCTTCATAGTCTGGGATATATGGCTGTGTGGAAGGGCCCATAGTCATGACTGTATTATTAGACCTATTGTTTCCAACTTGCATTTCCAAATGAAAACATGCTTGCCCACCATAGTCGTCACTTCTGCTTTCTGTCATCAGCTCACGTCCTTTTGACCTGGACTGAAATATCTACCTTCCTTTATTTGCTCCCACTTTTAACAGTCATGGTTTCAGCCTATGGAATCTCAGAAGCTGTAGTTTCATGATGGGTTTGGAATTCTCTGCCAGAAACCTCCTCACCAAACTACAAATCCCTAGATCTCATTTGGTGAAGTTATGACAGTTAAAAGACTACCAGACTATTGTATAAACCGGTGATTCTCAAAGTGGGCGCTACCGGGCCCCGGTGGGAGGTCGCGTGATTCAGGGGGGCCGTAGAAGCCTCCGATGAAATTGGGGGCACTGAAGCCTAGAAAGGGGGCGGTGGCATTACCCTGGTGTTGTGTTGTGGGTGAAGTTCAGGAGAGCAAAAGGGCATCCCTTTGCTCTCCTGAACTCCTCCCATGCCATACAGCCCTGTTGCAACTTGCAGGCGCACACACTTGCGCACTTGTGACTTTTTGCCCCAACTACATCTACGGCAGGCATCCTCAGAAGATTGTGAAGTCTGTTGGAAACTATGCAAGTGGAATGTCCAGGGTGGGAGAAAGAAGTCTAGTCTGCTTGAGGCAAGTGTGAATGTTCCAATTGGCCACCTTGATTAGCATTGAATGGCCTTGCAGCTTCAGTGCCTGGCTGGTTATTGCCTGGGGGGATCCTTTGTTGGGAGGTGTTAGCTGGCCCTGATTGATTCATGGGAAAAAAAACACTGGGCCACCTTACCTAAACACAAGCATATTTTACTATAATTTACAGAGAAGGTAGAAATATTAATACATATATCTTTCTGTTTAATTGCTATTAAAATTTAAAAAATTAATTTCTAGGGGAGCGGTGAGCAAATTTTTTTCTGGAAAGGGGGTGGTAGCCAAAAAAGTCTGAGAGCCACTGGTATAAACGAAGCCTTTCTCTTTTCCCCAACAGTGACATTTCACCCATTTTGGAAAACTATGGTTTCTAAAGACTCCCTTGCTGGCTCTTCAGAGAAAGAAGTGAAACTGAGCAGAGAAAGTAATGAAACTATTTGGTTGCTGCTGCTACCAGACAGGAAGTCAAACAAAGCTGCATCTGTTGAGTGGCCCAGGACAAACCTGAGTTGGATCAGATGTCATAGAATTCTAGAGTTGAAAGAGACCTCGTGGGCCATCCAGTCCAACCCCATTCTGCGAAGAAGCAAGAAAATCACATCCAAAGCACCCTAGACAGATGGCCATCCAGCCTCTGTTTAAAAGCCTCCAAAGGAGCCTCCACCACATGCCAGGGCAGAGAGTTCCACTGCTGAACAGTTCTCACAGTTAGGAAGTTCTTCCTCATGTCCAGTGGAATCTCCTTTCCTGAAGTTTGAAGCCATTGTTTTGCATCCTAGTCTCCAGGGCAGCAGAAAACAAGCCTGCTCCCTCCTCAAAAAATACTTTCTCTCTGAAGTGCAGAGGGGAGCAAAATGCGGCTCATCAGATATTTGTTGTATTGTAAATCCCATCAAGTGCTTCTGGGAGTTTCAATTCAGCTGTGCCCATTTCTCATGTAATATAGCATCACAAACTCCTTTCTGCATCTTTATTCAGAAAGGAGTTTGGTTCCCTTTTTAAAATAGTAAAGAATCTCTGCTGTCCCACCCGGCTTGTAAACACCCAGGGAAGGGCAAGGACGTGGTCTCTACACTGGGGGATTGCTTCTTGCCTTCCTTTATAGGCTTGAGGCTCCCAAGTACCAAGCTGGACACTCTAAATCGGTGTTTTTCAACCTTTTTTGAGCCGCGGCACATTTTTTACATTTACAAAATCCTGGGGCACACCACCAACCAAAATGACACTCTAACACAGTAATACATATACTGTAGTTAATATGTTTTTAAATCTATTTATACACTCAGTGTGAAACCTGGGCCTGTTTCGATGAACACAACATAGATATCCTGGCAGCAGGCATGTAGCCGGGGGGGGAGGCTAAGGGGGCTTCAGGGTGGTCCGCGAAAAGGCCTTACTGGTACATTATTTAAACTGTTATGTTTATTCATATCATGATCTGATCACCATGCTCATTATATCCCACATTAATGGGGTTATTGGGATAACAATACAAAAGGTTTGCTAGGGTTCGACAGGAGGGGGAAGAAAGAATATTGGAGGTTCCAATTTCCCACGGCACACCTGATGAACGCTCACAGCACACTAGTGTGCCACGGCACACTGGTTGAGAAACACTGCTCTAAATAACTCAAACAGGCTTTATTGTTCACAACATGAGTTATCTTCACTCAAGCACTTTACTTGGCTCTCCAAAGGAATAAAATAAATATACTTTACAGTCTCTCTGTTGCTTAGGTCCAGGAAGCTTCCGCTGGATGGCTCTCCAAGTGCTCTCTTTCTCTGTGGCCTCGAAGTAAGGACATTCGAGACCCCAGCCAGCTGGCCTATATTGAAGGCATGAAACCTTCCTCTTGATGCCAACTGACTGGTTGAAGGCGCCTGGGGCTCCTCAGCGCTACCCAACCTTCTGATCTGCTGGGCTTACTGCATGAGTCCCAAGGAAAAATCTGTCTTGTGTTAGAAGATAGCTTGACTAAGGGCTGGCCTGGCAAACCTTCATTCACGTCCTCTTTGGAGAAATGCTGGAAAGCTCTGATATACAAAATGTCTAGATTGCCAAAGTCCCTGGGAAAAGGGGCGGAACAAACTTAATTGGGCTCTGTTAAACGATGATTGACAGGTATAAAGAACCAATAAAAGCAACAAAACCTTTGCAAAACTGAGCAGGCTTGCAGAAACACAATACAACAGTGCAAACCTTTGCAACTTAAAGTTTCTCATATAAGTGGCCCTTGCTGCGCCATCACAGAATCTTTGCCCAGTAAAGATGATATGTAGCACTGAAAACACTAACTCTTTCCCATTTCCCAATCGAGCTCATTGAGTAGATTTGGCATACATATTCCAACTGTCCCAATTTGGCAGGCACAATCCTGATTAATCCTCTGTCATCCCGTGGTTTCAACTGTATTTGAGATGTCCCAGTTTCTCCCTCCTCTTCCCAATTTCCCCCTTTGTCAATTGTGGCAAATTAAGTTCAAATTGTAAAATTCGTGTGCATTAAATTAACTCATTGGGGAGAAGGTGATGAAAGCTTCTCTTTTCAGTAAGCTCAGGCAAAAGAAAAATGCTGCATTCTTTCCTAACCCATCTGTTCTTATAATCTTTGCCATTGTGCCATTTAAGACTTTCATGGACGGAATTACTGGGTTGCTGTGAGTTTTTCAGGCTGTATGGCCATGTTCCAGAAGCATTCTCTCCTGATGTTTCGCCCACATCTATGGCAGACATCCTCAGAGGTTGTGAGGTCTGTGAGAAACTAGGCAAGTGGGGTTTCTATACCTGTGGAATATCCAGGGTGGGAGAAAGAACTCTTGTCCACTTGAGGCAATTGTGAATGTTGCAACTGGCTACCTTGATTAGCATTTAATGGCATTGCAGCTTCAAAGCCTGGCTGCTTCCTGCATGAGGAAATTCTTTGTTGAGATCTAATGTTGTTTATCACTTGTGTCCCATTTTTCTTCTGTGAAATGTCGTAGGATGGGTACTAGATAGCAAAACAAACTCCAAAGGAGTGTTAACCCTTTGCTACTATGCTATCCAAAGCTTACACACACACACTCACACACAGCGAGAGTTACACTTTAAAAATGTACCTGTTCTGACTTACAAATAAATTCAACTTAAGAGCAAACCTAGAATCATAGAATCATAGAGTTGGAAGAGACCTTATGGGCCATCCAGTCCAACCCCATTCTGCCAAGAAGCAGGAAAATCGTATTCAAAGCACCCCTGACAGATGGCCATCCAGCCTCTGTTTAAAAGTCTCCAAAGAAGGAACCTCCACCACACTCCGGGGCAGAGAGTTCCACTGCTGAACAGCTCTCACAGTCAGAAAGTTCTTCCTAATGTTCAGATGGAATCTCCTTTCTTGTAGTTTGAAGCCATTGTTCTGTGTCCTAGTCTCCAGGGTGGCAGAAAACAAGCTTGCTCCCTCCTCCCTGTGACTTCCTCTCACATATTTACACATGACCATCATGCCTCCTCTCAGCCTTCTCTTCTTCAGGCTGAACATGCCCAGCTCTTTAAGCCGCTCCTCATAGGGCTTGTTCTCCAGACCCTTGATCATTTTAGTCACCCTCCTCTGGATACATTCCAGCTTGTCAACATCTCCCTTCAATTGTGGTGCCCAGAATTGGACACCGTATTCCAAGTGTGGTCTAATCGCATCTGGAATACCTATCTAGAGAACCTATCTTGTTTGTAACGTGAGAACTGCCTGCATATCTATTGGCCACAATAACTAAGTAAAATTTCCATGGTTAGAGACAGCTGTGAGATAAATAGGGGAAGGGATTGCCTTCATTCTACACTTATACACTTCTCAAAGGGATCCTACAGTGAGACTCTAATTCCAGAGAACCACACACTGAGCTCTGGGATCCCTGTAGAATTTATTGTTTTTAAAAGGCTTGACTTGCTGTCGTCACCTACTTCCAAATGATTCTGAAAGGTGGGTGGTAATGGCCTCCCTCCCACCCACCCCGACATCATCCAGCCACATCCCTGGTGCCAGGGAGTATCATGTAGGAGGGATAGATCTTCGTGCCAGGTAAGGAGGGGAGTCCTGCTTTTGCATCGAGCTGTCACATTCTTGGAATTCCAGCTGTATGAGGGAGGGAGGTCTGGCTTGAGGGAAATGTTAGCTTTTTAAAAGAGGTGTGTTTCTCAAGTCGCTTTTGATAGCCTATGTTGGCACATAATGTTTAACTAGAGCTGATGGCAAGCAGGAATGTTGGCTGTCAAGGATGCCACACACACCTCTTTTCCTCTTGATAACAAGTAATACAGTAGGCTCCCACTAACCAAAGCTGCCTGGTGAGGGTTCCCATGTCAGTGGGGCAGTGAATCCATTTTGGATTTTAGTCTGAAGGTCAAAAATGCTTTCCAAGGTCCTGAACTTGCTTTGGCAATAAGTGCACAGTAAGGTGAATTTGTTGCTCTGTTGCATGAAAACCACCAGCTACCATGGCCTTGGATGCTAACTCAAAAAACTGGTTTCCTCCTATAGGTAAAGGTTTCCCCTGACATTAAGTCTAGTCGTGTCTGACTCTGGGGAGTGGTGTTCATCTCCATTTCAAAGCTGAAGAGCTGGCATTGTCCATAGATCCCTCCAAGGTCATGTGGCTAGCAGGACTGCATGGAGTGCTGTTCCTTTCCCGCAAAGGCAGTACTTATTGATCTACCCACATATGCATGCTTTCGAACTGCTAGGTTGGCAAAAGCTGGGCCTAACAGCGGGAGCTCACCCCACTCCCTGGATTCAGACCACCAACCTTTCAGCCAGCAAGTTCAGCAGCTCAGCAGTTTAACTCGCTGTGCCACCAGGGATCCAATACATCATGATAAAATGGAATGAAGAAGGGCCTCATCACATTAGAGAATGAATCCACTTTATATCTGGTTTCTGCCTTTAACAGCCTCACTAAACTACAAACCCCAGAATTCTGCAGAAGACAGAAACCGGATTTAAAGTGGATTCATTCTCTAGTGCAGTATTTTTCAACATTTTTTGAGCCGTGGCACATTTTTTACATTTACAAAATCCTGGGGCACACCACCAACCAAAATGACATAAAATGACACTCTAACACAGTAATACATATAGTTAATATGTTTTTGAATGTATTTATACACTCAGTGTGAAATTTGGGCCTGTTTTGATGAACACAACATAGATATCCTGGCAGGAATGGCAGAAAGACACACACAAAGGTCTTGCTCAACAGCTGTCAGTCTCTCTCTGTGTTTAGTTTTTATCGCAGTCACCCAGTCCTCAGGGAAAGTGTACCCGGTCCTCAGGGAAGCCAGCTAGAAAGAGAGCAGCCAGACGGAAGCACACTCTGAGGCAGAGAGTTCCACTGCTGAACAGCTCTCACAGTCAGGAAGTTCTTCCTAATGTTCACTCTCCTACACAGACATGCTTCCCTGTGATGTTTGCTTTTCTTCCTATGCTTTTGTGCTCTCTCTCTCTCTCGATTGGAGGCTGGCTGGCTGGCTGGCGCGCGTGGAGGGGAAACGGCTGAAGGAGGCGGTGCCCCGGCCCCTTCATCTTTTTTGCCACCGCCGCCTGGCCCTTCCTCCTTCTCCCCCCACAAGCAGCAGCAGCAGGAGTTCGGCAGGAAGAGGAAGAAAGGGTATATTTGAGGTTTTCCCACGGCACACCTGATGATCGCTCACAGCACACTAGTGTGTGCCGTGGCACACCGGTTGGGAAACACTGCTCTAGTGTGATGAAGTGGGAAGTCTACCATGTTGGAGGGAGAATAGATCCAGTATTGTAATAATCACAATAGGACTTGGAGGCAGAAGTCTATGGCTGCGCTTGATAGAGCTGAGTTCTTGTTTAAGTAAAGTAATGCATACTGCTATTATTTAAGAAAACACCCTGAAGCATCACAAAACAGGACGTCAGATTGCAAGACAGCATAGGACATATGTCTAAATTTGTCCAAGTGTATTTCAAGTAGAATGAGGTTACCAAGAAAAGGGAACAGTTAGGTATCCTA
The DNA here is from genome assembly GCA_030556195.1 of Anolis apletophallus. Classification (NCBI taxonomy): domain Eukaryota; kingdom Metazoa; phylum Chordata; class Lepidosauria; order Squamata; family Anolidae; genus Anolis; species Anolis apletophallus. The sequence continues at coordinate 117,798,948 of JARBWK010000008.1, forward strand.
AACAAGAGTTTTCCATACTAATATATTTTGTTACATTTTGTATAGCCAGAAGTACTTCTCTGCCGGCAATATTGTCTATTGCTTCTTGCTCTGAACAGTAAGTACTATATTATACAGGTTCAGCATCCCTCAACTGGAATTCCAAATCGTCCATAGGGATGGCTATGCTACCAACATCTTTACTTTCTGATGGTTCAGTGTATATAAGTTTTCCTTCATGCACAAAATTATTTTTATTCATCCTCTAAGTATAGTTAGATATATATGAAACATATATGATATGCATGTTTAGACTTTGATCCCATCTCCAAAATATCTCATTAGGCAGATACACGTGTTCAAAAACCCCAAAAAGCCCATCTTCCCTGGCCCAGAATGAGATGGGCGTTATAGTCCAACTCAACTGGAGGAGGGCCGATTGGAGAAAAACTAGAATATGGGGCGGCTTACATGAGGCCGAGCCCAAACAACAAATTACAGTAAAATAAAAATCAAAAACATCAACAACACAGTAAAAATACAAACATATAAATAAAAATAAAAGAACAATATACAAATACAATATCTAAAATCACAAATGACAAAGTGGGCCGCATGTACAAGATAAAATGTTAAAAACTCAGGGTGAGAAAACAGGAGTAGATTTATTTATTATTTTTTATTTCAGGATTTTACCCCGCTCTTCTCAACCCCCGAGGGGGGACTCAGAGTGGATTACAGTACACATACTTAGCAGACAATTCCTGCTGTTTCACAAACATACATATAAACGAACAGAGGCAAACTCTGGCCACCAGGGGGAGCTGACGCACTCCTCATCTCTCAGTGTTTCCAGCGTCCCTTGTTGTTCTTCCGCATTCCTTCAGCGTTTCCTGGAGTTCTTTAATGGCCTCATAATTCCGTCAAAATTTGCCTCCCCAGTTAATGTGGTACCTTTATCTCCTACTTGACAGATGCAACTGTCTTTCGGGCTGCAAAAGTCGACAGCAGGCTACACATAAGGTCGAGCACCCACGTCGACCCGGGCAGGCCTCGAAGTCATGACCTACTGGTCAGAGAGATCTTATGCAGCTGACACTTAGCCAGCTGCGCCACATTCCCGGTGCTTTGCAAAGGAGAGCTCGTATAAACACGGGTTGTAAGAAGCCTTCATATAAGGGGGGAGTGTACTCCAAAGACAGGAGCATTGAGGAGAGCAATATATAAGGTTAAGTGACTGCTCTCCAAAGGTGCACTAGAAAAGCCAGATTTTAAGGTGCTTTTTAAAGGTTTCCAAAGTGAGGGCATTCCTAATATCTCCAAGCAATGAGTTCCAGAGTCAGGGGACCACAGATGAGAAGGCGCTCTCCCTTATATTTTTCAGGATAAAAATACAATATATTTTTTATCCTGAATTTCCTAAAGGAAGCTTTTTGCACAAACACTGGGGAACTTGTGTTAGTCATTCACTCCAGAAGGGTATGTTGAAGTGTATTGGTGTACAGCGGTTTGGGGCAGCTTACACAACCTCCTCCCACCTTGCTTGTTCATAGATGTTCTGACTTGCCCACTTCCCCCGTTTTGCTCATGAGCAAAAATTCTCCAAATATTATTGCATTCCTTTGTTCTTCCTTCCCAATAGCATGTTTGTCCTCCGGGCATCCTTTCTTCAGGATGAGGCTTGCCCATATACCTCCTTTGTCCTAGTTATGTCTCCCCAGAGAGGGAGGCAACTGTTTTCTTTGGGGAGGAAGCTCAACAGGGCATGAGATGATGGTGTGTATATTTGGTAAGAGGTGGGTTAGAAAAGAAGGAGGTGTATTGGGTATGAGGCATATTGGTTGTTCTGATCTTGCCCTTTAAGCGAGGTGTGTAGAGCATATTTTCCTTTTCCTCTCTGAAAACATAAAGAGGCCAATAAATCTTTTGACGTCTTGAGTCCTGGGACTTGTGGAGTCAAGGAGCTGGAATGTGTCACACTGAGTGATGGAAAGAATTAATTGAATATGGTGCAAAGTACTTTTCTTTTACCATTCAACAGCTGTAAACCGTTTGTACATAACTGTAGGGAGCAAGTGGCACGCCTTGGAGATTGTCTCAACACCTAGCAAGTTCCATTCTAGAAAGTAGTTTCTGCTTTCAACAAAGCACAGAAAATAAACTTTTTTTTGGACTTTTCTGGTTGTGTGATTTTGGGAGATATAGTAAAACAAGTAAAATTTCAAAGGTTTGCAAGAGTGTGCATGATAATTCCACCATGGTTTGCAGCTCCGACAGGAATATATCTTCTAGGCCGGGGCAATCATGGTTCTAAATGGTTCTAAAGTACTTACAAAACTGAAGTTCTGGTGGTGAAAACTAGGTGGTGCTGGTGCTTTGCTTCTACAGTGTTGCTAAAGTTCTGGTGATGAAAACTAGGTGGCGCTGGTGCTTTGCTTCTACAGTGTTGCTAAAGTTCTGGTGGTGAAAACTAGGTGGTGCTGGTGCTTTGCTTCTACAGTGTTGCTAAAGTTCTGGTGATGAAAACTAGGTGGCGCTGGTGCTTTGCTTCTACAGTGTTGCTAAAGTTCTGGTGGTGAAAACTAGGTGGCGCTGGTGCTTTGCTTCTACAGTGTTGCTAAAGTTCTGTTGGTAAACATTTCAGAACTCTAACAAAACTTTCAAAAATTCGTCATAAATGGCAGTTCCTAATTGGTTCTGTCTTAAAAATCGCCAATAATGAAATAATAATGAAGTTTTGAAAGTTTTGTTAGAGTTCTGAAATGTTCACCACCAGAACTTTAGCAACACTGTAGAAGCAAAGCACTAGCGCCACCTAGTTTTCATCACCAGAACTTTAGTTTTGTAAAGTACTTTAGAACCATTTAGAACCATGATTGCCCAGGCCTAACCTTCCACATCATCTCACAGATTCCTTTAAGGAGATCTTTGCTCAATGGCATAGATTGTATACAATCATAGAATCATAGAGTTGTAAGAGACGTTGTGGGCCATCCAGTCCAACCGCCTGCCAAGAAGTAGGAAAATCACATTCAAAGCACCCCCAATAGATGGTCATCCAGCCTCTGCTTAAAAGCCTCCAAAGAAGAAGCCTCCCCCACCATACTCCGGAACAGAGAGTTCCACTGCTGAACAGATGTCACAGTTTATTTATTTATTTGAACTTGTTCGCCGCCACTCCCAGCCGGCTCGGGGTGGCTCACACACCAATCACAATAAAAACAATAAAAACAATAAAAAATCTCATTAAAACAGCATCAAACAGCATCAACAATAAAACAATAAAACAGCATTAACAGCACGAGAAGAATCCAGCAATTATTATAGTTAGGAAGTTCTTCCTAATGTTCAGGTGGAATCTCCTTTCCTGTAGTTTGAAGCCATTGTTCTGTGTCCTAGTCTCCAGGGATTTCCTTATGATTTCCCCTCACATCAGGGCCATAGCCAGGATTTTGATTCGGGGGGCTGAGTTTGGTTCCGGGGGGGCTGAGACTGGGTGGAAGAGGGTCTACCCTAGCAAACCTTTTGTATTGTTATCCCAATAACCCCATTAATGTGGGATATAATGAGCATGGTGATCAGATCATGATATGAATAAACATAACAGTTTAAATAATGTACCAGTAAGGCCTTTTCGCAGACCACCCTGAGAATTTGGGGGGGCTGAATTACATGCCTGCCTCACATATTGATACATGGCCATCTTAGCCTTCTCTTCTGCAGGCTAAATATGCCCAGCTCTTTAAGCCGCTCCTCATAGGGCTTGTTTTCCAGACCCTTGATCATTTTAGTTGCCCTTCTCTGGACACATTCCAGCTTGTCAACATCTCTGTTAAATTGTGGTGCCCAGAACTGGGCAAGTATAGAATTGAGAAACACCTAGTCTAGTCCAAACCTCTACCAATACAGAAAATCCTTTCCTGCAGCACCCCCATCTCATGGTCATTTAACTTGCTAGAAAAATATCCAACATTTCCATTTTTGAGAAAGCCAAATTAGATGTAACAGGGGATGTATGTGTGAGCATCTGCCTTCAAGTCACCAGACGACTTATGATCATACAGTTTTCTTAGACAAAGCTTACTTATCAGTTTCCTAATTCCTTCCACTGAAATATAGCCTAAGATATGGCAGTGTCTTTTCAGAAGAAAGATACATTTCCTAAAGACACCAGATCCCATCTGATCTTGAAAGCTAAGCAGGGTCAGACCTGGTTAGAACTTGTGTGGGAGACCACTGAGGGGCAGATGCAGTAGGCTATATTTCATAAGAAAGAATGATCAAAAATCATCCATGAGCATTCCTTGTTTAAGAAAGGTTCATGGAGTCACTAGTCAATAGGCAACATACACACATACACTCACATTCAAGTACTAAAGAGGCCTGATTTTGATCAGCTTCCAAAATCAGATGGGATCTCATGCTTTTAGGTTATTTAGGCCCTGCCACAGAGCATGTTATTCTTTTATTTTTTATTTATTTTAAATCAATTTTATTGTGTAAAGTACTTAAAGCATGGGACAGAAGTGCACGAAACTTTGGGTGGTCAGTCGCAAATCTATTCAGACAACTAAAATTGTTCATATTTATCTTTGTCTACTTCTTATAGTTTCCGTCTTATTGAGCATATTACCTAAAATAAAATATAAAAGAGAAAGAAAATGCAATATGTAAGTTTCTGGGAAGATGATCCCATTCCCCCTATTTTACAAGATTTAGGTCTATATTGCATTCTGATGTACAATAATCCTGTAATAAAGACCAGTCCCATTTTTAGTTTATATCTTCTTTTCTATTCTTATCTCTTAGTAACTCTGTTAGGTTTTCCATTTGGCTCGTCTCTATGATTTTTTGTAGCCATTCATCTTTAGACGAAAATCCTTTGATTTCCAGTAATTGACGTATGCCAATTTGGCTGCTGTTGTAACCAGAATAAATATTCTCCTTTCTTTTGGTGTTAAGTCGGAGTCCATTATCCCCAAAAGGAAGGCCCCAGGCTTCCTTGTAATCTTTTTTAAATTATTTTTTCTGTTTCTTTATTATTTTCCAATATTTCTTGGCTCTTGGACAGAGCCACCACATATGAAAGAACGTGCCGTTTTCTCCGTTGCAACTCCAGCAATTTGGTTTTGTCTTTTTGTAAATTTTGGCTATTTTTTCTGGGGTTAGATACCATCTGTATAGTATCTTGACCCAGTTTTCTTTGTACTTATAGCAGTACGATATGTTTATGTTGTTTTTCCAAAAAAAAATCCATGTATCTAATTTTATTTTAAAGCCAACATTCCTAGACCATTATTTCATCAATCTTCTTATTTGGTCTTTGTAAACCAAAGAAACGAAATTGAAGAGGTTCTTATGGGAAAGGATGAAAAGCTAGTAACAAAAATTTATAAAATATTATTGAAAGAAGAAAATGATAAAGACCAAAAAAGAAGCATGTTATTCTTTTATTAACAATGTGTTGTCGAAGGCTTTCATGGCTGGAATCACTGGGTTGTTGTCAGTTTTTCGGCCTATATGGCCATGTTCGAGAAGCATTCTCTCCTGATGTTTTGCCTGCATCTATTGCAGGCATCCACAAACTCTGATGATACCTGCCATAGATGCAGGTGAAACATCAGGAGAGAATGCTTCTAGAATATGGCCATATAGCCCGAAAAAACCTAAAACAACCTTTTATTAATACTGTTAATCCCCTGAAAGTCAGTTTTCCAAAGATGTAATTGAGAGCAGGGCCAGAGTGAACAAAGCATGTCTCCATTCCTCCCTGGTTTTGTCACAATTGGCAGTCTTTTCACAGGTTCTAAAAACATGTTCTGGAAGATTAACTAATCCTACGGAGCAATGGAAGGCTTCCTAAAGTTTGGCACTAGATCTTGGCTCCAGAAACTTGCTAAAGGCAGACAAGTGTGCCGGAGTGCACATCTGTATGTTCTCTTACTAGCCCTCTCTTGCCTGTGATTTGCCTACTCATTCTTTTATTCTGTTGATTTCCTACTTGCAGAGGAAAACGAAGGTTGAGAAAGTATTGGAAATCCCAAAACCAATGGATGCTCAAATTCTCTTATATTATAATGGCATCATAAAATCATATTCAAAATGAATTGGAGGGTTCGAACTGGGGGGGGGGGGTGGAATTCATGGGTGCCTTCTGTAAATACAGAAGGCTGGCAGTCCCCACTGGCTTTCCCTTTTGTATATAAACTGGCTCAGTCAAGCTATTTGAAACTGTGAAACATTCTGGTAGATTCCTCTTGCACAGTGAGAAACACTTAAGCCTTACAGATTAAATAAATATTCCAGACTGATAAAGCTTAGAAGTGTAGGAGGCATTTGGGTGAGAAACATTTCTGGTTTAACTACAAGCTGGAGAAGTTTAGCAGTTGCAAACAGAGCTTGGGTACAATATCATTCTTTGGAAATAGTAGAATTGTAGACTTCTAAACATTAGAAGCCAAGCATGCAGAATTCAGACACCATTTATGCATTCATGCTTGTAGCATGTCTTTTTGGTAGCAGGCTCTCTCTGTGAGGACTAGCCTGGTTAGATAGCCAGAGGCTCATCCCAGAAAGCTACCCTAAAGCTGATGATGAGTGCAGCATTTTTCCAAATGAAGCAGAGAGTGTTTGAGGATCGGGACATCTGTAGGGAGACCAAGGTACTTGTTTATAAAGCTATTGTCCTCCCAACCCTGCTATATGCCTGCGAAACATGGACTATCTACAGACGTCACATGCAACTCCTGGAATGATTCCATCAGCGTTGCCTCCAAAAAAGCCTGCAAATCTCTTGGGTAGACAGGCGGAAAAAATGTCAGTGTGCTCGAAGAAGCAAAGACCACCAGCATTGAAGCGATGGTCCTCCGCCATCAACTCCGCTGGACCGGCTACGTTGTCCGAATGCCCGATCACAGTCTCCCAAAGCACTTGCTCTACTCTGAACTCAAGAACGGGAAACTGAATGTTGGAGGACAGGAAAAGAGATTTAAAGATGGGCTCAAAGCCAACCTTAAAAACTGTGGCATAGACGCTGAGAACTGGGAAGCCCTGGTCTTTGAGCACTCTAGCTGGAGGTCAGCTGTGACCAGCAGTGCTGTAGAATTTGAAGAGGCATGGATGGAGGGTGAAAGGGAGAAATGTGCCAAGAGGAAGGCACATCAAGCCAACCCCAACTGGGACCGCCTTCCACCTGGAAACCGATGCCCTCATTGCAGAAGAACATGCAGGTCAAGAATAGGGCTCCACAGTCACCTACGGACCCACCGCCAGGACACTAAACTTGGAGGACAATCTTACTCTACAACAAACGGAAAAGGGAAACTATTATATTCAAGAGTTCAAAATATCTATATTATCAAAAATTCATGAAGTTAGAGATATAAAGACATATACTGTGTTCCCCTCAGTATTGCACATATTGAACAGTATAAGGGATGCTAGGAAAACACATTCATGAGTAGCGATTGTGCATGTAAACATCAAATACTTCGATCATAATTTCAGTAATAAGGTCATATATCAAATCATTGCAACAATTGTCTCACTCATTAGTACATAATACAAGTCAAATAAACATTGGTCTCACAACCCTACGGAATAGTCATTGAAATAAGTCCATGATTATAATAATCCGCATTATCCGGATATAAAGTCCGAATCAGTCCTCAGTCAGAATGACGAAAATCACCAAAGTGGCCCAGTCTTACTCTGACAACAAGGGATTTCCTAAGTAAGACACTGGCATCAAATCTCACATCATGGGAATTGTAGTCCTACAAGATCTCATTTGTCAAATAGCGGCAATGCATCACCAAAGTACAATTCCCACAATTTCATAGCATTGAGCCATGGCAGTTAAAGTAGTATCAGACTGCATTAATTCTATAGTGTAGATGCACCTTAAGGCAGTCAGTATACAAGCTTGTTCCATAGCTTATGGAAGAATCCCTGTGTTTATCAGCTTGTACAAGAATTACTGTAAGTCCTATCTCTCTGGGAATTCAATAGCATGTATCCTTCTATTGCTCTCAAGAGCTCTTATCTGGATGAGCATCCTTTGTATTCCTTTTTTACTTCCCCTGACTAATAAAGCTGCTTTTCTGAAATTCCTTTCCATCACAATTAGTCATTTTCGAAACTTAGGTCATCTTTTCCCATTGCCAGCTTGTCCCATGCTCTCCTTTCATCTGGGGAAGCTGCATAAACAACATCCAGATATATCGGTTTTATAAATATCCTGTAAATATACAGATGGGAGAGGATAAGAAACAGTCGCAGGAGCTGCTATGTTTCTACGCCAAAGGGATAACAAGACAGAAAGGATTTTTTCCCATCCTAAACAGTTTGGAATGACAATTAGTAAATGTCCAGTGATGGTTTATCACTGGGCACAGCTGCTTAGGAGTTATTGAGACCCGGAGGTAGGAATCACTTACATCCCCAACAGAAGCAAGCAAATCCCAGGCCTGAATCCCATATGACTTTACTTATTCCTTTTCCAAGCCAAAATGGCAATTTTACATGTAGCCTGAACCTCCTAAGTAAAGAGAATGATTATGCACAGCTAGCTTCTTGCTAACTATGCTGGCTAATGTCTTTATGGTAGAGACACAGGCCTAGTAACTCCTAGCCAAGTCCGTAGCCAAGGGGGCGGTTTAGGGATTCACCCCCCCCCCCCCAAATTTTCCGATCAAAATAATAAACCTGGTTTACTCATGAATTTTAACTGGTTAACCAAATCTCCATGTCAAGTATATGGGAAGCAAAAATTAGAGTCCCTCCAGAACTGCAAGCACTGCCTCAACCAGATTTTGATTATTCACACTATCATTACCTTCCTTTCTACCAAATTACATTGCAATAGCAGTAATAGCTGACATAGTGGAAGCAACCATAGTGGAAGCTGCCCAAATGTGGTAGCCTGCAGGCAAAGTCTAAGGCAGGGCTCCCCACGAAGTCGATCACGATCGACCAGTCGATCATGGTTCCAAAGGAGGTCGATCGCAGCCAGATGGGGTGTTTCTGCCCCGCGCGCGGCGCACCATCCGCACGGTGTACCTTCCGTTGCCTCTGGGATGACACCCCTGTCTCCATCCTCAGTGCCGTCGCAGCGTGGCCTGAGGAGGAGGGAGGGAGAAGGAGGGCAGCAGAGCAAAGGAGGGGTCAAGCGCCCGGCCCGCACATGTGCTTTTGGAGCATGCGGCAGCGCGCGAAGGAGCCATGGGGGAAGACAACCAGAATGAGGCTTTGGCAGCCATTTCCTGCCAAAACCATCTGCGACTGTGAGGAGTTCATCTGCTTGGCCACATTTATCAGCATTGAATGGCCTTGCAGCTGAAAGGTCTGTGTGCTTTAATTCTGCCAGTTTATATCTCTGGAATTATGTCAGCGTGGGAGAAGAACCCTTGTCTAGGTGCATTTTTGAATGTACAATTGGCCACATTGATCAGCATTGAATGGACTTGCAGATGAATGGTCTGTGTGCTTTCATTCTGCCAGTTTATATCTCTGGAATTATGTCAGGGTGGGAGAAGGAACTCTTGTCTGGGTGCATTTTTGAATGTACCATTGGCCACATTGCTCAGCATTGAATGGCCTTGCAGCTGAAAGGTCTGTGTGCTTTAATTCTTCCAGTTTATATCTTGAATTATGTCAGGGTAGGAGAAAGAACTCTTGTCTGGGTGCATTTTTTAACGTCCCATTGTCTGGGTGCATTTTTTAATGTACCATGGGCCACATTGATCAGCATTGAATGGCCTTGCAGCTGAAAGGTCTGTGTGCTTTCATTCTGCCTGTTTATATCTGTGGAATGATGTCAGGGTGGGAGAAGGAACTCTTGTCTGTTTGAGGTATGTGTGAATGTTTCAACTGGTCACCTTGATTAGCATTTAATGGCCTTGCAGTTTCAAGATTAGCTTCTTACTGCCTGGTTTAGGATACACAGGCACATAATTCAAAACTGAGAAAAAGTTTTGGTCATCCAGGAGCAGCAGCCATAGATTGACACATAGAACAACATAGACAGACCCAGCATCTTTCAACCCCCCAATAAACCTCCAGCAAAACCTAGGTAGATCATTTTGACAGCTGCATGCTGAAAAAAACTGCTAAGGCATGGGACAGGACAAGACAGGGATTTGATCTGCATCGCATGTGGCAACTGTGGAAACAGAGTTGTGGAAACACTGGTACAGTGGCCAAAACCTCCCAGAATAACAGTTGGTAAACTGCCTGGGATTTCTGGGAGTTGTAGGCCAAAACATCTGGGGACCCACAGCCTGAGAACCAATGATCTGCCAAAGAAACCACGGAACAGGAGCAAAGAGAAGAAGCTGTGTCATTGTTAGACCTTGGACTTTATATGAACAAAACTGTTTCTGATGACCAGTTGAAAGCTCAATTACTGCAAAATCCATGGACTCCATTGCCAGGATAGATTATATATTCCCTGTGGATAAGAAGAGACATCTAAGCTTCCAACACAAATAGTTCACCAGATTCCCCTGGTTAGTCTACTCAGTTCATGTACAAGTTGCATTCTGCAAGTACTGTGTGGTGTTGGAGTAGAAGCCGGGGGCTAAGGTGGTCATCAGTAGTTTGGTGCATTGGTTGCTAAACCATTTGTGTGATGGGAAAATGCAACAGAAATCTTCAATAGACACCAAAAAACAGTAGCAACAGGACAACTTGCGCTTGGCTGAAACCTTCTTGCTAATTCACAGTGGATGTAACCCATCATCACGATAAAGGAAATAAGAAGAAAGCAGAAGTAAACAGAAATAAACTTTTGCCAATTGTGGAAACTATTGTCCTTTGTGGCCAAAAAGAACTGACTTAAAGAGGGAGCAATGATTCAGGTCCTATTACCTGTGAAAAGCCTTTGCACAATGATGGTAATTGCAGGGCCTTGTTGAGATCTCGTACCAGATCAGGAGACACTGATCTGAAACCCCTCCTTTTTTTTTCTGGCTACGGGACTGCTCCTAGCCATACGCTCACCCAACTTCCCTTGCTCTGGCCAATAATTGAGAAATTATTTGTGTGTTGCCCTACTTATTCTTAGGTCAGGCCTGCTTTAAGTTGAAAATCTTGGTGAGGTGGAGTAAGGTGATGGTAGGGATGTAGCTCTTCACAAATGGCAAATGTCTTCCTACTGTGAAAAGGTATGTGTAAACTACACGATTTTTGCAACTTATTCACAATCTGAAACTTATTCTCTGCAAAGTTCACACAAGATTATTTTGCATAGAAAACTAGAGTGAAATATTGCTTCCTGCTCAGAAAACATTGGCCTTTAGAATCCAGGCCGTTTTGGCACGTTTAAGTAATCGCTCCGCATTGGAGTGCGGGGGGATCTTGACCCGCTGAAGTCCGAAGATTACTTAAATGTGCCGAAACGGCCTGGATTCTAAAACTGAATTGCGAACAGCCCTAGGGGCTAAATGAAAAACTACGCCTGCATGACCTGATCCTATAGATGTATTCCTTTAAATCCCATCTTGAATGCTCTCCCTCCCTTTACACCTGTCCCTCATTCCTCTATACTAGATTTAAGCCTATTGATTACTATGATGTATTGCATTTTCCATGACCACATAGAGAGACACACTTCTCGCTCTATGCTCTAGGTATGTCTATTTACCCTGTTGTTATTTGGATATTGACCTCTTCATACTATGTATCTTACTTTTTGGATGTTATTATTATATGATATCCCATGTATTTCTCTATATCATGCTTGCTGATGTGTTGCTTTATGGATTTCAGCTATTACTTATGTACTTATATGTTTTTATTTAGATATATTTGGTCAACCACATCTGGACACTTACTTTACCTTGTCGCATAGCCTTGATAAAGACCATATAGGTCGAAACGTGAGAGGGGCCCACGCAACTGCGTCCTCGTCGGCTTTAGACGACTTTTGAACTTCACCTCATTTCATCCAATATGGATTACTATTATTTCCACGCAACGACGTGCGGATTATAATTGGGTTACACTTTACGACGTGTGGATTATAAAACCTCATTTGATTACTTACAGACTATTATATGTGTGAATTAACACCTATTTGATGATTTAATATATTGACTGTTCATCTCTTGGATACTGCCAATACAACCATTTTGTTTCATTGGAATTCATGTGTTTGAATTGTTCTACTAGCAACCACGCCCTGTTTGTTAGATGGGGATCATAATGCCATGCATCTGCAATGTATTAGATTGATTGAGAATAATGATTTCCAAACTGATTCCCCAAACATTTTAGACTTCAACTCCCAGGATTCTTGGACATTGTTTATTATGTCTGAGGCTTTGAAGAGCTGAAGTCCAAAATACCCGGAGACCAAAGTTTGGAAATCATTGGTGTAGAAGAAGCTCTCTTCTTCTCCATGACTCTTCTCAGAGTCACTGCCATGTGTCTAGAAACAATAGGGATGAGATTGGTGCCAAAACAAACAAACCCAACCCAGTCTGCATTTCCTGCTCTCCCTTCCTTTTGTTTTCACTACTTGATCCTTTCGTTGGGCTTTTAATCCCCATCTCCACCCCCCAATGATCACCAACACATCGCAGTAGAAATGGGAAGAAGAATCAGCCAGGAAGTGTAAAAGGTTGCCACTGGCACTTTGATAGAAAACCACAAGGCTGCCTCCCAGTTCCTAAGAAATAAGAGTGAGGCTTAATGTCAATAACAAAGTCTGCCAGGATATAGCCTGAAGTGGCAGGTGAATAGTCAAGCTACCCAACAAATATGTTGGGAGATCCAGTTACGATTCTCCCTCAAATATATTCTTCGATCAAAAAGTATATACAGTACATCAGTCCTTCATATTCATTCTGGTTTAGGGGCAGAAGACTTAGTAGAACACTCTCTCAGAATCTCTTCTAGGTTCTTCAGTACAATTCAGTACAATTCTATGGTCAAGTTGATCACAGAATCACACTGGAAGATCTAGAGCAGTGGATCTTAACCTGTGGGCCACAGATCACCAGTGGGCCGCAAGCAAGAAAATCTGGCCCACAAAACTTCTTCCTCCCATTTATTTATTTTATTTTATTTCCGCTTCTTTCGCACTGCCTGCCATTCCTTCCCTGTCACTGACCATGGCATATGTTCTATATCAGAAACTAGAGCTGATGTCATCTATCCAATGCAATTTGCTGAAACAGCACCCCAAACCGAATCAAAAGTTGACCAAAAACTGATTTGTAACCCTTATGGTACTAATGTTGGAGAGTGGTCCCTGGTCAAAGTGGTCCCCAGTCCAAGTGGTCCCCAGTCCAAGTGGTCCCCTGGTCAAGTGGTCCCTGGTCAAGTGACCCCTGGTCCAAGTGGTCCCCGGTCCAAGTGGTCCCCGGTCCAAGTGGTCCCCGGTCCAAGTGGTCCCCGGTCCAAGTGGTCCCCGGTCTAAGTGGTCCCCGGTCTAAGTGGTCCCCGGTCTAAGTGGTCCCTGGTCAAAAAAGGTTGGGAACCACTGATGTAGAATTGATCTTAAACCAACTGCGTATGTACTCATCCTGATCTAAGTGGTGCATCAAACCGGACCCCGAACTAAAAACACTAATCTTGATCCAATATTTAAGTGTCCACCACCAGGCTCTTATTGAAACGGGTGCTTCTCCGGATTCAAGTAATAAGATGCAGGATGGTACACATCTGGGGAGCTGGAAAAGGGCCCTCAAAATGTATTTGCTGTTGGTCTATTTTTGATGTTAGGCCCCCAATCCAGATGCTGGAAGCATACAGCAGCTGGGAAGCTATCTTAGCGTTGAAGACATTAGTTGCCGAAGGTATGAACTGCCCTGCTTTAGTAGCAGTAAAATGCAAAATGGCAGAACTTGTAGTCTTTTACTTCTGTTTTTAGCCAACATGTATTTTAAGCAGTTTTTACTGTTTGCAAATCTTATCCAACTGGATGTTCTTAATCCCATTACCTGTATAACTTGTATGCTACAGTGTAATAAGGGTCTTTGGACCATAATAAACATGTTGTTGTTGTTGATCTAGAGATTCCTAGAAAAACCGCATTATTCAAATATACAACTAATCAAACCAGTAAAAGTTAAGCTTGTAAATATGGAGTGTCAGCTGTATTTGACTTGCAAACTTTAATACTTTTCAGATATTGTCTATTTCGGTTGACAGCAGCTGTTTAGGATCTACCAGCTCTATCCATGATAATGGAGACTAGACCAGGAGCATCTGCATACTGTCTCATGCTATTGCTTCCACTCTTCTCCTTTAGGCCACATCTTAAATATCTGTCAAAAGGTGTCTCATGTCCCTGGCTATTTCTCCCATCTCTTTATCTAGAGTTCAACAGGTCAGGCACTGCTTGCTTTACTACTGCTTGTTCCCTTTTAGTTATTTGTGGCCCTCCAGGAACTCCAGTTGTCATTAGCCCAAGACAGTGTCCCCAGTGATAAAGAATGATCGGAGCTAGAGTTATATAAGCTGGAGGACAAGTATATATTACCATTTACTCATGCAAGTTATCTCCCAAACTAATTAAAAAATAAAAATTGTGTGTGTGTGTGTGTGTGTGTAGGAGTAACTTTGAAATGGAAAAAAGACAACTGAGGAAAGAGTTACGGTCCCCCCTCCCCCCTACTCTCTTCTGTGAGATACAGTCTGCAGAAGGCTGCTTTGGGTTCCAATAAAGGCTGATCAAACAAACAAAACACAACAAAACTCACAAAAGAATCCCAGAACTTTTAACATGTGGTTTCAGCCTAAGGGCTTACGTGATGACAGCTGGGAGCTGACAGTGTTTGCTTTTTTAAAATGGCTCTAAAAGGCATTGCTGGCTGTAATGTGTGCAATACAATAATCATTTCCATTCAGGTTTAAAATGCTAATTTGAGAAAATCTGAAGGAGCGAGACAGTATGCATCTTCACCAGCCTCTTCTTGTTTGATACTGAATCATTCATAATGAAAGCTACGACCAAATCAACAACACCTGGATGAACATTTTAATATCTGCACTGCATTTATCATTATATGATAACTGACACAAAAATCTATAAAAAAATAATTGAAATAATAAGGTTGTTAAGAGATTCGAAATTTAAGCTTTGAATTAGAAAGCCCTTGTCTCTGCTGTTTTGCTTCTGTCATGACCTTGTTTGGTGACTTCAGAGGGAATTCTCTCCCTTAATTCCCACCATGCCACCTGCATCTTGGGATAACAATAATGGCCTAGGAATGGAAAGAATATTCATTTTGTTCTCATTCTCAGATTGAAAAATTGGGTTCTTGACAATTGGGAAATCTAGTAAGAATCTTGCACAATTTTGTTTCAATAGTGAATGTCTTCAAGTGTTGCCACTTTAATCCCTCTCCGTAGCTGCAGCCTGGTTCCCACTCCTGGTGGGCTGATAGGTTTATATGGAGATAGGTATAAGCAGGAGAACAGTAGCCACATGTGGTGCTATTAAAACTGTATCCACGAGTTCACATTTAGGATCTTAATAATAATAAGCTCAATTTTATATACAGTTCATCGTTATCTTAAGAATAATCACTTTGACTGCTATTTTATATTTATCGTGTCAGAAGTGAATTGAGGGTACAGTTAAATTGTATTTAAAACACAAAGTTAAAGACTTGACATTATGCTAAATGTCCTTTGACTAGTAGCTGGCCACTTGGAGTGCCTCTGATGTCTCTGTGAGAAGGTCCTCCATTGTGCATATGGAAGGGCTTGGTTTACATGTAGTAGGTGGTCTGTGGTTTTCTCTCTTTCACACTCGCATATTGTGGACTCCACTTTGTAGCCCCATTTCTTAAGGTTGGCTCTGTATCTTGTGGTGCCAGAGCAGAGTCTTTTCAGTGCCTCCCAAGTCGTCCAGTCTTCTGTGTGCCCAGGAAGGAGTCTTTTTTTTACAATTTTACTGGATTTTTCGAGAGTTGCCTCCATCCCCCCCAAGGAACTATTTATAACAGCTTCATGACATCCATAGTTAACTGGAAGCAAGTTTCACTCAGGGTGAAATTTCACAAAGGTCTGGAGAACAAGCTCTATGAGGAGTGGCTTGAAGAGCTGGGCATGTTTAGCCTGAAGAAGAGAAGGCTGAGGGAAGACATGATAGCCATTAGGCATGAGAAAAAAGTTATGAAAATTAAATGAAATTGGAAGGGATTCGTATGTAATGGGACTTTCAAGTTTATACGCATCGCAGTGGCGATCCCGGAAGTGGACTTTCTTTTCCGCACTTCCTGGGCCCAAATTTTTGTTAGATTTGTAAATATTTGGGATGCCCCCCAACAGGAAAATTTTCCCCTCCAAAATAGCTTTCCAGACATTACTCACAGTCAGATCGGGGCCTTTCCATGCTCGGAGCCTAATTAGTGTGTAAGGCGTTCCTTTATGAAGTGAAATACCTGACGGAAACCATTGAAAACCAGATCGGTACTTATATAGGGGCCTGTAGGACTGAGGATAAGCGGTTTAAACCCCCAGGAAGGGGTTTAGATAGAAGGACAGAGCAGAAGGACATAAGAACTGCTGAGAGAAGGGAGCAGGGAGTGAAAAGAGCACGGAGAGGAGAAGGAAGAGTTCAGAATCAAGAAAAGCCATAGAGTTCCACGGAGATCCTAGAGTGGTATGGTAAAACTGATAGGGGAAAAGCTGGAGTGAGGGAGTAAGAAGAACTCTACAGATTAGCAAGTCCTAGACCACAGGTGGGCAACTATTTTATTTAATAATATTAATAATATATGAATCCATTATATCTCCCTGCAAGCAGGCCCAGGCATTTTATTATAATATTAATATTAATAATAATATATGAATCCATTATATTCCCCATAAGCAGGCCCAAACATTTTATTATAATAATATTAATAATCCATTATATTTCCCCCAAGCAGGCCAAAGCATTTAATAATAATAATATTAATTCATTATATTTCCCTCCAAGCAGGCCCAGGCATTTTAGAATAATAATAATAATAATAGGTCCCAATGAATTGCACTCCAGAGAAGGGAAATGTTGCCCCTTGATTTGCCTGTGCTTAAAACAGTGTCAGTCCTGTTTCCCTGCTTTGCCTACTTTAGAACTAATTAAGAATTTTGTTAGTAATTACGTTACATTTTAGAACTTTTTGGAAATTTTTTTGTAAGTCTTTCTATTACTAATCACAAAAAATCCCCCCCCCCATTTGATTTTTGAATCCCGATTTTTGGGTTCTAAACCAAGCCTAATAGCCATGTATAAATATGTGAGAGGAAATCAGATAAATGTTGTGTTCATCGAAACAGGCCTAGGTTTCACACTGAGTGTATAAATACATTTAAAAACATATTAACTATATGTATTACTGTGTTCGAGTGTAATTTTGTGTCATTTTGGTTGCTGGTGTGCCCCAGGATTTTGTAAATGTAAAAAATGTGCTGCGGCTCAAAAAAGGTTGAAAAACACTGATTTAAGGCATTGGCGTGCTGGCTAATATCGGAACAGGGGATGGGCCAGAGATGTCAATGCCTTGGTCCTTTCATTATTGGCTGCTACTTCCCAGCAGACGTCAGGTGGTGCAATACTGGCTAAACAGTATAATTTCTCCAGTGGTGTGGGGCATAGGCATCCTGGGATAATGCGGCATGTCTCATTAAGAGTCACATCCACTGTTTTAACATGGCTAGATGTATTCCACACTGGGCATGTATATTCAGCAGCAGAGTAGCAATACCCAGGGCAGATGTCTTCACTGTGTCAGGTTGTGATCTCCAGGTTGTGCCAGTCAGCTTTAATGATATTATTTCTAACACCCACTTTTTGCTTGATATTCAAGTAGTGCTTCTTATGAACAGGACCGGACAAATGTAAAAAATTGTAGTAAGCGAACCTTTTTTTGGTGCCCCCTGGGCAGTGTGGTGATGATGGCGTGCGTGCACCGGAGCTAGTTTCGTGCATGCGCTATTGGGACCAAGCGCTTCTGGTGGAGGGAGTAGCGAAACGCACTCCCAAGAGGATGAGAAGGACAGGGAAACATTTTGCAGCTGGGGCGGAGCCTCCCGCCTCCGGCTGAAAAATGTTCCCTGGCTTGTCCTTTTCGGCCTCTTGGGAGTGCGTTTAGCAACTCCCTCCACCAGAAGCGCTCCGACCCAATGACGCATGCATGAACTTTTGGCGCATGCGCAATTAAAACAGAGTACTCTCAAGAGGATGAAAAAGACAAGCCAGGGAATATTTTGCAGCCGGGGCGGAGCCTCCCGCCCACACGCTGGCCACCCGCAGCAATGGCGCGGCATGATGCGTCAAACTTGGCGGCCGCGGCCAGATGCGCCCTTGGCCACGTGGCACCCTGAGGCGGCTGCTTACTTAGCCTCCACTAAGATTTGCCCCTGCTTATGAGTCAGAGCACGGTCCAGAGTGATTCTTGAGTATTTTGGTGTGCTGCGATGCTCCAGTGGGATTCCTTCCCTTTGACTATTAAGAGCTGACCTGAGCATACACAGTACAGGGATCCTGCTGACATTAAGCAATCAATATGTTAACTTTAGGTGTCCTTGTAATCCCATGTCCAAAATCATTAAACCTTTAATAAAAGGAAAATAGTTATTTATTTATTTATTTATGTCATTTCTACCCCGCTCTTCTCACCCCCGCAGGGGGACTCATGTATTATGTAATATTACTCATGTAATATTCATGTATTAAATATAAGTAAAGTTTGGAGTGATGGCAGAGGCATTCTGCACATGTTCCATTGCCCTCTTATTGCAACACCTGCACTTTCCAAATTGGGATCACTATTTTTCTGACCCCTATTCTATGGGATTTATGCTATGAAAGAGTCCTGGGTTGAAGGAGTATGAGTGACGGGTCTCTGCTGATGATAAGCCCAGGCACGTCCTGTCCTGGGCAAGGCTTGGGCTACATCAGCGAAAGAAGGGAAGTGACTCATTCTGGTTCCAGGGCTGTGCGTTCTGGACATGCAATCGACTTTCCTTTTCAGGAGGAAATTTATTCACTGCCCGACATAAGCAAGGTGGGGCACCAGCCGCAAAGTTGCAGGGGAGGGCCAAAGCAGGGACGAGGAATGAGGTGGGGGGATCAGAGCGGATATTAAAAGAGATTGTTTGCCTTGGCTCATCCCAGCATGCCTGCCATGACAAGCATGCTGGGCTTTATGGAGCTCAGCAAGTAGTCTCCTTATGAAGCCTGGCAATAATCCAAAGGCCAAGGCTGGGAGACTCACTCTTTTTAAGCTCCTTGTTTTCATGGTTCGGGTATGGTTTCTTCCAACCCATCCACCCAAGACGGTTGCTTTTTGAAAAAGGAAGGTGGGGGTGGAAATCACCTGTGATTGTGGCCAGGGCACATGCAGCCAAAGTGCAATTATATAATTGCAGAGTGATTATTATCTGCGCTACAAACTCAGGCATAGACAAGCAAGCCAACTAAAAAGCAAGCCTATTTTTGAACTGTACTACTTAATACTGCACAGTCTCTGTTCTCAGAAGTTGCCCTTTAATACCCTGACTATACACAGTTTTCTGAATCTTTGTCCCCTATTCATGAATATTCTGCACATTGTGTATCAAGACGCAATTGTCTAACTAGTTACGCTTCCATGGCAACAAATTACAGGACTATTAAGATTCTTTTATCAAGTGTAAATATTACCTCTTGGCAACCCACAGGGATCGGCCACCTCAGAAGAAATCTTACAGGGAATCCATTGAAAAAAATATTTACTGCCTTAAATTAGCTCTTAAATGGTGACCATCAATAAAAGTGGAATCAAAGCTGAAGGTTTTCCCCTGACATTAAATCCAAGCGTGTCCAACTCTGGGGTGTGGTGCTCATCTCCATTTCTAAGCCGAAAAGCCGGTGTTGTCCATAGACACCTCCAAGGTCATGTGGCCAGCATGACTGCATGGAGACCTTCCCGCCAGAGCGGTATTTATTTTATTTATTTATTTACTTTATTTATATTCCGCTCTTCTCACCCCGAAGGGGACTCAGGGCGGATTACAGTACACATACTTGCAGACAATCCCTACAGTTCAACATATGACATATATAGATGAATATATGACATATAGACGAACAGAGGCAAACTTCTGGCCACCAGGGGGAGCTGATGCACTCCTCATCTCTCAGCATTTTCCAGCGTCCCTTGTTGTTCTTCCGCTTCTGTTATGCCCTCATAATTCAGTCAAAATTTGTCTCTCCACTTAATGTGGTACCTTTATCTCCTACTTGACAGATGCTACTATCTTTCGGGCTGCAAAGGTTGACAGCAGGCTACACTTAAGGTCGAGCACCCACCTCGACCCGGGCAGGCCTCAAACTCATGACCTACTGGTCAGAGAGATCTTATGCAGCTGACACTTAGCCAGCTGCGCCACATTCCCAGTACCTATTGCTTTTTTTCAAAATTCTAGGGTGGCAGAAGCTGGGGCTGATAGTGGGAGCTCATGCTGCTCCCTGGAATCGAACCTGTGACTTTTTGGTCAGCAAGCTCAACAGCTCAGCACTTTAACCCATTGCGTCACACAGGGATCCTCCTCTAATAGTACTGAGGCTTATTAAATATGGTATTCTGTGGGCGAGCAGATGGTGACTACTGGATGGCATATGTTCTGTATCAGAAACTAGAGCTGATGTGGTCTGTCCAATGCAATTTTCTGAATCAGCATCCCAAATAACCAAACTGAATCTAAAGTTCACCAAAACTGATGCATAACTCTTTTGATACTAATATTGGAGAGTGGTCCCAGGTCAAAGCGGACCATGGTGAAGTGGTCCCTGGTCAAATAAAGGTTGGGAACCACTGCCCTAAGGCAAACCGAGTGTGTGGTGTAATGGTCTGAGCATTGTATTACAACCAGGGTTCAAAAGCCCTCTTGGCCACAAAAAAAGGTCTAAAGCTCACCTCAGTCATAAAAACACACTGGCTTTTGTATTTATCTACAAACTGATCCTGGAGGGAGGATTCTTTCCTTAAATTTGACCTCTCCACCTGTACTTTGTTCTCTTTCTTTTTACCTTCTGAGTCCTTTTGAAAGAATGTCCAAATGCCAGGAAAAGTTAGGACTAACCACCTAACCGTTACACACCCACAGAGCCAGGCAAATATTTAGAGAGCTAATCAGAGATAACAAAACAGCTTGGAGTCTCAAGGGCTCTCTATGGTTCTGCTTAGAAATGCTTGACCTTTTCTAGTTTGGGCTTAGTTGAGTTGTGCTATATTTGTTTCGAGAACATTCTTAAGAAACTGCTATAGCTTCCTGTTGTCCAGAGCAATGGGGGGGGGTCGGGTTTGACATAAGGGTCCATCTCTTACAAGAGAAAGGATGCGTTTTGAGAAATTAAGACAAATTCAAGTGTGTTCTAGATATTTTGGCAACTCCACAAATACGCAGCCCGCCAGCCCCTTGGATGCGGCCCGCAAGAACTCAGCTGTAAAAAAAATTGATCTCCGGGGCGGGGCTGCTCGTGGGGGCGGGGCTGCTCATGGGGCAGGGCCGCGAGGGGGCAGGGCCGCTCGCAGGGGGGGTTGCTCGCGGGGGGGGGCGCTCATGGGGGCAGGGCTGCTCATGGGGGTGGGGCCACTTGCAGGGGGGGGCCGCTCGTGGGGCGGGGGCCACCCTGCCGCGCAAGCCCTGGCATCCTGTGCTGTCCGCCCCTTTTCGGCGGGGCCGGGTGACGTCAGGCGTGGCGCCAGCGGCGAAGAGGAAGAGGTGGAGGCAAAGGAAAGGACGCCCCGCCCTCCGGGGAGCAGAGCCCGGGGATCGGGGTGTCCCTTCCTGCTTCTCTCCGTGACCAGTCACGGAGAAAAGCAGGAAGAGATGCGCTGATCCCTGGGCTCTGCTCTGTGACCAGTCATGGAGAAAAGGGCGAAGGTCGATCCCGGGCCTGCTTCTCTCCATGACCAGTCATGGAGAAACGCAGGACGAGACGCGCCGATCCCCAGGCTCTGCTCGTCTCTTCCTGCTTCTCTCCATGACCAGTCACGGAGAAAAGCAGGAAGGGACGCCCTGCCCCCCAGGGAGAAGAGCCTGGGGATCGGGGCCTCGCCGCTCCCGCCCTGCCGCGCATGCCCGTGACTGGCCCCGCCCCCCACGAGCGGCCCCATCTCGGCTGCAGCCCCCCAGGTCATCAGTGACCTGAATTCCGGCCCTTGGGCCGGTAGAAGTTGGACAGCCCTGCGCTAAATGAACTGGTAATCCACGGAGTGCAGGAAAGATTCCCCAAATCAATTGTAATCCATAGAGCATCGGATAGCTCTGTTTTCAAAAAGGAAGCGTGGAGTAGAGTACAAAGTATTCCGATCTGTGTCTGGAGAGAAGTCCACAATGTAAAGATCCACAATGAGAGGTGATCCAACACTCTATGGATTACAATTGATTTGTGGAATCTTTCCTGCACTCCGTGGATTACCAGTTCATTTAGCGCATACTCCCCAAACTCTTGGGGTTTTTTCACGACATTGGTCGTTCTTAAATGTATTACAATTGCCCTTGATTCACCCGGACTTGGGTCTTCATTTACTTTACGTTGGAACTATATTACACAGGCTTAATCTTGTATTTTCATGTTGAATCGTTGAGAAGCGTGAGTACCTTATATTGTGAATAATTTGTGTTTGTGTAGAGAACTCTACACGTACAATAACATTTGTTAAGATTTTCTATATGAACTGATATATTACCCTATTTGGGAAGAACAATAATAATACATTAAGAGAATTTTATTTCATTGTTTCCCTTGCGTTTTTGAGTGTTACATAGAGGGGCGTAACTCTACTAGTTTCCCCTTGCCATTATGGCCATCCAACTAAACCAAACAATCCGGATTGGTTAAAGGGAACCGACTACTCCAAATTTGTGTACAAGTCTATTTTTGGGGTTCATCCAGACATGCTAATCCCGCCTTCTTGTTTCTTGGTATCTCTAGATTTAGCTATAGTCTGCTTCAGACTTAATTACATTAGGCCCCTTCTACACTGCCCTATATCCCAGGATTTTATCCCAGATTATCTGCTTTAAAGTGGATTATATGAGTCTCCACTGCCAGATAATCTGGAATAATCAGATAATCTGGGATCGGATTTTAGGATATGGGGCAGTGTGGAAGGGGCCTTTGTTTGTGATGGCAAGGAACAATTACATTAGATCACATTAGATTTGTCCAGTTTTGCTGTTTTTTTAATGAATGTAATTGCCTTCTTCTGTGGGTTTTTCCCTTCATTTTGTGGCTTTTAATGTTACATGGTGTTTTTTTTTAAGTATTCCCCCCCTTGAGCACTTCCCCTTGCAAACCACACAAAGTGCATATTAGTTGAAGAATGAGGGAATACACATGAAAACAAAAAAACAAAAATCCTTTGCATGCCATTTTAAGATCATCCATCATTTTAAGATCATTCCAGCCATATGCCCGTTTCTTTTCACATTCAACTTTGTGAACCTTAGAAACTAATTTAGCTAGTCTTGATTTTTTTTACTCTGCTTTAGTGTCTGAAAAATAAAGATTTCAGGATAGCTTGTTGATCGAAACCCGTTAAATGCTGCAGCAAAACGGAGGTATTTTGTTAGATGTGGAGTTTGGTGGAAATGGTGAGGTTTATGAATTTACTTAAATGACCCAATAGTCTGAACAGGGTTAATCAGTGCAGAAAGATGTTAAAGTTACGGGAAGATGATTCAAAGGAATCCAGGAAGTTTAAGCTGATTAAAGAAGCAGTTATAGCCAAAGACCCTGAAAAAAGAGGAATTGAAGTCATCCAAGAGATAAGACTGAGGCTCCTTCTACACAGCCCTATATTCCAGAATATAATAATCCCACATTATCTGCTTTGAACTGGGTTATCTGAGGCCTCACCCAGATAATTTGAGATTTTCTGCCTTTAAATTCTGAGCTATAGGGCTGTGTGGAAGGGCTCTGAAGCAGCTGAGCTCATCTGAAATGACCATGCCAAACTGGGCCACCAATACTCCTATGTAGTTGAGCCCTCTCAAGAATTGTCATTTACAAATGTACTAAATTATTGAGAAAGAGATACAGCTATTATTGGTGAGCCCTGCCATGCATTCTCTCACATACAATTTAATCTTTGTGAATTTGATTGTTCACAGATTTAATTAATATGTTCTAATGGTCTCCAGGTCTTCCAGCACAACTCTAAATGCTGCCCATAAATTGGCACTAGAAGAGCTAGATTCCTAGTGAGGTGATATCTCAGGTAAAACAAACTGCTTTTTATTCATAGTTCTACTTTAACGGGTGTCCTTAGGGTTGCCATATGTCCCTTATTCTAAGGGACGTCCCTTATTTTGGCCCTAAAATTTGTGTCCCTTTTTTTCAGCCCCTGTCCCTAATGTTTGACACGCAGGACAGGACTGGGCAGGGTTGACCAGAGGAAGGTGCGCTGTGGTTTCCACGGCAATGCCTGCCCGGGGATTCCAACTCGCAGGGCAGCCTGCGTCCCCGTTGGAAGAAAGAGGCGATACAGGACTTTTTCAAAGTACAGTAGAATAATTAACCGTTACCCAAGGGGAATGTTGGATCATGTTGGATAAAGATAGTTTCTGGTTGCTTGAGAGTTACTCTTAAAATAGGCCTAGCTGTGCATCCCAATACTATACAATGCTGTGTATCCCATACTATACTATACCATTAACTATTGACATAATAATCATGAAGATGTACTGTCTTATAAAATTTATTTTATTTTAATGTTTAGACAGTGCACTTTTAAAGTCAGCAAAGTCAAGTACTAAATACAGATGGAGAAAATTAGGTAGTTCTAATAATGTTTTTTTCTGCATGACAAAGCATGCAGAAACATATCATGTACTGTTAAGAGGGTATAAGTCAGTTTCTTTTGTGAGTTTCAATCATTATCTTATGCTGTTAATAAAACTATTTCTACCTAATGTTTGAGTTTCACGTTTTTAATGAAGTGTCCCTTATTTTTGTGAAAAATCCCATAAATGTCCCTTATTTCTTATATCAAAAAGTGGCAACCCTAGGTGTCCTGCACACCTAGTGAATGTGGAAGGCTGCTTGTGCACACTTACTTCAGAGTGTTACTGAACAATTTAGGATAGCCTGGCACATAGGGGTCAGAGGCCCAGAAGTACCCCTAAAGCGAGGATTTTAGCAAAAATCTCTGGCGAGTTTTTAAAAGCAACCTAAAAATCCCTTTCCCAAATGATCTCACCAAAGAAGTCTGGAAGAAGATGCCACTGAAGTTTTTATTCTTGTCAGCTGAGAAGGATGACCACTGCAGTATCCTTGTCGCAAAGCAGTCATAAAGTTACATTCAAAATATGTGCCATTTTATA
This sequence comes from Anolis apletophallus, assembly GCA_030556195.1. Lineage (NCBI taxonomy): Eukaryota > Metazoa > Chordata > Lepidosauria > Squamata > Anolidae > Anolis > Anolis apletophallus. The sequence continues at coordinate 117,824,244 of JARBWK010000008.1, forward strand.
AGGTTACAGATTCAAATTTCCCATTTCCCGCCCCCAGACCAGCTTTGTGTTGATTGGATGGAATCGCTGGGGCAGCTGGAGTTTGATCCAATAGTGAAACAGTGCCACTTCTTTTCTGGCTAATGGGAAGCGAGGAGCAGGAATGTGTTCAAAACAAAGCAGCTGGAGTTTCCTTGATTAGATTTGTCCATATGTTAATGAATCCAAACCCCTGACCTTTCGAATCAGAGAAGAGTCTTTTGTTCTTCTGTGGGAAATGGGAACTGTCCTTAATGGCCCCTTCCTGTTGACAAGAGGCCACTACACATCTTTTCAAGCGAGTTTCAGTTCTTTGGATGGTAAACAAATGAGAAGACTATTGCCATGTACCAGTTTCCGAGGCTGGCAGAGGTGGCCGTTTCTGAAATATAGAAATAGTTTTGCCTATTAATCAATAGCCCAAAGGTAGACGAATCTCAGAAGTCTTTGTCTATTGATTAGCAGAAACCAGTTTTGGCCCAAGGGGAAAGACCCTTTTTGGAGAGCTGGCTCCTGCTATTTTCATGCAAATGAGGCTAGTGGAGAGGTGATTGAATCACAAGCTTTGCAGCTGGCAAGCCTTGCCTAAGGTAGCTGGCTAAAGGTAAACAGTGGCAATTTCATATTTAAAAAATTACATACATGGGGAAAACATGAGGGGAGATACATTGGGGTCTATGGGAAAAATATACCATCCTGATCACCCCTGCCTACCCACCAGAAAGATACACAGTTTATTAGATTCATAAAAGATAGCCCAAGAGAAAGGGGTCCTAGACAGAAAGGAAAAGATCTTTGGGAATGAGCAAAAGTCCATAAGAATAATGCAAAAGGAAAATAACTGGAATTTATTCATAAAGTGTGGGTTACAGAGGCATTGTTATGCGGGACCATGGAGCCATGGGAAGAGCCTTAGGTTCCCACGTGGGGGACAGATAGGGGATTATGGGAATTGGGATCTTGTGAGCTGAGACACATAGCCTGAAGACCAAGACAATTCTCTGTGTATCTTTAAAACAAGGTATAGTCATGGTAGATATTAGAACCGTTAGAGCTGTTGTGGCCACCAAATGCAAACAAGAAATGGACCATGGAGCTGAGAAGAAAGAAAAAGAGAGGTGGAAAATACGGCCCCTTCCAGACAGGCCCTATATTCCAGGATCTGACCCCAGGTTTTCTGCATTAAACTGGATTATGTGAGTCCACACTGATAATATGGGATAAACAGAAAACCTGAGGGCAGATCAAGGGATATGGGGCTTCTCTGGAAGGGCCCTGTGTTATATGGCTGTGTGGAAGAGCCCTTAGTGTAATAGAAACAAATGGGTAGTGGTAATGTTGCACCTGCCTGGCGAGAATGAATGAAAATGGCAACTTGTTTATAATTATCAAGCAAACAAGATTGAAGGGAAGGTCTCAAACTTTGGTATTTAGAATGGTATATTTCTAAAAAGAGCTATTTTGAGCGATGCTAGAGCCATTTCCTTTAGATAGATCCAACTGCACCATATGGTTAAGAGATGTTCAGAAAGATGCTAGAGCTATTTCTTTTCCACATGCACCATATCATCAGTAGCAGTGAAATATATCCTTCTATAAATGTGATATCCAAGATAGATGTTTACACATTTCCAAGGAAAAGGAAGCAAGATAACATGGGTCTATAAAATTTGCATGGTGTAGCAGCTATTGCGTCATCCAAACATTAAGGAAGTGGTTGTTACCGGCAAGGCATTTCTAACTTATGGTGACAATAAGAGAAACCTATCATGGGGCTTCCTAGGCAAAAATTTCTTTAGAGGGGATATGATTTTGCTTTACTTTGAGAGAGTGTGATTTGTGTAAGATCACTCAATAAGCTTCCATGCCTGAGTAGAGGATTCAACCCCTGGTCTTCCCGGGCCCTTCCAGACAGGCCCTATATCCCAGGATCTGATCCCAGGTTTTCTGCTTTAAACTGGATTATATGAGTCCACACTGACAGATAATCTGGGATAAACCTGGGATCAGATCCTGGGATATAGGGCCTATCTGGAAAGGCCCACAGTTTCTTACACTTTATAACTAATGCAATTTGGTTCTACTTTTAACTGCCAAGTTTCCATGCAACGGAATCATGGGAATTGTAGTTTTGCAAAATCTTTAGTCCCCTCTGCGAAAGAGCCCTGGTGTCTCACTAAACTGCAAATCCCAAGATTCCATAGCATTGAGTTATGGCAGTCGGTGATGTCAAACTACCGACTATTCAGACTATTCTGACTGAGACTCCATTTTACAGTACAGTTTCCATCAGAAGCAGTATAGTACAGTTTAGAAGGTGTAGATGTACTTATGGTCATTCATTTTGAAGACAACTTCTAAAGTTCTGGGATAAGAGCAGTAGATTATCACTACAGCTCTCCGAATCCCCTAGCCCAGGGGTGCTCGCACTTTTTCAGCATGCGAGCTACTCTTAAAGCAACCAAGTCCAAAAGATCTACCTACCCCCGCCGCCACGCGTTCCCGCCGCCGCGTGTGCTCCTGTTGTTGTTTTTCGCCCACGCAGCGCTTCTTTTGCCTATGGGGCATTGCAGGAAGGAGAAAGCACGAGGCAGGGCATCCAGAGGGAGCGCTCCGCCCTGCCTGTCTCGCCGGCAACTGAGGCTGCACAGCTGCTTCTGGACGAGAGGCAGGGCGCTCCCTCCAGAGGCCCCACCGCGTGCTTCCTTCTTCCTGCAATGTCCCACAGGTGAAAGAAGCACCACGAGAGCAGAAGCCAGCAGCAGGATCGCGTGTGCGCACAGGGTGTGCGCGTGCATGGCAGGAGCACCCCATCCGGCTGGTGAGGCCCGAAGATCACCTGGAAGAGGGCCGAAGATCTACTAGTAGCTCGCGAGCTACCTAATGAGCACCCCTGCCCTAGCCATTATGACCAGTAGCTGGGGACTGCAGATGATGTAGTAAAATAGTTAGTTTCCAAAGATCAGCATGTGTGTGTGTATCACCTGACTACAAAGCCATCTCAATCACATAGCTCTATTACGTATATCAAAGAGAAGTGTGGCTGAAAGTATATTTGGCAAATGCCAATACATACCGCTACACCCTGCCTGCTAATGCCAGGAATATCCTTTGGAACCCATTTGCAGGTACCTGGATGTGCTTCCTTGACACTAAAAGCAATTAATGCTTAATACTATCATGATGTAGTGTTTTTTTAACGGAACTCACTTCTTTGCTTTGCTTTCCTTTATTTTATTATTAATGAAGACTCTTTCAGAAGGTGTCAGCCACGCCTCAGATGTGCACTACAAAATTTCAAAGCAGATGTACTTTCTGTCTGCTAAGAGGTTATATCGCGTCATCTGAATTAATGGAATGCTGACTCAGAACTTACTGGGTGTTGAAGTTTGGGTGTATCTGTTGTGCATTGACGTACTCATTTACCTTCTCAACACATGCAACTTATTGTTGTTACATGCCTTCAAGTCAACTCCAGGAGCCCCCAGTGGTGCAGTGGGTTAAATCCTCGTGCTGGCAGGACTGAAGACCAACAGGTCGGAGGTTCGAATCCAGAGAGAGCATGGATGAGCTCCCTCTGTCAGCTCCAGCTCCCCATGCAGGGACATGAGAGAAGCCTCCCACTGGATGGTAAAACATCAAAAAAAATCTGGCCGTCCCCTAGGCAACATCCTTGCAGACAGCCAATTCTCTTACACCAGGAGCAACTTGCGGCTTCTCAAGTCACGCCTACAAAAAAACCCAGTCAACTCCAACTTATGGCCACCCTGTCATGGGGTTTTCATGGTAAGATTTATGCATGAGAAGTTTGCCCTTGCCTTCCTGTGAAGTTGAAATAATATAATATGCACAAGATGACCCAATGACTTTCTATGGCTGAGTGGGGATTCCACTTTGCTCTCCTTCAGTCCTAATCCAACTTTCAAACCACTACATCAGGAGTCCTCAAACTTTTTCAGCAGAGGGCCAGGTTACAGTCCATCAAAATGTTGGAGGGCCGGATTATAATTTGAAAAAAATATGAATGAATTCTTATGCACACTGCACATATCTTATTTGTAGTGCAAAAACACTTTAGAACAATACAATAATTAAAATGAAGAACAATTTTAAGAAATATACTGTAAACTTATTAGTATTTCAATGGGAAGTGTGGGCCTGTTTTTGGCTGATGAGATAGGATTGTTGTTATTGTGTGCTTTCAAGTTGTTTCAGACTTAGGTTGACCCAGAGTGAGGGCCAGGTAAATGACCTTGGAGGGCCGTATCTGGGCCCCGGGCCTTAGTTTGAGGACCCCTGCACTAGATCATGCTATTTCTGGCTTCATATATGCGTGCGTGTGTCAAGTCATCAGTTGTCTTATGACAATTCCATGAGCACTGAGCCATATCCATCAACTTGCCATTACAATTCCAATCCAAAGTGCTGCTTTGTGCTAATGTGCAAAAGCCTGGTCCCATAGCCAAGATTTTACTCTTTTCCTGAATGTTAGGAGGGATGGGGTTGATTGTATGTCGCTTGGAAGTGCATTCCACAGGCAGGGAGCCACCACTTAGAAGGCCCTATCTCTCGTCCCCGCCAACCGCGTTTGAGAAGTTGGCAGGAGCGAGAGCAGGGCCTCCCCAGATGATCTTAAATTACGAGGTGGGACGTAGAGGCTGATGCGTTCAGACAAGTAAGCTGGGCCAGAACCGTATAGAGCTTTAAAAGTCAAAACCAGCACTTTGAATTGAGCTTAGGTTGACCCAGAGCGAGGGCCGGGTAATTGACCTTGGAGGGTCGTATCTGGCCCCTGGGCCTTAGTTTGAGAACCCCTGCATTACATCATGCTATTTCTGGCTTCATATATATGTGTGTGTGTGTGTGTGTGTGTGTGTGTTCTCAAGTCATCAGTTGTCTTATGGCAACTCCATGAATTTAATAGGGCTTCCTTGTGAAAGGAATAATCAGAGGTTTTTTGCCAGGACCTTCCTCTGAAATAATGCCTACAATATCTGGCATTGGTAGGTGGCCATCCAAGTACTAAACAGAGTAGATCCTATTTAACTTCCAAAATCAGACAGTATTAAGTACCTTTTGGGTATTTCAGGAAAGAAAATGTTGTCGAGCAATTGAGAGAAAGCCTAGTTTGTAAAAATCCAACAGAATGTCAAATTGTTGGATATAGCAACCTTCTACAAGCCTCCTATACTAGTTACTTGATGTGTATATGCTATATTGTCTGTATATTTTGATATGCAGTTTCCCCTTAACTCTATGTTGTTTGAGGTTGTGGGAGGGACTACAGATCATGTCACCAGATCTGGGGCTATTCAGACTGAGACTCCATTTTACAGTAGTTTCCATCAGAAGCAGTATAGTACAGTTTAGAAGTTCGTTTACATCAGAAGCAATACAGTACAGTTTAGAAGTCGGTGGTGTCAGAATGTTTAAACTCTCAACCAATAAGAAATGTACCTGTATGCTGAAGTTTGTAAGTAAATCAATTATGTTATTTTTAATGAAGACTACCTATCTTTGGTCTCTTGAGAGCATTATTTAAAAACAATATATTTTATAAGAGAGTAAATGTATTTTGGGCAACTGAAATAACACTTCTGACGATCTGCTATATATTTTGTGCATTGGCATAAACTTTGTTCCTAATGGTTCAAAGAGATATATAGATATAATAGTAATAATAATTTTATATTCTGCCCTATCTCTCCGGAGGGACTCAGGGCAGATTCCAAACATAAAAGGCAAACATTCAATGCCAGAACACAACAACAATACATCCATAGTAATGAAATTTGGCAACCCAACATATAAAATCCGTCTAACAACCAAGAAACCTAATTTGCCTTGCATGAATACTAGTAGATATTTACCACTAAGGAGAAGATTCATTCAAATGAGTACCATATTTTCTGGTGTATAAGACTGGGCATATAAGACGACCCCCAACTTTTCCAGTTAAAATATAGAGTTTGGGATATACTCGCTGTATAAGACTACCACTCTTCCAACACGCACCAAATAAAAAAATTTAAAGCATCAGATTTGATTTCAATATGGTAATTTTCCTATTACTGTACCTCTTTCTCTGTTCCTCAGATCTCACACCTGCACACCTGCACTGCTTCACTGCAGTCTTCAGGAGCGAGTAGTGAGAGGCAGAGGAGGAGGTACAGTAATAGGATACAAGAGCAGGCCAGACAGGTAAAGCAGGTGTGTTTTTCTGGGCCCAGAGCCACTCTATCTCTTTTTTCCATACCCCTGACACCCTGGACACCTCCAACCTTCATTAACATCTTCCCGTTGAGTCGCCCCTTCACCTCACCATTGGGACTGCAAGAAGTCCACGAATCCTGATGAATGGATTTTCTTCTACCGTACTTGTATAGCGTTGCCCTTAATGCCTTTATACAGTCGTTGCATATGGCAGGGACGCGGCCACTGCCATTTTTGAGCCCCGCCCCCCCCCCCACCATATACGGCAACCACAGATTCTCCAATCCAGATTGGAAGTTTCAGCACCCGCTCTATAAGACAACTCCCAGCGTCTAAGACTACTCCCGTGTATAAGACTACTCCCATGTATAAGACTACTCCTGCGTAAAAGGCTACCCCTGCGTACAAGACGACTCCTGCATATAAGATGACCCCTGACTTTTGAGAAGATTTTCTTGGGTTAAAAATAGTCTTATATTCCAGAAAATATGGTATTTAACTCTTCTCAGGAAGATCATACTTTACAAAAGGGTTAGGTTATGATTATTCCAAACAGTGTGAATGTGAGTCACGTTTCCAAAAGGCTATGGATATTTTGGTTTTCCAAAAGGTTATGATCTCTAAAAACTCATGGCTTTCCCAAACAAATTAACCTTTTTTTCATGCTGTTCCATCCACATTTCTTCAACCATTTCAGAGAATGGCAGGGGTTCTAAACTGGATGCAGAGCTAGTACCTCAGACCTCACCTCCAAAAATCTCCAAGCCTCCACCGTAGTTGTATTCTTCAAATGTCTCCATCCTTAATTGGACTCCAAGGCTTATATTTCACTCCCTTCCAAATTCTCTTTGCTCTACTTAGACTCCTGAAATTATCAAGCAGTGTCAATAGGCAACTATTAATGCATTCCATTCTTCATAAGAAGAGCTTGTAACATTACACAACTCAATTTCCTGGGAACATTTTGTGGTTAAGAACATGAAAAAAATGCAAACATTTACCCCCTTTCTGGCGAGAAGTCGGGTTTTGGCCACCCAAATGTGTCCTGTCACAGACCCTGAAGCCGAAACAAATTGGTTCCCCGATATTCTCTTCTGTGAATTTTTAATGTTGGCTATTCTCCAAATATTTTCTCGTTGCTCAAATATTTGCTATCTGTGTTTGACCAGGCCATAGTGATATATGTTAACTGTCTTGCACATTCTCACAGATTGGAAAAAGCCATATGTTGGGGCTACATGTTCCAGAATTCATCCAATAACTGCATGGCCAGTGATCCGGTTGTTTGTGGCATCCTGGAACTTGCATACCTTCCAACATGAAAATCAAGACAGTTAGCTTGATAATACGGAAAAGTCAGTATTATCAAGGCAGCAAAAGTTATTAATGAAGAATAAGTTTAAAAAGCTAGGACGGATTACAGCAGTTTGCTTTTGTCGAGTCTTCAGGGAAGGGCAAGATTTTGCATCCTTCTTCCCTCTGCCCATCGTTGAGTTGATAGCATGCAAGTTTACATTTGCACTTTTGACTCATTTTTCAATAATTAAAATCAGGTGAGAATAAAAGAGGAGCAAGAAACTTGGAGATTTTTTTCAAGCAGAGTCTCGCTTATCCAACTTTCGCTCATCCAACATTCTGTATTATCTAACGAAGTTTGCCTCCCGCCTGGATCCACAGCTGTTTCAATACATTGCGATGTTTTGGTGCTAAATTTGCAAATACAGTAATTACTACATAATGTTACCGTGTATCGATCTGTTTTTTTCTGTCGATTTGTTGTAAAACATGATATTTTGGTACTTAATTTGTATTATCGTAACACAATTTGACATTTAACAGGCTTTTCCTTAATCCTTCTTTATTATCCAACATTTTCGCTTATCCAACATTCTGCCGCCCGTTCTGGCATGGATCTGGCTTTTTCCCTCTAGCCAGTTCACAGATTTCCAGTCGCTATTGGAGCTATATAACATATAGCTATGGAATAATTTTTGGATCACGTTCATGGAAGACCTTAGGAGGTTTTGGCTTTAAATGATTACTTCATTTGAGGTTGGAATTCGTTTTGCCACGCGGTATGTCCAGATTATACGGACATACCACATTGAACACTAGCAACACTATCCTTGGAGGAAATGGAGACAAAGAACACCTACAGTTGTTCCATGCCATTATTTTGATACTATGGCATTCTACAGAGACCTTGTCGAATAACACGGATTATTTGGAACTTTTTTCATTGAGACCATACATAAGGACAACAGACATTACCAATATCGGGTCAGTTACAGGTCAGAAATGTACATTTCTCCATGTACTGTACTCTGGTTGATATGTTGTAATACAGTGTTGTTGTTGATAACCATTGTTATCTTTGCACATAGCTACCCGTTGAATGGAACCTCACATGTATAATCCGATATCATTTGTTGGTCATTGATTCAATTCACGGCACACGAGCCGGTTCCCTTCCTATTGTACTCCCATACCCATAACATTGTGCTTTAGTTGTTATAGTAAGCACCCCCCCCCCCCCTCTTTGCTATTCCTTATTCGAAACAATGGAACTAGAAGTGTTCTGGATTTTGGAGATTTTTCAGTTTTTGGAATGTCTGTATTTGCATATACATACTGTATATAATGGGATATATGTCTAGGAGGACACCCAAGCTGCAGACCTGTGACTTCAGGGGGAGTGCAACCCCATCGAGCACAGGTTGCCACCCTATACCCCGATCCGATTTACGATCGACCAGAAGGACCTCCGTCTTGTCAGGATTGACCTTCATCTTATTCATCCTCATCCAGACCGTCACAGCGGCCAGGCACTCGTCCAGCACTCGAGGAGCTTCCTTGGAATTAGGTGGAAAGGAGTAGTAGAGTTGGGTGTCATCTGCATAGAGATGACACCCAATGCTAAAACCCCAGATGACCTCTCCCAGCGGTTTCATATAGATGTTTAAAAGAATGGGAGACAGAATGGAACCTTGCGGGATCCCACAGGTCAAAGGCCAGGGGTCTGAGCAGGTGTCCCCCAGCTTCACCATCTGGGAACAATCCACCAAGAAGGATCGGAGTCACGACAAATCCGTGCCCCTAGGACCCATCCCGGAGAGCCGTCCCAGAAGGATACCTATGTGTAACTGCACTGTGCATTTGCAATCATAATGTTGCCGTATGTGCAGGGGCGGATTTAATGGTAAGAAAAGTAAGCACCCACTTAGGGCGCCACGTGGTCAGGGGCGCATCCGGCCACCAGGTTCCGTGCATGCGCCATTGGTGTGGCATGTCTCTAGCTGGACTGAGACACCAATCGCCCGAAACGAGGCCGAAAAGGAGGAACTTCTCGGAGGTGGGAGGCTCCACCCCGGCTGCAAAAAGTTCCTCCTTCTTGACCTCACTTAGGGTGATTGGCGTCTCCATCCAGCTGGAGTCGCCTCGTGCCCAGGCCAGGATTACCCATAAGGCCAACCTAGGCCATGACCTAGGGGTGCAAGCCGAGGGGGGAGCACAGATCATGGACCAAAAAAAATTAATAAAAATGTTGCAACAAATAAAAATGCAACGCGCATGGAGATGAGGAAGGATACGGGAGGTCCTCATTTTCAGTGGCGCCCCTGCCCCTTCCTGAATACCAGCTCCTCCCTCTGCTATTGTTGCGCAAACTGGCATCGATGTCGACAGGAGGAACAATTAACTCCCTCGATGCCGACAGCATCCACTTGCTGGCTCCTTCAGTGCAAGTACAGGAAACTCCATTGCGCAGTCTGCGCATACCCTAACACCATGAAAGCTGGTATTCCTCCTCCAACAGAAGGAGGAGACTCCTCCTTACTGGAGAGAGAAGCACAGCTGCCAGCTACGGCACATGCGCAAACCCCAGTACAGGAGAGAAGCCCAACGCGACAAGCCTCGGTATTAGGGAGAAGCACGGCATCAGTACAGCTGCTGACTACAACGCATGCGCAATCCCCAATACTGGGTAGGAGCCAAGTGCCTCAAGCCCCGGCATCGTCTGACACTCTCCCCCATACCTGCATCCATAGTGCCTGCTGAGAACGAAACTCCTGTGGTGGACCTAGTGGGGCCACAACGGGAGAGCTGAATGCGGGGCCCTAAGGGGGACGAGCGGATTAAAGGATGTGGTGTGTGTGTGTGTGTGTGTGTGTGGTAGAGGTTGGCTTAATGGGGGCGTAATTCCAAAGTGTGGCCTAGGGCGCAAAAAGGTGTGAATCTGCGGCGGGACTCCAGCTGGACCGAGACGCCAATTGCCCGAAACGAGGCCGAAAAGGAGGAACTTTTTGCTGCCGGGGCAGAGCCTCCCACCTCTGGCTGCAGAAAGTTCCTCCTTTTCGGCCTCGCTTAGGGCGATATGCGTCTTTGTCCAGCTGGAGTTCTGCCGCAGCAATGGCGCATGTGCAGAACTATTTGGCTCCGCGCATGCGCACCCAGCACGCATGCGCACCCTCCACAAGGCCGGAGAGCGAGGGGGCGCCAAGATAATGTTCGCTTACCATTTTAAATTACCTTAGTCCGGCCCTGAGTATGTGTAATTCTGTGTCTGCCACAATAAAACATAATTTATGATGATGATGTGCAGAGTGCATTCCCTCGTGCCCCTGAGCATGTGCAGAGTGCATTCCCTCTCAGCAAGGGCACCGGAGCGTCTCCAACACACCTGGGCAGGGCTTGGAAGAGGAAGGCACTCAGAGGCAGTGAGAGCAACCAATCGTGGGCCTCTCTCGGTGGGGAATTGAAGTAGAACCGGTTCCTCTCTCCCTTGGATCCTGGCTGTTGGGGTTTGTGTTTGCTCGCCGGGCAGGTGTCCAACCTGGCGGGGCCCCTTTAAGAAGCGGCTGTTTCTCTTTTCCCCCGGAAGAAAAGTGGAGCCAGTGGCCAGAAGCGCCCGCTTCCATTCTGCGTTCAAAGGTGGAAAAGGAGGAGGAGGAGGAGGTAACCCAGCGCGCCTCCCCTTTAAGGTCTCCATCTGAGGTTGGGGATAGGCTGGGAATCGGGGCATCCCTTGATGCTAAAGAGCGAGGGGAAAGGCGCAAGGAAGGGACGGGAAGGAAGCCCAGCCACTGCAAGCAACGATCGTCTCTCGATTTCTCTCGCCCTGAAACAAGGATCCAACCTTCCCCAACGCAACAGACATGATGGCTCTTCCTGGCTGCCCGCCTTGCCGGACAAGAAGTCCACTTTGTGGGCAGGGAATGCTGTTTTTCCTCGCCTCCACCTGGTGGATCTCTCTCCTCTGCTTCCCCTGCTCTGCTTTCAACCTGGACACCAAATTCGTGGTCCTCAAGAAGGGCAAAACCCCGGAGAGCTTCTTCGGACTCTCGGTGGCTCTGCACCATCAAACCAAGCCGGAGAAGTACCTGTGAGTAGTCTTCTGAGCATCAGTGCAGATAGAGATGATCACACTGCTTGGATTCCTAGTTCTGGAGGGGATGGGTTGGTATGAGCAGAGGGTGGCACTTGGGTCTAGAGCAGGCCTGGGCAAACTTCGGCCCTCCAGGTGTTTTGGACTACAACTCCCACGTTCCTTACAGCCTACCGGCTGTTAGGAATTGTGGGAGTTGTAGTCCAAAGCACCTGGAGGGCCGAAGTTTGCCCAGGCCTGGTCTATAGGGCCCCTTGCACACAGTTGAATAAAATCCAATATTATCCGCTTTGAACTGGGTTATTTATTTATTTATTTATTTCAGGATTTTACCCCGCTCTTCTCAACCCCCGAGGGGGGGGGGGGGGGACTCAGAGCGGCTTACAGTAAGGTGCAATTCGATGCCCACACAGTAACAATATAAGACCCCAGAACCCTTCAACAATTCAAATACATTAAAATACAATTACCTAAACATCATACGCATTCATTCCAGATTAAAACAATGTTCTGTCCATAAAAACATTGGCTCTATCCATCCACTTTCCATTAAAATCCCATCTAAAGTGCTGCCTTGTGCTGGTGTGCAAACGCCTGGTCCCACAGCCAGGATTTTACTTTTTTTTCCTGAATGCCAGGAGGGATGAGGTGGATCGTACATCGATAGGGAGCGCATTCCACAGGCGGGAGCCACCACCGAGAGGCCCTCTCTCCTCGTCCCCACCAGCCACATTTGAGAAGTAGGCGGGGGTGAGAGCAGGGCCTCCCCGGATGATCTTAGATTACGAGGTGGGATGTAGCGGCTTATATAGCAGTGTGGACTCAGATAATCCAGTGCAAAGCAGATACTGACTGCATCTGCCTCTATGTCCCATCTCGCAGCCTAAGATCATCTGGGGAGGCCCTGCTCTCGCTCCCGCCAGCATCACAAATGCGTTTGGTGGGGACGAGAGACAGGGCCTTCTCGGCGGTGCCCCCCCCCCCCACCTATGGAACGCACTACCAAATGAGATAAGATCGACTCCATCCCTCTTGGCTTTCAGAGAGAAAAAATTAAATCGTGGTCCTGGGACCAGGCCTTCGGGCAGCAGACGTAATTTGCACCTTAGTGGACATTGACTGGAATGGCGTTGTGGCAGATGACATTGTGCTCTGTTTTATGGTTTTAACTAATGCTATATTTATTGGTTTTTAAGGATTATGTAATTGTTTTAATGTGATTATATATTGTTATATTTGTGTTGTAGCGGCCTCATAACGTTGCGAATGTAAGCCGTCCTGGAACCCCCTTTGGGGGTAGAGAAGTGATGGGGTACAAATACCAGAAATAAAATTAAAAAATAAATACTGTGGGATTTTCTGCCTTGATATTCTGGTTTATAGGGCTGTCTGGAGGGGCTCTATGTTTCAGTCCCTTCTTCCTTTCTGAACCTGGAATTGATCCCCCAAAGTTCAGGTATAATTTAGAGTGCGTCTACAAGGTAGAATTAATGTGGTTTGACACCGCTTTTACTGCCAGGACTCAATGCTATAGGATCCTGGGAGTTGTAGTTTGGTGACGCACTGGGGATTTTCTGCCTTGATATTCTGGGATATAAGGCTGTGTGGAAGGGTCTATTTGGGTAGAGGATGCTCAAGTCCTTTCAAAACTACACCTGCTGTGATTCCATTGCATTGAGCCCTGGCGGTTAAAGTAGTGTCAAACTGCATTAATTCAAGAGTGTAGATGCCCCTCTTAGAACATAAGAACATAAGAACATAAGAAGAGCCATGCTGAATCGGGCCTCAGCCCATCTAGTCCAGCATTCTGTATCACACAGTGGCCCACCAGTTGTACACAGGGATCTCGAGCAGAAGGGAGGGCAAAACCCTGACCTGCTCCCGACCCCCCACAACCAGTACCCAGGGAAATCCTGCCTTAGTTCTGGAGGGGATAGGATGGCATGTGTGGAGAGTCCTCCATTATTTTCCTTTATTTCCCAGAATTGAGATATAATCCAGTTCTTACCTGTTCAGACCTTTGAATTAAACACAGAGCCCTTCCATACCGCCCTATATCCCAGGATATCAAGGCAGAAAATCCCACAATATCTGCTTTGAACTGGGTTATCTGAGGCCCCTTCCACACAGCAGAATAAAATCCCACATCATCTGCTTTGAAGTGGGATATATGGCAGTGCGGACTCAGATAACCCAATTCAAAACAGATATTGTGGGATTTTCTTCCTTGATATGCTGGGTTATATGGCTGTGTGGAGGGGCACACAATCCACACTCGGATAATGTGGGATTTCCTACCTTGATATTCTGGGATGTAGGGTTGAGTGGAAGGGCCTTGAGTCCACACTCAGATAATGTGGGACTGTCTGCCTTGATATTCTGGGTTATAGGGTTGAGTGGAAGGGCCCTGAGTCCACACTCAGATAATGTGGGACTGTCTGCCTTGATATTCTGGGATATAGGGTTGAGTGGAAGGGCCTTGAGTCCACACTCAGATAATGTGGGGGTGTCTGCCTTGATATTCTGGGTTGTAGGGCTGAGTGGAAGGACCCACGGAACTCTAATTTACTGAAGGTGTATCAACACTGTGGAATGAATGGCGTTTGACACCACGTTAACTGCCATGGCTCACTGCTGTGGTATCACGAAGTTATGTTAATTGGCAGAAAAGGCTAAAGGCCTTGTAAAACTACAACTCCCATCATTCCATAGCATTAAGCCATGGCAATTAAAGTGAAGTCAAGTTGCATTAATTCTACAGTGTAGATCAGGCATGGGCAAACTTTGGCTCACCAGGTGTTTTGGACTCCAACTCCCACCATTCCTAACAGCCTCAGGCCCTTTTCTTTCCCCCCTCAGCCGCTTAAGCGGCTGAGGGGGAAAAGGAAGGGGCCTGAGGCTGTTAGGAATGGTGGGAGTTGGAGTCCAAAACACCTGGAAGAAGGCCCAAGTTTGCCCATGCCTGATATAGATGCATCATTGAGAGTTGTGCATTGGCCTTTACTCTTTTGGGTTACTAACCTTTACCTGGCAGTCAGCCCCACTGAATTTGATGAAGTTGTATTTGATAATAAATATGTATAGAACTGTTCTGTGAGCCCTTCTGTCCGTGATCTGCGTGCGTGCGTGTGTTTAAAAATAAAGTCCTGAAGGCACAAGACAAAAAGCGAGGCAAAGCCCTTCGTTCTTCGTTCATTTTCAAAATTCGGCCTGACAGGTCCTAGTCTGCTTTCAATTAAATGCCATGCTCTTGGTTTCTATTTTTTGGAAGCAGATCACAAGTTTGCATCTTACGGTTTAATGAGCGGTCTCTCCCCCTCCCCCCCTTTTAAGTGCATGGACGCAAAGTTACTGATTTTCAAATTTGCAGCTGTCTGCGTCTGTTTACATTACTCAATTTCCAATGTAGTAAAAATGTATTTCTATGTGACGGGTAGTGAGATTGTGAAACCTGTCATAAACTGCTGGATTACGACTCCCAGAATGCCTCACCATGGGCTGTGCTGGGACCAGCGATCCAACAGCATGTGGAAGGCTCTACGACTTGCATGCATGGTGATAGAACCATTTCCACAATTAAGTCCAATCTGTCCATCTAAAAAGTACTTAGTGGATTGCTTTGAGTTTTCTGGGCTGTATGGCCATGTTCCAGAAGCATTCTTTCCTGACGTTTCACCCACATCTATGGCAGGCATCCTCACAGGTTGTGAGGTCTGTGGGAAACTAGGCAAGTGGGGTTTATATACCTGGGTGGGAGAAAGAACTCTTGTCCGAGACAAGTGTGAATGCTGCAGTTGATCACCTTGGTTAGCACTGAATAGCCTTGCAGCTTCAAAGCCTGGCTGCTTCCTGCCTTGGGGGGGGGGGAATCCTTGATTGGGAGGTGATTAAAAAGTACTTAGCTGGTCATTTCATCCACACATGTATGTAGCCCCGAGTCTTCCCTTTTTCCTTTCCGAGAAGTTTTATTTACTAATAGTTGCATTCATATTGTACCTTTTCTTCAGTTGCATATGCTGCTCTTTTCCTCCTTTCTTTATCCTCACAACAACCCTGCAAAGGGAGGTCAGTGACTTTTTTGGCCAGGTATGAAGGGGTAATGCTGGTATAATTTTCTTTGTTGGGTGTGAAAATCACCTGGCTGGCTCTTGGTTGAGTTCACCTTGACATAGTTTGGGCAGAGTTGGAGTTTTTTGTGAATCTATTTGTTGAGCCATTGGAAAAAAGACCAGAACTTGTGTTCTACGCTTCCCAGAAGTCAGTTGGTTATGCTACTTGCCCTTTTGGTAGTCCTAGCCATTGGTTTTATTGAGCCTTGTCTGAAGGAGTTATCGTTGCAATTGGTTTTAGTTTTTATTGTGGTGTCCTAGTGTCATTTTTGTGCTTTATGGCGTTTTTTTTATTTTTGATCTGTTTGTATGATTTTCTTCTTGGCAATTGAATATTTTGCCTTATGTTGGAAACTGCCCTGAGCCCCTTTGGAGAGATAGGGCAGTATACAAATTATTATTATTATTATTATTAGAAACACAACAAGATGAGTCCACAGCAAACAAGGTCACTATGCTGGCTGTTGTATTGGATTACACGTCAGACACTTCCCAAGTGTCTAGGACTGTGTGATGTATTGGCGAATAATGTGTGCAGATCCTAGTAGGGTGGCCTTTTGCTGATGACAGATGATAATTTTGTCAATTATTATTATTGGAGATTTAAGAAGTTGTAGTTGGCCAAGGATGTTGATGATCTGGATTTGAATCCTTATTCAGCAATGAAAACTCACTTGGTGACCTTGGGCAAGTCACACTCTCTCAGCTTCAAAGGAAGGCAATGGCAGCCCCCTGAATATATATTGCTAAGAAAACCCTGTGGTAGGTTCTCCTTGGGGTCAGCTTGAAGATAGACATCAACAAAATCGGGAATGTGGCGCAGCTGGCTGGGAGTCAGCTGCATAAGATCTCTACTGACCAGAAGGTCATGAGTTTGAGGCCTGCCCGGGTCGGGGTGAGCTCTCGACCAATTGTATAGCTTGCTGTGTGTCTATATATGTTGTATGTCAATGGAATTGAATGTTTGCCTGCATATGTGCATTGTGATCCGCCCTGAGTCCCCTGCGGGGTGAGAAGGGCGGAATATAAATGATGCAAATAAATAAATAAATAAATAAATCCAAAAGCAAAAGTAACTTTTTACAAAGCTACCACAGTCACCATAGTTTTCATTATCCCAAAAATGTTTCTGGAATAATGACAGTGGTGGTTACTGAGTCCAGTCATGGTGAAGGGTGCTGCTTCTGGTCCTATAGTTCTGGTACCAGGGCTCTGTAGTTTTTGTACAGTTTTTGTACCGTTGCCTGCAGTGTAGCATTTAAAAGCATATCAATGCAAATGAGACTTTGGGTACACATCCAGATTACGGCAAAAGAGGGCAAGAACAAGCAAATCTGTCATTGCAAAACCAAGCAAGTTCTGTTCTTCAGTAAACTTATTTTCATTCACCTTGCTTATTAGTATATTGACGTCATTATTGCAGCTCCATTCCACCTTCTGTAAAGTTCTCGTGCAAATAGCTGACGTCCAGAGTGGTCAACTGGGGAAATGCCTTGGTGCGCTTTATCATCCCAGCTCTGTGGTTTGCAAGGAAGCCCTAAAGATATATTGGGCCCTCATAAAAACATGAAAGATAGTTTGCCTCTGTGTCCCTTCCTTACTTTCAGTTCTTGGTGCTCAATTTAAATCAAATTAATGCAATAGTGCTGGGTCTGCGGGCCAGTGTCTGCCTCCAAGATCTGTGGG
Source organism: Anolis apletophallus (assembly GCA_030556195.1). Taxonomy (NCBI): domain Eukaryota; kingdom Metazoa; phylum Chordata; class Lepidosauria; order Squamata; family Anolidae; genus Anolis; species Anolis apletophallus. Next base: position 117,841,653 of record JARBWK010000008.1, read on the forward strand.
CCCATTCAAACTGCTAAAAAGCAGATAGCTCCCCTAGAAGTTTAGTTCTGGATTTGAAAAAAGCCATATTTGCTGTTAAATAAGGCAGGGGAGTCTTACAACCTATTGAAAAGGCGAATGACTGCTCATGGAAATTTCAGAGAGGCAATTTCCCCTTATGTGGGTGGAAGAAGAGTGGTCCAGGTAGACAAATGAGTCAGTGGCCACTCAATATACTGTAATCTGTGGCTTGGGCTGTTCGAAATAGCTTCTTTCTGTGTTTGCTACTCTGATTCTTCTACTTTCCAGATGTGTTAGAGCAGTGGTTCCCAAACTGTTTTGGCTACTGCCCCCTTTCCGGAAAAAAACTTACTCAGCGCCCCCCTAGAAATTAATTTTTAATTTTTTTTAAAAATAGCCATTAAACAGAAAGAGTATTAATTTTTCTACATTTTCCATAAAATATAGTAAAGAAAGGTGTAAATTACAAACACTGAATTCCAGAAATAATCACAAAAACAATATGTTTGGGGGAGTATGAGCAACGGATGATAGGATTTGCAGTACCTTCAGCCAATTTAACTCTGACTTCCACAGACCACTAAGATCCCCATGAATGACAGTTCTGGATCAAACGACAACACCTTCCCAGGGATCGCACACTTGCGACTGTGTCCCTGGGAGTTGGAATCCCCGGGCAGGCATTTCCATGGAAACCGCCTCCTTCCTCTCGTCAACCCCACCTATGGCGCAGTCCTGTGCATCGGCCTCTTTCTTCCAACAGGGACGTCCTCGTAAGTGTGCGATACTGCAAGTGGCAAGCCTGGCTCACTCCGCCGCCCCCTTACAGGTGTTCAGCACCCCCCAAATTCGCCTGAGCCTCCCAGCGCCCCCTTGGATCGCCCTATAGCCCACCAGGGGGTGGTACCGCCCACTTTGGGAACCACTGTGTTAGAGACATCATTTCCATCTAGTATACTGAAGAGGCAAGTGTTAAAGATAAATAACTATTGTCCTCTTCAATACTGTCCTAATTGCTGCCTTTCTTCATAGAGAGCTCCATGCAAGAAGCTCTGGATGACAGCATGAGTCCTGTATTGGTTACTTGGGGTGATGATGTGCCAGTCCAAATGAAATATTTCTGTAATTTCAGAATGCCACCATTAAAGGTCAATGGCTGCAATGTATGTGGAAAAATAGTTTAGCATAGCATTTATTAGTGGGCCTGTGTCATATTTCAGGGAGCTTTTGGTGTGCTGTTTTCTTGTAGGGCAGTGGTTCTCAACCTTTCTAATGCCGTGACCCCTAAATGCAGTTCCTCATGTTGCGGTGACCCCCAACAATAACATTATTTACGTTGCTCCTTCATAACTGTGATTTTGCTACTGTCATGAATCGTAATGTAAATATCTGATATGCAGGATGTATTTTCATTGTCATAAGTTGAACATAATTAAAGCATAGTGATTAATCACAAAAACAATATATTTGGGGAGTATGGACAACTGATGATGGGATTTGCAGTACCTTCAACCGATTCAGCTCTGGCTCCCACAGCCGACACCCCCATGAATGACAGATCTGGACCAAACTTGGCACCTCAATGTCCAACAGAAAATACTGGAGGGGTTTGGGAAAAATTGACCGTGATTTAGGATGTAGTTCACCTACATCCGGAGAGCACTCTGAACCCAAACAACCATGAATCTGGACCAAACTTGGTACAAATACTCAATATACCCAAATTTGAACTCTGGTGGAGTTGTGGGGGATTGCTTTTGTCATTTAGGAGTTGTAGTTGCTTGGATTTATAGTTCACCTACAATCAAAGAGCATGTTGGACTCCACCAACAATGGAATTGAGCCAAACTTGGCACACAGAACTCCCATGACCAACAGAAAATACTGCAGAAGTTTGGAAGGAATTGACAGTAATTTAAGGGAGACATAGTTCACCTACATCTGAAGATCACTATGAACCCAAATAACTATGGATTTGGACCAAACTTGGCACAAATACTCAATATGCCCAAATTTGAACGCTGGTGGAGTTTCGGGAAAACAGACCTTCACATTTGGGAGATTTATTGATTTATTTTGTTATTTGGAGTTGTAGTTTCTGGGATTTATAGTTCACCTACAATCAAAGAGCATTCTGAACTCCATCAGCAATGGAATTTTAGCCAACTTTGCACACAAAACTCCACAGAACTCGCATCCTCCCACTTTCTCCTTTAGTCCTCAAAATGTGCTTCCATTGCTGCAAATGGACTTCATGGGTAGGAGGAGGAAAGATGGGTCAGAGTCTTGTCTTGCCCCGGAAGTTTACGCAAAAGCAAACTGCTGCAGCCTCTCCTAGTTTGTGTGTGCTTCCTCATTAATAGCGCTTGCGACTGCATTCTGGAGTTGCCGGGCTACAGATATCCCGCTTGTTGTCTGTGAAATGTTGTGATATCTCCGAAGAGAGCTGTCTGCCCATGCTGCTTTGTGAATTTTAAGCTTGCCTGTTGCCTGCTGTTCTGGAGAACTGCAGTTGGGATTGCCATATTTGGAGTTGCAGGAAAAAACCCATACCCCAGGGCATATAAATCCTGCCTGCTTTGTCTTCTTTCTTGTGGCCTTCCTTAGAGCACATCAGCAAGCCCTCTTTGCTTTATCCCTCAGGGTTTGTTCTAACAAGCACATGCCTAGTCTTGCAGACGCTTCCCTGGAGTGTGGCGCATGTCTTCTATGACTCCTGCTGCTTCTCTGTGTGCCATGAAGAATCATATGGGTGATATATGGTGGGACTTAGCTGGTAGCTTAGAACTACTGGGGAACAGTTGCAAAGCAAATTGACCACCCAGTCTTTCCAGACTTAACCCTCTTCTTGCCAACTTCCTAAAGTTTCTGCCTAGTTCCCGTTGCAGGCAATGTGCGTGTCAGCTGGGTCTGTGCTCAGTGTGGATTCCCAGCTTTAAGAAACGCTGCTTTCCCCCAGTTAAGGTTTAAATCTTCCAGTTGTATTTACATTGTGACAATAGCATCTCTCCATTTGCTGACGAGGTTACTTTTCATTGCAGCTACTTGTCGGTTATGTGGCATATTGTTGTTCTTAGGCGATCCCTCCTAGCTCGAGGATGATTGTCTTCCAGATGTGGTGTCTTGGCGGTGGGTCCGTAGGTGGCTGTGGAGTCCTATTCTTGATCCGCATCTTCTCCTGCAGCAAGGACATCAGTTTCCAGGTGGAAGGCGGTCCCGGTCAGGGTTGGTTTGATGTGCCTTCCTCTTGGCACGTTTCTCTCTTTCGATCTCCATTTGTGCCTTTTTGAATTCCACAGCACTGCTGGTCACAGCTGACCTCCCAGTTCTCAGTGTCTATGCCACAGTTTTTAAGGTTGGCTTTAAGCCCATCTTTAAGTCTCTTTTCCTATCCACCAACATTCAATTTCCCATTCTTGAGTTTGGAGTAGAGTAGCTGCTTTGGGAGACGGTGATTGGGCATTTGGACAATGTCACCAGTCCAGCGGAGTTGATGGCGGAGGAACATTGCTTCAATGCTGGTGGTCTTTGCTTCTTCCAGCACGCTGACATTTTGTCCGCCTGTCTTCCCAAGAGATTTGCAGGATTTTTTAGAGGCAGCCCTGATGGAATCGTTCCAGGAGTTGTGTATGATGTCTGTAAACAGTCCACGTTTTGCAGACGTATATATCATGGTTGGGAGGACAATAGCACCTTGGTCTCCCTGCGGATGTCTCGGTCCTCAAACACATATTTTGGCATGTTGTGATGAGTTGCACATTGCTGCCTTTCCTACTATCTGATACGTGAGAATGGATGCTTCTAGCATAATTTCATAGCGATAGGGGCAAAAAAAAGGAGAGCAAATGATGGGAGTTATAGGCTGAGTACAACTGGATGGCCACAGCTGCCCTGACCTAGGCTTTGGTTTACTATCTCACCTGCACTTAGTAAAAACCAGGGCCCCTTCCACACAGCTGTATAAAATCCACATTGAACTGGATTATATGGCAGTGTGTACTCAGATGAGCCAGTTCAAAGCAGATGTTTTGAATTATCTGCCTTGATATTCTGGATTTTATGATTCTGTGGAAAGGTCCTACACCTGTTCTCCAAAAAATATGGAAAGAACCTGGGACAAACTCAGAGGCTTGGAAAAGATCCTTTTTGGACTATAGCTCCCAGCACCATCTATCCAGATGCTGGTTGGGGAATTCTGGGAGATATTTTTAGATGAGATCCTTGAGTGGCAGGCTTTTTCAGTCTTGGTAGTTTGATTTTTAAACACATTCATCGTTTGGATGTTTTAATCCGGCATGACCCCCAAAGGGAGCCCTTTATGCTGGCTTTGGCTTTGGGACCTGATTGGGGTTTGTTAATAGGAACACTCAGAGATTCACTGAAAGCTCGTTCTCAAGGTTTGAGGTATGAGTTTTCTCATGAACCTGTGAACATTCTTGCAGTACTTTGTCGGATTGGCGAAAATCCTTCTATGCTTTACAAAAGACCTTTTCAATTCACTGTTTTTTTTCCTCTCAATTAACTAACTCTGAATTTCTTCGCCCAAGCCTCCGTTCCTATGGAGACGTGTATTATGTTGTTTAAGAGGCAATCTTTCTTTCCAAACCCCTTCCTTTTTTTTTTTACTTAACCTTGGTATAATTCAAGGCTAACTACACTCAAGTTAAGTGCACTAAAGGGATCATCTCCTAGACTGTGTTCCAGCTGACGGTATGTCTGTCTGTGTGCCTTGTGTGTTTAACTGGGGCAGCTAGATTGGCTCCTCTGCCTTTAATAGCTCCCTGGGGCCTTCCTCTACATTTAAGAGTTCTCAGCCCGGTGGAAATCTAGTAAGCAAAGCTCTCGATCTATCCCTTTCTCTTTTGGTGTGGAGATCAAACTGATAGTGACAAGCCTAACTTTGAGAAAGACACAGCAGCCCTGCCAAGAACAAAAATGGCAACCCTGAATTGATTTGGCAGCCAGCATGGGGATTTCTTCCACGTGTGCCTTGTCCAAGTGAATTCTGTAGTAGTTTAATTGTGCAAAGTGCTTTGGTTCATCTTCGTTTAGTGACTGTGCTCTGATTTTGCTGATATTGCAGAGATTGTATTGTCGAAGGCTTTCATGGCCAGAATCACTGGGCTGTTGTCAGGACTGGATGAAGGTAAAAAATTATAATAAGCCAACCTTTTTTGGCACCCCTGGGTCTTCAGCGTGGCGATGATGGCGCGCATGCTAGTTTCACGCATGCGCTATTGGGACCGAGCGCTTCTGGATGAAAAGGACGGGGGAACATTTTGCAGCCGGGGTGGAGCCTCCCGCCTCCGGCTGCAAAATGTTCCCTGGCTTGTTCTTTTCGGCCTCTTGGGCCGGAGAGATAGCACAGCGGTAACAACAGCTGTGCTGGCAATCTGAAGATCTGAAGATTGCAGGATCGAATCCCGGGCTGAGTTAGACGCCAGCTGTAAGCCCTGTCTACTGTTTACCCAAGCAGTTCAACAGCCCAGCTGTGAATTAACAACAAATTGGGGACCATAAAAGTGGGGGACTTTTGCACAGACTTGTCTGAAATAGGCTGACGGAGAAGGGAGAGGCGGAAGTGGTGGAAACAAGAGGCTCCTGTCATGAGGATGGAACAACAGCACCCCCTTGTGCCATGATGGCGCAATGATGCAGGGACATAACAACAATGGAGCATTCACACCCGATGACGCCCACCTGTATGACGCAGCCAGGAAAGAAGAAATCCTTCTAAAACTGCACTGTTTTTGTCTATGTGTAATTGTATGTCTTTCCGACAGGGACTGTCTGTCGTATGTGTATTGTAATCCGCACTGAGTCCCCTTCGGGGTGAGAAGAGCGGAATAGAAATAAACAGTATTATTATTATTATTATTATTGGGAGTGTGTTTGGCAACTCCCTCCACCAGAAACGCTCTGTCCCAATAGCGCATGCGTGAAAGTTTTGTGCATGCACTATTAAAACAGAGCACTCCCAAGAGTATGAAAAGGACAAGCCAGGGAACATTTTGCAGCCGGGACGGAGCCTCCTGCCCGCGCGCCGCCCACCCGCACTAATGGCGCAGCATGATGCGCCGAACCTGGCGGCCGCGGGCGGATGCGCCCTTGGCCACATGGCGCCCTGAGGCGGCTGCTTACTTTGCCACCACTAAGATCCACCCCTGGCTGTTGTGCGCTTTATAATAATAATAATAATAATAATAATAATCTTTATTTATATACTGCTCTATCTCCCTGAGGGGACTCAATGCGGTTTCCAAGTAACATCATCAATACATACAGAGTAAGCAACATAATCATAAGATTAACAAAACAATATAAGCATAAAAATTGTCACTATAACGCACATACAGTATATTAAAGTAATCCTGCCTGGCAGGCTTCCTCAGAGGTTGTGAGGTCTGTTGGAAACTAGGAAAATGGGGTTTATATATCTGGGGAACGTCCAGGGTGGGAGAAAGAACTCTTGTCTGTTTAAGATAGGTGTGAATGTAGCAGTTGGCCACCTTGATTAGCATTTAATGGCCTAACAGTTTTCAAGCTCTAGCTTCATACTGCCTGGGGGAGTTCTTTGTTGGGAGGTGATTTCCTAGTTTCCAACAGACCTCACACCCCCTGAGGATGCCTACCATAGATGCAGGTAAAACATCAGGAGAAAATGCTGCTGGAACATGGCCATACAGCCCAGAAAACACACAACAGCACATTGCAGAGATTGTTGTGTATGTAGTGGATAGGGGGAGAGAAAATGGGAAGATGCTCTATGCAGAGTCAAACCACTGGTTAGGGTTCCAAGGGTGCATCTTTGGCACCATTTTAACTGCCATGGCTTAAATCTATAAAATCATGTGAGTTGTAGTTTTTCAAGGTCTTTAGCCTTCTCTACCAAGTTGTGTTAGGGAGCCATGGCAGTTAAAGTAGAGTCAAGCTGCATAAATTCTGCAGTATCTATGCACCCCATTACCAGGACCCACTTTCTTGACATCACAGGGTATTTTGACCTTAAATCTCAAAAACAATCCTGATCTGGTAACCCTATTGGTACTGCCATCTTGCTCCATATTGTCTTGCTTCATATCATGCCCCCAACTTTTCTAATCATGACTGATGGTTGAGGGTGATGGGAGATATATTCTAAACAGCAGATTGATGGACAGCAGAATTATGGAAGGCTTTTGATGAAGATGGAAGATAGGCAAGCCAGGTTGGAATCAGTTCATCACAGGGAATACTTTGAAGGGAGAAGAGCTATAGGGGAGAAAGAATACAGGTTTCAAATCCCATATCCAAAATTTGAAATTTGAAATCAAAATATTTCGAATTATAGTAGAGTCTTGCTTATCCAACATAAATGGACTGGCAGAACGTTGGGTAAACAAAAAAGTTGGATAATAAGGAGGGATTAAGGAAAAGCCTATTCAACATCAAATTACATTATGATTTTAAAAATTAAGCACCAAAACATCATGTTTTACAACAAATTGGCAGAAAAAGCAGTTCAATACACAGTATGAAGTAATTACTGTATTTATGAATTTAGCACCAAAATATCACAATGTATTGAAACAGTTGTGGATCCGGGCAGGAGGCAGCCATCATTGGATAATACAGAATGTTGGATATGAGAATGTTGGATACGTGAGACACTATTGTACATGTATTTGCAGATATGTACATAATGACATGGGAGCCCTTGGTGGTGCAGCAGGTTAAACCGCTGAGCTGCTGAACTTGCTGACCAAAAGGTCAGAGGTTTAAATCTGTGGAGCCAGGTGAGCTCCCACTGTTAGCCACAGCTTCTGCCAACCTAGCAGTTTGAAAACATGCAAATGTGAGTAGATCAATAGGTGCCGCTTTGGCAGGAAGGTAACAGTGCTCCATGCAGTCATGCTGGCCACATGACCTTGGAGATGTCTATAGACAGTGCTGGCTCTTTGGAGATGAGCACCCCCTCCCCCCAGAGTTGGACACAACTAGACTTAATGTTAGGGTAAAACGTTTACCTTTGCCTACATAATGACATACTGTATTTTCAAGATGGGGCCCAAATCTAAATATGAAATTCATTTAGGTTTAATATATATCTCATAGACATAGCCTGGAAGTAAAATAATACAACATTTAAATCATTATGTGCATGAAACAGAGTTTGTGTACATTGAACCATCAGAAAGCAAAGGTGTCATTCAGCTATCCAACATTTTGGATTTTGGAGAATTTTTTATTTCGGGACTAGCTTGGGGACGCGGCGCTGCCCGGGTTATTTGAGAAAGGCATTTTGTGCAAATGTTGGTTTTTATCAGTTGTTTATGTGGCTTGCAGTGGTCTCAGGAAGTGAGGGAAGGTGCTGGGAGTCCCATCGTCCATGGTCCATCCTCCTCCAACAATGTCCCATGAGCTGAGGCCTAGTCAGGAAAATCAAGTTAATGAAGCCTTACTGTCAATTTTGGGCCTAGTCTGTGATTTGTGTTTTTTGTGAAGTGTATTGGGTGAAGGTACTGAACATTCCATTTCCAACGGAAAAAAACTGTCAACTGGCTAACTGCCCAAACCATGTCTGCCTCAGGCCCTTTCCCTTTCTCTCTCTCTGCTGCCTATGAGTATTGGAGTGTTGGGAGGCTGGCCAATCAGAGGCGTTATGCAAATAATCCCACAGTGGCAACCAATCGAAACGCTGCCACATATTCCTCTCCACCTCCCGCCACCCGCACCTCCCGCCGCAAACATTCTCTTTTATTATATACATAGATAAAGGATGCTTAATGTGTACAAAATTGAGGCTTTTTTTAATCATAAAGGACAGATAGAGGAAATATGGTCTAGTAGTAGTGGGAATTCTGAAAGACAAGGGGACAGATGACATACAGCGAAGGAGACACTGGAACAGAGATAGGACAGTCAGTCAGGGAAGAACTGAATATGGATTTAGAAAGCTGTGAATGATTGAAGAGTGCAGGAGTTAATGTGTCACCTAATTGTGTATGAATAAACGTCTGCTTGTTCTTTTTTTTTTACAACTGTGTCTGGCTGTTCCTGTTAAGTTTTGAGTAAGAGTCTGGTTACACTTGCCACAGTGAATTAATTGAAAATCACACCCACTGAAGTGTATAGGCATCACCTTTAGGCACAAGTACTAGATCCAGTTAGGGAACTGGAGGGGCAAGAAGGCGAGGTGAGTGACAGGAGACCCAGATTTGGGACTGTGGGAAAGCTTGGCGAGGGGATCTATCACACCCATGGATACCAATAGAAATTACATTGTTTCCACAAGGATCCACCTATTTTCAAATCCTATTAAAACATTAGTCTAAATGAGAGGCTAAATCAAGGTTTGCCAGTGAAGTATGTTTTCTGGAGGTCTAGTATGGCTTGACCATGACATGTGGATGGCAACCTCAACTTGCCAATAACTTATTTATTTATGTATTTATTTACAGTATTTATATTCTGCCCTTTTCACCCTGCAGGGGACTCAGGGCAGATTATAATGTATCGACATTTCATCCCAGCTTGCTGGGATGAGATGGATTTGCCCCCCCGGCTCCGATGAGAGCGAAGGTTCCAGAAGGAACCTTCTGGCGTGGGGGCGGAGCTTTTCGTGAGGCACCGCCCCAACAAGCCATTGCTAGCTTGTTCAGCGTCCCACCACTCCCGCCCTTGGTTTCAATTCAGGCCACCTTAGGGGCCAGGTTGAGGTATTTTGACTCCTACTGCTGCTTTTAAGCCGGGGAGGATTTTTGCCCACCTCCTAAATTCATTAGGGGCTAATGTGGTTGTGGTGTTTTTTTGTTTAACTAGGTTAGTTTAAATAGAGAGGCGGTTGGTTGTTAGGGAAATTCCCTAATTGGTGTTCACCGGAAGGCACCCCTTTAGGGGGTGAGGGCCAGTTGGTTAAAGCCTCACAGTAAAGTTCTGTTGTTGAGTGAGGTGGATTGGATGGCCCTGGAAGGGTGGGGGCCATGCTCAAGCTCGGTGAGTTGGCCCCTTACCCTTTCTCCTTGGTTTGGCTGGATCTGGTGTTTTGGCAGATCAGCCTCGGTGTTCGCCCCAAATTTGGTTAAAGTTGATTGATTCCTAACACCCCTTGAGTTAGTGGTTAGGAATCCAATAGGTAACAATAAATGTTGCCCAAAGATTTGAACCCAAAGTTACTTGTCCGTGTCGTTATTGTTGTCGGCTCGTTATTCGGGGTTTGGGTGGGCAACGACATTTCATCCCAGCTTGCTGGGATGAGATGGATTTGCCCCCGGCTCCGATGAGAGCGAAGGTTCCAGAAGGAACCTTCTGGCGTGTGGCGGAGCTTTCGTGAGGCACCGCCCCAACAAGCCATTGCTAGCTTGTTCAGCGTCCCACCACTCCCGCCCTTGGTTTCAATTCAGGCCACCTTAGGGGCCAGGTTGAGGTATTTTGACTCCTACTGCTGCTTTTAAGCCGGGAGGATTTTTGCCCACCTCCTAAATTCATTAGGGGCTAATGTTGTTGTGGTGTTTTGTTTAACTAGGTTAGTTTAAATAGAGAGGCGGTTGGTTGTTAGGGAAATTCCCTAATTGGTGTTCACCGGAAGGCACCCCCTTTAGGGGTGAGGGCCAGTTGGTTAAAGCCTCACAGTAAAGTTCTGTTGTTGAGTGAGGTGGATTGGATGGCCCTGGAAGGGTGGGGGGCCATGCTCAAGCTCGGGTGAGTTGGCCCCTTACCCTTTCCTTGGTTTGGCTGGATCTGGTGTTTTGGCAGATCAGCCTCGGTGTTCGCCCCCAAATTTGGTTAAAGTTGATTGATTCCTAGCACCCCCTTGAGTTAGTGGTTAGGAATCCAATAGGTAACAATAAATGTTGCCCAAAGATTTGAACCCAAAGTTACTTGTCCGTGTCGTTATTGTTGTCGGCTCGTTATTCGGGGTTTGGGTGGGCAAATATACATGGCAAACATTCAATGCCATAGACACCCAACATATATAGACAGACACTCAGAGGCTATTTAACATTCCAGCTTCTGGCCACCAGGGGAGCTGTCGCTTCCTTACTTTTTGCATACTTCCTGGAGATTTTTATGGCCTCGTAAATCAGTTAAATTAGCCTCCCCACAAAGTGGTACCTAAATTTCCTACTTGACAGATGGAACTGTCTTTCGGGTTGCAAAGTTCAATAACAAGCTACACAATTTTGGTCGGGAGCTCACTCCAACCCGGGCTGGCTTCGAACTCATGACCTTTTGGTCAGTAGTGATCTTAATGCACCTGACTCCCAGCCAGCTACGCCACAGTCCCAGTGCAATACGATTGCCAGAGCCTAACCCCGAGTCTTTAGTTTTCAGTGGCCATAGACAGGGGTCATATTATAGTATATTGGTGATCTCAGCTCAGATCAAGAGGCAAGGGCGGGGTGCAAAACTCCAGGTCAGTTAGTATAGTTCAATGGTTCTCAATCTGTGGTTCCCTGGGTGTTTTGGCCTACAGAAATCCCTGCCAGTTTACCAGCTGTTAGGATTTCTGGGAGTTGAAGGCCAAAACATCTGAGAACTACTGGTATAGTTGGTGCTATTTTCTCTCCATGTGTATTTGAATGACAAGCTGTGAGCAACTATGGTTGGTACTGAATAGATGTTGTTTAATGATATTATCAGGAACCATTCACAGATTTTATTCTGTGACACGGAAACTTCAAGATTTATGGTAATCCTGAACTGACATCCCTACTGGCCGTTGCAGTTTAGTTTTTGGAAGTCTGACATGAATTGCCCATGTCCTGTGGTTCCTTTAGTTGGGACATGAGGGTTTTCTTTTCGTGTCAGGAGAGACTTGCAGTGTCAGGAGAAACTGCAAGTCGCTTCTGGTGAGAGAGAATTGGCCGTCTGCAAGAACGTTGCCCAGGGGATGTCTAGATGTTTTACCATCCTGTGGGAGGCTTCTCTCATATCCCCACATGGGAAGCTGGAGCTGATAGATTGGAGCTCACCCCACTCCCCAGATTCAGTCCTGCTGCCACAAGGGTTTAACCCATTGCATCAGAGAAACATGAGATGTGTTCCTAAGTGTCTGTAATGTACCTCTCCATTACCATTAGAGCAGCGTTTCTCAACCTGGGGGTCATGAGGAGGTGTCAGAGGGGTAACCAAAGACCATCAGAAAACACAGTATTTTCTGTTGGTCATGGGGGTTCTGTGTGGGAAGTTTGACCCAATTCCATCATTGGTGGGGTTCAGAATCCTCTTTGATTGTAAGTGAACTATAAATCCCAGCAACTACAACTCCCAAGGGTCAAGGTCTATTTTCCTCAAACTCCACCAGTGTTCACATTTGAGCATATTGAATGTTCGTGCCAAGTTTTGTCCCGATCCATCACTGTTTGAGTCCACTGTGCTCTCTGGATGTAGGTGAACTACAACTCCAAAATTCAACCTCAATGCCTACCAAAACCTTCCAGTATTTTCTGTTGATCATGGGAGTTCTGTGTGCCAAGTTTGGTTCAATATCATTGTTGGTGGAGTTCAGAATGCTCTTTGATTATAAGTGAACTATAAATCCCAGCAACTACAACTCCCAAATGACAAAATCACCCCCCCCCCCAAACCAAAACCCTCCACCAGTATTCAAATTTGAATGTATTGGGTATTTGTGCTAAATTTGGTCCAGTGAATGAAAATACATCCTGCATACCAGATATTTACATGACGATTCATAACAGTAGCAAAATCACAGTTCTGAAGTAGCAACAATAATAATTGGATAGTTGGGGGTCACCACAACATGAGGAACTCTATTAAGGGGTCACAGCATTAGGAAGGTTGAGAACCACTGCATTAGAGTATCCACAGCAAGGGTAGACCATAGGGACGGAATTTGCTTTGGTGCACAACATCAGCATCATTACTTCATCAGCGCAGACAGTGATGGGAGGATACAGTAGGCTGAAGGTGTGGATGGAAGGAAGAACGGATGGGCATTGTTTATGTATGCTTCTACTTACCACCAGTTTGTAACCCTGGATAAACTGCAACCATTGGTGTCATTCATCAACAAGATCCTGGACTATGATTCCCAGAGTCCTTGCTAATGAACAAATTTATACCCTTAATATACCACTTAAAAATACAGAAAGCTTGGGAAAATTACTGGTATGGTCATGTTAGAAGAGTTGTATAGCCCATTCCATCAGATGGATTCTGGGAGATGTAGTTTATTTAAGTAACTTTCCCATGTTTTGATTTTTCCTAGTATCTCTTTTTTTAATCACCTGCCCTATTTCCTGCCTGGTTTTCTTAAGCACAGATATTTATTTTATTTATTTATTTATAGTATTTATATACCGCCTTTCTCACCCCGGGGTGGGGGACGGGACGGGGACGACTCCTCAAAGCAGTTTACACATAAAACGGCAAAATTCAATGCCTTACATTGGGCACCGATACAATGCCAATACAAACAATTACAATAGTAAAATCACAATAAAACATTAAAGCAATACATCAACAAGCATTAAATCAGTCTCGTCAGTTGAATCACCATTCCAGTCAATGTCCCTCTAAACTGCTACATACATCTACTGTCCGAAGGCCTGGTCCCAGAACCAGGATTTTAATTTTTTTCTAAAAGCCTGGAGGGAGGGAGCAGATCTTACATCATTTGGGAGTGTGTTCCATAGGCGGGGGGCCACTGCCGAGAAGGCCCTGTCTCCCATCCCCGCCAGATGCATTTGTGCTGTTGACAGGAGTGAGAGCAGGGCCTCCCCGGATGATCTTAGATTATGAGGTGGGATGTAGGGGTGGATGCGTTTGGACAAGTAAGCTGGGCCAGAACCATATAGAGATTTATAGGTCAAAACCAGCACTGGGCTGAATTGGGCTCGGAGATGGACCGGCAGCCAGTGGAGCTGGCATAGCAGGGGGTGGTATGCTCCCTGTATGTCGCCCGTTTAGTAATCTATCTGCTGCTCGTTGGACTAGCTGAAGTTTCCGAACTGTCTTCAAAGGCAGCCCCACGTAGAGTGCGTTGCAGTAATCTATTCAGGATGTAACCTGAGCGTGGTGGCCAGATCAGGCTTCCCAAGGTACGGGCACAGCTGGTGCATGAGTTTTAACTGTGCAAAAGCTCCCCTGGCCACCACCAAAACCTGGGGTTCCAGGCTCAGCGATGAATCCAGGATCACTCCCAAAATACTCTGGTTGCACATCTGGATTTCTGCTTCGAATTGAAAAGAAAAGCTGTATCATCATGATGCCAAAAACACTGGGTAGACTGCCTATGAGGAAGGCAAGAGAAAAAGAACAGACACTTATATTTCTGAGACAGCTGGAAGGTCCCTCTCTGTCTGTTTCTCTTACCCATTTAACAAGGATATCTTGTGCCCTGGAGTGGATTTCTGATGGCAGCAGCTGCACAGCTTGAAAAGCCTCTGTGGAGACATTCCAGGGATTCATTTGCAAAGCTCCCTTGATGAGGTCTTTGGGATGATCTTTTTTTCCTGAAGAGCAGCCTCCTGGTAGGCAAAGGGGGGGAAGAAGGAAAGAGGCAGCTGCAATGCAATATGCTCCATTTGCGTGAGTGTTTGTGCATGCTTAAAGACTGGGAGATGCTGTGAATGGTAAGCAGCATGTCAGGAAGGGTGAGATTTCCCTGCTTTCCAGGTGTTGGCATTCGTCATAATTTGTGCCAAGAAAGGGACAACATGAAAGTTTAGCTGGAGCCTGAACTTAATCCTAGAATCTCTCTCCTATGTGTGTTTATGCACCATCAAGTCACCTTTCAATTTATCACAACCTTATGAACTAAATAGGGCTTTCCTAGTCAAGCAATACTTGGAGATGGTTGTGCCAGACCCTTCGTCTAAAGCAGTGTTTTTCAACCTTTTTGGAGCCGTGGCACATTTTTTACATTTACAAAATCCTGGGGCACACCACCAACCAAAATGACACAAAATGACACTCTAACACAGTAATACATATAGTTAATATGTTTTTAAATGTATTCATACACTCAGTGTGAAACCTGGATCTGTTTCGATGAACACAACATAGATATCCTGGCAGGAATGGCAGAAAGACACAAACTTCCAAGAGAAAATACACAGAACTCCCATAACCAAGAGAAAGTACTATAAGAGTTTGGTGGGCATTGACCTTGGCTTTTGGAGTTGTAGTTTACCTATATCCAGAGAGCACTGTGGACTGAAACAATGTTGGATCAGGACCAAACTTGGCATGAATACTCAATATGCCCAAATGTGAACACAGATGGAGTTTTAGGGAAAATAGACCTTGACATTTGGGAGTTACAGTTTCTGGGATTTATAGTTAACACACAATCAAAGAGCATCCTGAACTCTTGCAATAATGGAATTGAACCAAACTTGGCATATTGAACTCTCATTACCAACAGAAAGTACGGAAAGGGTTTGCTTGGGAATTGACCTTGAGTTTGGAAGTTGTAGTTCACCTACACCCAGAGAGCACTGTGGACTCAAACAATGTTATGTTATTTTGTTGTTTGTTTTCTATCCAGAATCACAATGCTGGAAGGAGGCTCACCACTTTAAGGTCCCTAAAACAGGCATGGGAAAACTTTGGCCCTCTGGGTGCTTTGGACTTCAACTCCCACCATTCCTAACAGCCTGAGGCCCTTTCCTGCTTAAATGGCTGGGGGGGGGGGGAGGAAAAGAGCCTGAGGCTGCTAGGAATGGTGGGAGTTGGAGTCCAAAACACCTGGAAGGTTCAAGTTTGCCCATGCCAGCTTTCGACAAAGACCTCTCCCCCTTCCCCTTCGTGCCCTTTCTTCCCCCTTCTGCCGAACACTTACTTTTTCTTCTCCACTTGAGCTCCCTTCTTCAGGAGGGGAGGGGGGAGGGAGGAAGATGTGACCCGTGCGGGCGCTACTGCACAGACTCGCCCCACGTCTTCCTCCCTCCCTCCTCCCCTCCTGAACATGCTCACGCTGCGCCCTCGGATCAAAATGGTAGCAGCATGAGCAAAGCGAGGCAAAGCGAGCAGAGCGAGGCTGGGAAGAAGAGAGCCTGAGTGGAGAAGAAAAAATGTTCGGCAGGAGGGGGAAGAAAGGGTATTGGAGGTTCTAATGCAGTGTTTCCCAAACAGTGTGCCGTGGCACACTAGTGTGCCGTGAGCGATCATCAGGTGTGCCGTGGGAAATTGGAACCTCCATACCCTTTCTGCCGAACACATTTTCTTCTCCACTCGGGCTCCCTTCTTCCCAGCCTCACTCTGCTCGCTTTGCCTCGCTTTGCTCTGGGGCGAGTCAGGCTCTTTTCCTTTTTCCATATGGATGGGTTATATTGATTGAATGACAAATGATGGTATGTATATTACTTTTACATTATGGGCATGCTTTTCTGTGGCTAGTTTGTAACATGTGGATTTCATGTACTTTATTTTATATTATATTTCCAGATTTATGGACGCTTATAAATGTAAAAAATGTGCCGCGGCTCAAAAAAGGTTGAAAAACACTGCATTAGATTATGTGAATTCTAGTCCATGAAAGCCAATAAATAAACAAATCCTAATACCTAATAAAAGGTAAAGGTTTTGCCTGACATTAAGTCTAATCAAGTCTCAGTCTGAGAGGTGGTGCTCGTCTCAATTTCTAAGCTGAAGAGCCGGCGTTGTCCGTAGACCCCTCCAAGGTCATGTTGCCAGCATGACTGCATGCAGTCTGTATTTCCGAGCATATTCAAACTGCATTACCATTCTTTCTGTATGTGTTCTGCCAGCTGCAGTGGTCTCTAGGAGACAACATGGACTTGGGACTTCGTGAAGGATGCTCTCTATAGTCTTGAGATAACAACTAAGGATAAAGTTCAAAAGGGAAGCCAGTCTGTTTGAGACATGTAACCCTGGGTCTGCCCTTTGCTGTCTTCCACAAGTGCTCTTTGACCCTTGAAAAGAGATTAAGTTGCAGAAGCCATGTGCATTTTTTAAAAAGTCAGCCTGGGAATATTCTCCATTCTTCCCAACTGCTGTGTGACGCACTCAAGTGTGTTCATTAGGTTTGGAGGCAGGGGGTTCATCTTGTGAAATACTATGGCTTTAATGCCACATACAAAAAAGTCAAGCTTCTATCTGGTGTAGATTTCAGGTTGCACTTTTGCAGAGATTCCAGAAGATTTCCATTGCTGTGTGCAAAGGGACAATGCACGATTCTAGTCCTTGTCGCTCAGGTTTGAGTCCTGAAAATAAGATACCCTGGGTGTGAAGTCGACCTATTTCTTCTGCATCCTCCCTTTCAAGACAAAACTATCCTTTTGCAGGACATCTGAATGTTACCAGACCCAAAACATCATTTCTGTCAACTGACTGGACCAATGAGCCACACATTTTAGCACAATACTGCCTTCTACCTAGTTGGCACGATATTAGCATTGCAATGACAAGATGGGCAGTATTGTTTAATTGTGGCTGTAGCCTGCAATTTGTCTGCTCTGAATAATAAAATCTATTTGCTTTGTCCTACAATAGACATTTTTAAAAGCTCACATTCTTCTATATCAGCTCAGATTAAATGTTTACCTAATTCTGCTCTTTCTTCGGAGCTGGCTCAAGAAATCTTGCTAGTTGAGGCAAGGTTCAAAACAATACATCAACTCCATTCCTAATAGCAATGCCAACTGCGTTGGCAGCTGTATCTTCATAATTGTCAATTGGATAATGGAGATTCTGGGAGCTATTCATCCAGAAAAAAAGTGACATTTAAAGCTCTGTGGAGGAGTCCTATCTCCAAGTGGAAAGTCAAAATTAACTCCTAACAGCCATGCTAGCTTAATTTATGGAAGCAGTGCTGCTCAAAATGGTGGTCTATGGACAAGTGCTATATTGATTGATTGATTGATTGATTTACACCATTTCTACCCCGCTCTTCTCAACCCCCGAGGGGGGACTCAGAGTGGCCTAACAAAAGGCAACAATTCGATGCCGATACACAATATAATTACAATATAAAACCATAGACATTCAGAATTAAAATACAATTAGCATTGACACATAATACACATACACTTAAGTTAAAAACAGTTCCGTCCACCACAAAAACATTGAGCCATAACCAACAACTTACCAATTACAATTACAATCCAAAGTGCTGCATTGTGCTAATGTGCAAAAGCCTGGTCCCAGAGCCACGATTTCACTTTTTTCCTGAATGCCAGGAGGGATGGGGTTGATCGTATGTCGCTTGGAAGCGCATTCCACAGATGGGGAGCCACCACCGAGAAGGCCCTCTCTCTCGTCCCCACCAGCCGCATTTGAGAAGTTGGCGGGAGCTAGAGCAAGGCCTCCCCGGCTGATCTTAAATTACGAGGTGGGACATAGCGGCAGATGCATTCGGACAAGTAAGCTGGGTCAGAACTGTATAGAGCTTTAAAAGTCAAAACCAGCACTTTGAATTGAGCTCGGAAGTGGACAGGCAGCCAGTGGAGCTGACACAACAGGGGGGCGGTATGCTCCCTGAATGTAGCTCCGGTTAACAATCTGGCTGCCACCCGTTGGACTAGCTGCAATTTTCAAACTGTCTTCAAAGGCAGCCCCATGTAGAGTGCGTTGCAGTAATCTATTCGAGATGTGACCAGAGTGTGAACGACTGTAGCCAGATCAGACTTCCCAAGGTATGGGCGCAGCTGGCGCACGAGTCTTAACTGTGCAAAAGCTCCCCTGGCCACCGCCAAGACCTGGGGTTCCAGGCTCAGCAATGAGTCCAGGATCAATCCCAAGCTGCGAACCTGCATCTTCAGGGGGAGTGTAACCTCATCCAACACAGGCTGTAACCTTATGCCCTGTTCAGCCTTTCGACTGACCACCAGGATGACCTCTGTCTTGTCTGGATTAAGTTTCAATTTGCTAGCCCTCATCCATGCTAGTCTATGAGGCATCAGTCACTGGGCCTTGGAGAGTTTCCTGGAAGTAAAACGAAAGCTGTAGCCAATGGGCATGAATAGGGTACCCATCTCTTATACATTGGCAGAAAACAATTGATGTTCATCCATATCAGATAGCTCAAGGAGTATTGGTGTCCAATATTTTGCACATTGCAGATACTTAAAGAGAGGTAAAGGAGTATCCTTTCTAAACAGATGCATCTTAAATGTGTCTCTGGATTTCTTAATGTGTTTCTGAGAATATGATCCACTGTAGCTTCAAAGTCTAGACTGTTAACTAGAACATGAAGGTTTAATGACACGGGAATGGGACACAGTGGCGTCTGGCTTGATTTGGAACTCCTTGTACATTTGTGGCTCGTATCACAGCACCAATTGTGCTTTCTAAAACGAACGCAACCTTCCCAGCAATATCAAGAAACCATTTGAGCTGTCCCTTCTGAAATTTACAGAGTCTTCCAGCATGAAAGGTTTTTTTTTCTTTTTGCATCTTAGGTTTCTTGGATAGAGACCCAGATCAAAGAAAGCTCTTGAAAAAAGCTAGGGAAATAGCCACATCCTACAGGGGCAGAAATGGCTACACTTTCCTGGGCAAAGCTGGAATCACTTACTTTTTTGTATAGCTGTTAGGAAAATTTAGAAAGCAACCACCAAATAGGATGCACCCCCCCAATCCCTCGTTTCTTAAGCCGGAGAAATGCAATTGGGGTTTTGGAATTGCAAGGATGCTAAAAGATTGTGTTTTTCTGGTCATGAAGTTTCTGTTCCCACAAACGGGATATATGAACCCTGGTGTGGAAAAATGTATGTTTAAATTAACAGGTCCTTATCCATAACTCTTTTTCATTTTATATGATCTCTTATTGCTTTTGGGAATTGACAAAGTGGAACAATGGAGCCACATGGGTTCTTCTGCCACCCTAAATTGCCTTTTTTCTATCCCCACCACATGAAGAAGAGGAAAAAATTGATCTCCTATAACCTTTTAAAGGTTAAAAACATTAAGTTTAGTCTCTGGGGGTGGTGCTCATCTCAATTTCTAAGCCGAAGAGCCAGCATTGACTGTATACACCTCCAAGGTCATGTGGCCAGCATGACTGTATGGAGCACAGTTACCTTCCCACAGAAGCAATACCTATTGATTGATTTATTATTATTTATCCCATCCTTCTCAAGCCCCGGAGGGGGACTCAGGGCGGCTTACTATTGAGCCCCATCAAGAGGTTGCTTCAACAGTTACAATAAAATCACAACAAAAAGACAACCCAATAAAACATCATAATTAAAATCAAATACAGTCATCAGTTAAAAACATAAACCAGCCTCATCTGTCTTTACTCACATTTACTCACATTTGCATGTTTTTGAACTGCTACGTTGGCAGAAGCTGGGCCTAGCAGTGGGAGCTCACCCCACTCCCTGGATCTGAACCGCCAATCTTTCAGCCAGCAAGTTCAGCAACTAGTGATTTAACCCGCTGCACCACCAGGGCTTTTAGGAGTGGCAAAATACAACAAAATTCACAAGTGATGATACCCTTTTTGGACCAACTCTGAAGCATAAAATATACCTTACAAGCTTTGAATTAGCTCATTCAACAGGCAAAGACATTAAAAATAATAGAAAATTGGCAGTTTATATTTTAATAGAATATGATACCCAGTCCCCTGCATTGTTGAGAAAAAGACAAAGCCAGTTTACAAAATGAGAATTAAACTTCTGGTTGTTTTTCACCATTGGGCAAAGAATTGGCTCCTGGGCCCACAGCAGTTACTTCACATTGGTTCTGAAATGCTCTTGTAAATAAGTCCACAAAGCTTACTAACAGTAGCATAGTGGTATATGTTTGAAGTGCAGGCCTTTCCAGGTAGTAAAATCAGAGGAAAGGTTACACTGAAACATTAGAAAGCAAAGGTGTCACTATCTCAGCCACCCATACAGACAATTTTGGATTTGAAGCGCAATTGTCCCTCCACATGTGTGGTTCTTGCAGGTTTGATTATTCATGGATTTAATTAAATATGTTCTCCTTAGCAATCTCTAGGTTCTCCAGTCTGACCCCATGGTCAATTTCCTCCAGTTATTCATGGGAACCTAGAGATTCCTACAGAGATCACCTGTCTAGAGATCTCTAGATTCAATGTAATTCCTTGTTTTTTGGAAGACCTAGACATTACTAGAGATGTTTTCCCAGGTAAAAAGAATTGTAATGCCTTTTTCCATATTTTTTCCACTTTCATGAGGATCCAGTGCCTCAACCCTAGCGAATAGGGAGGGCTGACTGTATTTCAGAATTCTGGATAAGGAATGCTCATCCTCTATAGCAGGGGTCGGGAACCTTTTTGACTTAGAGAGCCATGAAAGCAAAATATTTGGAAATTTATTTCAGTGAGAGCCATATAATATATATAATATATTTTAAGACTGAATTCAACTAAATGTGAGTATATACGTACATACTATGAGAAAAGGATTCCCCCGGCAAAATGATGGGACACTTCAGACCTGGCTCTGCAAAAGGCATGCTCAGGACTCTGGGAAGGAAGAGAAGGTGGAAGGAAGGAAGGGGGAAAGAAAGAAAGAAAGACAGAGAAAATAAAGGAGGGAGGGGGAGAGGAAGAAAGAAAAGAACGAACTATGGAAAAGGAAGAAAAGCAGGAGAGAGACAAGGAGGGGAAAAGAAAGAAGGAAATGGGAAGGAAGGAAAGGGTGGGGAAAAGAAAGGAAAGGGAGTGAGGAAAAAGTAAAATAATGAAGGGAAAAGAAGAAAAGAAAGAAAGGGAGAGAGAGGGAAGTGAAAAGAAAGGAAGGAGGAGGAAAGGAAGACTTGGGGGGGAAAGGATAGAAGAGGAAGGAAGGAAGAGGGAGGGAGAATTGAGGAAAAAGGAAGGGGAGAAGGAAAGGGTGAAGGGGAGAAATGAAGGAGGAGGGAGAATGGAGGAAAGAAGGAAGGGGAGAGGGAGGGAAAGGAATGAGAGGAGAAGGAAAGGGTGAAGGGGGATAAAGAAATGAAGAGGAAGGAAGGGAGAGGGAGAATGGAGGAAAGAAGGAAGGGGAGAGAGGGAGGGAAAAGGAAGGAGTGAAGGAAAGGTGAAGGGGGAGAAAGGAAGGAAGAGGGAGAATGGAGGAAAGAAGGAAGGGGAGAGAGGGAGGGAAAAGGAAGGAGAGAAGGAAAGGGTGAAGGGGAGAATGGAAGGAAGCGGCAGTCGTAGCGCATTTGTGTCACTCCTCCCCACTGCATGCTGGGAAACTGAGGCCCGGGCTGCTCTGGAGATCCAGATGTAATTATGAAAAGAGCCACATCTGGCTCCCGAGCCATAGGTTCCCTACCCCTGCCCTATGGACCTTTTTGGAGCTATCCAAGGTGCTGGACTCTATCTTCATTTAAAATTTGGACTGCCTGACTGACATAGGGTGGGAGCCACTTTCCTATGAGTCCAGCACTGGTGTTCTGCATGTCTTCTTTTATCTTTGTCATGTTATTAATTACTGAATGTGCTTTGCATTACCTCTGGATCTCCTTCCCCAGTTGGCTTAATGGCGCTCTTGGATTTTTTGTTTGTTTGTTTTGCAGAGGAATCAAGCAGAGTAGAGATTTGTGTCTCTATCTTACATACAGCTGTAATGAAAACAGAGGAGGTTTATATGTTTATACATATGGTAGTGTCTTCCACTTCTCTTATTTGTAATCTCAGTCCTGCCCCTGGATGGTTTATTGACATATTGTGTCTGTTTCATGTCACTTTTAGACTAGTCCTTTCCTGAAATAAACAGATATTGTCTGGTTGTGCAAAAGGGACATTGCCCGGGTCATAAATCTTGTGAATTTCTTTTAAGGCTCAGTATTAGATTTGGGATTCTTCCATTTGTAGCATCTGGGCCTTAGTTGTCTTTTTGCAATATGTGTCTTGCTTATCTGGGATAACTTCCAGAGGTGGGCTTGCAAAAGTTCATAGACCTGGCAAGGCTTACCCTTAGCAATCTTGACAGCTTGTTGGGATATGTTTAGACTGGGAACAAACTCTAGAAAAGGGAGGCTTCCTTTTATTTCAGGTAAAATTACTTCCTATTCATTAGGAATCGTTGCTTATTTTGTTCCCACATGGCAATGAAAAAAATCATTTTTTCCAGCTGTGAACTTTTGCACGTTTTTCATTAATGAGGGGCATTTAGTGAAAAAATTTCCATAGGTGTTTTTGTTAATAGAAATTGTTTATTGGAGAAGTACAGTGATTCACTGGGGTTAGAGCAGTGTTTTTCAACCTTTTTTGAGCCGCGGCACATTTTCTACATTTACAAAATCCTGGGGCACACAACCAACCAAAATGACACAAAATGACACTCTAACACAGTAATACATATAGTTAATATGTTTTAAATGTATTCATACACTCAGTGTGAAACCTGGACCTGTTTCGATGAACACAACAAAGAAATCCTGGCAGGAATGGCAGAAAGACACAAACTTCCCACACAGAACTCCCATAACCAAGAGAAAATACCCTTCAGAGTTTGGTGGGCACTGACCTTGAGTTTTGGAGTTGTAGTTCACCTATATCCAGAGAGCACTGTGGACTGAAACAATGTTGGATCAGGACCAAACTTGGCATGAATACTCAATATGCCCAAATGTGAACACAGGTGGAGTTTGGGGAAATAGTGTGAGTGTGTTCAGGAGGGGAGGGGGGAGGGAGGAAGACGTGACCCGTGCGGGCGCTACTGCGCAGACTCGCCCCAGAGCAAAGCGAGCAGAGCAAGGCTGGGAAGAAGGGAGCCCGAGTGGAGAAGAAAAAGTGTTCGGCAGGAGGGGGAAGAAAGGGTATTGGAGGTTCTAATTTCCCATGGCACACCTGATGATCGCTCATGGCACACTAGTGTGCCATGGCACACTGGTTGGGAAACACCGGGTTAGAGGAGCAAAATCCTTGCAACAGTGGAAAAGATGGAAATAGAAAAATACTTTTTTAAACCTGTGAACACATCTCTCTAGGAACCTTTAAGTCAGTGTTTCTCAACCTTCCTAATGCCGCAACCCCTTAATACAGTTCCTCTTGTTGTGGTGACCCCCCAATCATAACATTATTTTTGTTGCTACTTCATATCTATAATTTTGCCACTGTCATGAATCGTCATGTAAATATCTGATATGCGGGGTGTATTTTCATTCACTGGTCCAAATTTGGCACAAATAATATTTGAATACTGGTGGGACTGGGGGTGGTCAATTGATTTTGTCATTTGGGAGTTATAGTTACTGGGATTTATAGTTAATCTACAATCAAAGAGCATTCCAAACTCCACCAACAATGGAATTGAACCAAACTTGGCACAAAGAACTCCCATGACCAACAGAATATACTGGAAGGGTTTGGTGGGCATTGACCTTGGGTTTTGGAGTTGTAGTTCACCTACATCCAGAGAGCACTGTGGACTCAAACAATGATGGATCTGGACCAGACTTGGCACAAATACTCAATACACCCAAATGTGAACACTGGTGGAGTTTGGGGGGAAAGAGACTTCACATTTGGGAGTTGTAATTGCTGGTATTTATAGCTAACCTACAGCCAAAGAGTACTCTGAACCCAGCCCACAATGGATCTGCAACAAATTTGACACACTACCTACATGGCCAACATTGAATACTAGGGGGGGGGGGCTGTTTTTGAATTCTGGGAGTTGTAGTTCACCAACACCAAAAAGGAAGAAAAGGACAGGCAGAGAGATCTTCAGCCTTCTCTGCCAAAAGTATTCCTAAGACCATCATAAATATGTGTTTTCTGATGGACTTTGGCGACCCCTTCGAAACCCTCTTGCAACTTCCTCATGGGTTCCAACCCCCAGGTTGAGAAACACTGCTTTAGGTCCTGAAAAACACCAAGGTGGCTCAAGGAGCCTTCATGCTCTGGCAGGTGAATGAGACATACTGTATACTGTAATTAACCTTTGTGTTATTGTTTGTGACTGGTTACCTCTCCATTGGCGCCCCCTTGTCGTGGGGGAGAGACTTGCGTACCCTAATGAAGTTGTGAGCTATGCTGGCGGTGGCATAATAGTCACCGGTAGGGCCTCCCATGCCAGACAGGTCACAACCGAAGGGTCTGACAAAGAGCGTCAATGGGCAGGATGGGGTCCCTAGCCTTTTGGCAACCATCCTAAGAGAAGGAAAACTCTAATTTCAAATTTGGGCAGATGGTGCTCGTCTAACCCTGTAACCATCTAGAGAAGGAAACTCAAATCAAACCTACGACCTGAGGACCTCGTTGCCACCATCCAAGCTTGCTAGGCCCCGGTAGACGAACCTTTGGTTTAAAGGGTTTGGTCAGTTCTGTGCACGCTGCGCTCCACCAGAAAAATCCATTGCACAGACTCGAAGGACACATCCAACCTCCGTCATCAATGCGCTTGTAGAAAGCGTGGGGAGAGTCCTTCCTAAGAATATTCGTTTGCGAAGTAATGCCGGGGAGCGTGTAATGGAAGAGAGGTTTCCAGCTTCCTCATTCCCTGAGGAACATAATAAATCGGATGCTGAAAACTATTCCTTGAAATTACTTTTACTTAACAATGGCTGACCTTCTAGTTAGTTAATCCAAACTAGAATATGCAACTATGCTCATTCAAGTCACCTGTTGTCTTGTGGCAATCCCAAGGCTCAATGGTTGAATGGCGAGCCAATATGTAGATAAATCACATTGGTATAATGGGTCTGTCCAAAAATCAGGGCATACTTGGCATTTTAGCCAACAAGTCAGTGTCAGGATTGCTCATTTTTGCACACCTCCATATGTTTCACCCCATTTCCAGATCTGTTTGCAAATTTATTTTCATGTCAGCTTGTATGTGCATGGCATGTTTTACAGGTGCGCTTTGAAAATATGCATTTTGGGGCACCCTTTATCAAACATATACATTTTCCAGATTATTTTGTAGTGGATCACATGAAAATGCATCATCTTTTTGTACAATGTGTTCCTGGTGCATGCTTCATAATGGTTGGTGACTCACAGGGATCTATGTGCGTCATCACCATCTATGTACCAAATGTAGTAAAGTTTATTGATTAGTCCACTGACCATATCAACAGTAAAAGACAA
Organism: Anolis apletophallus; assembly: GCA_030556195.1. Lineage (NCBI taxonomy): Eukaryota > Metazoa > Chordata > Lepidosauria > Squamata > Anolidae > Anolis > Anolis apletophallus. The sequence continues at coordinate 117,867,622 of JARBWK010000008.1, forward strand.
AAACAGGAAAATACACAAATAGATACTAATCACTGTCCTAAAACGCCTGTAATAGTGAACATACATTAAAACACAATTAAAACTTGTTAAAAGTTAAACATAATTAAAATATCATTGTTAAAGTGCCAAGGTAAAACTACATACCACAGATATTGAGGATGAAGGTTAAAACAGAGGTTAAGAGAGACCAGCTATTGCACATCCCAATCCAGTTCAGATATCTGTGTCACCCCTACAGTTTACCCCCAATTGCCTCCAAATACGCAGTTCTCAGCTGCATTGCTTTATGTTGAAAAAGGACAGTTTGGTGTGTTATCTTAGCATTCTGGCCAGCCATTAAGAATGATAAGATATGGAGATCCCAGTGAGTCTTCTGTGTAATGAATGGTCCAAGGTATTGATTTCTCTCATTCTTGTACAAAATACAACTAAACATCTACCCGTGTAATATCCCCTACCTCTGTCGCCCCGCAGATACAAAAACGTTCGTTATATGGAACCTGGTTAAATCTTCCATGTTTAACCACTGTTTCCGTCTGTTCAAATCTGGTTCTAGTGAATACCCTCCTGAGATGCTTAGGCATTTCTGTCTTTAGGTATTTGGCTGTTTGAAAAGTGTGTTTGAAGTGACTTAACCATCTCAGTGAGCCGGCTTTACTGAGGGTAGCAATGTCTTTCTGAGCATCTATATCAGTGTTTCCCAACCTTTCTTGAGCCGCGGCACACTTTTAACATTAAAAAAATCCGGGGGCACACCACCAACCAAAATGACACAAAATGACACTCGAACACAGTAAAGAACGGCTGGGGGTTGGTGGGCCTGCTGGGAGCAGCTGCTGGGAGTGCCGAAGCCGGGGGAGGGGGAGGGGAGGGGGGGGAGTCAGGCCACACTATGCCCTGCCCCCTCCCCCCAGCTTCAGCTCTCCCACAGCTTCTCCAGCCTTGAAGGGGCAGTGCCAAGCCAGCGGTGGCAGAGCCAGCACAATGCTGGCTTGGCACTGTCCCCTCAAGGCTGAAGAAGCTGTGGGAAACCTGAAGCCGGGGAGGGGGCGGAGTCAGGCCACACCATGCCCCGCCCCCTTTCCCCAGGTTCAGCTCTCCCACAGCTTCTCCAGCCTTGAGGGGGCAGTGCCAAGCCAGCGGTGGCAGAGCCAGCACAATGCTGGCTTGGCACTGTCCCCTCAAGGCTGGAGAAGCTGTGGGAGATCTGAAGCCGGGGGGAGGGGTGGAGCCAGGCCGCGCCATGCCCCCCCACCCCCGGCTTCAGCTCTCCCACAGCTTCTCCAGCCTTGCAGGGGCAGTGCGAGCGAGGAGCAGACGGGCTTCAGTGGGCGGGGCTCCTCCTCCGCACGGCTTCAGCGAGCAAGGGACGAGAGTCATGGCAGGAGTCATGGGAGATTGGTGGCTGGCTAGGGAAACAGCCGAAGGAGGCGGCGCCTTGGCCCATTCTTCTTTTTCTTTGCTGCCTCCCGGCCCTTCCTCCTCCTCCCCCAAGCAGCAGGAGTTCGGCAGGAGGAGGGGGGAAGGAAGGGGGGCAGATAGCTTTTCTCGTGGCACAGCAGGAGGTCTGTCACGGCACACTACTGTGCCCCGTCACAACGGTTGGGAAACACTGGTCTATATCATGTATTCGTTGTGCCACTATTTTTGGATCTAGTTCTTTTAGAAGATTTGGATATAGGGTTGGAAGTCCACAACTCTTAATCAGTTGAGCTAGCCCAAGAGGACTGCTTTCAATTTTGGGAGTGGCTTGGACTGCACAAAATCGAGGGTTTGGCTTTCACATGCATCTTACTAGCTATACTTGTTCCACTCCTGCTGTCAACTATTCGTTTGACTGATCTGTGTTTATGTCTGCATTTTATGATGGGGTTTTAAATTGGGGTTAGATCTTTTTGTGTACAGATAACTATTCCCCTCCTCCCCCCAAAAAAACATATTTTATACAATCAATCCCTTATGCTTAGTTATGAACTGTTCTTGGAGTCATGGGTGTTGAGGTTGTCACATTGACCTTCTGTACCTCAAAATTTACTTCTATGCTGCTGCCAAGGCAATTCAGTCTGCTTGAGCACACACCAAAACTGGCAACATACTCGTACAACTGCAGTCAAGTGATCTTTTTTCTAGCACTTCTTTAAACAAAAAGGATGTTGTCCTCTTGGCTTTTAAATCAGTGCAGAACGGTCTCTGCACTCATTCATTCAAGCATGTGCAGGTTATTTTGACCAGATTATAGTTCAGTGGTGGTTAGTGGTTTCAGTAGCAGTGCAGCCATGCATCTGCTTTGTGTTTTAATATGAACCATGCATCTGCTTTGCGTTTTAATAAGTTGCCTAACACATGTGTATATGTGCCTTCAAGTTACCTATTGAATTTTGGCAACCTCATGAATTTCATAGAGAAGGAATACTCAGGTATGTGTTTGCCATTTCCTTCCTCTGAAATATACCCTATAGTGCAGGCATGGGCAAACTTTGGCCCTTCAGGTGTTTTAGGCTCCAACTTCCACAATTCCTAACAGCCTACCAACTATACAGGGCTGTCCAACTGCCGGCCCTGCAGGTGTTTTGGACTTCAAATCCCAGAAATCCTAACAGCTGGTAAACTGGCTAGGATTTCTGGGAGTTGAAGTCCAAAACACCTGCAGGGCCGGCAGTTGGACACCCCTGAACTATAAGGAATGGTGGGAGTTGAAATCCAAAATACCTGTAAGACCGAAGTTTGCCCATGCCTGCTATAGCGCCTGGAGTTTGTTCGTTCCCATCCATCCAGCTACTTATCAGAACAAACTCCGCTCAGTTTCCAAGATCAAATTGGATATATGTTACCTTTAGGGCACATGTGTTACACTCAAGGCCCACAGACCGAATCCGCCCCACCATGCCATTTTATGTGGTCCTCCAGATGCTAATGACGAGGACATCATGACTAGAGATGATGGAGTTGCAATGCAATAACATTTGGAAAGTTGTAGTTTGTTCAGTTTTGTCAGGATAGTGGGGTTTGCATTTAGAGACAAGACTTGTAGATGTGATGCCTGACTTCTGAACTCAGAACCACAATTGGGCTGCAATTCCCATTATCCCCAGTCTGCAAGGCTGATCATCAAAAGTGATGGGAGTTATCATTCAATAACAACTGGGGACACAAGTTGGATAAAAACGAAAGAACACTGACTGCTATGTCAAAAAATATAGTTGGCCTTCTGTATCCACGAATTCACTCTCCATGGTTTTAATTACCCTTTGGAGGCAATCATAAGGCTGATGTAGCCTTTGATGAAAATTAGTTTGGCACCCCTGCTTTAGGGTATTTAGGCCATTTATCCAGGATAGGACTCAACAATTGGGAGAATTCCTTTAAAGCAGGGGTCGGGAAGCTTTTTGACTCAAAGAGCCATGAAAGCAAAATGTTTGGAAATTTATTTCAGTGAGAGCATGCATATATATATATATATATATATATATATATATATATATACACTGAATTCAACTAAATGTGAGTATATACGTACATACTATGAGAAAAGGATTCCCCAGACAGAACGGGACCCTTCAGACCTGGCTCTGCAAAAGGCATGCTCAGGACTCTGGGAAGGAAGAGAAGACGGGAGGAAGGGGGCAGGAAAGAAAGAAAGAGGAAATAAAGGATGGAGGGGGAGAGGAAGAAGAACAAACTATAGAAAAGGAAGAAAAGAAAAGCAGGAGAGAGACAAGGAGGGGAAAAGAAAGAAGGAAATGAGAAGGGAGGAAAAGAAAAGGGTGGAGAAAAGAAAGGAAAGGGAGTGAGGAAAAAGAAAATGAAGGGAAAAGAAGAAAAGAAAGAAGGGAAGAGAGAGGGAAGTGAAAAGAAAGGAAGGAGAAGGAAATGAAGACATGGGGGAAAAGAATAGAAGAGGAAGGAAGGAAGGAAGGAAGAGGAAGGGAGGGAGAATGGAGGAAAGAAGGAAGGGGAGAGAGGGAGGGAAAAGGAAGGAGAGAAGGAAAGAATGGCAGGAAAGTACAGGGAGGGAGGAAAGAAGGTAGAGAGAGGGAGGAAAAAGAATGAAAGAAAAAGAGAGGGAAAAAGAAAGGAAGAAAAAGGAAGGGATGGAGGATATGGGGCCAAGGTGGACCTTGGTGTCGATGTCGGCGAGGCAGTCCCTCCGGAGGGCATCGAAGAGGCAGCGGCTCTTGAGCTGCCCGACAATGAGGGCGATGAGCTGGGCATCCCCCGGGGGCAGCGAGGCCGGGTCTTTGAAACTGTCCTGAGATAGACATCTAATCCTAGACTTGTGTTCAAAAATTCTGGTCCTGAGAGTTCTAGAGCTTTGGCCCACGTAGTGAAGTCCACAACAGCATTCGAGACAATATACGATTCCAGCATGGCCACAGGTTATTTCATCTCTCAGTTTCAACACTCTGCCACTGGTTCTATTTGTAATACTAGTGGATGTGTTGATCTGGGCACAAATGCCACAGTGTGCACAAGGTTTAGTACCTGGATTGTTGGTCACGGTCATGGTTCTGATGGAATGATTAGTGTGCACAAGTAGATCTTTGATATTGGCTGAGCGTTTATTCGCAACCATGGGTGGGAGCTCGAGGCCTGATATGACTGAAATCATAGGCCAGAACTTTCTTACTATTTTGGTAATCTGGTTGGAGTGTGGGCTCAGGGTCATGGGCCAGATGAGATGAGTAGTGGGTGTCTTAGGAGATGGGGCAAGAAGTCTAGAACTCTCAGGACCAGAATTTTTGAACACAAGTCTAGGATTAGATGTCTATCTCAGGATTCCACTCTCTATAGTCATTTTTTTTCAAATGAAACACACTCCTGACAGTTTCAAAGTGTATGGGCTGCAAAGGGTTAACCCACCTCCACATTGTAACATCACTCAATCATTGCTTAAGGCTGAGAAGAAATGGGCCCTCCTTCTATCAAGTGAAACGCCCTGTGGCCTCAATGACTCCCTTTCTTTGCAACAATTGTTAATGTAACAATCCACACCTGTATTGCTCTCTATATATGTCAATTGTTTGTATTGGTTCTTGCTGTATTCAGCCATCAGACTGATTTACCTGTGATGCTCCTTGTTTCACATTGCCTGGTATGTATACTACTGTAAATGGCTCTATCACCATTGTGCTTTTCTTTGTATCATTGTTCTAGCCAATTTCAACATGTTGTTATTATGATTATGTTGTTTTAGACTGTTAAACACAGCGACGCGCCCTGATGAAGCGTCTTTAAGACGCGAAAACGGCAAAAAGCCTCGGTGCCAAGGAGAAAATCCGGCCGTTTGGCACTGTCCCGGCTCTCCCTCTATTTTGGGTCCCGCGCTGCTAATCACAGCGCCCCTTAGCACGACAGTCGCTGTCGCAATACCTCATCTTGCCTTTTGGCTTTTGGCTTCACTTACGGCGATTGCCTGAACAGCTCGCCCCCGCCCGGAACCCAGCTCCAGTCTTCGCCTGAGTTCCTCGCCGCGGCTTTTTTCCTTTCCGCCCGGCTCCACGGCGGACCCCTCCTGGATTCTCGCCTCTCTGGGACTGCCTCCATTATTCTTTGGAGGTTTGCTAATTGTATCGCCAACATATGCTTTATTTTGTAGTGAAATACTATATTATTGAACTTTGTTTATATGAGAGACGAGGGAGCGCTCCCGCCTTCACTGTATGTACTTTGTTAATGCCTATATGCATCCAGCACAATACCACATGTATTAATACAGTGATTACCACTGTCACGCCTTGCGGGGTCATTTATTCTTTGGGGCATATATTTCTACGAGCTTGTTCATTCTGTCTGATACACCCCTTGTTTTCCTGCTGCTGTTAAGCCCCCCCGCCCTTGTATTCAGTCTGACATGAAAGTTCCCCAGCTCCCCAAATCCTTACCATGAAGATTCTGAAAATTGTCCAAAGCAGTACGTTTCCCGGCTCTGATGAATGCAATGTCCAGTAACAGGAGATGAGTCTTCAAGGGTGTTGTAGCATAGAAAGTTTTACTCACAAAATAATAATCCTCAGGAGAATAGGAGCATTGTAAGCCTGTCACTCTTTTCTTCTGTGATATTGTGGTCAAGTATGACGCTGTAGCCATTCGGATCTTCATGAAAGGGAAATGGGACCAATTTTATGCCAAGTGACACATTTACAGTAATGTCTTATTGATTTCCCCCACTCTGCTTTGAGTTAAGAATTTGGCATTTCGTAGCCCCTGAGAGATCCAGTAATTTATACTGCAGTGAAAAATACTTCATAGTGCTTACCAAGGTCAGAACTTGAAGAGAGACCACCATATTTTAGACAAAAATAATGGCATTCCACATATTCATTGCCTAAGAAAACCCTATGAAATTCATATTCCAGCAGGTGACTTGTAGGCCCACAAACACAAAGACATTTTCTTGTCTTCAAGAAGAAATAATGTTGCAATATAGTAAGACAATTGGTTTTTAAAAAGCATGTAGTCAAATATAGTGAGATTATTTTGCATTTTGTGATAGAATCATAAAATCATAGAGTTGGAAGAGACCTCATGGGTCATCCAGTCCAACTTCCTGCCAAGAAGCAGAAAAATCACATTCAAAGCACCCCTGACAGATGACCAATCAGCCTCTACTTAAGAGCCTCCAAAGAAGGAGCCTGTATTATACTCCAGGGCAGAGAGTTCCACTGCTGAACAGCTCTCACGGTCAGGTGGAATCTCCTTTCCTGCAGTTTGAAGTTTGTTCTGTGTCCTAGTCTCCAGGGCAGCAGAAAACAATCTTGCTTCCTCTTCCCTATGACTTCCCCTCACATATTTATACATGGCCATAATGTCTCCTCTCAGCCTTCTCTTCTTCAGACTAAACATGCCCAGTTCTTTAAGCCACTCCTCATAGGGCTTGTTCTCCAGATCCTTTATCATTTTAGTCATCCTCCTCTGGACACATTCCAGCTTGTCAACATTTCCCTTCAATTGTGGTCCCCAGAATTGGACACAGTATTGTCGTCTGACCAAGGCAGAATAGAGAGATAGCATGACTTCCCTGGATCTAGACCAGTGGTTCCCAAACCTTTTTGGCCTACCGCCCCCTTTCCAGAAAAAAAATTACTCAGCGCCCCCCTAGAAATTATTTTTTAAAGTTTTAATAGCAATTAAACAGAAAGATATATGTATTAATGTTTCTACCTTTTTCATAAAATATAGTAAAGAAAGGTGTGAATTACAAACATTGAATTCCAGAACTAATCACAAAAACAATATGTTTGGGGGAGTATGAGCAACGGATGATAGGATTTGCAGTACCTTCAGCCAATTCAACTCTGACTTCCACAGACCACTAAGATCCCCATGAATGACAGTTCTGGATCAAACGGCAACACCTGCCCGGGGATCGCCCACTTGCGACTGTGTCCCTGGGAGTTGGAATCCCCGGGCAGGCATTTCCATGGAAACCGCCTCCTTCCTCTCGTCAACCCCACCTATGGCGCAGTCCTGTGTATCGGCCTCTTTTTTCCAACGGGGACGTCCTCGCAAGTGCATGACCCTGCAAGTGGCAAGCCTGGCTCACGCCACCGTCCCCTTACAGGGGTTCAGCGCCCCCCAAATTCTCCTGAGCCTCCCAGCACCCCCTTGGATTGCCCCACTGTCCACCAGGGGGTGGTACCGCCCACTTTGGGAACCACTGTTCTAGACACTAGGCTCCTATTTTTGCAGGCCAAAATCCTATTGGCATTTTTAGCCACCCCATGACATTGTTGGCTCATGTGTAACTTGTTGTCCACGAGGACTCCAAGATATTCTGTAACATTTCATTTGCTCAGAAAATAGTGTTTTACCCCTTGCGGTTTGTGTAAAACATACTACTTTCTGCACAGGAATATTATGGAGTTTTTAAAATGGGAAAATAGTTTCGGGTGAATGATTTTTTCACAAAGATATCCTAAAATGTAAAAATAATCACCAAAGAGATTTGCAAAATTCTTAGACCTTTTCCCGATGGGGACAAAATGTTTAATGTTGGTTGTGTGTGTATACTCTTATGTGTGAGAACAACATACGCAAAGATTAACATTCCTGCTTCTAAAATCTGCCCTCAACATCCATTTCACATTTTCCCTTAGTGCCTCTTGGTGCATTTTGTTCAATTCCCAGCTCCCATTCTTCCACTTTGTGCCTGGTTCCAGCAGTGCTGTTTAGCTTATTTATATGTTCATTTTCTGCTCTGGAATGCACCCAGACAGCTTGCAATAAACATTGCACTGCAACTATCACATTTGAAAATAATTCAGATTTACAACTCATAATAAAACATCAAACAAATAGAAATAAACAAAGATGTCAGTTCAATAAACTAGTATAAATTTATATTGCAACCAAAAAAAACCCACTTTAGATCCAACTCACTTTTTCCTTTATGCTCCCATAACAGCCCTATAAATAACCCAGCAATTTTAAAGCATGAATTTTAAACTCGTGTCCTGCATTTTAATCTCATATCTGTGTGTTTCATGTGTATTTCATAGAAATACGTTTTAATATGTATCTTTTATAGAACCACATTTAATACGTGTGTTTATAGAATTTTCGCAATGTTTGTGTGTTTTGACTGTGTTGTGACCCACCTCGAGCCACAAGGAGAGGCAGGTAAGAAATGTAACAACAACAACAACAACAAGGTTAGACTAAGACTGAGAAACTGATCCAAGATTACTCAATGACCTCCATGGCTTAATGCTTAGTAATCAAATGTCAGCATGGTGGAAGAAACAAAGACCGCCAGCATTGAAGCAATGCTCCTACGCTATCAACTCCATTGGATTGGCCATGTTGTCCAAATGCCTGATCACTGTCTCCCAAAGCAGTTACTATACTCCCAATTCACAAATGGAAAACAAAATGTTGGTGGACAGGAAAGGAGATTTAAAGATGGGCTTAAAAACTGTGACATAGAAAAAGAGAACTGGGAAGCCCTGGCCTTTGAGCACTCTAACTGGAGGTCAGCTGTGACCAGCAGTGCTGTGGAATTCGATGAGGCACAAATGGAGGACAAAAGGGAGAAATGTGCCAAGAGGAAAGCACATCAAGCCAACCCTGATCGGGACCACCTTCCACCTGAAAACCGATGTCCTCACTGTGGAAGAACATTCGGGTCAAGAATAGGACTCCACAGTCACCTACGTATCCACTGCCAAGATCGTACACTTGGAAGGCCATCATAGTCAGACAACGAGATAATCAAATGTAGAAACAAGATCACTATTTCTAAAAAAAATAGATGTCTGAACCTTAATTTATTTTATAGTCATTCTGAGATTTAGGGCACGTTTATATTGGCAGCTTAATCTGGGGGCAGTCCGGAGCAGTATGCTGTAACCAAAGCATCACACAGGATTCAGTCCAGTCTTTGGGACTGCCGTCATGGTTGATCAGGGTTCAGTCTGGCAGCCACATGGACTGAGATGAATCCTTTGTTACACTGCATTGCTGTCCACAATGCCCACACTGACACCACATTGCCTTTGCAGGCTTGCCCTCTGTTTTTACTGCTTCCTGGGTATCCCAAGAGCTCTGTGGAAACCCCTTCTGAGAAATACTAGACTTTTCCCAGACTTTTGGATCAAAGTTGAATCACAGCCCCAAAAAGACAGATCTTCCCTGGAAGTAGCTGTATGTCCTCTGAACCCCCCAGTAATAGCTTTAGAGTGAGTCTGGCATTTTTGTCAGCATAGACACAGCTTTACGACTTGGAAGAGATGTCAGTTTTCGTGTTGATTGAGCAAAGGAAAATGATTAGGTGACCCTAGGCTTGTCACTTGCAGGATTATTGTGAGGATAATGTGCTGTGGGGGAGAGGAGGCAAGTGCTGAGGGGAAGAGCCATGTACTTTCATGGAAGCATGGGAGATAAACATAAGAAATAAACTCATGTTTAGAGATTTGCAGCAGCCCAGTTCAAGTACAGTTTGGAATCTTAGGGAGTAGTGAAGCAGGGGTTCTTACCAACATGTTTGATCAAAGGTTAACATATACTTTACAGCAGGGCCGTAGCCAGGATTTTGATTCGGGGAGGGGGGCTGAGTTTGGTTCGGGGGGGGGGGGGCTGAGACTGGGTGGAAGAGGGTCTACCCTAGCAAACCTTTTGTATTGTTATCCCAATAACCCCATTAATGTGGGATATAATGAGCATGGTGATCAGATCATGATATGAATAAACATAACAGTTTAAATAATGTACCAGTAAGGCCTTCTCGCGGACCACTTTGAGAATTTCGGGGGGGGGGGGAGGGCTGAAGCCCCCTTAGCTCTACAGTGAGTATGCCTCATGGGCAAAGAAGCTGTTGAGGGACAGGGGCCATTTCCCCATTGCTGAATACTAGGCATGAGAAAAATGAAACGGAAATTAAAAGGATTCGTAAGAGATTCGTATGTAATGGGACTTTTGAGGTTTTACGTATCGCTGCCGCGATCCCGGAAGTAGACTTCCTTTTACGGTCCTTGAGGCCAACAATTTGCGTTATGATCGTAAGAAATTCTTAAGTATTAATTAATTAATTATTGTACTACTCACTTCTCCCTGTCTTCTCCCCCTCATTTCCTTCCCGCCTTCATTCAGCTTCTTCTTTTTCCCGCATTTCTATGAGGAACTGGAAGTGACGCTGCTGCTAGGTAGGCTAGGCAATGCATTCTGGAAAGTGTAGTCCTCCAGGCTTCCCCCCCCCTCCTTCTCTTCCCCGTTGCTCTGCTGCCATGCCCCATCGCAGGGGCCTGCTTCACACACACACACACACACACACACACACGCACGCTTCTCCTCCTCTCTCTCCCTGCGCTCTCTCAGATGCTTCTCTTCCCCGTTGCTCTGCCATGCCCCATCGCAGGGGCCAGCTTCAGCCCTCCAGGTACGTGTTTTGGACTTCAACTCCCACCATTCCTCACAGCCTCAGGCCTCTTCCTTTTCCTCTCAGCCTGGGCAAGCTTGGGCCCTCGCTCCCTCAGGATCGGGGTGAGAGAGGCAGCGAGGAGCGAGGGGGGGGGGGCTCCTCCTCCTTTTCTTTTGCTGCTTCCAAGAATAGAAAACCCCTCCCTCCCTCCCTCCCTCCCTCCTTCCCTCCCTCCTTCCTATTTGGAGAGTCCCATCTAGAATTCAGTGTGGTTTATTCAAGTTTTGGCCTACAACTCCCAGAAATCCCAGCCAATTTACCAGCTGTTAGGATTTCTGGGAGTTGTAGGCCAAAACCATCTGGAATGCGCATGCTCTGGCATACGAATTACTAACGAATTTCGTTAGTACTTAAGTTACATTTCCGAAATTTTTGGGAAATTTTTGTAAGTCTTTGATATACTAATCAACCCCCCCCCCCATTTGATATAAGAATCGCCATTTTAGGATTCTAAACCATGCCTACTGAATACTTATTTTATTTATTTATTCAGTTTTGTATGCCATCCTTCCCCGAGGGCTCAGGACGGCTTACAGAGAATATAAAAAAACATACTTTAAAACAATGATTTTCAACCAGTGTGCCGTGGAACACTAGTGTGCTGTGAGAGATCATCAGGTGTGCCATGGGAAATTATTTTCGAACTTCATTCATATATAAATTATAAGGCGCATCTGTCCCTTTAAGAAATGGAACCATAGCACTCTTGCGTCACCTAAGAAGTGACGCGAGAGTGCTATGGTTGCGCCATCTTGGATTCGCTCAGACACGGCTAAGTAAACAAAGTTAGAATTAGTGCTGCAGCTGCGTGTCAAGTGACAGTGGCAACAAAGCTATTTTGACATTGCTCCTGTTTTCAACCACATATCTGTGTGAGATGAGCTTCTCTAGCTTGACTGCGATAAAAACTAAAAACAGAAAGAGACTGACAGCTGTTGAGCAAGAGCTTTGTGTGTGTCTTTCTACCATTCCTGCCAGGATATCTATTTTGTGTTCATCGAAACAGGCCCAGGTTTCACACTGAGTGTATAAATACATTTAAAAACATATTAACTATATGTTTAACTGTGTTAGAGTGTCATTTTGGTTGGTGGTGTGCCCCAGGATTTTGTAAATGTAAAAAATGTGCCGCGGCTCAAAAGAGGTTGAAAATCACTGCTTTAAAACAACAACAAAAAATTAAACTCTTAACTAAAAACTATAAAACTATTTACAGCTGATTAACCAGCTCAGACCCCAAAAGCCTGTGCTGGAATAAAAAAAACGTCTTGCACGCTCTGCGGGACTTTGTTAGATCTCTCAAAGCTCGCACATCTTCTGGCAGAGCATTCAAAAGAGTTGGAGCTATGATCATAAGGGCTCACCATTTTGTTGATGTCAGCCGATATGAACGGCAGCTAGGAACCATAAAAAAATTGATCAATAGAATGCAGTGACCTCTGGGGCTGATATGGGGTGAGACGGTCCCTCAATTACGACGGCATCTGACCATATAAGGCCTTGAAGGTGATAACCAACACTTTGAAGGAGACCCAGTGCTCCACTGGTAGCCAATGCAGCTGCTGCAATATTGGTGTTATTTGAGCTCTCATCGGCGTACTGGTGAGAAGGCTGAACCCCTCCTCTGTCTCCCACAAACACCTATCCCCCTAAAATGTCCAACCCCAAAGTAGATTGGACTGCTACTATTATGTTGTCCAAGGCAAAACGGCAATTCTGGCTAGTGATAATATCTTGAAGGATCCCAATTTGGAAATAATTTGCGGCAGCTGAGGAGACTAGGAGGGACAGATTCTGTCCCAAATTGCAACCATTGTACCTTCTCAGACTGAGAGCTTTATCTTTTACTCTCAATTTTTAAAGTTAATCTCTGGGCATTTTGCTTCGGGTTGAACTGTGTGTGGTCCAGTTGGGTAAGAAGAAGAAAACTATAAAGGCGCAGAGCTCCCTGGAAAGTAGATAATATGGCACAACTCCAGCCTGTTGGAGGCATCATCCCAGCACATTTCTTTTGCCAGGAACTTGAGGTGAAAGAGAATGATAACTCAGCTTCTCTGGCCTGGAACAGTTGCCTTGGGATATAAAGGGCCAGCTTTAGCTTGAGGCTGGGGTGAAGCAGCTGTATTAGGACACAGGTTGGGGATGATGGGTGTCATGGAATGGATAGAGCTTTGTGCACCTCATAAGGAGCAAATGCACATCTTGTCCAATTTACCTGTCGTGCAGGTAAAGTATTCTTGAAAAATGTCCATCCAACTTGTGCTTAAGGCAGTGGTTCTCAATCTGGGTCCCCAGATGTTTTGGCCTTCTACTCTCAGAAAATCCTAACCGCTGGTAAACTGGCTGGGATATCTGGGAGTTGTAGGCCAAAACACCTAGAAGACCCACAGGTTGAAAACCACTGGTTTAAAGACTTCCAAAACTGGAGAATCCACCACCCCTTGAGCCAATCCATTCCACTGTTGAACAACTCATAGGCTGGATCTACACCAGGGGTGGGCAATTACCGGCCCTCCAGGTGTTTTGGACTTCAACTCCCAGAAATCCTAGCCAGTTTACTAGCTGTTAGGATTTCTGGGAGTTGAAGTCCAAAACACCCGGAGGGCCGGTAATTGCCCACCCCTGATCTACACTGACTTATAGCCCAGGATCTGGCCCCAGATTATCTGCTTTGAACTGGATTATATGAGTATACTGCCAGATAATCTGGGATCAGATCCTGGTATATAGGACAGTGTATATATCCAACCTGAGTTAAAAAGTTCTTCCTAATGTATACTGTCCATCATTGGTTTGTGTTCTAGTCTCTGGAGCAGCAAAAAACAAGCTTGCTTCTTCTTTTACATGGCTTCCCTTTAAAGATAGGTATTATGTCACCTCCCAGTCTTCTCTTCTCCAAGCTGAACATTTGGTGATACACTAGAACTCTCTGGGGATAGATCAACACTGCCCTATATCCCAGGTTCATAAGGAAGGCTGAGCAAAGGAAGATATATGTTCTTGAATTGTGGTGCTGGAGGAAAATTATGAGAGTGCCTTGGATCGCAAGAAGATCAAACCAGTCCATACTCCGGCTGCTCACTGGAGGGAAAGATATTAGAGGCAAAGATGGGGTACTTTGGCCACATACTGAGAAGACAGGAAAGCTTGGAGAAGATAATGATGCTGGGGAAAATGGAAGAAAAAGGGGCCAAATAAGGGCAAGACGGATGGATGTCATCCTTGAAGTGACTGACTTGACTCTGAAGGACTTGGGGGTGATGACGGCCAACAGGGATCTCTGATGTGGGCTGGCCCATGAGGACACAAATAGTCAGAAGCGACTGAATGAATAAACAACAACAATACCCCAGGATCAGATCCCAGATTATCTGATTATCCCAGATGATCTGACAGTGTAGACTCCTACAATCCTGTTCAAAGCAGATAATCTGGGATCAGATCTTTGGGATATAAGGCAGTTTAGATCCAGCCTAGCTAAGAAGTCTAAATTCCCATCCATAAACTGCAAATTTCAGAATCCCACAGGATGTAGGCATGGCAAGTGGAGTTTATCCTTGTTCTTTCTATTTCCCTTCCCTGCCTTGAGCAGGTGTTCTACATTCACAACAGATTCCCTGATGATCCACCTCTGAACATATGGTTTTGTGGGAAAGGAAGTTTGCTCAGAGACAGACTCTCTAAGACTTGAATTGACACAGCTTCCTTGTTGTGTTTACACTTGACTTTGGCAGCAACGTTGTGTTGTGCCAGTGTTGGCGCCAGGGAGGAGATGCCCAGGGGGTGAGGAGGGATTGCTTACACTTTTTTCCAGATACTTCTGGAGTGTTTTTTTTGTTACATTAGGAAATTGAGAGATCTTGCTTATTAACTAAGTGCATTCCTTGTCCAGAGTTGACCCTATCATTAGAGGGAGGTGGCTGCCTCAGGTAGCAGATTTTAGTTGTAATTCAAAGGCAACACATTAGTTGTTTGTTTGTTTTATAGTGCTTAGCCAGTGTGGTGTGGTGGTTTGAGCAGTAGAATGTGACTCTTGAGACCCAGAGTTTGAATTCCCAATTGACCATGAAGCCCACCGACTGACTTGGGCAAGTCATGGTCTTTCATCCTCAGAGGAAGGCAATGGTAAACCTCTTCTGAACAAATCCTCCCAATGATATCTTGTGATAGGGTTGCCATAGGGTCGCCATAAGTTGGAAAGAATTGATGGCAGACACCAAAAACAGTTCACAGAGAGTTAGAGGTGCGTGTGTGTATGTGTTTTCCTTGTGTGTCAAAGTAACGTCATTGCCAGATAATGTGGGATAAGTAGATAATCTGGGATCAGAGACTGGGATATAAGACTGTGTAGATCCAGCCTCTGAGATCACACAATAAACTGTTCGGCTATATGGGGGTTTGAAACCAGTTCTTCCAACTGAAAATGTGATTCTTTGTCCAAAATCCAGTATCAGCAGTGCAGTTATACATTTTTAAACTGCAGGCTCACATCGTACCATAGAAAGTCCAAAATTGCCACCAACCATGTTGCTTTATACAGTTTAAAAAAATAGCAATTTTTATTCTTACCAGGAGTTGATGGGGTTTTCCTTACTGAAGGTCAATCTACTCCACAGAACTTTGGGTGACAGATTTTGACTATTTATTTATTATTTGGACTTGTAGGCCGCCACTCCCCGAGGGCTCAGAGTGGCTCACAATCACATAAAAGCACAACAAGAGTAAAAATAACATATTAACTAAGTTAAAAGAGGGTTATCCAGCTTAGCAATCAAAGGCTAGCCGGAAAAGGTGGGCCTACAGGCCTTATGGAAAGAAAGTAGGTCTTGTAAGGCCCGCACATCGCTTGGAGGGTATTCCAGATTGACGGTGCTACTACAGAAAAGGCTCTGCACCGGGTTGGTGTGAGACGGAGTGCTTAGAAGGACGGTACTTCAAGGAGGTTCGGTTGTTCGGAATGAAGTGACCTCTGGGGTTGATAGGGGAGGAGACGGTCCCTCAGATACAGCGGCCCCAGACCATGCAAGGCCTTGAAAGTTAACACCATCACCTTGAAGGTGATCCAGTGCTCAACTGGAAGCCAGTGGAGCTGCTGGCAATGTATAGCAACCCTTATTATTGCCGGGAAAATCTATATTCTCTCCCTTTGATTGTAGTTGAAGACAGAGGGGAGTACAATGAGTATGGCAGATCATGCTTCCAACTGTTTTGGTTTTACAGGGACAATTCCAGGCTGTGTCTACACCAGTGTTTCTCAACCTTTTTTGAGCCGAGGCACACTTTTGACATTAAAAAAATCCCGGGGCACACCACCAACCAAAATGAAACAAAACGACACTCTAACACAGTAATACATATAGTTCATATGTTTTTAAAAGTATACACTCAGTGTGAAACCTGGGCCTGTTTCAGTGAACACAACATAGATATCCTGGCAGAAATCAAAGAGCTTTTGCTGAAGGCTTTCACGGCCAGAATCACCGGGTTGCTGTGAGGTTTTCAGGTTGTATGGCCATGTTCCAGAAGCATTTTCTCCTGACGTTTCAGTCACATCTATGACAGGCATCCTCAGAGGTTGTGAGCTGTTAGAAACTAGGCAAGTGACGTGTATATATCTGTGGAATAATGTCCAGGGTGGAAGAAAGAACTCTTGCCTGCTTTAGGCAAGTGCGAATGTTGCAAATGGCCACGTTGATTAGCATTTAATGGCCTTGCAACTTCAAAGTCGCTGTCTGGGGGAATCCTTTGTTGGAAGATGTTAGTTGGCCCTGAAAACTCTAAAATCAGGGCAGTAAATAGAGAGCAACACTCAAAAAGCAGGGAAATTCCAGACAAGAATCAATCAGGGCCAGTTAACATCTCCAAATTAAGGACCTCCAAGCAGGAAGCAGCCAGACTTTGAAGTTGCAACGTCATTAAATGCTAATCAAGGTGACCATTTCCAACACACACACACACGGGAGAGAGGAAAGAGGGAGGGAATGGGGGAGGGAAGGAAGAACTGGGGGACAGGCGGAAAAGCCTTGCTGCCTGGGGGAATCTCTCCCCCTGGCTCCCTCGCCTTCCCAATTTGGGAAGGGCGCGGGGGATGGGCGGAGAAGCGTCCCCGAGACAGCGAGGACCTCTCTGCCTGGGGGAAGCTCTCCCCCTGGCTCCCTCGCCTTCCTAATTTGGGAAGGGCGTGGGGGACAGGCGGAGAAGTGTCCCGCAGGCCTCGATGGCTCGTGGGGGAAGCTTTTTGCCCGGCTCTCGCGTCTCTCTGACCAGAGGGACACGAGAGCCGGCTGAAAATCCTCCTGCAGGCCTCTATGGCTCGCGGGAGAAGCTTTTCGCCCAGCTCTTGCGTCCTTCCGACTTTTGAAGGGTGCGGGGGCCAGGCGGAAAAGCCTCCCCCAGCCCGGCACCCTCCCTCTCCTCCAACCCTCTCCTCTCTCTCTCATAGACACACACAAGGCCTCAGAGCCCGCCTCACCCGCTAGGCCCGGATTCGCTTCTGTCCGCTTGGCCTCTTCCTCCTCCCCCAAGCAGCAGCAGGAGGGGGAAGAAAGGCGGGGGGAGGAGACATTTTCGCGGCACACCACGTTCTCTCGCACGGCACACTGGTGTGCTGCATCACACCGGTTGAGAAAGACTGCCTTAGTGAGCTCTAAAGCTCCTCTGCCCTGTTTCTTGCCTGCACTTCACTGGCTTTGAAGGTCCCTGGTTGCTGGATTTGGCTTCAGTGTCATGGCCGAAATACAGTATTTGAGTGATTTGTGCTACTGTTCCTCCTGACTCACTTGACTCCTTTGCCTCCAAGCTAGCATTCAGTTCACAACTGGCAACACTCTTATTTACTCCCTAGATTAAATTGGCGCAAGGCTGCATCTGTTATAAATCTATAGAAGACACATCCTAGTATTGTAATTTCCAAGCCACTGAGTTCATGGTTGTTGAGATCAGAGACGACTCTTCGCTGTAAATCAGCGTGGCTGTTGCTTTATATTCAAACCAGTTTCTCTTCTATACCAACTCATTGCAAGGAAGTAGAATATTAGTAGAAGGGACATCTAATTATCCATTGCTGAGCATGAAAAGCTAGGCAGTTCAGGTTAACATTAGATAGGGAAATATCAACATGATAGTTACTGCTTGTTGATAATGTTACGAGGGCGAGTCAATAAGTCTGTGACTTTTTGAATGAAACACAGGTTTTTGGATTTTAAAAAATCATTTTATTTTTCAATGTCATCTCCTTTGAGCTCTATACACTTTGTCCAACGTTTCTCCAGTTTTTTTATCCCTTCCAAAAATAAGATTTGTCGAGGTCATCAAAATAGGTATTTGTTTGTGAGATGATTTCATTGTTGGAGTCAAATCTCTTTCCGCCGAGCCATTTCTTCAGGTTTGGAAACAAGAAATAGTCACTTGGGGCTAAATCCGGAGAATAGGGCAGATGAGGGAGTAATTCGTATCCCAATTCATGGATTGTTGCCATGGCAACTGCACATGTGTGGGAACTCTTGCATTGTCCTGGTGCAAACAAATCTTTTTTCTTGGCCAAATACGATCGTTTCCCCCCCCCCCCAAAATCAGGGCCGTAGCCAGGATTTTGATTGGGGGGGGGCTGAGTTTGGTTCGGGGAGGGGGCTGAGACTGGGTGGAAGAGGGTCTACCCTAGCAAACCTTTTGTATTGTTATCCCAATAACCCCATTAATGTGGGATATAATGATCATGGTGATCAGATCATGATATGAATAAACATAACAGTTTAAATAATGTACCAGTAAGGCCTTCTCGCGGACCACCCTGAGAATTTCGGGGGGGGGGGGCTGAAGCCCCCTTAGCCCCCCCCCCGGCTACATGCCTGCCCCAAATCCTCATTAAATCGACTCAATAAGTTGACATAATATTCGCCATTGATTGTTTTACCCTTTTGAAGGTAGTCAATGTGGATTATACTGAGTGCATCCCAAAAATCGGTCGCCATGATTTTATTGGCTGATAAACCCACCTTGGCCTTCGTTGGCGCCGATTCCCCCCGGGAAACTCACTGTTTTGACTGCTGTTTGGTCTCTGGTGTTGTGGTGGATCCACGTTTTGTCCACGGTTACGAAACGGCACAAAAACTCATCCATATTGCAGTTGAACAACGCCAAACACTCCTGCGAAATTGTCACATGATTGCGTTTGTGCCTCGCCATCCAGGATAGGCAGCAGGGTATCCCTACCACCCCGGGCGACCTAGCCATAGGATTTCCGTCTTCACTGGGTTCACACTCAACCTGCTGGCTCGCAGCCATCTAGCCATTCAGGCCTTTTCCTCCCCCCCCCCCCCGCCACTTTAGAGTGTTGGAATGTTGGTGGTCCAGGCCAATCAGAGGCGTTATGCAAATAATCCCACAGTGGCAACCAATCAGAAAGCTGCCACATATCCACCCTCCACATGCATATATACATATAAACACTGACTTTTATTATATAGATTCACTACCATACAATCCAGATTATCTTCTTTGAACAGGATTATATGAGTATACACAATCCAGTTCAAAGCAGATAATCTGGATTTTATATGGCAGTGTAGAAGGGGCCTCAATCCTTAGTTGTCCCACTTTTTCATCTTCTTTAAAAATGTCCTGATTCCTTTCTCTTCCTCCCCCTTTGTCCCCATCTTCAGTTGCTGCAAACTAAGCTCAAAATATAGAAGTAGTTTGTACTCATTTAACTCACTAGAAAGGAAAAGAGGGCATCATTTTGTCTTTCTTATTAAACTCAGGTTGGATCTGCACTGCCAGGCCCAGATTATCCATAAGGCCACACTAGGCCACGGCCTAGGGGCGCAGCCATGGGGGGGGGGCGCCAGATCCAGACCTCCCCCCCAAAAAAATTTCAAAAAAAGGCCAATCTTTGGTTGCTTCTGCGCCTGCGCGCGGGGCGCCATAGACTCTCAGAGGCCGTTCCACGGCCTCTGAGAGTCTATGGCGCCCCACGCGCAGGCGCAGAAGTGGCCGAAGATTGCCCTTTTTTCCTCAGACGTGGGGGCTTTAGGCCTCCACGCCGGCCTGAGAAAAAAAGGGCAATTTTCGGCCACTTCTGCGCCTGTGCGTGGGGCGCCATAGACTCTCATAGGCTCCCCGCAGCTCCTCCCTCCCTCCTAAAGCCACCACGCCGGCCTGAGAAGCAGCCAAAGATTGCCCTTTTTTTTTCCAGGCCGGCGCGAGGAGAAAGGGGCGGAGCCGCGGAGGGAAGCCCCGCCCTTGGGGCCGCTGCCACGCATGCCCGGCATCGGCTCCGGGGGTGGGGCTTTCCTTCCTCCTCCTCCTTGCACTGGTGAGGAGGAAGAGGCGGAGCCGCGGAGGCGGAGCCTTTGGCCTAGGGTGCCAAAAGGGCTTAATCCGGGCCTGTGCACTGCTATATAAAATCCAGGTTATCTGATATGTAATGGATTATATGGCAGTGTAGACTGATATAATAAAGTTCAAAGCAGATTTTATATACCCATATACCCAAGGTCACATAAAGATTTCTCCAGCAGAAAGGGTTCACAAGTGGAAAATGTTTAAGAAGCTATTTTTTTACACCAAGAGAAGTTGCTAGTGTATGACTTCCTCCCACCTAATGGTTTGCAATTGGTATTTGAAAGCCTCACACATCTCCAAACACTTCTCATCAGTACCATTGCACCTGCCTCTGCCTTTATGCTCTCTTATCTCTACATACTTCCCTGAGGAGGTCAACATTTTTGGCGGTCTCCCAAGGGAGATGCATTCAGACCCCCGGGACAAAACTGAAACCTTTCACAAGCCGAGGCATTGAGTAAGATTGCCATCTTGCGTGCTGGAATTTGAATTCCACAGCATCAGAGAAAGGGTGGGTGGGAAACAAAGGCATTCTCAGTCTCCTGACAGTTTTCCATCAGGGTACGCAGTATGGTGCAGTTACTTTTGCAACTACATTTCCCAGAAGTCCACATTTACTTGGTCTGTTTGGAACAGAGGCCAAAGAGAAGTTGCAGAGGAAATTTGCCAGCCTTGCTACCCCAAATAATAATAATAATAATAATAAACTCTGAAATGCATCTAGTTAGAACAAAGAACCACTTTAATTTTTAAAAAAAGAGTTTTGAAATGTGTGGGTGAATCTCTTTTTTGTTTACCTGTGCAGTAAATAATGATAATAACTTCTGCGTCAAGAAATTGTGTTGTCGAAGGCTTTCATGGCCGGAATCACTTGGTTGCTATGAGTTTTTCAGGCTGTATGGTCATGTTCCAGTAGCATTCTCTTCTGAAGTTTCACCTGCATTTGTGGCCAGCATCTTCAGAGGTTCTGTTGTTAGTGAGGCAAGTGGGATGTGTGTGTGTGTGTGTGTGTGTCGCTTATCCAACGTTAATGGGCTGGCAGAACGTTGGATAAGCAAAAATGTTTGATAACAAGTAGGGATTAAGGTAAAGCCTATTAAATGTCAAATTACGTTATGATTTTATAAATTAAGCCCCAAAACATCATGTTTTACAACAAGTTTAGAGAAAAGGCAGTTTAATACACAGTAATGTTTTATAGTAATTATTGTATTTACAAATTTAGCTTTGGATCCGGGCAGGAGGCAGACTACATTTGATAATACAGAACATTGGATGAGCGAAGGTTGGATAAGCGAGACTCTACTGTACCTGTTAAATGTCCAGGGTGGGAGAAAGAACCCTTGTATGTTTGAAGCAAGTGTGAATGTTGTAATTAGCAAGCTTGATTAGCATTGAGTAGATTCGCTGCTGCAAAGCCATTTTGCCGCAGCAAGTCTTGGTCGATGTGCCTGGAGGCATCATTTGTTTGGGATGCCTTTGTTTGTTAACTGGCACTTAGTTGTTTGCTGTCTGGAGTTCCCCAGTTTCTCAGATTTTGCTCATTTTCATGGTTTCTTCCTTTCTGTTGAAATTGTCCATGTGCATGTGCTTCTTTGTGTAATCTGCCATGATGGTTGTCAGAGTGGTCCAGCATTTCTGTGTTCTCAAATAATAATATGTTACTGGGACATAGCCATACAGCCCAAAAAAACTCACAACAACCTGTTAAGATTATTTGGTTGGATGTATTCAGTGTCCAGGAAAATGGTTCATTATATGGTTTTTCAATGTACTGCTTCATTCTCAACTTCCTTTGAAAAAAATGGGCTCCCCCGGTAAAAAATTAAGCTCCCCACCCCACCCCACGATATAAAAATACAGTATTGGCACCCTTTTCCAGATTGAATATCACAATGCTATTTTAGGAACATAAAATACATTATGTATAACTTGATTTAGCGTATTTAATATAGTAAAGGAGCTGCTTACATTTTATTTTTGTTAAAATGGATTAGAACATCCTTAACTACGTATATAAAGAATAACTCATCTACAAGGGACCTCTTTGAATTTCCCAGTTTATAAAGACCAGGCAAAAATCACATACAATAATAGAAACAGAAGAAACGATCAATATGAATGAAACTGAAAATTATTTTATCTCATTTAGTCCTCCATAGTGGCAAGCAAACATGAATCACTCATTCCCATAGAAAGACCTAAATAAATGAAACCAAGACTAGGAATTACTGGTATTATGATGTGAGATACTGTATGTAAAGTAATAACCTTTGCATAATTTCTGTGTTTCTGTAGGGAAAAAACTCAGGTACAGGATTCCATGTGCAGATTTCCTGCAAAGTCACTGTCCAAAGGAGGAGTCTACAAAAGCAGACAACCGAGGCCCCTTCTACACTGCCATATAAAATCCAGATGACCTGCTTTAAACTGGATTATATGACAGTGTAGACTCAGATAATCCAGTTCAAAGCAGATAATGTGGATTATTTGCTTTGGTAGTCTGGATTACAGTATATGGCAGTGTAGAAGGGGCCTGAGTTAATCCATATCAGAAACCTAGTTCTAGGAATGTGAATCCCCCACCAGAAGTGGGGTTTTTTTTGGTAAAGCCAATGGATCCTAACAGCCTGTTCAAGACCAAAACACTGCAAGAGAGTCTGCATAAAAAAGAGAGAGCTATTTATTTTATTTATTTATTTATTTATTCACAGTATTTATATACCACCCTTCTCACCCCGTAGGGGACTCGGGGCGGATTACAATGCACATATAAATGGCAAACATTCAATGCCATTAGGCATACAACATATATAGAGAGACACAGAGGCAATTTAACATTCCAGCTTTCCAGCTTCATGAGGGTATGCTCAATTCCGGCCACAGGGGCAGCTGCCGCTTCACCATCCACTTGTGACACCAAGTCCTTGATGGAGTACTTCCTCATTCTTATACACACTGCCGGAAGGTTTTATGGTGTCGTAAATTAGTTAAATTAGCCTCCCCGCATAAAGTGGTACTTAAATTTCCTACTTGACAGATGCAACTGTCCTTCGGGCTGCATAGGTCAACAGCAAGCTACACTAATAATGGTCAGGAGATCACTCTGACCCGGGCTGGCTTTGAACTCATGACGTCTCGGTCAGTAGTGATTTAATGCAACTGGATACTAACTAGCTGTGCCACAGTGCTAGCAACAATATATTGATGCTGGAACTGTGGCTGATACTCAGACCCTTGGAGCTCTGGCTTCACCTTGCTATTGTCAATGTGACCCCTCTATTTGGGGATGCATGGCTATCCCCCCTTTCCCACACACTGTGTGTTTCTTTACAATCACTAGTTCAGGGTGTGTGGGTGGATTTGCATGTGTAGAATCCTCCGGAAGGTCATTTGGGAAGTGAGCAGGGAGCCACCTGTCCTTCATGTCCATCATCCTGTCTGTAGTCGAGGAAAAGTGCATGGCATCTCCTCGTTGCAGATGCAAGGAGATATGTTACCCCATTCAGGAAGCTGGCTGCATTCATGTCAGCTGAGAATCATTCTAGCAATGCATGCAGATGACTGCCTCGAGCCGCTGCCTGGAAACTGGATGGCTGCACAGTTCTGGATGAAGTTGACATTTGAGACTGTAATTGCTCTGCTTTGATCCACTCCCCCTTTGCTTCTTGCATTTTGCAAGACACGCAAGGCCTATACAAAAGCTACATTTTGGCCACAGCCGAGAACCTCCCCTCATCTCTCTCTCTCCTTCCTTCCTTGCCCCTCCCACCAAAAAAAAATAGGGTGGGTTGGTACTGTTCCATTCTGGCGCTTGTTCAGAGCCATTGTGTTTTGTCCCAATGACTTCCTTGTCATGCCAGCTGGACTTCCTTGAATCTCGCTTGCTGCAAGATTGATTGAGAGTAGAGAAAGCTGGGCTTGCTGGAATATGAAAGGTACTTAGAAGGGCAGAATCCAAAGCAGTTTTCTACTTCCCTCTGATAGTAAGGGAGGAATAGGTAGCCATCCTATAAGGCCAGCTTCAGGTTGGAAAGGTCTCCTGGGAAGAGAATGGAGCCTTCTCCTTCAAGGTTTTATCTATTCCGTATACTATTTCTATTCTAGCCTCTGTCGTGAGATCTCAGGGTCCTGTACAATTTAATAAAGTTCAAAACAATTCCAGTTTAAATCAACAGAAAAATGTAAACAGGATAACAGAATAATTTAAACAGGATTAAAGCATATTGAATTAATCATAAGGTAAAAACAGCTAAAAGGTCCAAACAATTCAAAACGATCTACATGGATACTTTATATAGTCTAATCTCAAGATGGCCGCTGCTGTGGAGCTCCCTGTGGGTGAGCTCCAGCAGAGCCTAACTAATTTCTTGGACAGGACCAGCTGGTCTCGTCGTTCCCTCTCCGGGGGGATGGCGATTGATCGCCAATCCCAGGGGGTCGTCTTGGGAGACCCACAGACACCGGGCAGCCAAGTTTGGCTGGGAAAGATAGCTGGGCCACCACGGACACCCAAAAGGGCCAAGGATGGATGGGTTGTCCGCCCCGTGACGGCCTCCGGCGCTCACTTCCTGAGGATGTTCGGGAGAGGATTGTTGGGCAGAAGAGCGTCCCTACAGACCCCGAAGGTGGAACACCCAGCGGCCTGGAAGCCCTTGGCCCCTGAGCCTCCGGGGCCTCAAAGGAGCAGCTCTCCACGGAGGCTGCGGCAAGCGGCCCAGGGTCCTCCCGCCGACCAGCTCGACCCCCGGGTGTACGCCGAGCTGCTTGAGGAGTATGCCAAGCTTATGGACCATTTCAATGCCTTCGGGGTCAAATACGGCGGCCTGCTGGAGTGCATGGGAACCCCCATAATGCAGCTCCCAATCCCGAAGCAGGACCCCCCAGCCTAGATGACCCCCCACGAGCCCCCTCCACAGACCAGGACTTTCTTTGGGACCAATCATGGGACTTTCCCACTAGGGCTGCGGTGATGGACCAAGAGAGCCCCCCCCCCCCCTGGCTGGAGTGCTCCCTTCGATCTCCCCTCCTAGTGAGGCCCTGGGGCTGCCCCGAGAGACCGGGAGCAAGATCAATCCTGAAGTGGAAGATGAACCGGCTGCCATGGAGGCTGATGCCCCCAGGATGTCCCTGCGGACTGTGGCTCAAGCCGACTCCCCCGCCGGCCACCCACCCCTCTAGAAGACCTGCCTGAAGCATCCGGAGGCCCCGCACACCAGCCGTTGGACCCCTTGATGCTGGCGGGCCCGGTGCCCACTGAACTGGATGTCTCGGCTGTTCTGGCCCCACCCCCAGAGGCTTACCATCGTCGACGTCGCCCCGCGCAGAGTTGGGGGAGCATTCTTGAAGAAGCGAGGCCCAGCATGGCGGTCGACCTTGGGGACGCCCAGCCAGCACAGGTGCGGAGGCCCCAAGAAGAACCACAACCTGGAAGCAGTCAGCAGCCGGAGGTCCCGCCCCTGGAGGACTCCTTTCCTGGCGCTGACCCGACCAGGGACCAACGAGTTCCCCGGAAGAGGAGGAGGCGCCACCGGAAGCGGAAGGGCGGCGTCCGAACTACCTCCCAGACCGTGGATAGAAGGCCTAGACCAGCTTCTGGCCGAAGGGCCTCCGGAACCGGCCTCCTTAGTGACCTGACCAGGAAAGGACGATCAACGCCGAGAACGACGCTGGCCCCGAAGGTGTTCCCCACTAGGACATTCTGGAGCTCCTGCTATAAGCAGTCGAAGCTCCAAGGGCCCACGGACTTCCTCAAGAGTCTTAAGGGACAATTCGCGGCCGGACCAGGGCCCTTGGCGCAGGCCCCATGTGGGCGCCCGCGGTCTCTGGTCCCCACGGATGCTTTTGCACCGGCGCTTCTTCTGGGTCACCCCGCCTGCCTCCATTTGATGGCAGGGCGGGACCCTAGGAGGCACCGTCGCTGACATTTCCCTTTCCCTCCCTCCCCCCCACCCTCGTGTTCTTCCCTTGTCTACTTGTATATGTTGTCTCTATGTGCCACTGGGCACTCAAACTTCTGTAAACCGCTCCGAGCCTTCGGGGAGTGGCGGTATACAAATTTGAAGTATAAATAAATAAATAAATATAAAATGCAGTTAGTGTTCCATAATTCTGGGATTATTTTTCATAAACTTGATTATTTGCAGAGTTGATTAATATGTCCTCTTAGGAAACTTTAGGGACTTCCAAAGTTGACCCCAGGGTTGTACACACTGGGAATGTGGTGCAGCTGGCTGGGTGTCAGCTGCATAAGATCTCTACTGACCAGAAGGTCATGAGTTCGAGGCCTGCCCGGGTCGGGGTGAGCTCTCAACCAATGTGTGTAGCTCGTTGTCCACCTTTGCAACCCCAAAGACAGTTGCATCTGTCAAATAGGAAATTTAGGTACCACTTTGTAGGGAGGCTAAATTTAACTGATTTCTGGAATGTTAAATTCCCTCTATGTCTGTCTATATGTTGTATGTCAATGGCATTGAATGTTTGCCTGTATATGTGCATTGTGATCCACCCTGAGACCCCTGTGGGGTGGGAAGGGTCGAATATAAATGACGTAAATAAATAAATAAATAAATAAATACTATAGCAGGGGTTCCCAACTTTTTTTGACCAGGGACCACACTCCAACATTAGTACCAAAAGGATTGCGAAACAGTTTTTGGTCAACTTTAGATTTGGTTTGGTTATTTGGGGTGCTGATTCAGAAAATTGCATTGGGTAAAACACATCAGCTCTTGCTTCTGATACAGAACATAAGCCATCTAGTAGTTGCCATTTGCTCGCCCACAGAAAACTATAGCTAATAATTTAGAGCTGATGTTGTCTATCCAATGGAATTTTCTGAATCAGCACCCCAAATAAACACCCATAAACAGGCCTAAACATGAAGACACCAATGGGCCCTTGCTTCCAGGTGCCACATGAAATGGGTCCACTCAGGGGAAGGGAGGAGGAAAAAGAGAAGCAGCAGTCAGAAGACTTGTTGTCACACCTTTTGTGGGTAGTCAGCCTTTCCCCTCCCAACATCCCCATTATCTTGCCACTATAAGAGGGTTTCGCGACACCAGTCACTCTAGTTGCAACAGGGTCGTGTTGGTGAGGCCACTGATCATATTTTAATTCTTGGGGACCACTGGTGGTCCACGGACCACAGGTTGAGAACTGCTGTACGATATAGGGACTAGAGATTTGTAGCGAGAACATTTCTATAGGAATTTGTAATTTATCCTGTGAGATTCTGTGGTCAACATCTGGTAAATGACCATAGGATCATTCCAGAAGACCTAGAGATTCCTAGAGAAGTATTTTTTAGGGCGAAAGAAGAGTGCATTTCTTAAAATCCCATTTTCATTGAGAATGAATGAACCTAGAAGAATGATAGTTAAAGCAATAAGGAAACTGGAACCCTAAAAGCAAATATTTGAGAAAAGGAACCTGTGAATCAGTCATCTAAGACAAACATTTGCCTCGGAGTTCCCTAACATCCCTAACATTAACACTTTTATTAAGACATGACCTTTGTGAACCATTGCATCTTTCTGCAGGTGCATGTAGAATTGTACAGAATGTTCAGCCCTGAATCTACAAGACCTGAGTAAGCTGACTTGGAGGTCTTCCATTCATAGGGTTACCATAAGTCAAAGTCAACTTGAAGGCAGTTAACAACAAATGCCCTATGTGTACACATGGTTGCAGCTAGAAACCAGATGCAAAAAAGGACTGCAGAGAGTGACAGCTTGAAACTGAGTCTGTCTCTCTAGTTCTTTCTCAGTTTCAACCGCAAGGCTATTATAAGGCTGGAATGAGTGACACCTCAATGTCTCACCCCTGCACTGTAGAGGAAGGGAGTGACCACAATGTGACAAAGGGCATTTCCTATCTGTCACTTCCCAAGCTACTGACAACCACAATGGAAGGAGAACAGTTTGTCTTAGTTCAATGTGTATTTGTTGTCATCTGTGGACCCAAGTACTTCCCCCGACTATTCCAGGGAGGGTCTCTAGCTGGTGGGGGTGGGAAGTAGATGCTTTGTATGGGGAGAGGTCCAAGTTCACCATCTGCAGATCAGTTCCTTTAGGCTTACCTTCCTCACTGCCTAATGAATGATGGGATGTTTAGTTTGACAAATCTGGAAGGCTTCTATCTCTTACTGTATTCTTTTTGCATGTGTAGTCCAGGCTTAATGTAGTTATTCAAGGCAGAACAAATCCAATCAAATAACATTTTTATCCTCTATTATTATTATTATTTAACATATACATTTTAGATCATGGTAGATTGTTAAGGGATAGGAAAATATGATGTATATATTATTTTATCATACATATTTACTGTTTTATTGTAAGTGTCTTATTTAACATACCGTACTACATAGAGTTTTATTAAGTTGTATCAAGCGTTGTTTGGCTTAGTATGGTGATATGGCCTAAGGACTAATCAATAAAATTTATTTATTTATTATTATTATTATTATTTATATTCGTTTTAGACAACATCAAGCAACAATCAGACAGAATGGAAACAGAGAGAGTAACAAGTATACAAGTTTGCACAATTCACAGATGACAAATGAATTGTAGAATACATTGAAACACTAAATGCTACACCTATAACTCTAAGTTAGATAAACAGGATTGAAATGTTACTTCCAAATAGTATCCTAACTCAGCCTTCTCTTTTTAAAAATAATAATTCTAAATTTGACTTTCAATACAGTATTTTTTTTTTTATACATATAATCGAATTCTACATATTTTTCCATCTCAAAGGATCACTCAGCTCCATTCTTTTTGGAATATATACATGCAAATAATTATAGTTTTACATAACATAAATCCAGTGCTACTGCACTTCGTACAGAAGTTGTAGGATTATTTTCTCCTGATTAGTTTTCCTTAAATTCCAGCTATAAAATGTTAAGCCAACACATAAATGAATCTCGTCAATTCAATGGTTATATTCCAGTTGGACTTAGCAACAGAATTCAGGCCAGTGTTTTCAAATTGCCAGTTTGCTCACCCTGTACTGCAGCTTCATTGCTGTTTGATTATCTTTATGCATTCAGTATTACACCAAACACAAAACCAGAAACCAAAAGCGTGGTAATCTGCACAATCTTAGTATTTGCTATACATTTGGAATAGCCTAAGTGCAGCATAGTGCTGTTGGATAAACTAGAATTGCATAGCATATTTGTAAAAAGCTGAGCATGTATTTTGATAGGTTTGCAATAGGATGATGCAGTGCTTCTTTATCAACAGTCCATTTGGATTATGGGTTTGTCATTGTACAACACAGTGGTTCCCAACCTTTTTTTGACCAGGGACCACTTTGACCAGGGTCCAACATTTTGCTCCAACATTAGCACCAAATAGATTACAAAGTAGTTTTTGGTCAACTTTAGATTTAGTTTGCATATTTTGGGTGCTGCTTCAGAAAATTGCATTGGATAGACTCCACCAGCTCTAGTTTCTGATACAGAACATATGCCACCCAGTAGTCACCACCTGCTTGCCCACAGAAACCATATTTAATAATTTAGAGGTGATGTGGTAGTAGTAATCTTTCATGGGTAGTCAACCTCTTCCCTCCTGACATCCCCTTTGCTTTGGCACTATAAGAGGGTTTCGTGAGACCAGTTGCTCTTGTTGCCGCATGGTTTTGAGGCAACGGTGTGGTAATGGTGAGGCTGCAGACTATATTGTTCTTGTGGACCACTGGTGGTCAATGGACCACAGGTTGGGAACCACTGGTAAAACATGTACAACAAGACCCCATGCCCCCCATATCTGTTGCTTGAAGTGTTTACCTCATTCTGCCAAACAGTAGGGTCATGGGCATAAGTACACAACTAGGCAGGATGTAGCAGTCCATATTACTAAGAACTAGTAGGAAGGAAGGAACATTATCATTTAGACATTTACTTCTAGGTCTTGGATGAAGTCAAAACAGGTAAGAAGTGCCACCTCACTCTTCCGTTCGACATCCGTTGCTTGTCATAAGCTGCCTGGATGCAACATCCCAGTGATGAAAAGCCTCTTACTCCCATGACTCAGGTCTATCCAGGCGATAAAATATTTTCCGCACCACTCATTCAGCTCAGGCAGGAAGGCTGGTATAGGGTCATCTGTGAGTCACTGAATCAGGATCTTCATGCCAAGGTCTCTTGGCAGAGTTTGCAAGGATAATGCCATAATTTGGAATGTTAGAGTAGCGGGATAGCATTCGCGGTTACTTTTTGAACCATAATGCATATTACTCATTCTTTTATGAGTCATGCATTACTAATGTTACCTTTAGTTCTCTTACCTTTAGTTCTCTTTGCAGTAATTGTCTTGAATCCCACCCACCCACTCCCCCTCACACACGCCCCAAGATGAGAAGTCTGGCAATCTTCAAAATATCTCATTTGTTCTGGGAAAATATGCATTGAGAGCAAACTGCCTTTTAGGTTTGATTGTGCCAGAGGTTTAAAAAGCTGGACATCCAACAGAAGAATAATCAGTCATGCATAGAATCAATTCTAATGGAATTCTAAAAGATCTACTTCATCAGTTGTTATGAAATGGAGCTAATAAGGAGTCAATAGAGCTTTATGAGATAGGAGAAATAGTTATAACAGATGAGACTGACAAGTGTGGAATACCTCCAAGCTATGACTCCTTCCACTCTGCACAGTTATAGCACTATGATTACACTTCTGCTGCTTTGGTTCCAGTCAATGGAATATTGGGATTGACAGTTTAGGGAGGGAGCTTTAGAATTATCAGCCAGGGAGCTCTAAGTGTCTCATCAAACTACAAGTCCCAAGAGGGAACCAGAGTGCTATGGTTTTTTTTTACAGTGAAAGGCCCTCAGATTCCAGACACTCCCATTATATTCTTACTTGCCGCACATACTTGTACTCCCCCCTCCCCTTACAATTTCTTGTCCTTATGTAAACCTCAGCCCACACTCCCTGACTTCTGCCCTATTGTTATTTGGGTTGCTTAAGAATTGCAGAATTGTGATTATTATTAGAATTGCGATTAATACTTTAGGATTTCTTGGAAGGCCTTGTTTTTGTTCTCAAAGCTACTGATGTTCGTAATGATTTGGAGTTTTGAATGTTTGTCGACCATAATCTCAGCTGGATATGTGTTTTGGTCTTCTTTCTGTACAGACAGGCTGTTTCATGACTTTTGCTCTTCATATTTTCTTCTGCTATGCTACCTGTCACTATGAAATGTTCTCTTGGCGCACTTCTGTTTGTTTCTGCCTAACACTACAATGCTGAAAAAATACAGCTGTGTTTTTAGAATGCAACAGAACACACATCCCAGCTGCTATTGTACCATGGCTGAAGCGGAAGCAGCCAGTACATAGAGAAGCAAACAATTTGATGGACTAGTTTCAGGATCGGTCCTGCCTTTAAGGCAGTGGTTCCCAACCTTTTTTTGGCCGGGGACCACTTTGACCAGTGACCACTCTCCAAAAGTAGTACCAAAAGGGTTACAAATCAGTTTTTGGTCAATTTTAAATTCAGTTTGGTTATTCAGGGTGCTGATTCAGAAAATTACATTGGATAGACCCATCAGCTCTAGTTTCTGATACAGAATATATGCCATCCAGTAGTCGCCATATGCTTGCCTACAGAAAACCATACTTAATAATCTAGAGTTGATGTGGTGTGTTAGTAGTAATCTTTCATGGGTAGTCAGCCTCTCCCAACATCCCCTTTGCCTTGGCACTATAAGAGGGTTTCACAAGACCAGTCGCTGTAGTTGCCGCATGGTTTCAAGGCAACAGTGTCGTAATGGTGAGGCTGCAGACCATATTTTCGTTTTGTGGACCACTGGTGGTCCACGGACCACAGGTTAGGAACCACTGCTTTAAGGAGAGGCATTAGATTAGTGGTGTCAAACATGTGGCCCTCCAGGTATTTTGGACTTCAGCTGTCAGAATTCTTGGCCATTGGACAAACTAGCTACAGCTTCTGGGAGTTGAAGGCCTAAACAGCTTGACACCTCTGCATTCAATAATGGGGGGCCAGTGGTGATGGTTATCTAGCTATTCTTCTTAAATCTTCTGGATATTCGCCTCTCTTGGAAGATAGCACTATATGCCACCAGCTTATTCTTCATCCTCTAAACTGGTGGTTCCCAACCTTTGGTCCTCCACTTGTTTGGACTTCATCTCCTTGAAATCCTAGCCAGTTTATCAGCTGTTCAAAACTGTGGGAGCTGAAGTCCAAAACACCTGAAGGGCCACAGGTTTGACACCACTGCTCTAACCAACTCCCCACCAAGGTAAGGGGGAAAGAGCAGTAGAACTAAAGACTAAAGCTGAAACTTTCTGCAGTATAATGGTAACTCCATCAGTTATCCCTGCTGTTGTACTAGAGTTCATGGCACATAGCAATCAGATTACGGGTTGAATCTCCCTTAGCCAAAATATTGGGACCAGGAGTATTTGCCATTTTTTGATTTTGAAATATGTACAGTATATTTACCTATACATACATGGTGAGACATCTTTGAGATAAGACCCAAGTCTAAACACTTTTACATTCATCTTATATACCTAGGTTGAATTTTATACACAACATTTGTAATCAAAGTCCAAACATAATGTGTGAACATTGAACCACCAGAAACCAAATGTATCACTATCCCAGCCCCCAACATAGATGATTTGGGATTCTGGAGTGTTTCAGAATTCCAGATAAGGGATGCTTAATCTGTAAAAAGGGCCTTTGGTATCTTCTGGGGTTTGGTTTCAGGGTCCCCTGTGGATGTTTTATGTTTGATGTTTTTATGTATAGTGTTTTAATGGTATAATTAGTATTTATGTTATTGATTTTAGTTAATGTTATGTATTGCTTTTGTATTATATTAGTGGCATTGAATTTTGCCATGTTGTACACCCCTCTGAGTCCCCCTCGGGGTGAGAGAGAGCAGTATGGAAATGCAATAAATAAATAAATAACAATATAATTGAGTCTCACTATATACAATGGTATAGCGTCCTTCATATAAAATGGTTAAAAACTCAAACAAGGTATGGAAAGAGCCAGAGGGTATGTGAAATGGCAGGAGGCTACAGCAGACCACGCCTCTATATATTTGTGTAGTGCTTAGCATGTGGCAAAATCAAGATTTCACACCCACCCACACACATACAGATATATACATACACACACACACTATATATATATATATTCTCAAGCCATGATGGTAGAATTTATGGATGCAGATCCCATGGTTATTATAGAGGGCCGACTATAGATCAAAAAAGAAAACAGGTATGATTCAACTAACCCAAACCATGGTTATTGCAAACCAATAGTTTATTTTCTGAACAGCATTTCTTCTGACCATACTTGCTTCTCATCAGTGATTCTAGCAAATGGAGAGTTTATGCCATTTCTATAGACTTCTAAAAAGCTTTCAGACCTTAATGACAGTGAGGATCCCTTCACTTCCGAAATGGTCAAATATCAGGACCACCAAGACTTTACTTGAGCTTCCTGAATAACTTCTAATGACAAGTACTCTGATTTAAAGCCATCGTTGCTTTTACTGAATCTTATGTATTTTCCCCTTTCTGGGATGCCTATTTCTAACAGCATATCTTTTCCTTTCTATTCAGGCTGCTAAGTGGAGCTCCCCGAGATGTGGCCTCAGAGATGGACAATAGTACGCGGATGGGTGCCATGTATGCTTGCCCTCTGACTGCATCTACTGACGACTGTGAACGGGTGGACATTAAGGTGTTAAGTACGTGAAAGTGTGCAAAGGAGAGCTCCCCTTGAGCATGCTGCAGTTCAAGGACCACAGGTGTAGGATAAAGCTTGTAGCATCTCTAGAATCTATTAGATTCCACAAAACACAGCATTTTCCAAAGGCATAGCTGTGTTAATATCCAGATGTTAGAAGTCCCAGCCAGCAGGGCCAGTGAGAAGCATTCTGGGACCAGAAGCATTGAACAAAGTGTGAGAAACGATGGACTATAGAGCACTTAATCAGATACGTAGAATGATATCCGGAATGAACATAGGTATAACAGAAGGAAATATGAGCTGTGAAGACAGAGAAAAGCAAATTATGAAAAATTGGCAAGATTATAGTTAAATTAAAGTTTAAATATATGTGAAATTCTGAAGTATAGACCCCAGACAGAGAAGTCCCAATTCTGGGTATTGTTTGCAGAAATACTTTGGGACATCCCCCCCCCCTCCTCCCATACATACACACACACACACACAACAACACATACCTATGGAGGACGCATTCCCAGATTTTGCATGGATATGTGACACTACAAATAATGCCAAATTAAGTCTTGCAACCCAAGAACAATTTTCTTTTTGCGAATGAAATGATAATATTCCCTTATCACTTACTGGGTTTCTGCTTGGTATCCAGATTAACCTCACCAGAAATATTCCCTATAATTCTTCTCGCATCTAAAAATTTAATTTAATTTCAATTTATTATTTCATAAGTCGCTCTCCACCGAAGTGCTCCGAGCGACTTACAATAGCAATAAATCATACATATATATCATCACATAATTACATAATTGGTAAAAGTTTCTCCTTGAGTCTAGTTGTGCCTGACTCTGGGGGGTAGTGCTCATCTCCATTTCTAAGCCAATGAGTCAGCGTTCTCCATAGATGCGTCCTAGGTCATGTGACCAGCATGACTCCATGGAGCACTGTTACGTTCCCACAAAAGCAGTACCTATTGATCTACTAACATTTGCATATTTTCAAGATGTTAGGTTGGCAGAAGCTGGAGCTAACAGTGGGAGCTCACCCCACTCCTTGAATTCAAACCACCGACCTTTTGGTCACAAGTTCAGGAGGTCAGCTGTTTAACCCGCTGCATCACCAAGGGCTTTCCTAGCATCTATTGCATTGTAATTCATTGTAAACAAAAATAATTCAGATCCCATGTTTCCCTTCTACATCATTCTCTGATGGAGTACATTTGTCTGCCTTCAGCAATGAAAGTTGTATCCTCTAGGCATGAGAAAGAACGTGGATATCTAAAACTGAAATTGGGAACAGTGATGGAGCACAAGTTCTTTTCCCCTGCCATAAAAGATGATTGTGAAAGGATTGAGGAGATTCTTCTTAATAGCTTTTTCCCTATCTTCTTCCCCTCCATGTTTCCTTCAGGTGAACCCCGAAATAATATTGTTGAAGATATGTGGTTGGGGGTGGAAGTAGCAAGCCAGAGAACAGCTTCTGGAAGAGTAATGGTGAGTAGGATGTTTGTGAGTAAGGGAGGACTTTTAATTCTCTGTCCCTGAAACCTTCTCTTAGGAGGAGAAGCATAATCACCGGGGAGTGGCGCAGCTGGCTGGGTGTCAGCTGCATAAGATCTCTACTGACCAGAAGGTCATGAGTTCAAGGCCTGCCCGGGTCGAGGTGGGCTCTCAACCTATTGTGTAGCCTGTTGTCGACCTTTGCATCTGTCAAGTAGGAAATTAAGGTACCACTTAGTGGGGAGGCTAAATTTAACTGATTTACGAGGCCATAAAAAAATCTCCAGGAAACACGCTGAGGAATGAAGGAGTGCAACAGCTCCCCCTGGTGGCCAGATGTTAAATTGCCTCTGTCTTGTGTGTTTGTGCGTCTAAATGTAATGTGTACATTGTAATCCGCCCTGAGTCCCCTGCGGGGTGAGAAGGGCGGAATATAAATGAAGTAAATAAATAAATAAATAATCTTGGCAGAATGGGTGTTGTACATAGGTTTGCCATTGTTTGTAAAATTGTAAGATTGCTGACGCCATGTTGTAATACCACTTATCCAGATAAATTGGGAACAGGTTTAAAATTAATTCACTATTACTAGGTCCTTAAAATTTTAAACAACCATTATAAAAGCATTATATTAACCATTAAATGCTAACAGTATAATTTAATAATAACAGCAGCAACAACAACACTTTATTTATATTATTCCCTTCTCCCCATGGGGACTCAGAGCAGATTACAGTGTAAACAGATACTAGCAAACATTCAATGCCTTATTACAATTCAATGAGACAAACAAACAAAAACAAAGGCAGAGGCTTCTCCTTTCATTTCTGGCTTTGGAGGCGGTGCTCATCTCTGGTTCTCGGGAGGTGGTGCTCTCAATTTCCAAGCCAAGGAGCCTGCCTTATCACCTCCTGGTTGTGTGACTGGTATGACTGCTTGGAGAGTCTTGTGCCTTTCTCACCAAAGTGGTATCTATTTATCTACTCACATTTGCATGTTTTCAAACTGCTACGTTGGCAGAAGATAGGCTAACAGCGGGACCTCACCCCGTCCCGTGTATTTGAACTGCCAGCCTTCAGGTCAGCAGTTCAGCAGCACAATAGTTTAACCCATTGTGTCACCACAGCTCAATTTTAAGAAACAATTAACTTGCATTGTTACTTTAATTCATTACCAGCCCTTTTTAATAGGGTTTAATAAGATTTCTATCTAACAATTTAATGAATAGAAAAATTAGCAGGTTAATTTTCCATGTTAATGTTAATGAGCTTGTTTAATGATGTAAAATCAGCACATTAGCAGCAGCATTAAAATGTCTAGGCT
This sequence comes from Anolis apletophallus, assembly GCA_030556195.1. Lineage (NCBI taxonomy): Eukaryota > Metazoa > Chordata > Lepidosauria > Squamata > Anolidae > Anolis > Anolis apletophallus. The sequence goes on from JARBWK010000008.1 coordinate 117,904,451, forward strand.
CTGAAATTAAGTCCTGTAATGGAAAGCTTTATGTACCTTCAAAGGTGCTTTGCCCATAAGCACTAAGAATACGTTTGCCAGGCTTAAAATTGTAGATGGTTCATATAAAAACAAAATTCAGAAGGCATTTCAAACTACAAGAATTTTTTTTTTAATTTGCCATGTTTCTATACCGCCTCTCTCAGCCCGAAGGCGACTCAAGGCGGTGAACAAGCGGCAACAAGTGCCCATATACAATACATCACAAGATAAAAACAGTCATATAAAAACATATAAAATTAACAGTTAAAAACTATAAAATACATAGCTCAGCTCCACAATCTTAAAATCGGTTTCCGTTTCGTCGTCATAGTAATCCTTGATCTCGATTAAAGTTCGTCTGCGAATGCTTGCTCAAAAGGCCAAGTCTTGACTCTCTTATGAAATGTCAGGAGGGAGGGGGCCGATCTGATGTCACTAGGAAGGGAGTTCCAAAGCTGAGGAGCCACCACTGAGAAGGCCCTGTCTCTTGTCCCCGCCAGGCACGCCTGCAAAGCAGGCGGGACCGAGAGCAGGGCCTCTCCAGATGATCTTACGCATCTTGATGGTTCATAGGGAGAGATGCGTTCGGACAGGTAAGTTGGACCAGAACAGTTTAGAGCTTTAAAGGCCAAAACGAACACTTTGAATTGTGCCCGGTAGCAAACTGGTAGCCAGTGGAGCTGGCACAACAGGGGAGTTGTAAGCTCCCTGAGTGCTGCTCCTGTTATCAACCTGGCTGCTGTCCGTTGAACCAATTTAAGCTTCTGAGCAGTCTTCAAAGGCAGCCCCACGTAGAGAGTGTTGCAGTAATCTATACGGGAAAAATACATTCTACCTGAATATTTTGTAGGTGACAACAAAAACAAAGAACAGGAGACCTCTTCCACAAGATCCGAGAAATCAAAAGGAAATTTAAACCCAAAATGGGAGTGCTATACAACCACTGGAGGAAATATTACATGAGCAAGTAGAAATAAAATGGAGATGAAAACAATACTTAGAAAGATGATATAAAAGAATGGGAAAAAAGTCAGATTCGGTTGAAGGAGAACCATATGAAGGTGAACCTCCAGTTTTCTAAAGTAAATTGGAAACTGTGCTTAGAGCATTTGGAATAAATAATTCACCAGGAACATATTACATACCCATAGAGAGCTGCTTCAGCATCTATTAGACAGCATCTATTTGCAAATGAAATATGTCAACAAATATGGACAACAAAGCAATGACCCACAGAGTAGAAACACCCAATATACATTCCAGTTCCATAAAAGGGGACAACAGGGAATGAAGTGGACTCTGGAACCAAACAATCAGAAGATTGTGTTGTTGTTTTTCAGTTGCTGTTCAACAAGGATTACAATGCCTCAAAATGTGGTAGACTCTCCATCTTGGGAAGACTTTATAGTGAAATGAGATGAGTAGCTTTCAGGTGTGCTTTCCTTGTGTATTTCTGTAAGGTAGAGGTTGGACTAGAGCAGTGTTTCTCAACCTGTGGGTTCCCGGACATTTTGGCCTCCCAATCAGTTTACCAGATGTTAGGATTTCTGGAAGTTGAAGGCAAAAACATCTGGGGACGCACAGGTCGAGAACCACTGGACTAAAGGGTTCCTGTGGAACCTTCCAGCTCTTAGATTTTTTGATTCTAGGTATTACTTGTCCTGCTGAAATCTCCTCTGGGGTTGTGTCCTGAAGATGCTGAACTAAATTAAGTCTTATATACTACAAAAGAACACAATTGAACCTACGAGTTCTACTTGGTGACAAAATGTGAGATGATAGGTATATTAGGAAAGTAGACAGAACAGAAGAGAGAATTTCCCGGGAAAGTGGAACTCAGCTGGAAAGGAATACTGCAGTTGGCATCTGTCAAGCACGAGAGTCAATGGTGTCACCAGCACTTGCATTTTGTTCTCCAAGGCGCCTGCACGTCTGGCTCTCATTGCCCAGAGCTATTTCTTGAATTTCAGCTAATTCCACTAAAGATGTTTTTGAAGTACTGAAAGGTGCTGATATGGCAAAGGACCAAAATAGCAACTGGGAGAGATTCAGAGAAGAGAAGACTCTTGGGTGGAAGATAGATGTGGAGGAAGATTTAGATTTCCCAGAGCTCCAGAGCTAGGGTTGCCACTTTTTGATATAAGAAATAAGGGACATTTATGGGATTTTTCACAAAAATAAGGGACACTTCATTAAAATCTTGAAACTCAAACGTTAGGTATAAATAGTTTTATTAACAGAATAAGATAATGATTGAAACTCACAAAAGAAATTGACTTACACTCTCTTAACAGCACATGGTATGTTTCTGCATGTTTTGTCATGCAGAAAAAACATTATTAGAACTACCTTATTTTCTCCATCTGTATTTAGTATTTGACTTTGCTGACTTTAAAAGTGCACTGTCTAAACATTAAAATAAAATAAATTTTATAAGACAGTAAATCTTCATTATTATTATGTCAATAGTTAATGGTATGGTATAGTATGGGATACACAGCATTGTATAGTATTGGGATACACAGCTAGGCCTATTTTAAAAGTAACTCTCAAGCAACCAGAAACTATCTTTATCCAACATGATCTAACAATCCCCTTGGGTAATGGTTAATTGAGTCTACTGGACTGAAAAAGTCCTGTATCGCCTCTTCCTTCCAACGGGGATGCAGGCAGGCACACACTCGCAAGCGCACGACTGTCAGCCTGCCTGCGAGTTGGAATCCCCGGGCAGGCATTGCTGTGGAAACCGCAATGTGTGCCTTCCTCTGGTCAACCCCACCCAGTCCTGTCCTGTTAGTCAATAATAAGGGACAGGGCATGAAAAAATGGGACACAAATTTTAGGGCCAAAATAAGGGACGTCCCTTAGAATAAGGGACATACGGCAACCCTATCCAGAGCTAACCTGGCCTTTTCTCCAGTACACAGAGAAAGGAGAGCAAATCTAAGAATGCGTTAAAAAGTGTGTGTGTGTGTGTTCTTATTTTTTAAGATTTTGAATGGCATACTCCTTATGAACCATCTAGGACTTTAAGATCATCTGGAGAGGCCCTGCTCTCGCTCCCGCCTACTTCAGAGATACACCTGGCAGGGATGAGAGACAGGACCTTCTCAGTGGTGGCCCCTCGGCTATGGAACGCCCTCCCTAGGGATATCAGATCGGCCCCTTCCTTTTTAACACTTGTAAAAAAGTCAAAACTTGGCTTTTCGAGCAAGCATTCACAAATGCAGTGTAACAGGCAAATATAGAACAACAGAATGATTGGATGATGTGATAGGAGACTGATTTTAATAATGAGGTGCTAATGATATATGTTTTATATGTTTTTATTGGTTTTGTATGGTTTATTTTTATGTTATACTAGCTGAGGACCCGGCGATGCCCGGGTTATTTGAGGAAGGCATTGTGTGCCAAGGTTGGTTCCTATTAGATGTGTATGTGGCTTGCAGTGGTCTCAGGAAGTTAGTGAAGCTACGGCAAGTCCCATTGGCCATGGTCCATCTCCCTCCCAACAGCACCAGGATGTAGAGTGGGTCATGGGGGCTCTTAGTGCCACGTTTGTTGTTGATCATTCATTGGATGAGGGTCGCAGTAGTCTCAGAAGGTGAGTGAAGGTACTTCAAGTCCCGTCATCCATGGTCCATCCCCCTCCAAACAGCACCTGGATGTAGAGTGGGTCATGAGGGCTTTGTGTGCCAAGTTTGGTCTTGATTAGTCATTGAATGAGGGTCGCAGCAGTCTTGGGAAGTGAGTGGAGGTACTTCAAGTCCCATCATTCGTGGTCCATCCTCCTCAATACTGCACCAGAATGTAGAATGAGTCATGGGGGCTCTGTGTGCCAAGTTTGGTCTTGATCAGTGTTTGGATGAGGTTGGCAATGGTCTGGTGAAATGAGTGGAGGTACTTCAAGTCCCATCATCCGTGGTCCGCCCTCCGAACTGCATCAGGACGTCCATTGGGTCATGGGGGCTTTTTGTGCCAAGTGTGGTCATGATTATGCACTGGATGAGGGTCGCAGCGGGCTTGGGAAGTGAATGGAGGTACTTGAAATCCCATCCTTCATGGTCCATCCTCCTCTAAACTGCAGTAGGATGGAGTGTGGGTCATGGGGGTACTGTGTGCCAAGTTTGGTCTTGTGGTTCAGGGCCGCCTTGGTCTGTGGGGAATGAAGAGTTTGAAAGTACTACAAATCTCATAACCTGTGATGGTACTTCAAGTCCCATCATCCATGGTCCTCCCTACTCCAAACTGCAGCAGAATGAATCATGGGTCATAGGGGCTCAGTGTGCCAAGGTTGGTTACTGTTAATTCAGGCCATACACAATGTCCCATTAACTGTAGGGGCTACAGTGTTTTCTGGGAAGTTAATTGGGTGAAGGTAGTGCAAATCCCATCAATCGTGGTCCATCCTGTCCTGAACTCTCTTTTGGGGCCTGTAATGTTCTGGCCTGCTCTACTGGTAATTGTTAACTTTAAAAGGCCGAATGGCAGGCAGCCGTTTTCTAAAAGCTGAGGGGGAGGAGAAAACAGGAATCCATTTTGTTTTCACAGAGCCAAGTGAGGAGGGAATGTTGATGGTGCATTTTTCCCCTCAGTGGGAAGAAATCCTGTTGTTTGAATGTAGAGGCCTGGATTCTGGGATGCTGGCTAATCAGTGGCAATCAATGCCCTCTGTCTGGTGCCTTAGAATTTTGGAGTGGTGAGGCTGGCCAATCAAAGGACTTTATGCAAATAGCTGCCACATATCCGCCCTTCCGCCCTCCGCACACATACATACATACAAACATTCCGCTTTATTAAGGTATACAGATACAGATGGTAAATGTTTTTAACTGCATTTTATGGCATCCGGGCATTGAATTGTTGACAACTCTAAACCGTCTTGAGTGGCCTTCGGGCTGAGAAAGGCAGTATACAAATATGGTAATTATTATTATTATTATTATTATTTATTTCAGCTTAGTAGACCGCTCACTCCGAAGCTCAGAGCGGTTTACAGCAATAAAATACCAATAAAAACACAATAACAACATTAAAACAGCGTTAAAACCAATTCCACCCCCCCCCCCCGATAAACAGTAGCAGGACAGCAGTGATGTAGCAGCAGTGACGCGATAGGATGACAAGTTATGACGGGCACCAGTCAGGGCCGAATGCCTGCCTAAACCAGCCAGGTCTTAACAGCCTGTTGGTGGAAATGTCATCTGTCCAGTACTAGACAGAGAGCTTTCTCCTGCGGCTCCAGCAGAATTCGCTCCTGAGTACATTCGAGCGACCCCTGAACTCCTTCCCTTCCGAAGGGAATGTAAGACAGCCTCTTCAGGCAATGAGTTCCAGTAAAGAACTGTAGACCTGTTCCACCTCGGTTATGCATGGCCACGTATGTTTTATTGTATGTTAATGCCCTCTGCCACGCGAACTGGCTAGCCTGTCTCTTCAGGCAATGAGTTTATGCCAGGCACTCTGCCAACATGTCTTTTGAGCACCCCATGTTGAGCCCCTCTGAGCGCAGTGATCTTCTGGGCACGTATGGGGTAAGCCGCTCCCTCAGGTACACTGGGCCCAAACCATATAAGGCCTTGAAATATGGTAAATAAATGAAGTTGTGGCTGAATCTCTACTGTAGAATTAATGCAGTTTGAAACCACTTTATCAACTATGATTCAATGCTATTGAATCATGAGAGTTCTAGTTTTACAAGGCCTTCAGACTCATCTCATTCCTGGGATTCCATAGCATTGAGCCATGGCAGTTAGAATGGTATTCAGGCTGCATTAATTCGATCAAAGATTTGGGCCTTGACATCTCTTCAGCTTGCATGATACTGACCTGGCAATTTTTAGGAGGCTTACGGGGATGGAGAGAGATGAACAAGAAAGCGAATAGTCTTTCAGCAGCACAGTTTGGAAGACTATTAGATGGGCATAGGTGGCTATACCGTCTTGCAACACTTATCAAGAGGGAGTAGATTTCTTACAGTGCAGTCCATTTGTAGTTTGGCGAGGCACCTGCATTTGATAGTGATGAATTCATTTTTTGAGATTTTATGGCGTTCGCCACTGACACACATAGTGAACACTCTGTGAGAATGTGTTCTTTGTATGATTTCAGGCCATCCTAAGATTGGGAAATAAACGATTGAGCAGATATATTTAAACCACAGCTCCTTTGGCATAGGGGCGAGGAAAGTAGCATTTGTTGGTCCATACATTCTCAGTCTCTGCCTTAGATTCAAAACCATTTTCAGAGTTAGGGCTGCGTCCTTGAAGAATTTTTTCTTTGGGTTAGTGTGAGTTTTTCAGATTGTATGGCCATGTTTCAGTAGCATTATCTACTGACGTTTTGCCTGCATCTGTGGCAAGCATTCTTAGAGGTCTACTGAAAATGAGGCAAGTGGGGTGTATGCCTATCTATGGAATACATTCCATTTGTCTCATTTCCAACAGACTTCTGAACAAACCTCTGAGGATGCTTGCCACAGATGTAGGTGAAACGTCAGGAGAGCCTGCTATTGGAACATGGCCATACAACCCAAAAGATTCACAGCAACCCAGTCATTCTGGCTATGAAAGCTTTGACAACACTTTCCCCCCCCCCTTTTATTATGTGTATCAATGTACCATGGACAAGGGCTTCAACAAAAGAAGTAATCTCTTTCAGAGATACTGGGAATACTCAAAGTTTGAGTATAAGCTAAAGCTTTTTGGGTTATTTCTTCCAGGCTTGTGCTCACCGATATACCAGGATTTTATGGGCTGGCAATGAAGACCAGAGGCGCATGGTGGGGAAATGTTACATCCGTGGCAATGACCTGGGTCTTCAGGAAGATGACGAGTGGCAGGCATACCACAATGAGATGTGCAATGCCAACACAGACCTGGAGTCAACTGGAATGTGCCAGATGGGCATCAGTGGCGGCTTTACCCACAACAGTGTTTATTTTGGAGCTCCTGGTGCTTACAATTGGCAAGGTTTGTGGCACAGTGTGCTCCCAACCCTTCTTCATTTTAACCTTTCATTGAGTGTGGCCTCAAATGGTTTTATTATGTAATTTATTCGGCTGGGGAGGATTAAAACAAAGTCATTCATTTGCAACAAATTCCACAAGTTTATATATTCTTATAAGTATGTGTGTGCTGCAAGTCGCTTCTGGAGTGAGAGAATCAGCCATCTATGAAGATGTTGCCCAGGGGACACCCAGATGTCTTGCAATCCTGCGAGGAGGCTTCTCTCATGTCTTGACTTAAATCAAGAAATAGTTGTCTAATATCTACAGAGACACTTGCTGGAACACCTCAGCAAGCGAGAGTCCAAAAGTGGCAGGCTAAAAGCCAGAACCTCAATCAATGGCTGATACCAAATGAGAGACTCCCTCCTGGGCACACATAAGACTGGGCGACTTGGAAGCTGAACAGACTGCGCTCTGGCACCACGAGATGCAGAGCCAACCTTACGAAATGGGGCTACAAGGTGGAATCCACAACATGAGAGTGTGGAGAAGAGCAAACCACAGGCCACAATGCAACCTGAGCCCTGCTACATGCACAATGGAGGACCTTCTTATGGCAACACCAGAGGCACTGCAAGTGGCCAGCTTCTGATAAAAGGACATTTAATAGAATACCAAGTCTGCAAACTTTGTGTTTTATTTGTTTGTTTTTAATGTAGTACAACTTTTTGGTTCGCTCCTGACACGATAAATAAGTATGTGTGTATATAAACATTAGATGCTGTTGCATTTTGGAAACAGTACAATCAAGTGGAACGATATTGAATCACAATTACAAAAACATGACTTCCAGGCCATTGTCAAGACTTAAACAGTTGATATAATGAATTGTTATCTGCCATCACATAATTTCTGACTTGAGATTACTCTTTGTTAAGGTTTTATGGTGGGCAGAGAGTGTGAGCTGCTCAAGGTCAAACAGTGGGTTTGCCTAGCTGGAGTCATAGACCAACATTCAACTCACTACAGCACACTTGAGTAAAATATTAATTTAATTTGAATCAATTTAAATGTAAATATAAATTAATTGAAACTTAAATACTGTAGAGCAGGGTTGCTCACACTTTTTCAGCATGCAAGCTACTTATAATAAAACCAAGTCAGAAAGATCTACCTACCTCCTCAAGGCTGGTGTGGGGTGGGGGTGGGGCTTGGCGTGGCCTGGCTCCGCCCCCCTCTGGCTTTGGCATTCCCAGCAGCTGCTCCAGCCTTGCGAAGAGCAGGGCCAAGCCAGCCTTGTGCTAGCTATGCCACCACCGGCTTGGCACTGCCATCCTCGCTGCTGGTAGAGTGGAAGCCAGAGGGGGCGGAGCCAGGCCATGCCAAGCCCCGCCCCCTCCCCTCTGGCTTTGGAGCTCCCAGCAGCTTCTCCAGGCTTGACGATGGCAGTGCCAAGCCAGTGGTGGCATAGCTAGCACAAGGCTGGCTTGGCCCTGCTCTCAAGGCTGGAGCAGCTGCTGGGAGTGCTGAAGCTGGGGAGGGGGCGGGGCTTGGTGTGGCCTGGCTCCACCCTCTCTGAGAAGCGCCCCATCCGGCTGCGATCGACCTCCTTCGGTCCTGCAATCGACTGCTCGATCGTGATTGACTTCCTGTGCAGCCCTGCTGTAGAGTCTCGCTTATCCAACGTAAACGGGCCGGCAGAACATTGGATAAGCAAAAAATTTGGATAATGAGGGATTAAGGAAAACCATATTAAACGTCAAATTACGTTATGATTTTACAAATTCAGCACCAAAGCATCATGTTTTGCAACAGACTGACAGAAAAAACTGTTCAATACACGGTAATGTTATGCAGTAATTACAGAATTTACGAGTTTAGCACCAAAACATCGCAATGTATTGAAACAGCTGTGAACATTAAGGCAGGAGGCAGACTGCAGCCCATCTAGTCCAGGATAATACAGAACATTGGATGAGCGAAGGTTGGATAAGCGAGACTCTACTGTAGTGTTGGATTCAGAAGATTTTGGGGGGGGGAATCATGTAAAGAGGTATCAAATTATCAAATTATTACTGAAACATGAGTTCCAGCTGACCGTCTAGATCAGGCATGGGCAACCTTTGGCCCTCTAGGTGTTTTGGACTTCAATTCTTACAATTCCTAATAGTCGGTAGGAATTGCCCATGCCTGATCTAGATGTAATTTAATGTGTAAATATGGCAGGATACAAATAGGACCAGTGGTCTTGTTTTAAACTGCAAGTAGAAGACTCTCCAAGCAGAAAACCGTCTTCTCATGGCCTTTCAGATGTAGGCTTGTCTTCAGATGCTGGATGGAGGAAGTTGTATCTAACAAGAGTAGAGTATGATCAGGAATCTTTGCCTGCAACTAAAGTGCTGCCACGGTGGTCCAGGCTCTGGTCACATCCCGAATAGACTACTGCAACGCTCTCTACATGGGGTTGCCTCTGAAGACTGCTCGGAAGCTGCAATTAGTCCAACATTCGGCAGCCAGGTTACTAACAGGAGCGGGGCACAAGGAGCATACAACTCCCTTGCTGCGCCAGCTCCACTGGCTGCCAATTCGCTAACGGGCACAATTCAAAGTGCTGGTTTTAACCTACAGAACCCTATACAGTTCTGGCCAGGTTTACCTGTCCGAACGGATTCTCCCCTACAAACCATCAAGAACATTAAGATCCTCCGGAGAGGCCCTGCTCTCGGTCCTGCCGGCTTCGCAAGCGCGGCTGGTGGGGACGAGAGACAGGGCCTTCTCTGTGGTCGCCCCTCGGCTGTGGAACTCTCTCCCAAGTGATGCTAGATATGCCCCCTCTCTGTTGTCCTTTAGGAGGCTGGTGAAGACCTGGATGTGGAACCAAGCCTTCCCAGAATAGGCTGAGATTGGCTATTGTCTGAATGTATGACCACATTTTCAGATTGAGTGGAATTGTTTTAATGGAGATGTGGTTTTATGCTGGGTTTTTATGTATTTTAATATGTTGTTGTAGTTGTTTTTAAATTGTATAGCATTGAATCTTTGCTGTTATGCCGGTCTGAGTCCCTCGATAGAGGTGAGAAGGTCGGGGTACAAAAGTTATAAATAAATAAATTATTGCGTCTATCTGATGCAGGGACTGATTATGTGCTGCAGCGTGAGAGCTGGGATCAAAAGGATTATTCCTATCCAGATGAGAAGAAAAGCAACAGCTATATCGGTATGTGTAAACAAATCTCACTGTCTAATGCTGGCAACATTGAGTTCTCTGTTTTTCCTCTGCTCTTCAATAGGAAAAAGTCTTAATATTATACTATGCTTAATATCTCATTTTAGCAATTGCTTAGTAATCCCAGATATAATAGTTTACACATAGAATATTTGCCAGGAGCAAAAGGCAGTCAAGATGAAGAAATAGAGGACTCATATTCTTTCCCCCTTGATGCTTCCCTTATTTCCAGGATACACAACTGAGGCCAGCGCTGCTGTACTGCACAAACACAGCAACACTTTCGTCGCAGGAGCCCCCCGCTATAATCATACTGGAGCGGTCTTTCTCATGCTAAATGACAGTGGCACAACCCTTGAGGAGAAACTGGTGCTCTTTGGAGAGCAAGTGGGCTCCTACTTTGGCAGTTCCATTGCTCTGGCTGACCTCAACAATGATGGGTGAGTTGATTTGACAAGGGAGTTGGGGAAGTACCTAAACTTCTTAGTTTGTCCAATCATGTCCAGCCCTATTCTTTCAAGTCTCGTAGAATCATATAGGTGATCCCATGGGCTATTGAGTCCAACCCGCTGCTCAGTGAAAGATCAGCAAAAGCATTCTCAGCAGACAACGGAGGGCATCCAAGACAGAGGGCATCTGTCTTGGGTTTGTTTTTGTTTTTGTTTTTTTTTACCATAGACAGCAAAATGTCTTGGGCCACCCTATGCCTAAGATATATGGGTTAGCCTCATTTATCTTTTTTGTTATTGGTAGGTGGAAGGATTTGATCATTGGAGCACCTTACTACTTTGATCGGAAAGAAGAAAAGGGTGGAGCTGTCTATGTGTACATGAACCTTGGAGGAACTTTCCACAGCAGTGCAAATCTCACCCTGAATGGGCCCAGCAATTCCTCGTTTGGTCTTGCTGTGGCCAGCATTGGAGACGTTGACAAAGATGATTTCCAAGGTTAGCCTGCTTTTTTCTTAACTTGGCCTTGTGCTTTTCTGTTAACAATGGTGTTCTTGATGGAAGTTGGAAGATCTCAGAAGAATGTTGTCATGATCTCAGGTGGACTAGTCAGCTACTGGTGTAGCCTAGTAAGGTTAGGGAATCATGGCTCCTGAAGACCACCAAGACCATGCATGGGCAAACTTTGGCCCTCCAGGTGTTTTGGACTTCAACTTCCACAGTTCCTCGCAGCCTCAGGTCCCTTATTATTAATTTATTTATTTATTTATTATTTGGACTTGTACGCCACCACTCCCCGAGGGCTCGGAGCGGCTTACAGTCAAGTAAAAACACACAGAGGTAAAAGCAAACATATTAAACTAGCTTAAAGAAAGATTTCCAGCCTACCAATCAAAGGCTAGCCGGAAAAGGTGAGTCTTGCAGGCCTTGCGGAAGGAGAGTAGGTCCTGCATGGCCCATACATCGCTAGGAAGAGTGTTCCGTATTGACAGCGCCACTACAGAAAAGGCTCTGCGCCGGGTCGATGTGAGATGGATTGCTTTGAAGGTCGGGACTTCAAGGAGGTTCATTTGTTCGGAACGAAGTGACCTCTGGGGTTGGTAGGGGAGGAGACGGTCCCTCATATACAGCAGCCCCAGACCATGCAAGGCCTTGAAAGTTAACACCATCACCTTGAAGGTGATCCGGTGCTCGACCGGAAGCCAATGAAGCTGCTGGAGGATAGGTGTTATGTGACATCTCACTGGGGCCCCAGTGAGAAGTTGTGCATCGCCATTCTGGACAAGCTTAAGTTTCCGGATCACTGACAAGGGCAGGCCAATGTAAAGGGCATTACAGTAGTCCAGTCTCGAGATGACCATGACTTGGAGCACCGTGGCCAGGTCGTCTCTGGATCGGTAAGGGGCCAGATGCCTAGCTTGCCTTCCTTTACCCCCTCAGCCGCTTAAGCTGTGGCTGTGAGGAATTGTGGGAGGTGAAGTCCAAACAAAGTTTGCCCATGCCTGACTTAGACTGTAGTGTGACTTCTTACCTATTGCCCTGTGTACCCTGTCCCCAAAACAGGAAGAAAAGTGAACATAGAGAAGACTGATTCGTACTAATAGAAAGTCAATGGGATGTCATAGTTTCCTTCCTTCTTAACCAGTAGTAACCCAGAGGTTTGAGATTTCAATTTGTAGAATTATTGACCCTTGGCCATGGTGGTCAAGTCTTCTGTATGTCAATATCCAAAGCATCTGGGGGAGCAAAGGCTGGGGACCACTGTTTTTAAGTGATAAAAGATTTCTGAGGTTTGAACGTGATGGCTTGTGATGTGGAATGGTAGAGAAAAATGATTTATAAACATGCTTCGGTAATAACGCTGGCCAAAAAAATATTTTGATGTCTCAGATATTAGTCTCATTTCTGGGTATATTTGTCTTTATGATTCCAAAAAGTCACCAGTTTTCCCCTAACAACTCTGGTTTTTGAGATACAGAACACATGCTATCTACTTGCCCATAGAAAATAATAATAGTCATATTTAAGAAACTTGAGCAAATATGGTCTATCCATTGCGGTTTTCTGAATCAGTGGCCCAAATAAGCATAGAAACAGGCCTAAAAACCAAGACACCAATATTTTTTTGTTGAGGTGTGTAATGCATTGTTTCAGATACTTCCATCTAACCCTTTACATCTCCCCCCATTTCTCCCACAGATATAGCCATTGGGGCTCCATTTGAAGGGTCAGGGAAAGTATACATCTACCACAGCAGTGTGGGAGGGCTTATTGATAAACCCCAGCAGGTAAATGTATCTTGCTTTCTCCTCTTTAGCATCGATATGTTTCCCTCCTCACATATATTGAAAAACATACATATGATGCCACCCAGCATAGCATTGTATATGTACTGGTGATGAGTTCGCCGCTAGTTAGATGGGCAAGCTACAACCCAACAAAGGGAAGGAGCCAGCAACTTAATCAGGAATGGTCAGTTTTTGCTGTTATGTCCCAACCTATTTTGATGTTTTATCCCAAAATCTGATGCTTGTGACAAGCACCCTATTACATTCTGTAACACAATGTTTTGTTCCTGTGGTATTAATGTCATTTTCTAATTGGTTCTATCATAAAAACATGGACAAGGTTTATTAAATTGCAAAAACTTTGTTTTTGCGGGACATCCTGCAGCACATCTTGCTATAGTTTTTCAGTGAATATCTCGTAGAGTCTCAACCAATTCAACATAGTGGCAGCCACAAAGACAAAGTTTCTGGAATATAACAACACCTCCAGCGTAAGTACAACACAATTAAACATAAAATAATACTTTCAAACCAGGAACATTTTCCCCAGTTTTGATACATAACGTCATCATTCATGGTTTTTGCTATGCTTTTAGATTCAACATGCATATAAGAAATCAAACTAGGTGCTGTTCCCCTGTAGACAACATGCAGAAGGTTTCAGGTTCAGTCATTGATATTTCCAAGTAGGGCTGAAAATGACATATTATTGATGTGTATTTTAGAATTGATTGATTTTGTTGTGATATTGTTTTATGTATTGATAATGTGAATTGCGTTATTTATTTATTATTTCAACTTATATACCACCCTTCCCAACAGGCTCAAGGTGGTTCACAACAAGGCATAAAACATCATCAAAACAACGTTTAAAACACAATAAAAGCCATTAGCAACACAATGCAGCAGTTTATACTATATAGTTTATACTTTGATATTGATGTATCTGTATTTATTCCACCTAACATTGGATATTGTTACCCACTTTTGTATGAGTGCGTTTTGTAACTGTCTTTGTTTTAATTGTAGGGCAGCACCCTGAGTGCCAGGTGTATTTTATTGTTTAGGGGGAGATGGGGATTGTTACATTACGAGGGGGAAGAAATAAAGATTATTATTATTATTATAATTTTAAGATGTGTCTCCAGTTTCCTCTGCTGATTTCATTGGATGCTCCCCAGTTTCTGCTTCCATGGTCTAGGCGGCAACCTGGAGTCCTCAGAATGCTTTTGAGTACACATTGCGTTATTTAGAGCAATAACCATACCTACTAGGACTGATGGAAATTGTAGTCCAAAGCATCTTGTTTGCTCCTAGTTAATTATCCCTAGTGCAGTCCAATGACAGTCCAATGACATCAGTGACAGTCCTCCTTACTGTTCCATCTGCATGCTCTACCACCCTCCATCATTCACCAAACAAAAATCTCTCTTCCTTTTGCATTCATTCTTATTCTACTCTTATTTGGTCTTTCTCTGCAGATCATTAGTGGGAAAGATTTTGTTCCTAGCATCCCAACTTTTGGCTACTCCTTCAGTGGTGGAATGGATGTTGATGGAAACTCCTACCCTGATCTGCTGGTGGGAACCCTCTCAGAAAATCTCCTATTGCTCAGGTGAGATGAGATGTTGCTGCTGGTATGAAGAAAGTGTCATGTGCAATTTAATAGGGTTGTCTTCTTGCCTCCTAACTAGTTTAGGACCCGAACTCACAAAGTTCCTTTTCCAATGAAGTTAGTAACAGAATTCCTAGTGGTGGAAACTTGTGGCTCCATGTCACTCCAGTGTTTATTCCGAACTTTAAGGGAGAAGACTAAGGCCCTTTCTGCGCTGTCCCGTATCCCATGATCTGATCCCAGATTATATTCTTTGAACTAGATTATATGATTCTACACTGCCAGATAATCTGGGATAAACAGATAATCTGTGATCAGATCCTGAGATATAGAGGCAGTGTGGAAGGGCCTATAAGAGCTTTCCAGAGTACTACACCTATTCTGAGGAAATAATTCAGTACCTTGAAAAGCTCCCTTGAACCACCAGCCTCCAAGACTGTCTGTTCCACTGTTGAACTGTTCATACTGTAGAGAAGTCTCTCCGAACATTTAGGTGCAATCATTTTTCTTGTTGAATCCATTGGTTCATCTTGTAACCTCTGAGTAGTAGAAAACATGCTACTCCATTGTCTACATAATGTTCATAGTCAAACTTAAAAGGGGCTTCTCTGCCCCACTACTTGCTGACATCACTGTCTCACTGTCTTGATGTTATATCTCTGTGCCACTGTCCACTAAAGTGGAAGTGCCCCTCCAGAAGTAGTGAGTTGTAGTTCTTAAAACGTAAACTAGTTTCTTCCCTTTCTCCTCAAAGTAACTAAACTTAAATAGTTTTGGTTGTTTTTTTTAATCTAAATGCTACAATCTTCTGGTCTATGGTAGAAATGAAGTGAAAATAAATATTTATATTCTGTCCTTTACTTTGGGTTTCAACCAGACGTGTGTGTGTGTGTGTGTGTGTGTGTGTGTGTGTGTGTGTGTGTAGAGAGAGAGAGTGTGTGTGATAATACTTTCGGTGTCACTTCTAGCTGGGCAATAGACGCACCCCAGTACGGACCGCAACTCGAGACCCCACTTACCCGAGCCAGCTAAGCTTTCAAACGGGGGTCTAAATGCCGAACACCCCGTGAATGAATATCTAGGCACGATCTTTGCAACGCCAGCCCAGATTACATCACAGCTAGGCAGACTTGCATTACATCCATAGACGCTGAAACACGATATTCCCGCATTCAACTAAGGGACCAACTGAGGCCCATAGGGCCTACATATAGATTAAACCCGGTGAGCATCACATCATCAGAATCAGGCCACTGAGAGCAAATAAATGTAAGGACCATAATGCTTAGATTATATCATGTTGGCTACAATTAAGGTTGTATGCACTGTCTAGCATGCACACCTGGTGGCTTAATCCATATATTTTCAGCCACAGGATGGTCACAATGGCATGTTATGATCTTTACTGTGTGAAGTCTCTATCATTATTTGAAATTGCAATGTATCATATGATTTAAATGATTTGCTTGTATATGAAATGTCCATATTGGTGATTATATGAATTGCTAGACACATTGTTGATACGATTAACAGCACCAATATATATAAATTGCTCTATATGATTTATGTACACATGTAATGATATGAAATTTAGTTACATCTGTTTTGATGATAAATGAATTTATGATATGAAACAGTGAAGTATATATAAAAATACATATATACCAGCAAGTTGCGTAGAGAATTTATTTGAGTTAATGAAATATATTTACAAGATTTTCATAAACGGAGGATTGCATATGATTTTATGTCACTCAGTAGCCCTGCTGCTACATTTTGCTCTGACTAGTTTCCAGTGGTGCAGTGGGTTAAAGCACTGAGCTGCTCAACTTGCTGACCGAAAGGTCACAGGTTCGAATCCGAGGAGCGGGGTGAGCTCTCTCTGTTAGCCCCAGCTTCTGCCAACCTAGCAGTTTGAAAACATGCAAATGTGAGTAGATCAATAGCTACTCCTCCAGCAGGAAGATAACGGCGCTCCATGTGGTCATGCCAGGCACATGACCTAGGAGGTGTCTACAGGAATGTGGCACAGCTGGCTAAGTGTCAGCTGCATAAGATCTCTGTGACCAGTAGGTCATGAGTTCAAGGCCTGCCCGGGTCGAGGTGGGTGCTCGACCTTTAAGTGTAGCCTGCTGTCGACCTTTGCAGCCCGAAAGACAGTTGCATCTGTCAAGTAGGAGATAAAGGTACCACATTAAGTGGTGAGGTAAATTTTGACTGAATTATGAGGCCATTAAAGAACTCCAGGAATGCTGAGGAATGTGGAAGGAACAACGAGGGACGCTGGGAACGCTGAGAGATGAAGAGTGTGTCAGCTCCCCATGGTGGCCAGAGTTTGCCTCTGTTCGTCTATATGTGTGTATGTGGAAACGGCAGGGATTGTCTGCTAAGTATGAGTCCCCTTCGGGATGAGAAGAGCAGAATATAAATAAAGTGTATTATTATTATTATTATTACGGAAAACGCTAGCTCTTCTGCTTAGGAATGAAGATGAGCACCAACCCCCAGAGTAGGACACAACTAGACTTAATGTCAAGGGAAAACCTTTACCTTAGTTTCTGAGTCCCATAGACCAGTGTTTCTCAACCTTTTTTGAGCCGCGGCACACTTTTAACATTAAAAAAATCCGGGGGCACACCACCAACCAAAATGACACAAAATGACACTGTAACACAGTAAAGAACGGCTGGGGATGGTGAGCTGCTGGGAGCAGCTGCTGGGAGTGCCGAAGACAGGGAGGAGCCAGGCCACACCATGCCCGCCCTCCCCCTGGCTTCAGTTCCACCCACAGCTTTGTCAGCCTTGGGGGCAGTGCCAAGCCAGCATTGTGCTGGCTCTGCCACCGCTGGCTTGGCACTGCCCCCTCAAGGCTGGAGAAGCTGTGGGAGAGCTGAAGCTGGGGGAGGGGCGGAGCCAGGCCGCACCATGCCCCGCCCCCTCCCCGGCTTCAGTTCTCCCACAGCTTTGCCAGCTTTGAGGGGGCAAGCCAGCATTGTGCTGGCTCTGCCATCACTGGCTTGGCACTGCCCCCTCAAGGCTGGCGAAGCTGTGGGAGTGCTGAAGCCGGGGGGAGGGGACGGAGCCAGGCTGCGTCATGCCCCCCCTCCCCCTGGCTTCAGCTCTCTCACAGAGGAGGAGCATGAGCGGTGGACGGGCTTCAGTAGGCGGTGCTCCTCCACGCGGCTTCAACAAGCAAGGGGCGAGAGTCATGGCGGGAGCCATGGCAGATTGGAGGCTGGTTGGGGAAATGGTCGAAGGAGGCGGTGCCTGTTGGAAATAGTTTGTTTGAAAAGATACGCTGATATCTTTGCCAAGGCTAATGACAAAGAAAACTGAAGACTCTGTTTATCCTGTTACTGTTTTGTGGTAGTTTTGTTTTTCTCTGAGAACCACTTCATGGATGCAAACTACTGTAGCAGAAGGATCTGTGAGTCTCGGAGCGTGAGCAAACAAAACCTCCTGTATCTATGTTTGTGTTTTTGCACTGCCATGCAAGAGAATTTATCTTGTAGTGGATATATTTTGCTGACTGGACTATACTTTATGAATTTTACAACATTAAAGAACTGAAGTCAACCTTTGCAACAAGAAACTTCAAGTGTCCTAAGTTCTTCCGCTTGTCCGCTGTGTTTTTCCCTTTTAAGGTGGAGTTGGGAATTTTATTTCCATCATTCCCAGCTTCCTACATATTTCAATTTTTTCTTTCTACTCGAGAGTAAGAGGACAAAGTGTGGAAGTTCTACTCGGGAGTAAATTTTTCTTTCTACTCGGGAGTAGGAGGTTTGTCTTCTGGATTAAAGTATTTGGACACTTTTGTTGTAATTTTTTACAGTCCTGAAGTTTAGAGATGGCTGAATGTTTAAGTTGGCGTTTCAGAAACTAAATGGTCGAAATTATCTTACATGGGCTGCGAAGATGAAATGCTATCTCATCACAAAGTTTGTGGAAAGCTGTGAATGCCCTCCCAGCTGATGGTGACGATGAGGAACTGGAAATAGACCAAAAAGCCAGAGCCTTTATTCTGCTTGGGGTCGAAGACCAGCAACTTGTCCATGTGAGAAGATTAGAGCATGCCAAGGAAGTTTGGGATTGCTATAAAATTCTTTATCAGAGACCTAGTGCTGGCTCGAAAATTGTTCTTTGCAGGAAACTGTTTTCTCTTCGTTTTGAGAGTGGATCCATAGAAGATCATGTGAATGCTATGCTGTCTATCTTTTCTGATTTGGAGCAACGTGGATTGCAGTTTGAAGAAGACTTGAGAGCTCTTATTTTGTTGGGGAGTTTGGGAAAAGGTTTTGATATTTTTGTTGACTGTCTTGTAAATATTCAGGATAAAGATTTGAATGTTGATTATATTTCCTCAAAACTCTATGAGTGGGTGGCTCAGAAACAAGTTAGAACTTCTGTTTCTAATTATCACAACAAAATAGAGACAAACTAAGTCTGTTTATGAGTCTGAGGCAGCTTGCATAGCTAAAGCTCATAAAAATTTAAGTTGCTGGCGTTGTTCAGAAAAAGGACATTTTGCAAGAGATTGTAAAAGCCCCAATGAATACTCAAAAGAAAATGTGAAACATAGTTTTACAAAGCCCAGAGATAGAAGCTCTGATTTTTCTTTAATTGCCCATGTTGTGGATGATAGCTGTTTAGCTAGTTCTTGGGTGATTGATTCTGGAGCCACTCGAAGTTTAACTAAAGATTTATCTTTGCTTCATGATTTGCACGAAGCTCCAGTGACCTCTATCACTTTGGCAAATGGTCAGAAAGCAAGTGTAAATAGGGCTGGGGCTGTTTTTATTGAAAAACTTGCTTTTTAAAGTTAAATGAGGTCTTGCATGTTAATAATCTGGCATATAACATCTTAAGTGTTAAAGAATTGATGAAAATGGGTTATGCTGTTATCTTTGAAAATGGTGAATGTTTAATCAGAAATTCTTATGGAGTCAGGATTGTAATCAAGGAAGAAAATGGTCTTTTTCTACTCAAAAATGTAAATGTATCTGTAGGATGTGTAGATGTTGAGAATTGCCCAGGTAATGGACAGCCGATTCATAACAAATGTGTTCATCTATGGCATAGAAGGCTAGGTCATTGTGGATGGGATAGAATCATCCAAACTGTGAACAAAACAGGTTTGGATATATGCAAAATGCAATAAGTACTTGGACTGTACTATATGCATGAAGACAAAGTTAAAAGCCACCCCGGTGGCTAAGACAAGTTCCAGAGAGACTAGTGAAATTCTCTTTGGTACATATGGATTTATGTGGCCCATTTACAAATTCTTTAGTGGGTTCTCGTTATTTTCTCATTTTGGTGGATGACTTTTCTCGTTATAATTTTGTGTTCTTTCTTCGAGAAAAATCTCAAGTTGTACAAAAGTTGACGAATGGTTAAGGCTTTATGCGAACTCAATTCCCAGAACACCGTGTAAAATCTGTTCAGTCAGATAGAGGTGGAGAATTTGTTAACAAAAAGATGAATGCTTTATTTAAGAAATATGGGATAAAGCACAGATTATCTAATGCATATGTCCACCAGGAAAATGGGATTGCAGAAAGATGGATTGGTAGGTTATGCAGCATGGGAAGAAGTATGCTGGCAGATGCAGAGATGCCTAATAGGTTTTGGGAAGAGGCGGTAGCAAACGCCAGTTTTGTAACCAATAGATTATGGTCCAGAAGTGTTGACAAGTTCCTTATTTTCTGTTTTATGGAAAGAATCCAGATTTGAGTTTTTAAGAATATTTGAAGTACTGCTTATGTTTTAGTTCCTTCTGAACAGAGGAGGAAAAATGAACAAGCATGGAAACAAATGGTCTTTTTGGGATACTCTTCTGAATCAAAAGGTTATCGGTTCTGGAGTAGTGGTAGTCGAGTAACTATTTCCAGGAATGCTAAATTTGAAGAAAACACCCGTTGGGAGAAGATCCATGTTAATCATGAGATTTTCATGCCTTTTGAGAACAAGTTAGTTATGGATTCTATGGAAGTAAAGGAAGAGGGTTCTCTTCAGAATGAAGAAAGTGTGACTTCTGGAGGGGAAACTGAAAGCAAAGATGAGCAGGTTGACGTAGTTCCTCGAAGGTCTTCCAGGTCTAATATTGGTGTTCCACCGGATCGTTTTGCAAGTTGGTCTGGTTATGGAGGATGCAACTGGACAGAGCCTGTGGGCTACAAAGACATGTTAAAAAGGCCAATATCTGAACAAGATAATTGAGGAAAGCTATGGAAAAGAGTTTAACTCTTTAATGGATCTAGGAGTTATGGAGGTTTCCGAGGTCCCACAGAAGTTCAGCCTGGCAGTTGTAGATGGGTATATAAGCGGAAGGTATCAGAGCAGGATGGTTTTGTGTTCAAGGCGAAACTAGTCGTTCGCGGTTTCGAACAACG
Source organism: Anolis apletophallus (assembly GCA_030556195.1). Taxonomy (NCBI): domain Eukaryota; kingdom Metazoa; phylum Chordata; class Lepidosauria; order Squamata; family Anolidae; genus Anolis; species Anolis apletophallus. Next base: position 117,925,391 of record JARBWK010000008.1, read on the forward strand.
ATATTTGGAGAGCTATAATGATGTGTTTAGCCCCCACTGTGAAAACAGAAACTTTAAGACTAGCTTTATCTGTAGCCTGTCAGAGTAAATGGGTGATCCATCATTTTGATGTGGAAACAGCATATTTACATGCTGATCTTGAGGATAGTGTATATATGACTGCTATTCCTGGTTTTGAAGATCACCTGCGCTCAGGTGTTTACAAATTACGGAAATCGTTGTACGGGCTGAAGCAAAGTGCCCGAAATTGGAACATGCATCTGGACAAAGTATTGTCTGATTTAAATTTCCAGCGTAGTAAGGTGGATCCTTGTTTGTATTTGAGAGGATCAGGAGATCAACAGATGTGTGTTGTTGTTTTTGTTGACGATATTTTGTGCATGGGTAAAAATTCCAAAGTAGTGGGTCTAGTTTTTAAGAAACTGGCAGAGAAATTAAAATTAAAGATTTAGGTTTGGTAAAAAAATACCTTGGAATAAATTTTGAAAAAATTGAAATGGCCTGAGACTGAATCAGTCTGACAAAATTGTTGAATTGTTAAAGAGAACCAGGATGTCTGATGCTAAAGTAGCCAATACCCCTATGGCAGTAGAATTTCTTTCTAGTGTGGAGGGGAAACCTTTCCTAAATAATTATGTCTATAGATCAGTAGTGGGTAGTTTGTTGTATCTATCAAATGCTACTAGGCCTGACATAAGTTTCGCTGTGGGGGTACTTAGTAGGAAAGTTGAGAATCCCACTGAAACGGATTGGGCTGGAGTAAAAAGAGTGTTGCGGTATTTAAAAAGGTACTGTATCAAAAGTGTTGAGATTTGTCCAAACTCATCGGAAAGTATTGAAGTTTTTTCTGATAGTAGTTTTGCAAATATGGTTGACAAAAAGTCTGTGTCAGGTTTTTTGATTAAGTTTGCTGGAGTTCCAATTTGTTGGAAGTCTCGGAAGCAATCATTTGTGTCGCAAAGTACGACTGAATCAGAATTATCAGCTCTGAATGAGGCCTGTAATGATATGGAATTTATACAAGGAGTGATCCGAGATATGAGAATGGAACAAAATGAACCTGCAAATGTGTTTGTGGATTCACAGTCTTGCTTGGCAATAGCAAAGTCAGAGGGACTTAAGAGCCGAACTAGATATCTGGGTGCAAGATATGCAAATATGCAAGAATTGGTCCGGAATAAAAGGATTTGTTTGTATTATGTTCCCAGTGAAGAAAATGTTGCAGATGTCTTCACCAAACCACTAAGTGGTGCTGCTTTCGTTAGATTTGTCGATTCGTTATGTTTAATTTAACTCTTTAGGAGGGTGTTGGAAATAAAGAGTTAAGTGAACAGTTTATACCTGTTGTAGTATCTGAGTAGATTTCCACTGTGGAGTAGTCAATTAATCAGCTGTGTGCTGAGCTGTGTTTGGGGAGTGGTTTCCTGGTTGCTATAAAATCTCTCTGCTGTGCTAAATGTGTGGGGGGGATTGAAGAAGAAGAAAGTCTGGCCGAGCGTTTGGCTGATAAGGAGGAGGAGAAAGAGTTTGTTTGAAAAGATACGCTGATATCTTTGCCAAGGCTAATGACAAAGAAAACTGAAGACTCTGTTTATCCTGTTACTGTTTTGTGGTAGTTTTGTTTTTCTCTGGAGAACCACTTCATGGATGCAAACTACTGTAGCAGAAGGATCTGTGAGTCTCGGAGCGTGAGCAAACAAAACCTCCTGTATCTATGTTTGTGTTTTTGCACTGCCATGCAAGAGAATTTATCTTGTAGTGGATATATTTTGCTGACTGGACTATACTTTATGAATTTTACAACATTAAAGAACTGAAGTCAACCTTTGCAACAAGAAACTTCAAGTGTCCTAAGTTCTTCCGCTTGCCGCTGTGTTTTTCCTTTTAAGGTGGAGTTGGGAATTTTATTTCCATCATTCCCAGCTTCCTACATATTTCAACAGTGCCCTGGTCCCTTTTTCTTCGCCGCCGCCCGTCCCTTCCTCCTCCTCTCCCAAGCAGCAGGAGTTCGGTTGGAGGAGGGGGGAAGGAAGGGGGGCAGAGAGCTTTTCTCGCGGCACACCTGATGATCACTCACGGCACACTAGTGTGCCACGGCACACTGGTTGAGAAACACTGCCATAGACAGTGCATTAGGGTAATCTAATCAGGTGGTTATTACTGTATGAACTACTGTGTCTGAGTTACCTTTTTTACTTTTCCTCAGAGCCCGCCCAGTGATCAACATTGTGAGCAAGTCTTTTACAGTTACTCCGAACCCTCTGGACCCAGCCAAATGTACAGAAGACTCCTGGTAAGGAGTTCCTTCAACATCTTATTGTATTGGATTATTAATTCTCTCCTTCTCCTTTCCACATCCCTATGGATGCCAGGAGATGCTGGAAGGCATGTGTCAGCACAGATGGGATGGACGCATTTGACTATATTTAGCCTACAGAAAGGAAGGTGAAAGGGAAATGAATTGCTAGCTTTCAATGTATGAAAGAGGAAGTTGGAAAGAAATTGGAAGAACGATTGTTTACCTTCCTTACCGGGTGCAGGAGGAGTAATAGTGTTTACACAAGACAGGGAGAGATTAAGATTAAATGTAAATGAAAACAAAACCACATTTGGCAATGGAAAAAGAAGTGCATAAGTATGAGCCAGTTGCAGAGAGAAGGGAAGGGAAAGGCACCTTCCTTGACGGAGTTTAAAAGTAAAGCACAGATGGTTCTGGGATAAGCTTCTGGTACAGGACATCCTGCCCAGAGCAAGGGAGGCAAACCTGGCTAAGTTTATTTTTGGTGGTACATAGTGGCTTCCATATCAGTGGGATGAGCTTTTAGGAATTATACAAGGCAGTAGGGTTCAGCACTCTGGATAGCTCCTTTAAATTGAATACTAAAACCCAGGACAGATTTTCTCATCACCTAGCCCAATGTTTCTCAACCCGTTGGTCAGGACCCCTGGGCGTGTTGTGATGGGTGTCAGATGGGTCGCCAAAGACCATCCCATCAGAAAACAGTATTTTCTGTTGCTCATGGGGGCTCTGTGTAAGAAGTTTAGCCTAATTCTGTGATTGGTGGGGTTCAGAATGCTCTTTGATTGACAACTCCCAAATTTCAAGGTCTGTTTTTTCCCAAATTCCACCAGTGTTCACATTTGGGCACATCGAGTATGGGTGCCAAGTTTGGTCTAGATCACTGATTCTCAAAGTGGGCGGTACCACCCCCTGGTGGGCGGTGCGGCGATCCAAGGGGGCGGTGGGAGGCTCAGGGGAATTTGGGGGGCGGTGAACGATTGGCCATTTGGGAGGGGTCGCACGGCCCTCTTCTTTGGCCCCGCCTCCTTTGCTTTGACTTATTAGATATTTGGATTAGAATTCGTAAGAGTAGCAAAATTATTTATGAAGCAGCAATGAAAATATGGTTGAGGGTCACCACAACATGAGGAACCTTATTTAGGGGTCACGGCATTAGAAAGGTTGAGAACCACTGGATTTGGTTTAATTGCTATTTAAAAAATTAGAAAAATAATTTCTAGGGGGGGCAGTGAGTAAATTTTTTTCTGGAAGGGGGGCGATAGGCCAAAAAAGTTTGGGAACCACTAGTCTAGATCCATAATTGTTTGAGTCCACAGTGCTCTCTTGATATAGGTGAACTACAACTCCAAAACTCAAGGTCAATGCCTACCAAACCCTTCCAGTATTTTTTGTTTGTTATGGGAGTTCTGTGTGCCAAGTTTGTTTCAATTCCATTGTTGGCAGAGTTCAGAATGCTCTTTGATGGTAGGTTAATTATAAATCCCAGCAACAACAACTCCCAAATGACAAAGTCAATCCCCCAACCTCGCCAGTATTCAAATTTGGGCATATCAGGTATTTTTGCCAGATTTGGTCCAGTGAATGAAAATACATCCTGCATATCAGATATTTACATTACGATTCATAACAGTCGCAAAATTACAGTTATGAAGTAGCAACCAAAATAATTTTATGGTTGGAAGTCACCACAACATGAGGAACTGCATTAAGGGGTCGTGACATTAGGAAGGTTGAGAATCTGTTTTGTTCCTTATTCACAAGAATTTTAGGAAATGCCATAGGGGTGAGTAACTGAGTAACTGATCTATATCCCAGGATCTGATTCCAGATTATCTGTTTATCCAAGATTATCTGGCAGTGTAGACTCATATAATCCAGTTCAAAGCAGATAATCTGGGATCAGATCCTGGGATATAATGTAGATCCAGCCTGAGGCTATCCCTGGTTACCTTTTCAATGTGCAAAGCAACCGCAAGCTGTCTCTACATGCTTAGCATTAGTCGACTGGCTCTTTGAGGTCGATGTGTCTTTGAAATAGGTTTACTCCCCTGTGACTTTGTTCAGAAAGCCGGTACCTGGATGCAGTTCTGTCTTGTTTGTGCTTGGAGACATCTGCTCTGTCTGTGGGTTCCATTCCATGTGGTTGTACACCTCACATTTCTGTTCCTCTCTCTCCCCCTTCCCCTTCCCCATCTCCTCACCAACAGTATCAAGGTGCAGTTCTGCTTCTCCTATTCCCAAAGTGCCGGAGACCCCAAATACAAGGAGACCATCAGTGAGTAGAACTGGGAAGGGTTCATCAGTTTTTTAAAAAGAGAAGTTCAGGAGGTTGGCCACTCGCAGTAGCCATTTGACTCTATAATCTTATGTGTGTGTGTGTGTCCCTGAGGAGTGGGTACTTTCTGCACTCTGAATATGCTCAGAGTCAGCATCACCCTGTTTATGTCTTCTATTGTCATGGATTCAGACTGAGTCTATACCAGACTATATCATACCCATGTTGTGAAACAGAGCTGGGCAATTTGTGAAAAATGTTGGATTTTAACTTCCATCATCCCTCACTATTGGCTAACTTGCTGAGAACTGAAATCCAGCAATATCTGGAAGGCACATTTATTTATTTATTTATTTATTTATTTATTTATTTGTTTGTATTTGTCTGTCGCCACTCCCATCTGGCTCAGTTAAAAACATAATTAAAAGCATATGCAAATACATAAAAATCATACAAGCAATACAAGCAACCCGACAACATGTGGCAGTAGGCATCAGAGGCCTGCAGTTATAACTGCAGAGGGCCTGCAGTTTTAAGGGCCGAATGCCTGTTCAAACAATAAGGTCTTGCAGGCCTTCCGGAAAGCCAGCAAGCTAGTCAGGGCACGAACTTCTGGAGGGAGCATATTCCAAAGTGTTGGAGCGATGACACGGAAAGCCCTCCTCCGCGTTGAAGTCAAGTGATAGGTTTTACAATTTGGGATTACGAGAAGGTTGTGTGACTCTGAATGCAGTGGTCTGGTGGAACAATATAGGGCGAGGCGGTCCCTTAAGTACACTGGCCCCAGACCATTCAAGGCCTTAAAGGTCAGAACCAGCACTTTGAAGGTAATCCAGTACTCCACTGGGAGCCAGTGCAGTTCGTGTAAGATGAGAGTAATATGGCAGCATGTTGGAACGCCTGCCAGCAGCCGAGCTGCAGCGTTCTGCACCAGCTTAAGTTTCCGGATCACCGACAAAGGAAGGCCAATGTAGAGAGCGTTACAGTAGTCCAGCCTTGAGATAACTGTGGCTTGGACCACTGTGGCTAGGTCGTGGCGGGACAGGTAGGGGGGCAGCTTCCTCTCCTGGTGGAGATGAAAAACGCTGCTCTACTGACGGTGGAGATATGTGTCTCCATCGACAGTTGAGAGTCTAGTGTGATACCGAGGCTCTTAACAGATGACGACGGACATAGCGTCACGCCGTTCAGGGTAGGAAGCCGAACCTCTCCAGTGCCCAGATGACCCAGCCACAGGATCTTGGCCGGATTCACCTTCAACCTACTGACTCGCAGCCAGTAACGGCTTCAAGGCAGCGTTGGAAATTATCGGGTACGGAGTCGGGTCGGCTCTCCATCCCCAGAACGAGCTGGGTGTCATCCGCATATTGGTGACACTCCAGCACAAAGCTGCGTACCAGTCGAGCAAGTGGTCGCACATAGATGTTAAACAACAAAGGGCAGAGGATTGCCCCCTGGGGCACCCCACATTGCTAAACTCTGTGGTTAAGCCTTTGAAATATTTCAAACACTTGTCTATTTTTTAAACATCATTGTAGAACTAAATTGGAATTGAGCCTTACCAAAGGTTTTATGTTCAGAACTCAGCAGTTTAGTTGTCTGAGGGATTATGGAAGTTATCGTCCAAAAGAGTATCCCTTCCCACATACCTTATTTTACCTGTTCAACCTTAGTCAACCTCTGGTGGCGCAATGAGTTAAGCCCTTGTACCAGCAGAACTGCTGACTGAAAAGTCGGCGATTTGAATCCAGGGAGTGGGATGAGCTTCCTTCTGTCAGCTCCAGCTTCTCATGTGGGGACATGAGAAAAGTCTCCAACAAGATAATAAAACATCCAGAAATCCTCTGGTCAACATCTTTGCAGACAGCCAATTCTCTCACACCAGAAGCAACTTGCAGTTTCTCAAGTCGCTCCTGATGCACACAAAAAAAAAACCTTAGTCTCCCATGTTGTTTAACATCTACATGAAGCCACTGGGGGAGGTTATCCGGAGTTTCGGAGTGCGGTGTCATCTGTACGCAGATGATGTCCAACTCTGTCACTTCTTCCCACCTGCTACTAAGGAGGCTGTTCAGGTCCTGAACCAGTGCTTGGCCGCTGTGTCGGACTGGATGAGGGCGAACAAATTGAAATTGAATCCAGACAAGACAGTCGAAAGGCCGAACAGGGCATAGGGTTACAGCCTGTGTTAGACGGGGTTACACTCCCCCTGAAGACGCAGTTTCGCAGTTTGGGTGTGATCCTGGACTCATCACTGAGCCCGGAACCCCAGGTTTCGGCGGTGACCAGGGGAGCATTCGCACAATTAAAACTTGTACACCAGCTTTGCCCTTTCCTTGGGAAGTCTGACTTGGCCACGGTAGTCCATGCTCTGGTTACATCCCGTATAGATTACTGCAATGCTCTCTACGTAGGGCTGCCTCTGAAGACTGCTCGGAAGCCTCAAATGGTCCAACGGACAGCAGCCAGGGTGATAACAGGAACGGCACTCAGGGAGGGTACAACTCCTCTGTTGTGTCAGCTCCACTGGCTGCCAGTTTGCTACCGGGCACAATTCAAAGTGCTGGCTTTAGCCTTTAAAGCCCTAAACAGTTCTGGTCCAACTTACCTATCCGAACGCATCTCTCCCTATGAACCATCAAGATGTTTAAGATCATCCAGAGAGGCCCTGCTTTCGGTCCCGTCTGCTTTGCAGGCGCGTCTGGCGGGGACGAGAGACAGGGCCTTCTCAGTGGTGGCTCCTCGGCTTTGGAACGCCCTTCCTGGTGACATCAGATCGGCCCCCTCCCTCCTGACATTTCGTAAGAAAGTCAAGACTTGGCTGTTTGAGCAGGCATTCGCAGACAAACTTTAATTGAGACCAATGGATTACGACAATGCAACAGAAATTGATTTCAAGAATGATGTGCTGAGATTTGTATCTTGTAGTTTTTGTAGTTTTTAACTGTTAATTTATATGGTTTTTATATGACTGTTTTTTATCATATACAGTATGATGTGTTTGTATGCGAGCACTTGCTGCTGCTTGTTCACCGCCTCGAGTCGCCTTCGGGCTGAGAGAGGCGGTATAGAAGCGTAGTAAATCAATCAATCAATCAATCATTGTAGAACTAAATTGGAATTGAGCCTTACCAGAGGTTTTATATTCAGAACTCAGCAGTTTAGTTGGCCGAGGGATTATGGAAGTTATCGTCCAAAAGAGTATCCCTTCACACATACCTTATTTTATCTGTTCAACCTTAGTCAACCTCTGGTGGCGCAATGAGTTAAGCCCTTGTACCAGCAGAACTGCTGACTGAAAGGTCAGCGGTTTGAATCTGGGGAGCGGGATGAGCTTCCTTCTGTCAGCTCCAGCTTCTCACGTGTGGGCATGAGAAAAGCCTTCAACAGGATAATAAAACATCCAGAAATCCTCTGGGCAACATCTTTGCAGACGGCCAATTCTCTCACACCAGAAGCGACTTGCAGTTTCAAAGGGTCTTGAGTTCGTTCAGGAAAAATGGTTAGAAATGGAAAAAATGAGTCCTGGTCCTTGAATACTATATCTCCCAAAGCGGCAGAGTGAATGGGGCTTTTGGATGGGAAAAAGGTGGGGGCATATTGTCCTTAGATGAACTCAGAGCGTGGGAATCGCGGAGGGCAAATGGCCGCCGCTTTGGCTTCCCCCAGGCTGGAGAGGTAGAGAGAGGGGAAGAAAGAATGGGAGCAGAGTGGGAGAAGGGGCAGAGTGGGTGGGTTTGTGTATGTTTCTCAAGTCGCTCCTGATACACACACACACACAAAAACACCCCTTAGTCAAGCCTTTACCAGTATTCTTCTATTTCTTTCTCTTTGTCGCACTTTAGAACTGAATTATGTCATAAAGGCTGACCAGGATCGCCGGCGGGTTTACTTTGCTAAGACACAATCTGCAGTCTGCAGAGGACAGTTTTCCATGCCAAATGAGAAATGCCAAACCCTGAAGGTCCTCCTACGGGTAAGAAGTAGTATGTGCAGGTGACAAATTAGAGCAGTGAAAAGGAACCCAAAGATCATCTAGTCTAGCCTATGTGCACCTTCTCCCTGAACATCCTCATTTTGTCCACCGCAGTGTTTTCCAGACCTTGACTTTTTGAGTGATTACAAGTCCAAGAATTTGCTACCCGACATGGCTTGTGCGGTTATGGGAGCTGTTGTTCAATAAAGTACCTTTCTGACACTGTAATGTCAGTTTATTCTTGCAAATTCCTGTCATAAATTCTCACCTATTCTGCAGGATGACGTGCGAGACAAGCTACACCCAATTGCATTCTCCATGAACTATTCTCTTGCTGAGAAATCGAGGAAATTCAGGTTGGGCCCACAGCCCCTTGATGCATTTCCTGTCTTGAATGAGGATCAGCCCCGTGAGAATCACACTGAGGTTTGTGCTGTGCAAAAATGAAACGAAGCTCTTTCCTATTTACTATTGTGTCTCACTACTCTTTGTCACACCTCACAGTTTAGCATTTGAGTATGAATTTAACTGCCATGGCTCCATCCAGTGAAATTCTGGGATTTGTATTTATTTATTTACTAGCCATCCCCTGCCATGCGTTGCTATGGCCCAACCTGGTGATCTGGTAAATAAATGAGAAAATATTGGTTTCTAATATATATAATTTCTTTATGCTTGTGGGTAAAGAGTATTTCTTGTTGTTACTTTGTCAGCGTTGATGTCGCAATTGTCTGGTTTGCCTACTCTGAAATATACAACATATAATTATCCTTCTTTAAGGGTCCCTTTTCAAATCTATGATACTATATCTGTCATATGTGTGTGTGTGTGTGAATCATATATATCTATATCTATATCTATGGCTGGATGGTTCTTTGTCAGGAGGGCTTGCCCTGGTGAAGGGAGTTGGACTGGATGGCCTTAAGGCAACCTTTCTCAATCTGGGGGTTGAGACCCCTGGTTGAGGTCACAAGGAGGTGTCAGAAGGTTCGCCAAAGACCATCAGAAAACACCGTATTTTCTGTTAGTCATGGGGGTTCTGTGTGGAAAGTTTGGCCCAATCCTATCGTTAGTGGGGTTCAGAATGCTCTTTGATTGTAGGTGAACTATAAATCCCAGTAGCTACAACTCCCAAATATCAACGTTTATTTTCCCCAAACTCCACCAGTGTTCACATTTGGGCATACTGAGGATTCATGCCAAGTTTGGTCCAGATTCATCAATACTTGAGTCCATAGTGCTCTCTGGATGTAGGTGAACTACAACTCCCAAACTCAAGGTCAATGCCCACCAAACCTTTCTTGTGTTTTCTATTGGTCATGGGAGAACTGTGTGCCAAGTTTGGGTCAATTCCATCATTGGTGGCGTTCGGAATTGTAGGTGAACTATTAATCCCAGCAGCTACAATTCCCAAATGACAAAATCTTTTTTTAGTGATGATCACCCGTTGACCTGATAGGTGTATTGTGTCCAAAATTGGTGTCAATTTTGTCCAGTGGTTTTTGAGTTATGTTAATCCCACAAACAAACATTACATTTTTATTTATATAGATTTATTTACTATATTTATACTCCGCCCTTGTCACCTCAAAGGGGACTCAGAGCGGCTTACAAGTAGGCAAAAATTCAACGCTGCATATACAGAACATACAATAAAATAAACATATATATTAAATACCATAAAAATGATAAACATCTAAACATAAAACCAATTATTAAATCCACATAATCCAAAATCATAGTCCAGGAGCCGTTCCGGTCAGAATTTCACTTATTCCATATCACTATTGCACTGAATTTACAGTCAAAAGCCTTAGTCCCACAGCCACGTTTTTAGTTTCTTTCTATTTGTAGTTGTGAGAGGTTTGCTCGGGATGGATTCCAAGGTGCCTTTCAAGACTTTCAAGCGTTGAAAATATTTCTCCTCTCCCTCAAGGTCATCACGTTGACCCTCTTGGTGCTTTGGCCTCCAAACTCCCAAACGCCTGATGGGTCAGGTTGGTCAATGTGATGACTTTGAGGGAAGTTTTCTATTTGATTGCTTATTGTTTGAAGTGTTTTATCATGTTATGTTCTTTTTGGCATTTATTGTTTGCCGATTTTTGTTGTACACCTCCCTGAGTCCGTTTGGGAGATAGGACGAGATAGAAATAAAAAATTATTATTATTATTATTATTATTATTATTATTATATAGATGTTAATACCTCACCACATCACAAAACCCACAATATTGCAGGGCACAATGAACATTCAGTAACAGTGATCGCATTCTCCAGGAAACAGCCATGGCATATGTTCCATGTATGCATGTGTATGGGAGCCACACACATGACAATATTTACCTGCAAGAAATTGTCTCCAATTTTCCACCATTAGTTAGTTAACACTTCTAGCATTCAAGCTGCCAACTTGCGCCATCTACTGGTAAAGAATTTTAAGTAGTGTAAAGGTGGAGAGCAAAACTTTTTAGTTTTACATCTTCCGGTTTAGAACATACACAGATATGTCGTAGTAAATTGAGATGCATTTTCGCGCTCCTACTACTTGTTGGTAACATACATTATAGGCCCACACAAATGGTTTACGGCCTTCATTTATACCTACAGATTTAGCAGTTTCATACAAGCTGTAGACTAGAATGTTTTAGTGATACCCATTCTTTACTTACATCATAATATTATAGTTTTGTGTTGTGTTTTACGTTATATTTTGTGAAATGTTCCACTTTAAAAGTAAAGATAAAGTCTAGTTGCGACCAACTCTGGAGGGTGGTGCTCATCTCCATTTCTAAGCCTGAGAGCTGGTGTTGTCCATAGACACCTCCAAGGTCATGTGGCCAGCATGACTCTATGGAGTGCTGGTACTTTCTCGCAGAAGTGGTACTTATTGATATACTCACATTTACATCTTTCTGAACTGCTAGGTTAGCCCCTGGTGGCGCAGTGGGTTAAAGCGCTGAGCTGCTGAACTTGCTGACCGAAAGGTTCCAGGTTCGAATCCAGGGAGCGGCGTGAGCTCCCGCTGTTAGCCCCAGCTTCTGTCAACCTAGCAGTTTGAAAACATGCAAATTATGAGTAGATCAATAGGTATCGCTCTGGTGGGAAGGTAATAGCACTCCATGCAGTCATGCTGGCCACATGACCTAGGAGTTGTCTACGGACAACGCTGGCTCTTCAGCTTAGAAATAGAGATGAGCACCAACCCCCAGAGTTGAACACGACGGGACTTAATGTCAGGGGAAAATCTTTACTTTTTACGTTTGCAAAAGCTGGGTCTAACAGTGGGAGCTCACCCCGTTCCTCAGATTCGAACCGCCGACCTTTCGGTCAGCAAGTTCAGCAGCTCACTGGTTTAACCCACTGTGCCACCAAGGGGCCCAGGGTTCCACTTTACTCTTAAGAATAAACTATTTTTAGGGAATGAGAGCTAGTCCTTAAAAGATGGCAGTGTGTGCGTGTGACGCTCCCAAACATCCAATATCACTTACCTACATAATGCTAGCACTCCTTCTCATGCCCAGATTACCTATAAGGGAAGGCCAATGAGGCCATGGCCTAGGGGCGCAAGTCGAGGGGGGGGCGCAGATCACGGACCAAAAAAACCCCTGGTCCACGCCCCTCTTTCCCCCTTTCTCATGCCCCTCCTTGCTCCTTCTCCTGGCAAAGTCTCTGCTCCCTCTCTCTCTCTCTCTCTCTCTCTCTCTGTCATGCGCTCCTTTGGAGCGAGTTTGCACCCGCTGCGCTCTCCCCAAGCCTCCCGACTCCCGAGGAGACCTTCAGAGCACAGCGGAGCTTTCCAGCCGGTGGGAATGCATGGGGACCTTGGAAGTGGCAGGATAGTGCCTACTCGCCTTTCCCTTCTGCTCCGGATGCACCATGGCGAAAGCCAGCCAAGTGTGGGTCTGAGTGGTGTGTGTGTGTGTTGGGGGGGATGGGGACGTAATTCCAAAGTGTGGCCTAGGGCGCAAAAAAGTGTTGATCTGGGCCTGCTCCTCCTTCACATCAAAAAATGGAGCAAACAAGATATTTATATTTATAAAATGCTTGGAGAAGGGCAACTAAAATGGTCAAAGGACTGGAAACCAAGCCATGAGAAACAGCTTAGCTGGATATATTTAGCTTGGAGAAGAGAAATTTGAGAAACGACATGATAGCCATGTTTAAATATGTAAAAAGATCTCATATTGAGGACTAGGCAAGCTTGTTTTTTGTTCTCGAGAGACTAGAAGACAGAGCAATGGATTCAATAAAGATGCCACCTAAACATTATTGTTAAAGTAGTTCAACAGCGGAATATGTTGCTTTGGGGCATGGTGGGGTCTCCTTCTCTGGAGGTTTCTAAACAAAGGCTGGCCACCTTTGGCTATGCTTTGTGCTTTTCTGCATGGCAGGAGATTGGACAAGATGGCCCTTGTAGTATCTTCCAACTTTCTGATTCTATGATCCCACCTTTTCTCCAAGGAACCAAGGGCCATATGTTGCGTCCTCCTTTCATCACCTCGGTTTTGATCTTGTCAGCAACCTAATCTATTCTGATAGACAGCGACTGGCCCAAAGTAACTTATGGAACTTCATGGATGAGCAGGAATTTGAAGCTTGCTCTCCCAAGACCCTGTCTGACACCTCATCCACTGTTTCTGTTCTCCTGACTTGATAATTCTGTTTTCAGATCCAGTTCCAGAAAGAATGTGGAACTGACAACAAATGCCACAGTAACCTGCAGGTCCAGGCTGTTTACTTGAATGATCAGAACCAGATGTTGCCCAGGTAAGACACTGCCACCTGCTGTTCAAAGAGAAGAGTAGGAGGACACACAGGGGCGGTCTGACGTATACGCAAAGTAAGCGGCCGCTTAGGGCGCCAACTTCTGGGAAGGGCGCCATCTTCTGGGAAGGGCACCGCCACGCCGGCCGCACCGCTGTAGCAAACCTCCCTGCTGCTGCGTCGGCTTCAGCGCCTGGCCTGCAGGAGCTTCTGGACATGCACAGAGATTTTCGCGCATGCGCAGTGGCTCCAGAGCTGAAGTTGAGCTCCGGAGCCACTGCGCATGCCCAGAAGCTCCTGCAGGCGCTGAAGCCAAAGCCTGCAAACATGTCACGTCAGCACTCCGTCCGTATTCGGCTCAACCTCTCCCTTTGCCTCCGCCCCCTGCGTGCCGAATACGGACGGAGTGCTGACGTGACGTGTTTACAGGCTTTGGCTTCTACGCCGGCAGGAGCTTCTGGGCATGCGCAGAAGCTCCTGCAGGCGCAGAAGCCTGTAAACACGTCACGTGACACAATTGGGTAGGCAGGGGGCAGAGGCAAAGGGAGAGGGGGCGAAGACAAAGGGAAAGGGGGTGGAGACAAAGGGGCGCCAAAGTAATGTTCGCTTACCATATAAAATAACCTTAGACCGCCCCTGATTGTCCTGGACACAATTCCTCTCAATCTCTACTATGTTATAGTGCGATAATGCCACTTTAGTTTCTGTCACAACATCCGTTGGAACCCTGAGATTTTAATTTAGAGAGGACCACTTAGAAATCTCCCCCAGACAGCTCTTGGCCTCACTAAACTACAAACTGCAGAATTCCTTAAAAAGTGGCTATTGCAGGAAAAGGGGAATATATGTACCTCCTGGTGGTGTAGCGCATTAAACCGCTGAGCCGCTGAACTTGCTGACCGAAAGGTTGGCAGTTCGAATCAGGGGTGTGGGGTGACCTCCCACTGTTAGGCTCAGCTTCTGCCAACATAGCATGCAAATGTGAGTAGATCAATAGGTATCGCTCAAGCAGGAAGGTGTCAGTGGTCTATGCAGTCATGCTGGCCACATGAACAACAGCAGCTCTTCAGCTTAGAAATGGAGATGAGCACCACCTCCCAGTGTTGGACTCAAGTAGACTTAATGTCCGGAAAACCTTTACTTTTTGCCCATCACAATGTAGTGTGATAGGGCCCCTGGTTGTGAGCAATAACTATTGAAAATGTCAGGGTTTGGCGTAAAACGTTTTGGCATAATAATCAGGAATTGAGAAACATTGTTTGCTTATCTGACCTTAAACATGACAGTAAATCTGGTTGACTTCTGTTTGCTAAAAGGGTATTATCCGAAATAATGGGATGCAATGGCTCCGATTGATGGGTCACCGAATAAGAGCCAGGAAATCCTAGGTACATACCCAAAGGATGATGTTCCTTTGCAGGCAAACTATGGTTCAGAATTCTTTAATCCTTGGAGTCAAAGGCAGCCAATGATTGGTGTAGATGATTGGAGCTCCAACTCCAGAATATGGAGATACAATACAACATGGAGGATATATTCCAGAACAGTCTTGGGCTTTAGTGGAGTCATCCTGGATGGATGACTCCAAAATCAAGGTTGTTTAGTGAATATGCGCACAACAGCCTCATCTATGAGAAAAAAGTTGGCAGTGATAGTAAATCTTCCTGCTTCACCTGCTTCCAAAACCTGAGACTGTTGCATGAACAGTGATTAAATGCCACCATAGATTGGTGGCATTAGTAGGAGATGGTACAAAGTGTGTTTTAATTTCTTCCAAATCTAATCTGTATATTTTGTTATGATGATATTATTAGTTAGTTGTATGTTTTGTGATTTTGTCGTTACGTATTATGTATTAAGTTTTTATACTTGCTTGCTTTTATATTTATTTGTTGTAAGCCACCCAAGTCCTTTTGGAAAGAAGGTGGGATATAAATAAATAAATAAATAATAGTTATTATTATTATTCTGACACAAAACCACAGTATGTCACAGCAAATGAGATCTATAGTCTGGATTTCGTATCACAAAATCACAAGTCAAACACTTTCCAAGCATCTAGGACTGTGTGATGTATTTTTGAATGATGCGGGCAGATCCAAGTAAGGTGGCCTTTTGCAGTTGACAGATCGTGATTTTATCAATGTTTATTGTTTTTATTATTATTATTGGAAACATTATTATTATTATGAGGGCGGGTCAATATGTCCATGACTTTTTGAATTTCTCACCTCTTAACTGAAAGGGCAACAATGCTCCTGTCAACAGGCATCTGTCAGTTGACTCCTGTCAAAATTTGAACAAGCTGCGTCATTTAGTTTGTGTTTGACAGCCATTGATAGCAGACTACCACGTGATTTGAGGAGAAAATGGACAAAAAGTGACTTTTGCGGAAGAAAACAATCACTCAACCCAAGGCTAAGCTTGATAAATACTATGGGGACTCTGCACCATCCATTTCAATGGTAAAAAAGTGCTTTACTGAATTTTGTTGTGGCCGTACAAGCACAGAAGATGCCGAATGTTCTGGATTGCCCAGTTGAGGTCACTACACCCGAAACAATTGAAAAAATTCACGATATGGTGTTGGCTGATCAGAGATTGAAAGTGCGAGAGATTATGGAAGCCATAGGCATCTCACATGGCTCAGTGGTTTCAATTTAAATGATCACTTGGGTATGAGAAAGCTTTCTGCAAGATGAGTGCCACGTTTGCTCACAATCGACCACAAATGCAAGGGTGCACACATGTGCAGTTTCCATGGCAAAAATCCATGAAGTGGGATATAAATTGCTCCCTCATCCGCCCTATTCTCTGGATTTAGCCCCGAGTGACTATTTCTTGTTTCCAAACCTGAAGAAATGGCTCGGCGGAAAGAGATTTGACTCCAATGATGAAATCATCTCACAAACAAATACCTATTTTGATGACCTCGACAAATCTTATTTTTTGGAAGGGATAAAAAATTGGAAAAACGTTGGACAAAGTGTATAGAGCTCAAAGGAGACTACGTTGAAAAATAAAATGATTTTTTTATCCACAAACCTGTGTTTCATTCAAAAAGTCACAGACTTATTGACCCGTCCTCATATTATTATGGTAAAGCAAATTCAGGATCAGTTCTGCCTTTAGGCAGAGTAGAGTCAAAGCAAAGGCAGCAGATGCAGTGAGGCAGTGAAGCCTTTCTTCCTCAACAGCTGGCCTTTCTGCTCCCATTGTAGTCAGAGCTGTGTAAGTCACTCAAACTATCCTAAACCTGTGAACGCTGAAGAAAGATTCTGTTGACATTCAGTTGACATTTCTTTTACCTTCTATATGTAGAACTGGGGATGTGGGGGAGCCTTTATCAGGTAGCAAAATGACTCAGGGAGGATGGAAAGACTTCCTTCAATTGTGCAATCTTTCCTGCGAACAGGCGGAATGGCATGCAGGTGTTACAGTACAGTCGAGATGTCAAGAAACTGAATTTGAATATTACTGTCACCAATCAGCCAACGACACCTAACAATGGAGAGGACGCTCACCAAGCCCTCCTCAACATCACTTTCCCACCTTCTTTGCTGCCTTCTTCTGTTCGGCCGGTGAGAGATATTTATTATTTATTATATTTATTACTTATTTATTTTCTACTAGCTGTACCCGGCACGCGTTGCTGTGCCCTATTTAGGAGATGTGAGATAGTCTGAGTATGTAAGGGTTGGAAATGATGTTACTTACAGTCTTGTGGGGTCATGGCTGTGTCGTTGTGGGTTGTTCTGGTGGGTGGGATGTTGAAGTCCTGTGGATTTGTCAGTGTGTGGTGTTGCTGTCAGGTATTTGTGGGGTTTATTTTGTGTGTGTTGTGGTGACATAGTTGTCTCAGTCTGGCTGTGTGCTGGTTGTGATGTGGAGGGGGTGTGGCTTTTGCCAGTGGTGTTTGTTGTGAATTTTGGTTGGGTTGGGTTTTTGTGTTGCAGGATTGTTAGTTTGTTTTTGTGGGTTTTGGAAGTTTGTGTTATTCCGGTGGTATGTGTTGGTCAGTGGTGCCTGTGTCCCTGGTGCCCTATTTGTGTTAGTGTTATGTCCTCCAGGTAATTGTTATGTCCTCCTGTGTTAGTTGGTTGTACTGTGGAGGTTTCTGTTTAGCAGTGGTGTGTATGCGTTGTGTGTGTTGTGTGTGAGTTGTGTTGTGTGTCTGTAGAGGTAGGCATCGCGAGTTGTGTGGCTGTCATGTTGTGGGTGTGGTGTTTGTAAAGTGGAGGATTGGTGGTGTGTGGTTGGAATGGTGGTTGGAGAAGAGTGTGTGGTGTTGAGTGTGTAGTTTGTTGTTGTGAGTGTGCAGTGGTAGTGTGGTGTGGATGTACGGTGTGTATGTGGGGTGTTTTAGTTGGTTGTACTGTGCAGGTTTCTGTTTAGCAGTGGTGTGTGTGTTGTGTGTGAGTTGTGTAGTGGGTCTGTAGAGGTAGGCATCGCGAGTTGTGTGGCTGTCATGTTGTGGGGGTGGTGTTTGTAAAGTGGAGGATTGGTGGTGTGTGTTTGGGATGGTGGTTGGAGAAGAGTGTGTGGTGTTGAGTGTGTAGTTTGTTGTTGTGAGTGTGCAGTGGCAGTGTGGTGTGGATGTACAGTGTGCATGTGGGGTGTGTTAGTTGGTTTTACTGTGCTGGTTTCTTTTTAGCAGTGGTATGTATGCGTTGTGTGTGTTGTGTGTGAGTTGTGTAGTGGGTCTGTAGAGGTAGGCATCGCGAGTTGTGTTGCTGTCATGTTGTGGGTGTGGTGTTTGTAAAGTGGGTGTCTTTTGCTGTGGGTGTCTTTTGTCCTGTGAGTGGTATGTATGTGCTCTGTGCACATAGTTGTGTATCTTCTGCATATTGGCGTTGTGTGATATTTTTTGCTGGCTTGGTCTTTTGGATTGTGTTTCTTGAGTGTGGTAACCTGCACCCTCCTAGATCTTGCACCAACTGACTGAACTCAAATCACTCAGCATTCTATCCTAGCCTTGGCTGGCTCTGGCCAGCGTTACTATGGTTACTCAGCCTCCCTGCATTTTGTGTGGGCCGATGTTGGTCAATGGGTTTCGCTGGCTGCCGCAGAGGATGCTGGGAAATGTAGTTTTTTTAATTGTTGTCTTGGGGGCCTTCAAGGTTTTTTGGGGGAAAGTTTTTTTGCTTTAAACCTTCCTTGCCTGAGGCCTATTTCTGTTGGGAAGTTTGGTGTCTCTGCCTTGGATGGTTTCTCTGTCTCTGTCAGTTGTTCGACGACGGGACCTCCTTTATATAATAGATCACTTCTCAACCCCTGAAGGGGGACTCAGGATGGCTTACATTGTGCTCTGTTAAGAGGCTATTACAAGCAATTACAATAATAAAATCACAAATTAACATATCATAATTAAAACAATACATAATTAAAAACCATACATAAGCCAACGTTAAAACAGTAAGCCAGTCTCATTAATCATACCGTCATTGCAATATGTCCCTTTAAAGTGCTGTATTACATCTATTGACCATTACATCTATTGGACGCAGTATTCCAAGTGTGGTCTGACCAAGGCCAAATAGAGGCATGACTTCCCTGGATCTAGATATGGCTCCTCTTGTATAATAGTATCTCCATGAGCTCTTTCCAACTCAGTGATTGATTGCTTGTCAAGAGCCGCAAAGAAATAAACAACTCCTGCATGCCAATGATGCCACTCTTATAGTTTTGATGGCAGAGTTGGCTGTTCACGGTTGAGGACCTTTCCCCTCGAAGTGTTTGAATCCCAGTGTGAGTTACACTGAGTCAAGGGCATAACTCAGCTTTGCTTGTAGGAGGTTTGAACTTTGGTGTCCTCTGATAGAAAGGATGCTAGAAAAGACTGGTTGAAACCCCAAAGCAGGTGAATTAGCTTCTGTGAATTACGTGGGTTCAATATCATCCTTATAGTTGGAAAAATTATATCTTGAATTGTGACTCCCAGGTTTTAACCAGTTAACATGGTCATCCAAACTGGACAGGAATCTGGGCACTATAATCTGAATACTACTTTAAAGTCTGCTTTCTAAGTGATGCATAGTTTGCAGCATGATACACAGGATGATTTTGCTTTATTTTCGTGAAATAAAGCCACAACTCACCAGACTCACTTTGTCTTTTTCTTTCTTCAGACTGGAGCCTGCACATTTAATGGGGGAGTGTTGTGTCAACTAGGCAACCCCTTCAAAAAGAACCATCAGGTGAGTTTTTTCTGGGTCTGAATGCACTTGAAAGGCTGTTCTCCAAATCTTGCTCTTCTTGATAGAATCAAAGAGTTGGAAGAGACCTTGTGGGCAATCCAGTCCAACCCCCTGCCAAGAAGCAGGAAAATCACATTCAAAGCATCCCCAACAGATGGCCATCCAGCCTCTGCTTAAAAGCCTCCAAAGAAGGAGCCTCTATCACACTCCGAGGCAGAGAGTTCCACTGCTGAGCACCTCTTACAGGAAGCTCTTCCTAATGTTCAGGTGGAATCTCCTTGCCTGTAGTTTGAAGCCATTGTTCCATGTTCTAGTCTCCAGGGCAGCAGAAAACAAGCTTGCTCCCTCCTATGACTTTCCCTCATATATTTATACATGGCCATCATCTCAGCCTTCTCTTCTGCAGGCTAAACATGCCCAGCTCTTTAAGCCGCTCCTCATAGGGCTTGTTCTCCAGACCCTTGATCATTTAATTGTCCTCTTCTGGACACATTCCAGCTTGTCAACATCTCCCTACAATTATGGTGCCCAGAATTAGACATAGTATTCCAAGTGTGGTCTGACCTAGGCCAAATAGAGAGGTAGCATGACTTCCATGGATCAATAATAATAATAATAATAATAATAATAATAATAATTTATTTCTAACCCACATCCATCTCCCCAAAGGGGACTCGGAGCGGCTTAAATGGGGCCGTGCCCGAACAATAAATCACAAAAAATATCACAAACATCAGAAAACCATAAACACAATAAAAGCAATAAACACAATAAAAAATACATCTATGAAAACACAAAAACATAGACACTATATTCCTATTTATGCAGGCCAAAATCCCATTGGCTTTTTTAACCTGCCACATGACATGTTGGCTCATGTTTAACTTGCTGTCCATGAGGGCTCCAAGATTTTTTTCACTCGTATTGCTGACAAGCCACTTGAAGTATTGGTTGCTTGATGTTTTTCGTGTGGAACCATGAAGCTAGTACTTTATATATAATTGCAATCTGGCAAATTGGAAATGACATTATTTTTTTCTTTCTTGTTAATGTCTTTTTTTGTTAGGGAAACATTTTGTCTTTCAATTGAGAAGGAATTTGGCTTATCACACTTTTAAAAATAAAAGTCTAATATTCCCCTTGAAACTTTGCTCTGTTGCTGTTGTTGTTGTTGTTGTTGTGTGCCTTCCAGTTGTGTCTGACATATGTTGACCCTGCCCACGATCACAAGTGGGTTTTCATGGCTCAACGGGGAATCAAACCCTGGTCTCACAGAGTCCTAGTCCAAGTTTCAAGCCATTATGCCATACTGTTGGTTGAGCTTCAAAAAAGATGATGCAATTTAAGTCTGGCTTAGAAATGGGCATCATTGTCATCAAAGAATTCTTGGTAACCAAGTTGTGCCTCTCTTCTAGGCAGAGCTAATTATTACATTTGAAGTGATTGGGATTTCATTGTACACCCAGGATGTCATCATACAAGTCGAACCTTCCACGTGAGTCTTGTTCCAATGGTCTCTTACATCAGTGTTTCCCAATCTTTTTTGAGCCGCGGCACATTTTTAACATTAAAAAAATCCAGGGGCACACCACCAACCAAAATGACACAAAATGACACTCTAACACAGTAAAGAATGGCTGGGGGATGGTGGCTTGCAGGGAGCAGCTGCTGGGAGTGCCGAAGCTGGGGGAAGGGGGAGGAGCCATGCCGCGCCATGCCCTGCCCCCTCCCCCCAGCTTCAGCTCTCCCAGAGCTTCTCCAGCCTTGAGGGGGCAGTGCCAAGCCAGCGGTGGCAGAGCCAGCAAAATGCTGGCTTGGCACTGCCCCCTCAAGGCTGGAGAAGCTCTGGGAGAGCTGAAGCTGGGGGGAGGAGGAGCATGAGCGGTCAACAAGCTTCAGTGGGCGGGGCTCCTCCTCTGTGCGGCTTCAGTGAGTGAGGGGCAGGAGTCACGGCGGATTGGAGGCTGGCTGGGGAAACGGCCGAAGGAGGAGGTGGCACCCCGGCCCCTTCTTCTTTTTCTTTGCCGCCTCCTGGCCTTTCCTCCTCCTCCCCCAAGCAGCAGGAGTTTGGCAGGAGGGGGGGGAAGGAAGGGGGGCAGAGAGCTACTCTCGCGTCACAGCAGCTGGTCCGTCACGACACACTACTGTGCCACGTCACAGCGGTTGGGAAACACTGTCTTACATTACCTCAGTGATGCAGGATGGTGGGCGAGCATCTTTGCGGCTTGTTTGTTACTTTAGCAATCTAAGAAAATAGCTTGGTAGGCAAAAACTGATTATTGTATTATTATTATTATTATTTCTGACAGGTTAAGCCAGCAAGACGATCTCACTGCAATATCAGCAGTACTCTTGGTGGACTACACTATTGATGCATCCCTGAGAATGTATGTATCTGCTGAAAGGCTGAATATGGGTTTAAAAAAATCAAAGAATTGTGGGAATAGGGCTCTCATAGCCATGCAAGATGAAATGCTAACATATGATGTATCTAGTACTGACATGCCTCTTTCTCTAAAAGGAACACCAATCTTATTTTCAATATGCACCTGTGAGGTCTTTCAGCTATTGCTGACTGCAAAGTACTAATGAATCACTGGATTTATTGCCTGCAAAAGTGATTAAAGTTCATATTGCAAGCTAAAGCGCAGAAATGGAATGCAATAATACAGTACAATAATACGCTTATGCCTCCACATTTATGGGTTAAGCACTTGCGGAGTTAATTATTTGTGAGTGCTGTATTTACAGCCAACTCTGCTGCTGTCCTCTCTGCAATAAGCTTCTGTAGCATTTCTAGCTCCTCCAGGACATAAAGATGCCTAGACAAGTGTTCTGTAAGGTTAAAAAAAGTGATTTGTATTTATGGTCACGTTTTTTTCACTTTCATGGGGACCCTTTGCATATCCCAAGAATTAGTTTTTTCATACCATAACTGGAGCTCACACAAGAAAATTTATTTATTTATTCATTTATTTATTTATGGCATTTATACGCTGCCCTTCTCACCCCGAAGGGGACTCAGAGTGGCTTACAAGTAAAATGTAAATACAATATATTATATTCTTGCCATAGCACAATACTAATATTATATATTACATTGCACTATAACATTATACTATAATATTATTAGTAATGTTACATGTAATATAAAATATATAATTATAATATATTATTAGTATTTATTTATTTATTTGTCACATTTCTATACCGCCCCTCTCAGCCTGAAGGCGACTCGGGACGGTTTACACAAGGCGGTCTCCAATACAACATAGCAAACAACCCAAAAAATAACCATATAACAACAAATTAACAATTAAAAACATACAATTGCAGTCTCAGCGTCATGTTGAAATCACTTTCCATCATGTCGTCGTCATTCCATATATCTAATTAAACCTAGTAGTATTATATAGTATTACATTATAATATTATCAACGTACTATTGTTTCCCCATACTGTTATAAGTACTATAAGGTAAAGGTTTCCCCTTGACATGAAGTCTAGTTGTGTCCGACTCGGGGTGGGGGGTGGGGGGGTGGGGGTTCATCATCTCCATTTCAAAGCCAAAGAGTCGGCATTGTCCATAGACACCTCTAAGGTCATATGGCTGGCATGACTGCATGGAGTGCCGTTACCTTCCCAACTGAGCTGTACCTATTGATCTACTCACATTTGCATGTTTTCGAACTGTTAGCCTGGCAGAAACTGCGGCTAGTAGTAGGAGCTCACCCCACTCCCAGGATTCAAACAATTGACCTTTTGGTCAGCAAATTCAGCAGCTCAGTGATTTAACCTGCTGCACCACCAGGGGCTATAGCTATTGTAAAACCATGGAAAATTATTTATTTGTTTATTTATTTATTGACATCATTTATATTCCGCCCTTCCCACCCTGCAGGGGACTCAGGGCGGATCGCAATGCACATATACAGGCAAACATTATATGCCCTGGACATACAAACATGTAAGACAAGACACTCAGAGGCAATTTAACATTTCAGCTTCTGGCCACCAGAGGGAGCTGTCGCACCACTTCACTCCTTTTAGAAATTAGAAACTACTTCCCTGGCCTACTGTTAATCTATCAGTAGATCTCCGTGTAAATTTTGCCTGCCTCTTCCCTAAAGAAATTATAGTAGATGACACACTTTCCTATTACCTTGGCAAAACTTTTCACACTCTTAAGAATATATAACCCTACACTTTCCTGTAGTTAACACAACCTGGCACCTTGTTATTGTCTCCACACTTCTGAACTTATTTTTTGGCTGTGACAGTGTCAACCCATGGCTCCAGTCACATTTTAGTGGAACAGTAATGGGCGAGTCAGCCATGAAGCATGAAGAAGACGTCGGCAGTCCCATCAGATTTGATTTCCAGGTACGAGTGGAGCTTGAAAAACTGCTTTTATACATTGATATTGGGTTGCTGTGGGTTTTCCAGGCTGTATGGCCATGTTCCAGAAGCATTCTCTCCCTAACGTTTTGCCCACATCTATGGCAGGCATCCTCAGAGGTGTGAGGTCTGTTGGAAACTAGGCAAATGAGGTTTATATATCTGTGGAACGTCCAGGGTGGGAGAAAGAATTTTGTCTGTTTGAGGGCGACTTGTGAACAAATTCCACAATTAGTGTATTTAAAACTTGATTAGTGGTTGAATGGAACTCTTGCCTGCTTCAAACCTGGATTAGCATTGAATGGCTGATCCCTACCTATATTGATACTTATTTAAATAAATGTGTCATTCTAAGGACTCCCTCCTTCTACAGTTTCCTTTTTTTAAAAAAAAACTTTTTTAAAAAATTGAAACTTTTCTCAACTTTCTCTGCAAAATGTTATAAACTACTTCAAAATTGCTTTAGTGCAGTGTTTTTCAACCTTTTTTAAGCCGCGGCACATTTTTTACATTTACAAAATCCTGGGGCACACCACCAACCAAAATGACACAAAATGACACTCTAACACAGTAATACATATAGTTAATATGTTTTAAATGTATTTATACACTCAGTGTGAAACCTGGACCTGTTTCGACGAACACAACATAGATATCCTGGCAGGAATGGCAGAAAGACACAAACTTCCCACACAGAACTCCCATAACCAAGAGAAAATACTATAAGAGTTTGGTGGGCATTGACCTTGGGTTTTGGAGTTGTAGTTCACTTATATCCAGAGAGCACTGTGGACTGAAACAATGTTGGATCAGGACCAAACTTAGCATGAATACTCAATATGCCCAAATGTGAACACAGATGGAGTTTGGGGGAAATAGACCTTAACATTTGGGAGTTACAGTTTCTGGGATTTATTGTTAACACACAATCAAAGAGCATCCTGAACTCTTGCAACAATGGAATTGAACCAAACTTGGCATATTGACCTCTCATTACCAACAGGAAGTACTGAAAGGGTTTGCTTGGGAATTGACCTTGAGTTTGGAAGTTGTAGTTCACCTACACCCAGAGAGCACTGTGGACTCAAACAATGTTATGTTGTGTTGTTGTTTGTTTTCTATCCGGAATCACAATGTTGGAAGGAGGCTCACCACTTTAAGGTCCCTAAGACAGGCATGGGAAAACTTTGGCCCTCTGGGTACTTTGGACTTCAACTCCCACCATTCCTAACAGTCGGAGGCCCTTTCCTGCTTAAGTGGCTGAGGGGGGAAAAGGACAAGGGCCTGAGGCTGCTAGGAATGGTGGGAGTTGGAGTCCAAAACACCTGGAAGGTCCAAGTTTGCCTATGTCAGCTTTCGACAGAGACCTCTTCCTCCCCCTTCCCCTTCGCACCCTTTCTTCCCACTCCTGCCGAACACTTACTTTTTCTTCTCCACTGCCGCTTCTGCCGCCATTTTGATCTGAGGGGGCAGCGTGAGCGTGTTCAGGAGGGGAGGGGGGAGGGAGGAAGACATGACCCTTGTGGGTGCTACTGCGCAGACTCGGCCCAGAGCAAAGCGAGGCAAAGCAAGCAGAGCGAGGCTGGGAAGAAGGGAGCCCGAGTGGAGAAGAAAAAGTGTTTGGCAGGAGGGGGAAGAAAGGTATTGGAGGTTCCAATTTCCCACGGCACACCTGATGATCGCTCACGGCACACTGGTTGGGAAACAGTGCTTTAGTGGGTATCCTGGCATTTTTCTAGTTTGCATCCTCAAGTAGAAATAATAACGGAAGCTGTTACTGCTTGAATGTATTCTTTTATATCCTTGATCTTTCAAAGCATTGTTGAACCTTGAACTTCGTTTATTTGCCATGACTGCTGGAATGGGAAGTAACTCCATACAATGAAAATGCTTAAAATGGGATTAATGTTGAACTTTCTTCTGAAGCTAAACTATATATAACGTTAAGTTGCATTTTATGTTTGCATTGGTATTTTTTTAACTCAGCAGCAGCTTTGGAAGATTTTAGGACCTTTCTACACAGTCATATAATCCAAATATAAAGGCAGAAAATCCCACAATATCTGCTTTGAACTGGATTATCTGAGTCAGTCCATACTGACATGTAATCTAGTTCAATGTGGAGTTTATACAGCTGTGTTTAAAGGGGCCTTACTCTTGATCAGAAGACCTGTGGGAAGGAATGATTAACTCTAACTCCAAAACTAACCCTAACCTCCCTACTATTTTTCAATTCCATAGACCTTGCAAACAAAAAGGTTATGGATAGTATAAAGAAAAATGGAGGTTCAAGGGAAAGGTCAATGAAAGTGTATGTCACTTCCAATAATTAATTCTTATTGGAAAAGTTGGATTTGCAATACGCAAAGGATCTTTTGGGAGACTATGGGCCCTTGCACCGGGACTGTGGCGCAGTTGGCTAGGTGTCACTACTGACCGAAAGGTCATGTGTTCGAAGCCAGCCCGGGTTGGAGTGAGCTTCCGACCATTTGTGTAGCTTGTTGTCGACCTTTGCAACCCGAGATATTGTTGCATCTGTCCATTACGAAATTTAGGTACCACCTATGTGTGGGGAGGCTAATTTAACAAAATTTATGAGGCCATAAAAAAATCTCCAGCAAAAGCATGCGGGGAATGAGGAAAGTACTTTATTAGTGTCGCAGATGAACGGTGATGCGACAGCTCCCCTGGTGGCCAGAAGTTGGAATGTTAAATAGCCTCTGACTGTCTGTCTATATGTGTTGTGTGTCTATGGCATTGAATGTTTGCCATGTATGTGTACATTGTAATCTGTCCTGAGTCCCCTGCAGAGTGAGAAGGGCGGAATATAAATACTGTAAATAAATAAATAAATAAATTCCACACAGCACTATATCTCAGGATATCAAGGCAAAAAATCCCACAATATCTGCTTTGAACTGGGTCCACACTCAGATAATATGGGATTTTCTGCCTTGATATCCTGGGATATAGTGCTGTGTGGAAAGGCCCTATGGGATATTGCTCGATTCTCCTAATTTCTCAGTTACAATGAAATAGACTTCTAATTTTGGAGGCAGTGTATTATTTGGTTCTCCTGATACCATTGTGTTTCACAGTCAATTATCTTGCCACTCTTTACACTTCTGTCTAATTTCCAGTTTAGAATAAATTGTCATGTATGCCCATGTCCTCTCAGTTTAATCGTCTTTATACTGTTTCCACCTTTGGTAGGCACAACCCAAAAATAGGATTTCATGACAGAGCCTCAGACATTTAAGTTACTTACTTCATTATAGACTACTGCAACGCTCTCTAAGTGGGGTTGCCTATGAAGACTGCCCGGAAGCTGCAATTAGTCCAGCGCGCAGCAGCCAGACTACTAACGGGTGCGGGGTACAGGGAGCGCACAACTCCCGTGTTGCGCCAGCTCCACTGGCTGCCAATTAGCTTCCGAGCACAATTCAAAGTGCTGGTGTTGACCAGTTTACCTGTCCGAACGTATTCTCCCCTATGAACCGTCAAGAGTGCTAAGATGGTCTGGAGAGGCCCTGCTCTCGGTCCCATCACCTTCGCAGGCGTGTCTGGTGGGGACGAGGGACAGAGCCTTTTCTGTGGTGGCCCCCCGGCTGTGGAATTCCCTCCCAAATGAAATTAGATCTGCCCCCTCCCTCCTGACTTTTAGGAAATGGGTGAAAACGTGGGTGTGCAATGAGGCCTTCGCAGGATGAAGGAGGAGATCGCGAAGTGACTAAAGTCGCTAACCACTTGATACGGACCGAATATATGGATTAAGTTGGACTTGATTTTACTTTGGCGAAAGGCTTTTAAAATGTATTTATTGCATTGTATTTTATTGGAAATTTTATTGGAAATTTATGATGCTTTTAGATTTTAAATGTTAGCATTGAATACTTGCTGTTTGCCAGTCTGAGTCCCTCCTCGGAGGTGAGAAGGCCAAGAAGTTTTAAATAAATAAATTATCAGTCAAAAGTACAACCCCTCTATCCCTGGTCCCCACAGTTTAATTTATCCATTTTCAACAGAATGTGTCTTCTCTGGGCACTTTAAGTCCTCCAACACAATGCTATGGTACTTTTTGGGCAGAAGTCCTTAATTTCAATAGGATTTGCTATTACCCACAATTTTGCATATCTGCACAAATGCTGGGAATATATCCCCTGGACCCCCATGAATACAGGGAATGTACTGTATTGCCAGTACAACCAGAAATGTGGAGATGTTCTTGCAGAACATGTTGCTTCCTGTGTCAAAATGACCTGACTGGTTTGAAAACCATATATCCTCTTTGGAGAATCTGAGATAGTCTTTGCTGTCCCTTATTAGACAAGAAAATCTATCGTGCCTGCTTTGTCAGAGGCCAAAATGGGCCTTGGAAAATGTCATCTTGTTTTTGTCTTTTAGGTGACCACAAAGGGTGAATCTTTGGGTTCCTTGGGAACAATCATGTTAGGCTTTGAATGGCCTTACGAAGTCAGCAATGGGAAATGGCTTTTGTACCCCACTGATATCATGGTGAAAGGAAATGAAAAGTGGTTCTGTGAACCCCCTGGGCAGGTCATCAACCACCTCAACCTCAGCCTCAATGTCCATGTGAGTCTGGATTTTAGTCCCTCCCACCCCACATTTACTTTATCCTTTTCCTCACCTATCCTATGTATTCATTAATAAGTCTCTAGAATCAGGGGCGAACCTACCTGTTCCTGGGGGGTACGCGGAAAAAAATGCGCCCCCCAGTTGCTCCCGAGGGGAGCCCAGTGCATGCGCCATCTCTGCGCACGCACACTGACTCCAGAGCACGCCTCCCGCTTTGAGGCCAGTGCGCATGCGAAGTGCACATGCGCACTGGCTCCAAAGCAGGAGGTGCGCTCTGGAGTCAGTGCACGTGCACAGAGCCACAAGATGCGCAGAAGCTCCTACAGGGAGCTTTTTCACGCATGCGCAGAAGCTGCGGAGGCCTGGCTGGCGCAATGGCGGGACAGCGCGGGCGGCAGGGGCGGGCGGAGCCGGCGCGCGGCGCCCTCCCAGGTGGCGATGCCCCTCCCGGGTGACGTCGCCCTACGCACCTGCGTAGTCCGCCTAATGGACGAACCGGCCCTGTCTAGAATGATACTTAACTTACCCCCAAGTTGTATTAAAGTCTATAATTTTGGCTCCCAGACATTCCCTTGAATGGGGAATTCTGGGAGTTATAGTTTTAAAAGGATTTTTCCAAGCTGTGGCTTAAACTTTAAAAAGTAACAAGTTATTTCCCTTTCCAGCAACATAATTATAGCAGCATCTTAAGAAGGAAGAAGCGTGACCTGGAGGCTTCTTTCAAAAGTGAAGTGCCCATCACACTGGCAGCAGCAAAGAAAGCCAAGTCAGAAACCTCACTGGTGAGCATCCAAAGCCCTCGTCCCCAAATTGAACAAACTTCTTCACTTCTCTCCACCTTATGCTCTCTTTTCTCACATTCGTCCTTTGTCTCCAGAGCTGCTCTAAAGGAACGTCTCGCTGCATTTGGTTTGAGTGCCCCCTCAAGGACATTGGAGCTGTAACAGACGTGACGGTCCGAGCACGGGTCTGGAATAGCACCTTCATAGAAGTAAGCGCCATCCTCGCCTCTTACTCTTATGGCTAAGGGCAGCGCAACTGTTAGAACATCAAAGCAGAACAAGGGACACCCAGATTGAAATCCCCACTACAGGCACCCACTGGGAACTATCAAACCTGACACAATATACTATGAGCACATATAGCAAATCTTCAAGGCATGTAATCAAACATAGACTCATAATCCCCAATTTTATATCAATATCAATGACAATAGAATCCAAAGTGCAGCATAATCAAATATCACAGTGTTTTATAGGAAAACCATAATGTTGCGCGGGGTGGTGGTACATTGATTGTGATAAAGAAGGACTGATGTGTGACTATGAGCAAGCTCCCTTCACCCCATGTGTTTATATATATTTCCTTGTTTGTAGGAAGTTTCAGGGCATCTAGATGTTACTAATTTCTTTCGTGGTTGAAAGAACTGCTTCCAGTTGTGAAGCCAAATATGCTTTATAGATCAGGAAGTGACAACTCCTAGTGTTCGAGATGTTGTTGCCCTGTAGTTCTTATCAGCTCTTAATCAGTATAGCCCATGGTTGAAGGATAGTAGAAGTTATAGCCCTTCAGTATCTGTAAAACTATAATTTGCCTACTTGGTGAAGATATTTTATTTCCTAAAATTTTAAAAGAAAAGAAAATACTGTATATCTAGACATCCTAGAGCAGTGGTTCCCAAACTTTTTTGGCCTACACCCCCCCTTTCCAGAAAAAAATTTACTCACCGCCCCTCTAGAAATTATTTTTTTTTAAATTCTAATAGCAATGAAACAGAAAGATATATGTATTAATATTTCTACCTTTTTCGTAAAATATAATAAAGAAAGTTGTAAATTAGAAACATTGAAGTTTGAAATTATGAAACTATTGAACTTAGAATAGAAAGGTAATACAAAAAAAGTTAAAACTTTCGAAATCATCCCAATGAGAAGGATGAACCTGGCATGCTGCTACCAATCTAGTAATCCTAGGCTCTATTTTCGTCAGCAGTAATCTCAAATCATCGCGATTGACTATTTTGCAATCGGTTTCTTCTTTTTTTGTTAATAAATTGGTTACCGTACTGAATCCATGTTCCACTAAATATGCTGAAGGACATTATTATGTTGTTATAAGACTCAACCAGTTGGAAGGGAACCCCAAAGGTATTATTATTATTATCCCTTGCTTGGCGAGAGGAGGAGGAGGGAGCAGGAGGAGGGAAGGAGAGAGAGAGAGAGAGAGAGAGATGGATGGTAGCCTGTTGCCTGGCTCACGCCACCACTCCCACCACCCCCTTACAGGGGTTCAGCATCCCCCAAATTCTCCTGAGCCTTCCAGCACCCCCCTAGGTCACCCCACCGCCCTCCAGGGGGCGGTACCACCCACTTTGGGAACCACTGTCCTAGACGAATGGTTTCTTGTTTTGTTGCCTTCATGATTTATGTCACTTTTTTGTCTTTGAGGATTATTATCTCAGATTTCGAAGTTTGTCACCGCAGTGACAAAATGTTGGTAGGCTCCATGGTTCAGTGGTCAACCCCATCCTTTGTGTGCAGAAAGGCCCAGGTTCAGTCCTTCATTTCTCCAATGAGAGAGTCCAATGGCAGAGATGGAAAAAGTTTCCAACCTGAAACCCTGGATGCCATTGCAAGTTAGAAAAAAGTTCAGAATATTTACTTATGAAGACTATACATCCCAAAGTCCCTCCCATCAACATGTGTAAATAGTAACCTTTCTAGACACGAAGGGCCCTTCCACACAGCCCTATATCCCAGAATATCAAGGCAGAAAATCCCACATTATCTGAGTGTGGACTCAGATAACCCAGTTCGAAGCAGATATTGTGGGATTTTCCGACTTGATATTTGGGGATATAGGGCTTTGTGGAAGGGCCCTAAGTCACAGTAGAGACACTCCTGGCATATATAGACCACGACTGTCATCAGTCATTATCTATATTAATAATTTAAACATTTCCCGGAATTGTATGATTATTAATACAGCTACATATATTGAACATTCAATAGAGGGAATGCATTGGGGGGGAAACAAAGCATTAGTACTGCTCCTTTTAACATGTTCATCCTTTTCCTGTCTCCCCCCTGGAAATGCAGGATTATCATGACTTTGACCGTGTGAAGGTGATGGGACAAGCCACACTGTTTCTCAGGACAAATGTATCTACCATCAACATGAAAAATGACACAGTATGGGTGAGTACAACTGGATTCATATGGCACAGCTGCTCCCAAAAGTCACCCAACCAAGACCCTGCCAGCTGCAGTAAAACATCTTCCTGTTGAGCCATGGTTCTCATATGTAGTATGGCAAGGCAGCAGCATCTTGTAAAGTGACAACTCCTGTGATTTCATTTATATTATTTATTATTTATTTATTTATGGTATTTGTATCCCGTAGCTTCTCACCCCCGCAGCAAGGCTTACATTTGCAGCACTACAGGCCGCAACACCACAGTACAATATAAAAATACACCATATAATCAACTGTGAGGCCGCTCTAAATTCTCCCAGTAACCACACGAAATCTGCTTCTTGATCCAACGGAGTTTATTAGAGGTACAACACCTGTAAAGCCAAAGCATTGGCTCATCACCCAAACACACCTTATATACTCAACCCCCTCCCCCCGTCACCTGCAATGTCCGGGAAAGGTTGCATCATACCCCTCTGACTCAGCAGTCCTACTGTCCAATGGATATTACATCATATCCCTACTGAGTCAGCAATATGCAAGTCAGTGTCCACTGTCCGGAAGAGGTTGCGTCACATCCGTCCTGACTCAGCACTGCTCCCAGGAGATTACATCATCCCCGGGAATTCCCCAAGGTCCTGCACGCCAGGCCTCTTTCATGTTTTATTTATTTATTTATTTATTTACTCGGCTTCTATGCCGCCACTCCCAAATAGGCTCGGGGCGGCTCACAGCCAGAAAGCAAGACAATACACAATAAACATATACACTCTAAAATGCAATACAAGATGCAAGATAAAAATACACAGTAAAACATCATTAAAACACAGTTAAAATAGTTAAGACGGTCTGGCAACATTGGCATGGCTTGAGGAACCCACTGGACCTATACCTGGAAAGCCAGCCGGAAAAGGTGAGTCTTACAT
This sequence comes from Anolis apletophallus, assembly GCA_030556195.1. NCBI lineage: Eukaryota > Metazoa > Chordata > Lepidosauria > Squamata > Anolidae > Anolis > Anolis apletophallus. The sequence continues at coordinate 117,958,021 of JARBWK010000008.1, forward strand.
GCCCGCCTAAACGGGAGTAAGTCATGGATAGCCCGTGTTAAGGCAGACTGGGAGTTCTCGAGCCTTCCCCAAGGCTAAGAACCTCCAGCTCTGACAATCAACGTCATTAAAAAGCATTAAAAACATTTTTTAAAATTACATTAAAAACCACGACATACAACAATTAATTAAAGCCATCAAGCAGAACGCATTGTCAGTCCAGTCAAGTCCAAAGTGTCAATCCAGTCAAATCCAAAGGTACAATTTACATCTGCTGCCCAAAGGCCTGGTCCCAGAACCACGACTTTAGCTTTTTTCTAAAAGTGAGGAGAGATGGAGTCAATCTTGTTTTGTTTGGGAATCCATAACATTGAGTAGTGGCAGTTAAAGTGGTGTCAAACTGCATTAATTCCAGATATACCAAAGAGAAGCAGTTCTCTTAAGTGGCAGGTGCTGATGGGACTGGAGGGTGCCAGTGCTGAACTATTACTCTAGTTGGCCTCTATATATAGAATGAGAGAGGATATCATTTTATGTTCCCTCTTGGGCAACTCATAATTAATTTTGAGTACTCCATCTTCGCCCATTTGAATATCTGTTTTGCTGATTGGGTGAAACCAGTATTTTGGCTAAAGGAACCAATGTGGTGCAGTGATTCAAACATTGGACAATGGCTCTAGAAACAATGATTTGAACATCCGCTTAGTCATGAAACCCACTGAGTGCCCTTGGGCAAGTCACACCCTCAGCCTCAGAGGAAAGCAATGGCAAACCCCTTCTGAACAAGCTTTGCCAAGAAAATTATCTGATAGGTTCACTTTAGAGCTGCCATAGGTTGGAAATGAGTTGAAGATACAACATCACCCCCACAACAATAGAGGGATGTTGTTGTCCCCCCTCACTAGCCTAAATCAGTGTTAAAAACTCTAAAATCAGTATTGAAAACTCTAAAATCAGTATTGAAAACTCTAAAATCAATTTTGAAAACTCTAAAATCAGTATTAGAAACTATAAAATCAGAATTAAAAACTCTAAAATCGAGACAGTAAATAAAGAGGAACACTAAAAAAAAACCAGGGGAATCTCTGACATGAAACAATCAGGGCTAGTTAACACCTCCCAGCAAAGGATTCCCCAGGCAGGGCAGCCAGGCTTTGAGGTTGTGAGGCCATTAAATGCTAATCAAGGGGGCCAATTGTAGCATTCATACTTGCCTCAAGCAAACAAGAGTTCTTTCTCCCACCTTGGACCTTCCACAGATATATAAACCCCATTTTCCTAGTTTCTAACAGACCTCACAAACTCTGAGGATGCCTGCCATAGATGTGGGTGAAACATCAGGAGAGAATGCTTCTCGAACATGGCCATACAGCTTGGAAAACTCACAGCAACCCGGTGATTCCAGCCATGAAAGCCTTTGACAACACAGAGATATTACCTTTTTTGTTCCAATCAAAAAAGCCATGGCCAAGTTTGCAAATCTTTGCTTGAAAGCCCAAAGATTTGTGAGGCTTAGACATCTTTCATTTAGAGGGTCACCATTAAGCTTATTCGTTGGCAAATATCAATAATAACAAATGTGTGGTATAGTTCAAACAATGCTAGACTGCTGTTTCCATGCTGTTTTATATTTAAACAGTTATGTTTAGCTTCTTCTTCCTCTTATCTTTTCTCCCTAATAGCACAATTTCTTCTTTTATTGTGCCCACCTTTTAGTACACTGTGAACATTGACTCTGAATTGAGTGAAGAACAGCCAGCTGAACTTGAGATATGGTTGGTGTTGGTTGCTGTTGCCGCTGGACTTCTACTTTTGGGAATCATTGTCTTACTGCTGTGGAAGGTGAGAAGAAGAGGGTTTGTTACTTTAAAACAAAACTATTTAGAAAAACTGTGCTTAGGAATGTTTTGGACAGAAATTCCCATAATTCACAGTTTAATAATAATAATAATAATAATAACTTTATTTATACCCCACCACCATCTCCCCAAGGGGACTCGGGGCGGCTTACATGAGGCCAAGCCCAATAAAACATCAGTAGAACAACACAGCAGCAAATAATAATTTATTATTTTATTTATTTATATTCCCCTCTTCTCACCCCGAAGGGGACTCAGAGCAGATTACAGGTACACATACTTAGCAGACAATTCCTGCCGTTTCCACATACACAACATACAGTATAGACGAACATATAGATGAACAGAGGCAAACTCTGGCCACCAGGGGGAGCTGACGCACTCCTCATCTCTCAGCGTTCCCAGCGTCCCTTGTTGTTCCTTCCGCTTTCCTCAGCGTTCCTGGAGTTCTTTAATGGCCTCATAATTCAGTCAAAATTTGCCTCCCCACTTAATGTGGTACCTTTATTTCGTACTTGACAGATACTACTGTCTTTCGGGCTGCAAAGGTCGACAGCAGGATACACTTAAAGGTCGAGCACCCACCTCAACCCGGGCAGGCCTCAAACTCATGACCTACTGGTCAGAGAGATCTTATGCAGCTGACACTTAGCCAGCTGCGCCACATTCCCGTTGCAATCAATATAGTACAATCAATATAAAATAGTACAATCAATATAATTCATAGTTTAGGCAGAATAAGATTAACTTCTAAAATACTTCTAAAATTCTAATAATTGTTGCTGCTGTTCTTTACAGCAAACTTGTGGAAATGAAAAATAAACAAAGCAGTCGCCTATGGCAAGTCTGGATGTCAGAGCAGATTTTCAGGGCTGACATAAATCTCTTGATCAGTCAGAGGGTGGATTGATCTCAGCTCAGAACAAAATGTTCATGTATTAAGGTTAGAGCAGCCTGGCCAGACCGGTTTGCAATGCAGGAAGTGTCACCTTACATTATTGAGATTTATTTAGAGTGACGTAATATCTGCTCTGAGTTAGGGCATGTTTTTGGCGTTGAGCATGTCATTCTGGAGCACGGCCAATGGAGCCTCAACACACTTTTCTTACCTCATGGAAAACTTGATTGGGCTGCTAGGAAATTGTATTTAGACTCGAATTAACACAAGCATCAGGTGAATCTCTGGAAAATGAGTATGTGGTTATTCCATCCCCTTTGATCCTACTTCAATCAAAACTTTATTACGGTCACAGACCAGCACAAAGCGGGCACAAGCGCCCTAAGAGGAGAAGGACAACTCCCCAGTAAACAGTTATTTAAAATCAGACTAGAAATCAGTATAAAAAATATTTTAAAAGACAGGATATTGTTGCCTTACGATGTCAATCATCACCCGTCTGATATTAAGGGCAGTAGTACAGAACTTAGCAACACTGTAAGTCATTGCAGTGTTAGAGTCCGAAAGCAGCAGGGATTGATCCTACTTGTATTGGTCTCAGATGTTAGAGGGAAAGTTTTTTCTTTGATCCCAGAATTCCCGCCATCATTATGGTCACTGGCTATACTGGCTGGAAGAGTCTGAGGTTGGTCATTTAAAGCAGTGTTTCCCAACCGGTGTGCCGCGCGGCACACTAGTGTGCCGTGAGCGATCATCAAGTGTGCTGTGGGAAATTGGAACCTCTTGAGTCTTGAATAAGCCACGCCCCTTTACTCCCCGTGGACCAATCCTGTCACGGTGGCCTTGAACTCCCGGCCGGCACCAAGCTGGTGGCGGTGGAGGCGGCGGGACCAGAAGCGCCTTCCCTGAGGGGACGACAGTAGAGCGGAAGTGCCTCGTCTAAGGCGATGTGGCGGCGGGTGTGCCTGGCGGTGCTGGGCTTGGTGGCGGGCCTGGCGCTGGTCCAGCCGGCCGGGGCGGTGGAGCCTTTGCGCCTGAGCCTGGCCCTGGCCGGCGGCGCCGCCTCCGCCTTCACGGGCTTCCTCTCCTACCCGCGGCTCTACTGCCTGTTCACTCACTGCTGCCATGACGCGGGGAACAACGGGGCCCGCCTCCGGGCAGGTACGCGAGCGGCCTACCGGGCCTCAGAGACTGACGTGACGAGGAAGGAGCCACATGGGCTATATTATAATGATTATCATTAGTATTCTGAACAATGTATTAACATAATATTATTATCTTTCCTTAGTATATGCTATTATATTGTTATATTATCAGTATTTGTCATAGTCATGGTCTATATCGTTATTGACTATGAGAGGATTAACTCCTGTGCTTTAGTGATAATACCGTGTTTCCCCGAAAGTAAGACAGCGTCTTACTTTCTTTTGACCCCCAAAATCCCCACTACGGCTTACTTTCGGGTACGACACATTAGCCGAAGGTACCTGCCGTACCCGAAAGTAACCCTTTCCCCTTGGCCGCCTCCTCCTTGGTCCCACCTCCTCCGCCTCCCTCAGCCACCGCCTCCCCCGCCGCCGCTTTCCCCCGCCGCCGCTTCCGCCGCCGCTTCCCTCCGCCGCTTCCCTCCGCCTACCTCCGCCTACCTCCGCCGCAGAGCCGGCCCCCACACCTGCGCCAGGGCGCCTCGTCAGCGCGCCAGGAGCGCCTACGTCAGGCGCGCTCAGGTCCTACTGCCTGGCGCGCTGACATAGGCGCTCCTGGCGTGCTGACGTAGGCGCTCCTGGCGCGCTAGCGTAGGTGCTCCTGGCGCTGGCGTAGGCGCTCCTGGCGCAGGCGTGGGGCCGGCTGTGCGGCGGAGGTAGGCGGCGGGGGCGGGAAGCGGCGGCGGCGGGAAGCGGCAGCAAGCGGCGGCGGGGAGGCGGCGGCGGGGGGGAGGCGGCGGAGGGCGAGGAAGCGGAGGAGGCGGAGGAGGAGGCGGGACCGAGGAGGAGGCGGGACTGAGTGACGCGCGGCGGGGGTACGTCTTATTTTCAGGGTACGGCTTACATTAGCCGACCCCTGACACCCCCGATACGTCTTACAATCGGGGGTGTCTTACTTTCGGGGAAACACGGTATATTGTATGTACCTATAATATTTATATTATTATAATGTAATACAAGATAACACTTTTAAAAATAATACAATATTGAAATTACATATTTTATATTACTTGTAATAGTACTAATAATATTACAGTATAATGGTATAGTACAATATAGTAAGTTAGAGTGTCATTTTGTGTCATTTTGGTTGGTGGTGTGCCCCAGGATTTTGTAAATGTAAAAAATGTGCCGCGGCTCAAAAAAGGTTGAAAAACACTGATTTAAAGAATTAACTTTTCCAAACTTGTATCCAGAAAACAGAATATACATTTCCTAGCCTTGGAAACAATTGTAACAAGTACCTTTGTAAAGCTATTCCAAAGCTTTGAAAGCAATCATGGCAAGAACAGAACTTGGCAAAAGGTGTGTGTTTTTGGACTAAATTGGGCACACTGTTTCAGGGATTCTGAGACCTATAGTCCCAAAGTAGAACTTTTTCAAACTCTGAGCTGGAAAGCATCTACAAAATGTGTTTGTTGTCTTGCCTTCTTCCGTATCTTTACTACCACTGTGTTCCATTCAGAGCCATCTCTTTCATTAAGTACAGCAAAGCATTTGCCTCTGGCAGGAGGTTTTTGATGTTGTGATTGGTTATTTAACATGCGCGTATTGTATTGCTAGAGATAAGTTCTAGTGAGATTATTCTGCATAGCACCTTCCAGAAATGCCTAGTGAGATATAACTGGGATGGGTTGGAAAGTGTATCTTATTATTTGCAGTGATTATTTCTTTTCCTATGAAAATGGGGAAACAGCCAATGCCAGAAGGCATGAAATACACACCATCAATACCAGCACCCCTACAAATAAACCACTCAGTTCCAGTTGGCGTATTGCAAGTCAGGGTGTATAGAACAAAGTTAAACATGAAATTAGTACCAGAGGTGCTCTCCAAACATGGACATTTGCACTGAAATCTGGTCAGTTTGTCCTTCCTATCCTGCACACCCCATCACACTATTTCCTTGCTTGTTGACTCTAATGTTTGACCCCTGCTTCCTCATAGTGTGGCTTCTTCCGGAGGGCAAGCACACGAGCCATGTACGAGGCCAAGGGCCAGAAAGCCATGATGAAGATCCAGCCATCGGAAACTAAGCGGCTGACTGACAGCTACTAGTTCCTGTCTCGGGGTGGACATTGCCTACCCCTTTGCCCTGTATCTTGGTAAATCTGCATGGATGGGTGGCTGGGGACAAGGCCTTTCTTCTTCACTGTTAACTCTCACCTTCTCTTGCTCTTTCCCCAAAGTCCCTGGCTTGGAGAGCTCTAGTCCAGTGTTGAGGCAGGGGAAATGGTGTCCTAATTCTCATGTCAAGAGGTTCTAGGTGGCTTCTTTGTAGTTGGTTGGATTCATACCTGGTCTGACTCACAGTGGATGTCACATAAAGAGAGGTCTTCCCTATCTCCTCATACCTGTTCTCTTCAATTAGAGATGCCTTGTATGAAGCTTGAACTATTGCATTACTTTCTACGTACAAATCATGTCCTTTGCGTATGATGTTCTCGAATCTTCTCGTCTGGTTTAATTAAGACACCTGCATTCAGGGAAGAACTTGATTCTTTTTATTTATTTATTTATTTTATTTCTATTCCGTCCTTCTCACCCCGCAGGGGACTCAGGGTGGATTACAATGTACACATTACATTTTAGACACACAAACACACAAGACAGACAGAGGCAATGTAACATCTGGCAACCAGGGGGAGCTGTCGCACTCCTTCAATTCCTCAGCGTGTTTCCTGGAGATCTTTTTTATGGCCTCGTAAATCAGTTAAATTAAGCCTCCCCACTAAGTGGTACCTTAATTTCCTACTTGACAGATGCAACTGTCTTTCGGGTTGCAAAGGTCGACAACAGGCTACACAATAGGTCGAGAGCCCACCTTGACCTGGGCAGGCCTCGAACTCATGACCTTCCGCTCAGTAGAGATCTTATGCAGCTGACACTTAGCCAGCTGCGCCACATTCCTGGTGCTATGCAAAGGACATGATTTGTACGTAGAAAGTAATGCAACAGTTCTTATGCTAAAAATCTATCCATTAACTTTGAATCAATAACAAAATTCCAAGGAAGAGACTTTTTGGTTTTGTGGAAGGGGAAAATGTACAGAAAAACCCAAGGTGGCATCGTACCACATACTTCTTTCTAGATGAGAAGGAGCCATGTTCAGTTGTTAGGGTTGTTCAGTTGGATCATGCTGGTAGTGTTCTTAGATGCAGAACCAAGAAAAGCTACTGTTTTGGACAAACATTATTTCAACATCAGGTTGAAATAATGGCAACATTCCCAGAAGCGTTCTCATACATTAGTTAGTCCTGGACCAGGTACCACAAAATATATGTTTCACACAACGCATCAAATGCTCTCCACCAGGTTTTGGCTTTGTCAGTTTCACCTGTTTTGTGTTACTAACTCGAAAGTTTTCTTTTCCTAGACTTTAATAACCAGGTGTTTCTTTGATGGCTTCCAAGATGGCACTTAATTCTGTGTGGTCAAAACCGTTCACTTTCTAATCTCATTCTTCCCCTGAAATGTCTGGGTCCAACTGACCATTCTGATGTGGCATTGATATGGCAGAGTCAGCAGAGGTGGGCCAGTTCTCAGTCCCCATTCTCAGTAATGTCTTACTATAAGGGTGGGCAATGATGTGTGTGTGTGTTTGGATAGAGATAGGCCCCTTCCACACAGCTGAATAAAATCCCAGATTATCTGCCTTGAACTGAAATATATGATTGATTGATTTATTAGATTTATTAGCCACCACTCCCAGTGGCTCGGGGTGGCTTACAAAGACATTTCAATAAAATACATCAACCATAACATTAAAAACAAAATAAAACAATACGAGAAGAAACACAGTCTAGAAATGGCGTATCACGACTCAAAAGCCTGTCGGAATAGGAATGCCTTACAGGCCTTCCGGAAAGCCAACAGGTTGCGCAAGGCCCTAACCTCTGGGGGTAATGGCATTCCATATGGCAGTGTGGACTCAAATAACCCAGTTCAAAGCAGATATTGTGGGATTTTATGCCTTGATATTGGGTTATATGGCTGCGAGGAAGGGCCCATAGAGATGAGGATGTTGAAGAAAACATCATTTCCAGTTACTAATTATTTTAAACAATCATCAATGGCATTGTCCAGATTTTTTTTTTGAAAGGACGTTTTTATGATACCAGTTTTACATCATTAAGAATCTTTCTGGTAAGTAATATTAACAGCCTTGCTAAAATACCAGTGACTGGAAGAATTTTTTTTCTTTCCTCACTTTAATATATTGCACTATGGCACTTAATAGTGCTCTAACGCTATAACACTCCTTTCGTTAAGTGATATTTCCTATTAGAGTTAAAGCATGCCAGGAAAGTACTTTTGCGCTATTCAGCAGATATATTTTTAAATAGTGCTGACTGCAATGGGCATATTTAATCTTTGCTGAGTGGCGAAAGCTTTAGTCCATGCTAAATCACAGCCCATGTTGAGATGATACCTCCATAAGAAGAGAGAATGAGGCATCATGCACATTTCACTGCCCTTCCCTTCTGAGAAATGTTTTACTTTCTCCAATAAAGGTTTTATTTAGATTTGTTTTTGTCCCTGGAGCCCTCTGGGAGCCACTTTGTTATTTTAAAAGGTATGTTATAAATAACTATTTCCTACCAATCTGCCTTGTGTCTCAACCTGGCATTGAGCCTAACTTCAATTTGAGTGAGGGATTGAATCAAGAACTAGTTTTTACTCCTGCAACTCCTATGGGGTGCAAAGCCAAAAGCTGGCTGAGATTTTTTTTAAAAACTTTCTTGTTTATTTTTTATGCTCGTTTTCAGCCATTTTTTTCAAATCAAAGCACACTTTCAGAAGAGAGGGTTAAAGGCATGGTTCCACTCCAAGCTGCGTTTTAGAGTTCTTTGGGGAAAATATTTTCCATTTTGTAAACTTGAGGTGTGTACAGGGTCTTTATTTATTTATTGCATCTCTATACCCGCTTTTCTCAACCCCTAGGTCAGTGTTTCTCAACCTGGGGTTCAGGACCCCTGAGGGGGTCGCCAAAGACCATCAGAAAAGATATATTTCTGGTGGTCTTAGGAACCCCTTTGGCAGAGGCGTCTGAATATCTCTCTGCCTGTCCTTATCTTCTTTTTTGGAAACAGATGGTGTATCCTCCCATCAAAAGCCCTCCTCAGCTGTGATTGGCCTGTGTGGGAAGTTTGGCCCAATTCTATCGTTGGTGGGGTGCACAATGTTCTTTGATTGTAGGTGAACTATAAATCCCACTAACTACAACTCCCAAATGTCAAGGTCTATTTTCCCCAAACTCCACCAGTGTTCACATTTGGGCATATTGAGTATCCATGCCAAGTTTGATCCAGATCCATCATTGCTTGAGTCCTCAGTGCTCTCTGGAGATAGGCAAACTGCAACTCCAAAACTCAAGGTCAATACCCACCAAACCCCTTCAGTATTTTCTGTTAGTCAAGGGAGTTCTGTGTGCCAAATTTGGTTCAATTCTATCATTAATGGAGTTCAGAATGCTCTTTGATTGTAGGTGAACAATAAATCCCAGCAACTACAACTCCCATATGACAAAATCAGTCCGTCCATCCCCAACCCCACCAGTATTCAAATTTGGACATATCAGATATTGTGAATGAAAATACATCCTGCATATCAGATATTTACATTACACTTCATAACAGCAGCAACATTACTGTTATAAAGTTGGAACAAAATTAATTTTATGCTTGGGGGGTCACCACAACAAGAGGAACTGTATTAAGGAGTCGCCACATTAGGAAGGTTGGGAAACACTGCCCTAAGGTGGACTCAAAGTAGTTTCCAACATAATAAATGACAAAGATTTATCACAATCATATAAAACAATACATTACAACTAAATCAATAACATAAATATAAATTAAAACCGTTAAAAATGATGCAAACCGTTAAACAGAGCCGTAAAATGTTAAACATTTAGTCATTGCATCAATCCCGTGAATTCCTTTAGCTGCTTAAGTATTGCCATCATTTGTCAAATACCTTCTTGCATAGCCAGTTTTTCAGCTGTTTCCTGAACGTTAGAAGGGAGGGAGCCACTCTAATCTCACTGGGGAGGAAGCTCCACAGACGAGGGGCCACCGCCGAGAAGGCCCTGTCTCTCGTCCCCACCAATTGCACCTGTGAAGGTGGTGGGACCGAGAGCAGGACCTCTTGCCAATCTTCACACTCTAACTGGCTCATAAAGGGAGATGCATTCAGACAGGTAAACTTTGAGTCTCATACACAAATTTTCGGTGGTATTTATGTTGCAGTTATCCTTATCCTGATAGCCTTTCAACCACCACAGAAGAATGGTCAGATACATTGGCCCTCCTTGCTATTGTTTTTCTTCTCCGGGCAACTAAAACCTCTCTTTCTCCTTTGTCTTATTTCTGCTCTTGGATATTCTTCTCACTTGGATACTCAGGGTTGTTTGCATATGTTTTCCTTCTTCCCTGTAACCTCTCTTTTTCCCTCTCACCATTTCAGTGCAACTTCTTTAAGCGAACCCGCTACTATCGAATCATGCCCAAATACCACGCCATTCGCATCAGGCAGGAGGAGCGTTACCAGCCGGCCGGTGGGTTCCTGCCTCAGAAGCACAAGAAGCAATGGGTGACGAATTGGCAAGAGTCGGGGCGATACTACTGATGCCTGCTGCCTGCAATCCTCTCCCCGTTCCAGGCTGCTTGGCTTCCTTTTGTAAATAGTGCCGGACCAACAAAGAAACTGTTATTTAAGCCTAAGTTGTATGACCTAGGTCAGTGATGACGACCCAAAACCATCTGCAGACCTAGTGATCTTAGGAGGAAAATAACCCTTTTGGAATGGACCTGCTAGGCATTTGTGAAACACGAGGCACAAAGGGGCAGACATTTTATTTGCACTGATGGATTCCTTTTTAACTACCACTTGCTACCAGGGAATTACATTTCTTTGTGAAAATGGGGCAGGTATGAAAATCAGCGTAGCTTTGCACTGGGGATATATATACACAACAGTGCCTAGGTGCTTGTGTTAGCAACACAAACGTGAACACCTTCTTTCTTTTAGGCTGTAGTTTCTTGGATGCGATTGTGTATTTGTGAGATTGTTTTTATTTATTACATCAATGCCCCCTTTTCTTCTAGAGAGCTCAGAGCAACTATTAGATATCAGCTCAGCAAACCAAACCTGCTTAGCAGTAGAATTGCATCATGTGCCTTCAAGCCATTCTCTGGGCTTTGCAGTCGAATTGTGTCGTGTGCCTTCGAGCCATTCTCTCAGCAAACACTTAGGAAAGCTGTCTGCTAATGTCAACACATAGGAGGAACAGAGGGGGCGATCTTACACTGAATCAAACCATTTAGCTTAGTATTGTCTCAACTGAGTGGGTTTATGGCAAGGGTCTGCCTTTCCCAGACCTACCTGGAGATGCTGGGCATTGAACTTGGGACCATTTGCACAACTGATCTGTACTCCCCCTCCCCTATCCCCTTAGTACAATAGTTCCTCAAAGCTTCTAGAATATATCCACTAGTGTCAAATTATGCTTTCATGCACCATTTACCGACTCACATGCACCAAATGGTGCAAAATTGTACACTAAGCCAAATGCCTTATATGTTTGCGTAGGATTCCATTTTATATGAATACTTGTACCCGTGTAAAGCTGTGAATGTCAGTTATGTCGGGTCACTTGCTAATGCAAATCTATAGGTGTAAGACTACTTTTCTCAAACAGACTTCTTCGTAATGCACTGTTCTGCTATTTTTGACTTCGTGGTTCCTCTGTTCGGTCATTAATTTTACATTCTTCCTTTTGTCTCTTGCTTCCAATTAACACCTTGTCTTTATTGTCTTCATCCTCACCTCTGCTTTGTCACAAACTACTAGAGGCAAAATATGCCCTCTTTTTACTGTAATTACCCCCCCCCCCCCAAAAAAAACCTCATACTGCTATACAGTTCACACTGGATTTATTGCCATTGGAGCTTGTGCTCTGCTCAAAACTACTGATCCCTTTTCATCATTGTTTCTGGAACTTCCTTCATCATTTGTTGGTTGGAGGAAGTAGTATTACCACTACTGTAGTACTCTATTGAAGGAGTGCAGAAAGATCTTCTAAGCTTGAAATGTAGGGCAGGGATAGTATTTTTGTAATGTAAATATCTATCTTATCTGAAATAATGTGGAGCTGTCTCTCACCTGTAAGGTGCTGAGGACCATGGTGAAACGGAGCCAAGGTTTGAATGCAAGGATGTTTTGACAACCAATCCCGATACCTCTGCTTTTCTGTTCTTTCCCTAGTTTGGATGTAAATACTGCAGTAGCTTGTTCAAAGAGGGATAGATTTCTGGATGTGAATTATTTCTGTTGCAATCCAAAGTATTTGGTGGTTTGGTCTTGAAAGGCTTTATAAACAATATGTGCCTGGAAAATGGAAACTAATAGAACAAATTTGTCGTTATGCAGTATACCTATAGTGGTGCCTAGATACTTAAACTCTCCTGGGTGGTGGGTGATATGTACTGGTGGTAGGAGACATTAGGTTAGATCAAGCATGGGCAAACTTCGGCCCTCCAGGTGTTTTGGACTTCAACTTCCACAATTCCTAACAGCCTGCTTGCATAGCCTGTTTTTCAGCTGTTTCCTGAATGTTATGAGTAGGGGGGGCACTCTGATATCTCTGGGAAGGAAGCTCCACAGACAAGGGGCCACCGCCAAGAAGGCCCTGTCTCTCGTCCCCACCAATCGCACCTGTGAAGGTGGTGGGACCGAGAGCAGGATCTCTTGCCAGTCTTCACACTCTAACTGGCTCATAAAGGGAGATGTGTTTGGACAGGTAAACGTTGAGTCTCATACACACATTTTCAATGGTATTTATGTTGCCGTTATCCTTAGGAATTGTGGGAGTTGAATTCCAAAATATTTGAGGGCCGAAATTTGCCCACGCCTGGGTTACATGCAATCTAGCTTTGAAGATGCTCTGGACAAAGTGGATTAGGCTGGTCCTCTTATCCACTGATGGGATCCTGGTGCCAGCGGTGCTTTAAGAATAATAGACAAATGGGCCTAGCTATGATTTTAATGTCTTGTTTTAACCCAGAACAGTGCTAGGTCAGGACAATTTTGATACATGGAATAGCAGCTAGAGCCAGGTGCTTGGGGTGCTGCAGATACCAGGCAATTTATTTTTGGGGGAAGGAAACAACAGCCTAATGTTGGCATCAACATGAAACCTGCTGGGGCACTAAGGTCCTGGCATTGGCTTAAGAATGTCAAGTAGTAGTAATGCAACTCTTGGTTGTTAGGCGAAAGGTCCAAGAGACATTTAGGGAATGTTATGAGCTAAAGAGAGTCAGCATGGAGTAGTGGTAGACCATGAGTATTACACTATGAGAACAAGTTTCAGTTCTCTGCTCGGCCATAGAAATCCACTGAGTGACCTTGAGTGGGTAACACTCTCTCAGCCTAAGAAAATCCCATGGTAGAATTGCCATAAGTCAGAAATGACTTGAAGGCACACAGCAGCAACAACAATGGGGTAGATACCAGCCCCAGAATATGTTTATGGTATCACTTCTGACAACATGTTCTTGGCTACATACACTGTCAAATGACACCACTTTAATTGCCATTGCTCAGTTCTATGGAATCATGCATATCGACGTTTCACAAGGTCTTGAACTTTTCTTCGTCCAAGGGTGCTAGTGCCTAACTACCATGGCAGTTAAAGTAGTGTCAAGCTGCATTAATTCAACTTAGTTAGGGAATCTCTCATAGCCTGAGGATGAAGGTCCTCCAAGTGTACTGTCTTGGCGGTTGGTCTGTAGGTGGCTGCGAAGCCGTATTCTTGATCCGCATGTTCGCCCGCAGTGAGGACATTGGTTTCCAGGTAGAAGGCAGTCCTGGTCAGGGTTGGCTTGACGCACCTTCCTCTTGGCACAACAGTGTAGATGTAGCCCTTGTCTCACAGGTAAGCCATAGCAGCTGTGCACCATGAATGAGAATGGGGACAGGAGGGTAAACTTTCAGGTTAGAGTTTGTGTGTGTGTGTGGGGGGGGGGGGTCTTAATGCTTGAAAACTCTCGTTTCAGAAGTTAAGTGCCTACAAAAGGAGGAAAAGATTAGAAGGACAAAAATAACACTTACTTCAATGGAAATCGAAATAGCCAAGAAAGAGCAAGGCATGCCTCCTTAGTCACCTGTTCATTTCTTTACTGCCATGTCAAAGTTGGGCTGAAATGCAGGAGGGTGGTCTAGACTGGGCATGTGCAGTTGTAAAGTGGGCAGTGCCAGTCTTTCAAAGGAGAACATTGCTTTCCATATCTTGAATGTCAAAAATACAGTTCATTTTTTTTAAACTGCATGACCGTCACTCATGTGTGGTTCAAAAGAACTTAAACGTGGCAATGAGCAGATTTCCAGTTTGGGAATCCACAGGTCTGCATCCCAACTGTTGACCAGTTGTCTGGATTTCTTGTGTGTATTTAAACCTGTCACAATCACTGTTTCAAAGGAGTGATTGCTAACAATGTAAACTACAATACTAGTTCCATATTGAGTTAAGATTAGGGCCTAATTGGGCTATGTAAACTGTTCCTTGAAAGCAGAACAAACTGCTAACAGTCCGACAAGCTAGTGCTCTGTTAACTCATATCTGCCTTCTGCTCCCATTGCATATCTCAATTGTATATTAAATTATTAAGAATGTACCTATCTTTATCTAGGTGTACATAAATAAATAATATATATATATATATATTTGTTCTTCAATGGAATTTGTCACTGTTTATGGTACTGGAGGTTTAAAATCATAGTGCCTTGGTTGTAAATAAGCTTGAGTGGTTATTTTATGAATAAAAAAAGAAACTGATTTTTAACTTGGAAGTTCCGTTTTTAAATATATATATTTGTTAGTGTCCTAAATTAAATTCTCAGAACACTTAGTGTTTGTTTGTCCTCCAGGGAGAATGAAGTATGTTCAAGAACGGATGCAGGAATACCCTGAACTGAATGGACTGCATTGGAGTTCAATATTATGAATTACAGTAGAGTCTCCCTTATCCAACCTTCACTCATCCAAGGTTCTGTATTATCCAACGCAGTCTGCCTTCCGCCTGGATCCACAGCTGTTTTAATACATTGCAATGTTTTGGTGCTAAATTCGTAAATTCAGTAATTACTACATAGCGTTGCCGTGTATTGAATTGCTTTTTCTGTCAATTTGTTGTAAAACGTGATGTTTTGGTGCTTAATTTTTAAAATCAAAATGTCTCTCTTGGCTTTTCTTCGCGAACGAAGATTCAGGAAGAACCCATTCCACGCTTTCCACAATCGCGTTGATGATTCGGAGGTTGGATGTGTCCTTCGAGCCTGTGCAATGGACCTTTCTGGTGGAGCACAGCGTGCACAGAACTGGCCTCACCCTTTAAACCAAAGGTTCACCTGCTGGGGCCTAGCAAGCTTAGGATGGCAGCAAGGTCCTCAGGTCGTAGGTTTGGTTCAAGTTTCCTTCTCTTAGATGGTTGACCTTACAGGGTTAAACAAGCACCATCTGCCCAGGTTTGAAATCAGAGTTTTCCTTCTCCTAGGATGGTTGCCAAAAGGCTAAAGAGCCCATCCTGCCCTTTGACGCTCTTTGTCAGACCCTTCGGTTGTGACCTGTCTGTCATGGGAGGCCCTACCGGTGGCTATTACGCTACCGCCAGCATAGCTCACAACTTCATTAAGGTATGCAAGCCCCTCCCCCACAACAAGGGGGCGCCAACGGAGAGGAAAAATCAAAATGTAATTTGACGTTTAATAGGCTTTTCCTTAATCCCTCCTTATTATCCAACATTTTTGCTTATCTAACGTTCTGCTGGTCCATTTATGTTGGATAAGTGAGACTCTATTATATAAAAATAATGATATACATCTGGAAAAGAAGGAAATGTCAGTACTTACCCCCCCCAAACCCTAAGCAAATGATCATAACTTTGAAACATTTTTCATTTTCAAAAAAACTTATGCTTATTTTTTTTTTAATGGACTCCGTCAGTCCTGTACACATGATGGAAAGGATCTCACTATTCTACTGTCAATTCTCTGGACACATACTGACTCTTTTAACAATCTTCGAGTTCTGGGATATCTATCTATCTAAAAATCAAAGTATGCTGTACGCATATATTTTTGTTTGTACACAAAGGCTCCTAGATCAGTGGTTCTCAACCTGTGGGTCCAAGTTGTTTTGGCCTACAACTCCCAGAAATCCCAACCAGTTTACCATGGTTTGATGGATCTGGACTAAAATTGGCACACATTACCCAACTTAAAACAATTGAGAGGTTTAAACTATAAAATCTACCTCACTTTGGGGAGTGGTCCCCCCCCCCCCCCTCTATATTTTATATACTGGTATATATAAAGAAAGGATTAGCTACTGGTAGACAAAATAGCTGCACCATGAAGCTTACCAGGCTGCCTTGAAGGCTGTTTCCCCATAACAACGTAAGCAATTTATTGAAGATTTATATTTTGGAATGTATGACTGCCCACGACATCTAAGAAAATGCTGGATAAAGGGGGGAGGGAAGGAAAGGGAGAAAAAGAAAGAGAGAAAAAGGAAGGAAGGGGGGAAAGACAGAAAAGGGAGGGGAGAAAGAAAAACAAGAGAAGAGAAAAAATAAAGTGGGGGAAGATGTATGAAAAGAGAGAAGGAAAGGAAGGAAAAAAAGAGAGGGAAAAGGTGTAAGAGGGAAAGGAGTAAGAAAACAAAGCTATAAACAAAATGCAAACCAGGGCAATGCCAGGTGTACACACTGATACATACATACAAGCAGTCCCCACATTAGGTACTTTAGATTTGCTCTTAAGCTGGTACATTTTAAAGTGTAACTCCAGATAGATCGATGGATCGATAGCTTTGGGTAGAATAGGGGATGGTGTTTATTTTGTTGTCTATGTCCCTTTTCAGAAGATTTCTTTCCAAGGGGAAGATTTCTCTCACTTTCTATTGTCTCACCCCATAAGGTGCCTTCTGCCATAAACACCTAATACCGTGTTTCCCCGATAGTAAGACACCCCCGATTGTAAGACGTATCGGGGGTGTCAGGGGGGTCGGCTAATGTAAGCCGTACCCCGAAAGTAAGCCGTACCCCGAAAGTCCATGCAAAGGGAGGGGGAAAGAAGGAGCAAGAGGCGGGGCGAAGCGGCATCGCGTCAGAGGCCAGGCCTCTGACGCGCGGCCGCTCGCCCGCCTCTTGCTCCTTTTCCTTCCCCCTGCCTTTGTTCACTCGAATGGACGAAGGGAGGGGGAAAGAAGGAGCAAGAGGTGGGGCGAAGCGGTGTCATGTCAGAGGCCAGGCAAGAGGCGTGCCACGCAAGAGGCGTGCCGCGGTCGGCCCGTGTGGCCGGCTGTGCGGTGGCGGCCGGCGCGGCGGCGCCCCTCACAGGTACCGTTGCCCCTCACAGGTACCGTCGCCCTACTGGGTGAAGAATTCTTTCGGGGTATGTCCAAAATAAGACGTACCCCGAAAGTAAGACGTAGTGGCGCTTTTGGGGGTAAAAAGAAAGTAAGACATCGTCTTACTTTTGGGGAAACACGGTACTTGCGTCATTGGTTGAACAGTGGTTTGAACATCGAACAATAATTATTCAGACCTGGATTTGAAGCTCACTGGAGCCCCATCTACACTGCCATATAAAATCCAGTTCACCTGCTTTGAACTGGATTATATGGCAGTGCAGAATGCTATAATCCAGTTCAAAACAGATAACCTGGGATCAGATACAGGATTATATGGTAGTGTAGGCCCAGCCTCAGTGGAAAGCAGAACAAGTTATCCCTGAACTCTTCTTGCTAAGTTCGCCTTGTGAGAACTTCAGTTTCAATCACCATGGATCTGTAACAATTTAAGGTACGTATCAACATCCTGATTTTAAGTATCTGAAATACACTACAATGTCCACATGGGTGGCTAAAACCCCTTCTACACTGCCATATGAAATCCAGATTTTCTGCTTTGAATCGGATTATATGGCAGCGTAGACTCATATAATCCAGTTCAAAGCAGATAATGTGGATTATTTGCTTTGGAAATCTGGATTATCTTGGCATTACTTTGCGAACGAAGATCCTTAGGAAGGACTCATCCTATGCTTTTTACAAGCACGTTGATGACTAAAAAGGCCAATCTGAGATAGGCAAGTCCGGTTGCAGAAACCACAGCTGAAAGTCTTCTTGGATGATGTTGTTTCCAAGTTGCGGTTCTTTCTGCGTTGTCGTTTCTCTTCGAGACCCGTTCGGCGTGTCTTCTCGAAAGAGGCTGCAGCATTGTGGATAGTGCGTCTCCATGCCTCCCGATGTGAGGCCAGGGTGGACCATTTTTGGTGATCACTCTGGCCAAGCCCGAGATGTTTCAGGGATTCCTTATATCTCTTTTTTTGGGGGTCCCTCTCTTGCAGACACCCGTGGCGAGTTCACCGTAGAGTAATATCTTTGGGAGGCGTTGGTCCTCCATCCTAGAGACGTGCCCTGCCCAGCGCAGCTGTATTCTCAATAGCATGGCCTCAATGCTGGTGATCCCTGCTTGCTCAAGGACAGCAACATTAGTCACATAGTCGGTCCAGTGTATATGTAGGATTGTGCGAAGACAGCACTGATGAAAGCGTTCGAGGAGTCGTAGGTGTTGGCGATAGGTGACCCATGTTTCAGACCCATAAAGGAGAATAGACAGTATGATAGCTCTGTACACACTGATTTTGGTGCTTTGCCTCAGGTGCTTGTTGCTCCAGACTCTTTTGTGAAGCCTTCCGAAAGCACTATATGCCTTTGCTAATCTGTCATCTTTGCTAATCTGTCATCTCTTTATCAATCTTGGCGTCTGAAGAGATGATGCTTCTCAGGTAGGTGAGCTGCTGAACGGACTTAAACACAGATTCGTCTATGCTGATGTGGGGATGGTGGTTTTTCTTCCTGTGGTGCGGGCTGGTAGAGGACTTCTGTTTTCTTCAGGCTGACTTCCAGCCCAAACAGCTCTGCAGCTGTTGCAAAGCAGGATGTGAGGCGCTGCAGGGCTGCTTCTGAATGGGCGACAAGGGCAGATCGTCAGCAAAAAGCAGTTCACGGACTAGATAGTTTAATAATATTACAGTATTAACATAACTAATAATACTGTATTATTAGTAATATTACATGTAATATAAATATATATAATATATTAGTAGTAGTAGTAGTAGTAGTAGTAGTATGTTGTATTACATTACAACATTATCAATACTATATGTATATACAATATATCAGGGCTGTCCAACTTCTACCGGCCCAGGGGCCTGAATTCCAGTCACTGATGAGCTGGGGGGCCGTAGGGTCTGCCCCCGGACCCGGCTCCGCCCCCTTCCCACCCCCGGCTCCGCCCTCTCCCCCAGCACCCTCTCCCCTTATTTTTATTTAATATTAAATATATTTAATTCCATCCTCCCCTCTCCCCTTATTTTTATATAATATTAAATATATTTAATTCCCCTCCCTCCCTTATTTAATGTATCCCATCTCCCCTTATTTCATCTTAAAATATATTTAATTTTATATTTAATACATGAGGTGAGATGGGGGGAGGGAATTAGGAGCTGAGGAGCCCCCTGCTTCGGCCTACCTTTTCCAAACGCGCAGGATCCAGGAGTACCCGGACGATGAGAGAGGCGACGACCGACTGAGTCAAAGATGGTCCTAATCGCGTCTCTGGGCCTCAGCGATCCAGTAGTAGAGTAGCCGAAGAGTATCGTGAGAATACACAATCCACATGGGATTTCGCTGTCAACGCCCGGCGTGATCTCGCGTTGACAGAAATCCCATGTGGATTGCGTATTCTCGCGATACTTGCTCTGAACCCGAAAGTAGGTATTTTTTAAAAAAATTTATTATTCAATTTATTTTTCAATTTTTTATTTTTATAAAAAAGCTTAGGGGGGCGTAGGACAGTTAGACAGCCCTGCAATATATTATTGCTACCGTGTTTCCCTGATAGTAAGACACCCCCGATTGTAAGACGTATCGGGGGTGTCAGAGGGGTCGGCTAATATAAGCCGTACCCCGAAAGTAAGCTGTACCCCGGCCGCCGCGTCACTCGGTCCCGCCGCCGCCGCTGCTGCTGCCGCACAGCCGGCCCCATGGGCCGGCCGCGGCACGCCTCCCAAAGAACAGCCGTTTCTGCGCCTGCGCCAGGCGCGCTCGGGACCTAGTGCACATGCGTGGACATTCGCGCATGCGCAGAAACGTCCGTGCTTTGGGAGTCCCAAGTCCCATTGGCCCCTACAAATCAGAGACCAGGCCCAAACTTGGCACATAGAGTACCCATGACCCACTCTACATCCTGGTGCAGTTTTGAGTGGGACGGACCACGGATGATGGGAGTTGAAGTACTTTCACTCTCTTTCTGAGACGGCTGCCACCCTCATCCAATGACTGATCAAGACCAAACTTGGCACACAGAGCCCCCATGACCCACTCTACACCCTGGTGCCGTTTGGAGAACGGGGGGACCATGGATGATGGGACTTAAAGTCCCTTCCCTCACTCCCAGACCACTGCAACCCTCATCCAGAGAATGATCAAGACCAAATGTGACACATACAGCCCCCATGACCCACTCTACATCCTGGTGCTGTTGGGAGGGGGATGGACCATGGCCAATGGGACTTGCAGTACCTTCACTAAGTTCCTGAGACCACTGCAAGGCACATACACATCTAATAGGAACCAACCTTGGCACACAATGCCTTCCTCAAATAACCCGGGCACCGCCGGGTCCTCAGCTAGTTCTATGATATCACAAAAGGCCATCTATTCCAGTGTTTCCCAACCAGTGTGCCGGGGCACACTAGTATGCCCTGAGTGATCATCAGGTGTGCCGTGGGAAATTGGAACCTCCAGGAGGGGAGGGGGGAGAGTCTAGTGTGTTGAAGTATAAAAACCCCTAAGAAACCTACCACGATAAAGGCACAAAATTACAAACACCCCCCTCCCCACCTGTTGTCTACTTGGTCTCTCCGTCTCCATGCATTGGGAAGGCCCGCCTCCCTTTCCCCAAGTAGAGACCCCCCCCCCCGGGCCTAATGCCAGATGGTTCAGTCCAGCACCGGCCCCTCCCCCTCCTCCCCGGTGCAGGCGAAACCGCTCTCGGCCTCCCTCCGGCTCCCTCCCTGCCGCCGCCTTCCTTCCTGACTGCTTCACCAGCCCCGAGATGCCCACCCTGGCTGCCCCGCTGACCCCCGAGGAGCTGTGCAGGTGGTGAGTGAGGCTCCTGCTGCCCACGACCCCAAAAAGCAAATTCTATGCTAGGCATGATCAGAAAGGGAATCGAAAATAGGTCAGCAAATGTTGTATTACCTCTCTACAAATCTATGGTAAGGCCACATTTGGAGTACTGTGTACAATTCTGGTCTCCGCACCTCAAGAAGGATATAACGGAACTGGAAAAGGTACAGAAAAGCGCAACAAGAATGATCCAAGGGATGGAGCGGCTCCCTTATGAAATCAGGTTGCAACGCCTTGGTCTTTTCAGTCTTGAAAGTCGGCGTCTAAGAGGTGACTTGATCGAAGTGTATAAAATTATGCATGGGATAGAAAAGGTGAATAAAGAAAAAATATTTTCTCTGTCACCCAACACTAGGACTAGAGGGCACTCCCTGAAGCTCCAAGGTAGGAAAATTAGGACTAATAAAGGGAAATATTTCTTCACCCAGAGGGTCATTGGGTTATGGAATTTACTTCCAGAAGAGGTTGTGACAGCTGTCAGCCTGAACAACTTCAAGGCAGGATTAGACAGATTCATGGATACCAAGTGTATCAGTAGTTACTGAAAAGGACATTCAAGTGCCACCTTGGAGTTGGTTGAGGTAGGCAGGATTTCCCTGGGTACTGGTTGTGGGGGGTCGGGAGCAGGTCAGGGTTTTGCCCTCCCTTCTGCTCGAGATCCCCGTGTACAACTAGGGACCACTGTGTGATACAGAATGCTGGACTAGATGGGCTGAGGTCCGATTCAGCATGGCTCTTCTTATGTTCTTATGTTCTTATGACGCCTGGCGGGGAGGGAGGGGGCAACCTAAGTGAGAGGGAGACTGCTGGTCTTTCGAGGACTCCCCTCTAGAAACTCCCAAATGTCAAGGTCTATTTTCCCCCAAACTCCATCTGTGTTCACATTTGGGCATATTGAGTATTCATGCCAAGTTTGGTCCTGGTCCAACATTGTTTGAGTCCACAGTGCTCTCTGGATATAGGTGAACTACAACTCCAAAACTCAAGGTCAATGCCCACCAAACTCTTATAGTATTTTCTCTTGGTTATGGGAGTTCTGTGTGGGAAGGTTGTGTCTTTCTGCCATTCCTGCCAGGATTTCTTTGTTGTGTTCATCGAAACAGGTCCAGGTTTCACACTGAGTGTATGAATACATTTAAAACATATTAACTATATGTATTACTGTGTTAGAGTGTCATTTTGTGTCATTTGTGTCATTTTGGTTGGTGGTGTGCCCCAGGATTTTGTAAATGTAGAAAATGTGCCGCGGCTCCAAAAAGGTTGAAAATCACTGCTTTAGACGAAGGGTCTGGCACAACCATCTCCAAGTATTGCTTGACTAGGAAAGCCCTATTTAGTTCATAAGGTTGTGCAGACAGGTGTTTAGAGGGAAGGAGGCAGTGAGCCTCCGCACGGGTAAGACCTATACACTGAGGGACTACACCGAAGCATGCGTGTATTGTCTTTTTTGTGAGTGTGATATGGTTTATGTTGGTTTTTCATCTCGCCAATTGCGCTTGAGAATGTCTGAGCATCGCTCTTGGGTGCGTACAGGCATGGACAACAGTATCCTCTACAGGCACTTTAAGGAGAAAAAACATAGTCCTGACTCCTTTAAGTTCACTGCCCTGGAGAAAGTCAGGTTACCCCCCCCCCCCCCAATTGCAACGCTCAGAATCTCCTCCTTAGGAGAGAAACCTGGTGGATAGTCCATCTACAGAGTGAGTTCCCCCTCGGGCTCAATGACCCCCTTCCTATATCCGCCCTTCTCATGTGAGTCTCATTAGGATTTCTGTATTTAGGCTCTGCCTCTATTGCCAAACTTACCTTCGGGTCCGCGGGATTTATCATGTCGGATCATAACCATTGCTGGTATGTAGGGTTTGCTTCATTGCATTGTCTCCACTGTGGAAATTTGGTGGCTTGTATATACATGAATGTACCTTTAATGTTTCAGAATGTATTATATCCTGCGTCACATTGCCCGGCACTGATACCAACAGCCGCTGAGAAAGCCCGGTGGGGAAAGCGGACTCGCTACTACACAGTCGCGGCCTGGCATCCTTACTACACGAACCAGCCATTTGTGCCCTCCGCACAGGATTGGGACTCTCGTGGTGAACCTGGATGAGTATTTGCCATCTCAGGGGACGGACTTGATTTGCATCTCCCTTAAAGACTTTCCTCTCTGTTTACTTTTCCCACACTTCCTGTCTTGCGATGTTGCCATTGGCTGGTGTGATACTAGGACTGCTCTGTCTTTGTGCCTACGTGGGCTTCATGTCATTGTAAATTGATTTGAAACTGTTATATTATATGTCATTTGATATTTGCTAGTTTGTTGCTTCCAGCTGTGTTCTTATATTACTGCCAGGATATCTATGTTGTGTTCATCGAAACAGGCCCAGGTTTCACACTGAGTCCATAAATACATTTAGAAACATATTCACTATCTGTATTACTGTGTTAGAGTGTACTTTTGTGTCATTTTGGTTGGTGGTGTGCCCCAGGATTTTGCAAATGTAAAAAGTGTGCCGCGGCTCCAAAAAGGTTGGGAAACACTGCTCTATTCTCCTTAAGCTGGTGGTGATTCCTGTTTGTGATGGGCACGGTGAGGAAGGGGTTAACTGTCGGAATTTTGGGAGCACCTTATCCCCGCCCCTTATGCCACGTGGCGGCATTTGCTTCTCATTGGCTGGAAATGAGTTGTTTTTGAGCTGCGATTGGTTGGCTGTGTGCGAAGTGGGCGGGCGCCGCCTCGGATTGGTCAGGAACAGTCGTAGGGGCGGTCGCTTTTCGGCTGAGGTGTTTGGCGGCCACAGTCGTCGCTCAGCCCGTGGAGGGTCCGGAGGGGCTTAAGGGGTTCTCTCGGGTGAGGCCTCGGAGGAGCCCTGCTTTCCCCTCAGGCTTGGTTGGGCCTAGTGTCCTTCGCGGCGCCATGCGTCTCCTGAGGTGCCTCTTAAAGGGCCAGTCGGCGCTGGCCGGGGCGCCCAAGTACATCGAGCACTTCAGCAAATTCTCGCCGTCGCCGCTCTCCATGAAGCAGTTCCTCGACTTCGGTGCGTGGAAGGAAAGGAAGGAAGTTCTGGTGACCTGCTCTGCTTCTCTTCCAAACTTTGCTTCTCCACCTTCTTTTGGACTTCAACTCCCAGAAGCCTCAGCCAGCTTGGGCAACAGCCAGGAATTCTGGGAGATGGAGTCCAAAAACAACTGGGAAGGCCAAAGGCTGAAAAAAGAATTCATATAGAAGACTTTGGGCTTCAACTCCCAGAAGCCTCAGCCACCTTGGGCAACAGCCAGGAATTCTGGGAGATGGAGTCCAAAAACAACTGGGAAGGCCAAAGGCTGAAAAAGGAATTGGTTGACCTATAGAAGACTTTGGACTTCAACTCCCAGAAGCCTCAGCCAGCTTGGGCAACAGCCAGGAATTCTGGGAGATGGAGTCCAAAATCAACTGGGAAGACCAAAGGCTGAAAAAAGAATTGGTTGTCATATAGAAGACTTTGGGCTTCAACTCCCAGAAGCCTCAGCCAGCTTGGGCAACAGCCAGGAATTCTGGGAGATGGAGTCCAAAAACAACTGGGAAGACCAAAGGCTGAAAAAATAATTGGTTGTCATATAGAAGACTTTGGACTTCAACTCCCAGAAGCCTCAGCCAGCTTGGGCAACAGCCAGGAATTCTGGGAGATGGAGTCCAAAATCAACTGGGAAGACCAAAGGCTGAAAAAATAATTGGTTGTCATATAGAAGACTTTGGACTTCAACTCCCAGAAGCCTCAGCCAGCTTGGGCAACAGCCAGGAATTCTGGGAGATGGAGTCCAAAAACAACTGGGAAGGCCAAAGGCTGAAAAAAGAATTGGTTGTCATATAGAAGACTTTGGGCTTCAACTCCCAGAAGCCTCAGCCAGCTTGGGCAACAGCCAGGAATTCTGGGAGATGGAGTCCAAAAACAACTGGGAAGACCAAAGGCTGAAAAAATAATTGGTTGTCATATAGAAGACTTTGGACTTCAACTCCCAGAAGCCTCAGCCAGCTTGGGCAACAGCCAGGAATTCTGGGAGATGGAGTCCAAAAACAACTGGGAAGGCCAAAGGCTGAAAAAGGAATTGGTTGTCATATAGAAGACTTTGGGCTTCAACTCCCAGAAGCCTCAGCCAGCTTGGGCAACAGCCAGGAATTCTGGGAGATGGAGTCCAAAATCAACTGGGAAGGCCAAAGGCTGAAAAAATAATTGGTTGTCCTATAGAAGACTTTGGACTTCCAACTCCCAGAAGCCTCACCCAGCTTGGGCAACAGTCAGGAATTCTGGGAGATGGAGTCCAAAAACAACTGGGAAGGCCAAAGGCGGAAAAAAGAATTGGTTGTCATATAGAAGACTTTGGGCTTCAACTCCCAGAAGCCTCAGCCAGCTTGGGCAACAGCCAGGAATTCTGGGAGATGGAGTCCAAAAACAACTGGGAAGGCCAAAGGCTGAAAAAGGAATTGGTTGTCATATAGAAGACTTTGGACTTCAACTCCCAGAAGCCTCAGCCACCTTGGGCAACAGCCAGGAATTCTGGGAGATGGAGTCCAAAAACAACTGGGAAGGCCAAAGGCTGAAAAAAGAATTGGTTGTCCTATAGAAGACTTTGGACTTCAACTCCCAGAAGCCTCAGCCAGCTTGGGCAACAGCCAGGAATTCTGGGAGATGGAGTCCAAAAACAACTGGGAAGGACAAAGGCGAAAAAAAGAATTGGTTGTCATATAGAAGACTTTGGGGTTGTTGTTTTTTTCCATTTCAGATTTTGGAAAAAAATTCATTTACAGTTTGAAGCTTCCTTATTTGAAATGTTTGACATCAGAAGGGTTTTGCAGTTTGGATTTTCCCCCTTTAGGTTTTGGAATAAATTCATATATATCAGGCAAGCTAGTCATGCTGGCCACATGACTAGCAGGTGTCTATGGATAACGCCGGCTCTTCGGCTTAGAAACGGAGATGAGCATCAACCTCCAGAGTCGGACATGACTGGACGTAATGTCAGGGGAAAACCTTTACCCTTTAAGGTGCCCTCAATTTATATATCAGGCATGGGCAATCTTCAGCCCGCCAGGTGTTTTGGACTTCATCCATACACACCTGCTAGTCATGTGGCCAGCATGATTGCATGGAGCGCTGACACCTTTCCGCCAGAGTAGTACCTATTGATCTATTAACATTTGCATGCTTTTGAATTGCTAGGTGGGCAGAGGCTGGGACTAGCAGCGGGAGTTCATGCTGCTCCCCAGATTCAAACCGTTTGCCCATGCCTGATAAATAAATTGAGGGCACCTTAAAGTAAAGGGTAAAAGTTTTCCCCTGACATTAAGTCCCATTGTGTCCGACTCTGGGGGTTGGGGCTCATCTCCATTTCTAAGCTGAAAAGCTGGCGTTATCCATAGACACCTGCTAGTCATGTGGCCAGCATGACTGCATGTATCACTGTCACCTTCCCGCCAGAGTGGTACCTATTGATCTACTCACATTTGCATGTTTTTGAATTGCTAGGTGGGCAGAGGCTGGGGCTAACAGCGGGAGCTCATGCCGCTCCCCAGATTCAAACCCGCGACCTTTCGGTCAGCAAGTTCAGCAGCTCAGCACTTTAACCCACTGCGTTACCAGGGACACCTTAGTTGATTTTTAAATTTTTGGTTGCTTTCCTTGGATTTTGGATTAGTTACCGTACTCACATTTACCCTAATTGGACATGTTTGGCTCCAGAACAGTTTTGAGTTTTTTCTCCTTTTGGATTTTGCACATACACACGCAAGGAGTTATTTCGGAGGTGGGATCCAAGTCAGTCTATGTTTCATAGATACCTTCTGAAGTTAGTTGCATACACAATATTGAAATCATTCTGTGCATGAAGCAAACTTTGGTTTGGGATTTCAGTTCCTTTCTCTGGATTTTGGAATATTTGCATATATAAGTTTGGATCCCTCAGTTTTGAAAGCTTGATTCCAAAAAGGGTTTAGTTTTTGGGTTTTTCCTCTTCTGTTTTGGAATATGTGCATAATATACAGTGTCTTTTATCTGAAATGTTTGAAACCAGAAGTGTTTTGGATTTTAGTTTTCCTCCCTAGAATACCTGTATTTGTATATACTTACATAATGAAATATTTTGGAAGTGGGGCCCATGTTTTAATCAATTTATGTTTCACGTGCACTTTATTTACACTTATTTATTTATTTATATATTTACTGTATTTCTATAAAATGAGACTATGAAAGGTAAATGAATTCCATGCCAAGATATGGGTCTCAAATTCAAAATGCATGCACTAAATAAACTAAAGGCATCTGACTCCATTTCAGCTTGAAAGCTAAGCCAGGTAAACCCTGATTACTACTTGGTTGAGAGACTGACCTCGTAAACTTCATCTGATATTTCTTAGGTAATACGCAAGAGTTGGTTTTTCCAGATTCATGCTATGAAATATAATACAAGATGCTGTGGGCTACATTTCATAGGAAGGAACTGGCAAAACCAACTCTTGTGCATTACCTGCCTAATAAACATCATATGAAGTTGATGAGGTCACCATAATTCAACAGGTGATCCTATAACAGGTACGGGAAAACTTGGGCCCTCCAGGTGTTTTGGACTACAACTCCCACAATTCCTAACAGCCTCAGTACAACATACTAATGGCTAAAATTCAATGCCAACATACAGTAAAACAGAAATCACAATAACTAATCACTACATATAACTATGACTTAAAAACAAAAAAAACCCCCATAAAATAAGACATAAACAAAATTTAAACATTCAGACAAAGGTAATTTTCTATAAAATATTTTAAATCATTTTCTGCAGTGAACCGTCAGAAATCAAAGGTGTCACTATCTCAGCCACTCATGTGGACATTTTTGGGTGTTTGGGATTTTGGGACTCTGGATAAGGGATGCTCAATCTGTACACAATGGGATATATTGGAGATGAGTTTCTATATTTTAGGGCAGGCATGGGCAAACTTGGGCCCTCCAGGTGTTTTGGATTTCAACTCCCACAATTCCTAATAGCCTCAGGCACTTTCCTTTCCCCCCTAAGCCGCTTGGTGCCTGAGGCTGTTAGGAATTGTGGGAGTTGTAGTCCAAGTTTGCCCGTGCCTGTTACAGGATCACCTGTTGAATTATGGTGACCTCGTGGTGTTTCTTAGGCAGGTAATACACAAGAGTTGGTTTTGCCAATTCCTTCTTATGAAATGTAACCCACAGCATCTTGTTCTGCGGACTACATTTCATAGCATGGATCTGGCAAAACTAACTCTTGCGTATTACCTGCCTAAGATACACCAGATGAAGTTTAGGAGGTCAGTCTCTCATCCAGGTAGTAATCAGGGCTGACCTGGCTTAGCTTTCAAGCTGAAATGGAGTCAGATGCCTTTAGTTTATTTAGTCCATGCATTTTGAATTTGAGACCCATATCTTGGCATGGAATTCATTTATCTTTCATAGTCTCCTTTTACAAATAGTCTGAAGGTAATTGTATACAGAGAAGGGTTTTACAATTGTGTTCATGAACCTTTCAGAAGCACAGTTGTCACCATCTCAGTCACCCATGTGGTTTATTTGGGAGCCTTTTGGATTTCCAGATGAAGGATACTCACCCTGTGTTTTATTTTCAAGCAGCCTGTTTCCAGAGTACATGTCTACTTTGAACTAAGTTCAATTGTATTCAGTAGGACTTACTTCCGGAGAGGTGGGAACAGGAGATACACCCTTTCTTTGTTTTCCCAATCACCTCTGTGTAGAAAGGTAGGAGGTAAATGGAAATAAAAGTTTTTAAATCAACAAAGGGAGACATTGCCCACTCTCTAATTTGTAATTAGATTAAACATCAATTTTTCTTCCCCACTGTTTTCTTTTTAAAAAATCCGCAGTAGCCCTGCCAAAGATTCACCAGGGTCAGCTTTTTAAGGAAAAAGGAGACCTTTGTTTCAATTTAATGTTATGATGTTCTACTCAGAGGTGGATCCCATGGACCTGAATGAGAGGAACTACGTACTAAAATTGCTATAAGATTGCAGCCTGACACTGTTGTCCACTTTTGTAAACTGAATCTACTTCATCAGTAGAGAGTGATATTATCCTGCAAAGCTTATTAATACACAAGATCCAGTGTTAAAACTGTGTGGGATAAGTATTGCCATCAGCAGTATGGTATCTATTCAGGAATTTTGTTTCCAGGTGGAGTCACGGTCTGCACTGTATCCAACCTATTCACTACAACTACAACTAGGTGCATTGAGTTATGACCTCAGATTCTCTTTCTGGAATTTCAAGTGCCACTTTAATCTGATCTCCAAACATTTCTTGTTTTGCCTATGAATGAATGTTTCATAGCTGTATCTAATTCTCTCCTGCACCCTGTTCATCTCCAAAAGAGAATGGGAGGGAGGTAATCTTTGATTGCTGACCATATGGTTTTCATGCATAAAATACTGTATTCTGTCACAAGCATCTTTTGGGGGAAAGTATCAGATAGCAGATCATGAGAAACATTGTGCCTCTATGATTTTGGATGTTTTGGAAGGAACATGCCTGGTACTTTTCATTTGATATAGTTGCTGCCTCTCTATCTCTAGTAGAACTCTCTTCACTGGATGGTCATCTGTTGGGAATGTTTTGATTGTGTATTCCTGTATGGCAGGGGATTGGATTGGATGGTCCTTGTGGTCTCTTCCAACTCCCATGATTCTATGGTCTTATGAATCCTGTGAGCTAATGATGAATTTATTCAGTTGCTATGAGCCAGCTGTTCTCAAATGTGTGTCCCATTAGAACTTTGGACTTCAGCTCCCAGCCAGCAGTGGCAGTGGCCAAGAATCCAAGAAATTGTTCAGAGGTTTGGCGAATGCCATGTAAATCAGTGTTTCCAAAACATTGATTTTCCAGGTATTTTGGATCTCAGTTCAAAGAACTGACTGTTGGCCAAGCTGGCTGGGACTTTTGGGAGTCGGTACCCAAGGTCAGGGATGAGATAGACCTAGATATTCCTTTGGGAGAAATATGTATGTATTAATGTGAAGGGGGAAGATGAATAACTGCATACAAATCCTTCATTTTTACACAGAGAAAGCTATTTCTGGTACCACATAGTAAATAAGTGAAGTTTGAAGCAAAGACATATATGGTATCCCCCTGTCCCATGAGTGGATGTCCTGTGGATGTCCATAGTCTGTTGCATGGCATCTCCCATCACTACCAGCCAGTATGGGTAGAAGACAGTGATAGTGAAAGGATGAGTCCTGTGGAAGGTCACAGATTTGCTCTGCCCATAATTCAGCAGAGCAGGCACTTGATTTCAAACATGTCAGATAATATTGCCCATGTCCTGTTTTCTATAAAGCTCTTTTTGCTAGATTTAGCAGTCTCTCTGCCCTTTCCTCTTACGGTTTTTAAGTGAAAGCGGGGACAAAAGAAGTTTTAAATTACTGGTAGCATACACCAAACGGAACTGCTCTTTTGAGCAGCGACAACATTGCGTTGTCTTTGCTGGTGTTGTGCGGTGGAATGGGGAGGAGGGATTTCATGATGCCCTTTGAAGGATATGAAGGACAAGCAGTTCTGATTGGGGGATCATTCTCAGCGTCTGAGGGCATGAAATAACCTCCCTCAGCTTCACATCTCCCACCCCCTTTTTTCTGCAGTGCTTTATCTAGACCAGGATAACTATGTTTGTTGCTCTTTCAAAACAGTAGTGCTAAATAAAGAACTCTGAAATTTTTGTTTGGTCCTTATGGAAAATCACCAACAATACAGAACTGAAGGAGGCATTTCCCTCTCTGTTCCTTTCTGAAGCTGTGCCTGCCTCATTATTTTGCCCTGTTCTGCATTGCTCTGGGACAGTTTGAATTGAACAGTGTCAGGGTAACCTTAGGAACTGTCTTTCATTTTGACTTTGTGTTCACCTCATCTGCTTTTTCTTGTCTGCCCTAGCTGGCAGTGCCCTCTGCATCTAACCGTGCTTCAGCTTCCATGCCAAGATAGCCTTTGCATTTGTTTGCTTTCTCACTGCTCTGTAGTTTGGCCTTGGACATCTTGGACACTTACCTGTTCAAACATGTCAGTTACTTCACTGTCAGCTTCAGGGGTAAACTGGATTTTTTGTGCTTTAATCCATTGGAATTGAAACCCTTCTCTCGGCTGGAGTTGAAGGAAGAAGACAGATAAAGAAGTATGCAGCTTCCATGTGATTTAATCATAGAATCATAGAGTTGGGAGAGACCTCATGGGCTATCCATTCCAACCCCTGCCAAGAAGCAGGGAAATTACATTCAAAGCACCCCCAACAGATGTTTATAATAAAGCAGCAACAAGACTTGGAGAAAATTAAACCCTTTTGAATTCCTTAGGATGAGCTCAGCTTTTGAAAATGGTTATCTTTCTGCACATCCTCTTGTTTTTCTAAGTCCCTTTGACCTTTGTAAGTTTTGGCAAGATATGCATGCAGCCTTGCACGCACGCGCGTGCGCACACACACAAATCCTTTAGACAAGAGGTCCTCAAACTTTTTGAATAGGGGGCCAGTTCACTGTCCCTCAGACTGTTGGAGGGCCGGACTATTGTTTACATAGGTATATTGTGAAACATTTATTTTATATATTGTGAAACATTTATTTCTATTAGTATTTTTTGTGCATATATATTGTATGTATTTTTCCCCAATATCTTTTTATTTCTTTGCAAGACAACCATTGGTGAAATAAAGTGCCTACTTCTTTCCCACATTTCCAGCATTTATTGGAACCCTGTGTGTTAAATTTAGCTAATTTTTCAGGAGTATAGTACCATCTAAAGAACATTTTGTACCAATTTTCTTGGATATCAGTAGCTTTGGTATATTTTAGTTTGATGTTCCAAATTTCCTCCCATTCTTGTGAAAGTATATTGTGCCCTATATCCCTTGCCCATTTTACCTGTCATTCTTTAACCTGTTCTTCCTCAGTTGTCCATTTTAGGAGCTGTTGATAAATAAATCTGATTAAGTTTTTTTTCTTTTTGCATTATCAATTCCTAAAACCCTGATTCTTGCATAAAACCCATTTTGTTATCTTCCTGGATTTCCTGATTGATCTGGTGGATTGGAACCATGTTGTTTTGGGGTTTATTTGTTTGATTTCTTCAAATGATTTTATCATTGGTGTGGGGTTGTTGTTTTTTAAATAATTTGTTGATGGGTTAGCCAATTTTTTTAGATAGTTCCCTTTTATGTCTAACTTCAGTTGGTGAAATCCATAGTGGTGTTTTGTTATATAATCTTAATTTGTATTTTCCCATGTTTTGATTGAGGCTCTTATGTAATGATTATTAATTTTTTTCTCTACCTTTCTTTTGTTATTCCACAGATAGCCATGCCATCCAACTTGGAGGTCATGTCCCCCTCCAAAGTTAATAATTTGTGATTCCTTAATGTGCACCATTCTTTTAGTCCAACCAAATTGCATGCCTCATAATAAGTCTTAAAATCTGGCAGGCCCAGCCCTCCCCTTTTTTGTCATCTATCATGATTTTTGGTCTAATCCTTGGTCTTTTGTTTTTCTAGATAAATTTGGTTAAATCTGTAGTCCATTTTTAAAAAAAGATAGTCATTTCTAATTATTGGTAGTGTTTGGAATACGAACAGTAATTTGGGCAGGATGATCATTTTGGTTATGGCAATACGGCCTAATATCGAAATGTTTAAATTTTTCCACCTTTCCATATCTAGCTGAATTTTTTTCCAAAGTAATTCATAATTATTTTTAATAACTTTTTTGTTATTTTGTGTGATTGTCACTCCTAAATATTTTTTTCTATTTTTATTTCCGAAGTGGCTTCTAGGGATACTTTTGTTTTATTGTCAATATTTTTCACTAGCATTTTAGTTTTTTGTTTATTTAATTTAAAGCCTACTAAATTTCAAAAAGTTTCTATTTTGTTAAGCCAATAGTTAATATTGTTTAAGGGATTTTCTATTATACAAACTACATCATCCGCGTATACTCTTAATTTATATTCATATTTTAGTATTTTCATTCCTTGCAGTCATTTGTCTTTATTAATATCTCGTACGAGTATTTCAATTATTAAAATAAAAAGTAGTGGTGATAGAGGACACCCTTGTCTAGTTCCTCGAGTGATTTGTATTGGTTTTTGAATTTCTTGGTCATTTACTATTAGGGTTGCCTCTTGTCTAGTATAGATGGCTTCTATTGCATTTTGAAAGTTTGTTATGGGAGTTCAAACTTTCAAAAACTCCCATAACTTCTTGTCATTGTAGTTTGTGGCAGCCACACAAAATTTCTGGATGAGAACTACTACTTTCAAAGTAAGGGCCGCACAATTAAACAGAAAATAACACTTTCAAAGCAGGAACAGATTTCCGTTCTACAATTTTATAATTATGTTTATTTATACACCACTTTTTGTCTCCACAAGGAGACTGTGGGCCCTTCCAGACGCCCTATATCCCAGGCTGCAATTGGTTCAGCCACCCCTGCCGGCGGGCTGGATAAATGCCCCCGGGAGGCTGGGTTTGGCCTGCGGACCGTAGTTTGAGGACCCCTGCTTTAGACATTTTAAAATTACAAGACTGAGTAATGCTAAGTTTCCTAGTATGCATGTGAATGATTAAACTAGTAGTTTCTCTTTTCTTCTTCATTACTCTCCCGCACCTACAAGTAATACCGTTTTATATCATTTTTCTTTGTGTGAGTCTTGCTCAAGTAAGAAGATATGTCATGCATTTGAAAAATCAGACAACCTGAGATGTTCCTGCCACCTATCCCCTTTCCAGCTTGTCTTTTTAAGTTATGAGATCTAGTCATTTGCTTTCAGAAATAAAGACCAAGAAATGCCAAGATGCTATTTAACACTGGAGGGGCAAAATCACTGCCTATGTGGTTGTTTAGGAGGCTTAGGAGGAGGAGGACAGCAGTATGACACTTTCTTGGCACCCTCAACCATTCAATGGGTTGAAGAGAGAGCTGCCTCCATTGCTGTCCAGGTTTTGCTTGGAAGAAAGACATTGTGCAAGGAGGTACTGCTCCTTGGGCAATATTCCAGAAAGCGCTGTTGAAGGCTTTCATGGCTGGAATCACTGCATTGCTGTGAGTTTTCCAAGCTCTGTAGCCAAGTTTCAGAAGCATTTTCTCCTGATGTTTCACCCGCATCTATGGCAGGAATACTCAGAGGTTGTGAGGTTTGTTGGAAACAAGGCAAGTGGGGTTTATATATCTGTGAAAAGTCCAGGGCGGGAGAAAGAACTCTTGTCTGTTTGTGGCAAGTATGAATGCTGCAATTGATCACCTTGATTAGCATTGAATAGCCTTACATCTTCAAGGCTTGGCTGTTTCCTGCCTTGGGGGAATCCTTTGTTGGGATGTGATTAGCTGACCCTAATTATTTCTTGTCTGGAATTCCCCTGGTTTTGAGTGCTGTTTTTTTCTTTACTGTCCTGATTTTAGAGGTTTTTTTAAATACTTGCAGCCAGATTTTGTTCATTTTCATGGTTTCCTCCTTTCTGTTGAAATTGTCCACATGCTTATGGATTTCAATGTCTTCTCTGTGTAGTCTGACACGGTAGTTGTTAGAGTGGTCCAGCATTTCTATGTTCTCAAATAATATGCTGTGCCCAGGTTGATTCATCAAGTGCTATGGCTGACTTCTCTGGTTGAATTAGTCTGCATTTCGTTTCATGTTCCTTGATTTGTGTTTGGGTGCTGCACCACAGAAAAGACGGGCAGTTATATATGTTTCCACAAAAAAGTTTATCTATTTATTATTTATTTATTATTTATGTCATTTATATTCCACCCTTCTCACCCCACAGGGGACTCAGGGCGGATCACAATGCACATATATAAGCAAACATTCAATGCCATTGACATACAACATATATAGACAGACATAGAAGCAATTTAACATTCCAGAAATCAGTTAAATTTAGCCTCCCACAAAGTGGTACCTAAATTTCCTACGTGACAGATACAACTGTCTTTCAGGTTGCAAAGGTCGTCAACGAGCTACACAAATTGGTCGAGAGCTCACCCCGACCCAGGCAGGCCTCGAACTCATGACCTTCTGGTCAGTAGAGATCTTATGCAGCTGACACCCAGCCAGCTGCGCCACATTCCCGGTGCCACATTCTATCTAGAAAGAGAAAAAATGACAGATAACTCTGCTTGTACATACCACGTCAGTTAATGGTGAAGTTTTCTTTCTAGGGTCTAGTAATGCCTGCGAGAAGACCTCATTCACTTTCCTCCGCCAAGAACTTCCTGTCCGGCTTGCCAACATCATGAAAGAAATCAACCTTCTCCCAGACCGAGTGCTGAGCACCCCTTCTGTCCAGCTGGTGCAGAGCTGGTGAGTTCTTAGTTTCCTTCCCCTTGCTATGAATCGGGCAGAGAATGAAGGGTTTAATTTCCCCATGTCAATGGGGAAAATTCTATTTTGCTTTCAACTTTTACAAACTGATGAAAATCAGATAGGCAAGTTAGTTAAAAAGTGCTGTTATTAATTATAAATTTGCCTAAAAAACCCACCTTGTGTTAATTATATTTTTGTAATTTGAAAAGAAAGCGCTGATTGTAATTAAGTTAATTCCAAGTTGATGTCTGAATTGTGCTGTTGCACTTAAAACCATGTTGGAAGATCAGTGGAAAATCCCATTCATTATTTTACTCTTCTTTTTCCCCTTGTCCCTGCTATGAGAAAAAAAAATCAATTGCATGAATTTTTGAAAACCCAGTTTCACACCCTCGCAACTACCCACTGAAAGGATATCATATGAGTAAACACACAGAGGAAGGACGTAGAATCCTAAGGCAAAATGGGAGAGAAATGTACTTCACATTCACAGTCCTAGGGCCCTTCCACACAGCCCTATATCCCAGGATAACAAGGCAGAAAATCCCATATTATCTGAGTGTGGACTCAGATAACCCAGTTCAAAGCAGATATTGTGGGATTTTCTGCCTTGATATTCTGGGATATAGGGTTGTGTGGAAGGACCCCTAGTTACAGTCAGTCCTCCACATTTGCTGGGGTTAAGGGCACAGAGCCACAATGAAAGTGAACCCCCCCCCCCCCAATGTATTAGGTGAACAGTGTCAATTGTAACCTTACAGGACACCTCTCAAGAAATATCTGGGTTCTCCAGCACAACTCTATGGTCAACTTTCATTTGAAACTTCAAATGATCATAGAATCTCAGTAGAAGACTTACAAATGTTCTCCCTCAGGATCTCTAGATCCTCCAGCATGATGTCTGGTGGAAATAACCATAGAATTGCACTGATGAACCTAGAGATTCTTAAAGAGAACATATTAATCAAATCTGCATAAATCAGACCCACAGCTGTATATGCAAAGCAACATCAGCCTACTCTGAACAATGCATTCATTCAGATGTTGTTTGAAGGATTAAAACCAATTAAAACCCTCACCAATGTACTTGCATATTCAAACCAAAAAATTAATGGTGACAGCTTGCCCTTCACGGGTTCTTCAATGTCAGAACAGAATCAGCTGTTGCAGCATCATCCCCCAGAATAGATTAGTGTTATTTTTCACTTGTGCATATAATTTTTTCATTTGAACTACAATTTATTTGATCCCCATTTGAATAGAATTACAGTTGTCCCTCCACATTTGTGGGTCAAACTTTCACAGTTGGATTATTGACAGATAATTTGCTGTTGTATCTGATGCTACTCTAGGGCATTTTTAATTGGGATTTTGGATAATACTGGTGTCCATCTTGAGCTGTATTCAGTTAAATCGGGCTTAGTTGGTGCCTGGTGGTGAGGTTTTTGGTCAGATGGTTTACAGATTAAAGGTGTAAAAGGGAGGGGAAGAAAAGGAAAGAATACGGCAACACCTTTAAGACTACCTGGTTTTCAGTTTAGCATCAGCAGTACACAGAGGTAGATGTAGTACAGGGAGATATTAAAGCCCAGGTATACAACATATTTGTGCAGTTGTGGGAATGAGATAGAATATAATACGATCTAGAAAGTTTCAAACCATATCTCTTGTAGGTGTTGCCACAATCTTTTTTTTCTCGTTCTCATTTTTTGCTGCAAGACATGAACATAAACTGATTAAAGGTTACATCAATTTTTCCCACTATTACTTTAAAATGCCTTGATTACAGCATCAAGGATTCCCCAATGTTGGCTGTGCTGGACGAGGTGGAATTTTGGGCGGGGGTTGCAGATTTGATTATTCATTGATTTAACTAATACATTAATTCTAGGGATTTCTGGGTCCTCCAGTACAACTTCTGCTAAAAGTTGAACATAGATACGTGATAGAGGACCTTGAGATTCCTAGAGAGAACACTTCTCTAGGTTTCTGCAGGTCCTCCAGTTTGATTCTGGTGGAAGTTGTGCCACCATCTTGTGCCAGGAGGATGGAGAGCTTGTTAGAGAGGCAATCTCTCAGAATCAAAAATAGCTTTTTTGGGTTTTTTTTACTCTTGTGGGGGTCCTGTACCCTAACACCAGTGAATCCGGAAGTCATGCTATCTAGGAATCATAGCCTCAACACCAAGGTCACATTTCCTTCACGTTATTTATGACCTATCCTGAAAAACCGAGCTCCTTGTTCTCTTCCTATCCCCTTTCTCTTTCTCAGTCCTGACTCTTTAATGAATGGGACTGGCAGACACCGTTAAGTGAATGATGCTATTCTTGCTGCCTTCATGTCTTAACATGAGCAAGAACTGGAAGGAGAAACGAGGTGTAGTTCTTTAAAAAGCCAGTGCAAACGGTGTCCTACTTTAGGCAAAGAAGCTGACTGGCTAGAGTTTGTTTGTTCTGCTTCGGATCTCCCCGTTCTTCTGCCCTCTGCATCCCTTTATGGCTGCAATACAATTACAAACATAGGAAATACACATAGTCAGAGTTCCTGTAGTGAAATGAATTGTTTGAAACCCCAATTTCTCCCTCCCATCACTTCCCAGAAGCTGGCTTTGGAACCTGTCCAAACTTTGAAGCTCCCTGCATAAAAGATTGCCCACTGACCCTTCGGCACTCTGCAGATATAAATCCTAAAATAGTCTGTGAATATCCATCTTCCATCATGATTGGGTTTGTAAACCAAGATTTCTGCAGGGGCTTGGCTGATCGAACCTAAGTTCCTTTATCTAAAACAGGGCTGTCCAACTGCCGGCCCCGGGGCCGTACACGGCCCCCCAGCCTGTTGGACATGGCCCCCGCTATGCCCCCGGCCGCCATTTTTAATTTTTTTTTAAAAAAACAAATTTCTTTAAAAAAATTTTTTTAATGGCGGCGGGGGGGGGGAGGCGGGGCAGGGAGGAGGAAGTGAGCCAGCTCCTCCTCCCTGCACCGCCCCCTCCCTGAACTCTCCCTCCTCCTCCTCCTCTTTCCCGGGCGCCACTGCTGTCCCGTGCGCCGCAGCGCCGGTGGAGGAGGAGGAGGAGGAGGAGGAGGGAGAACTTTCCCTCCTCCTCCTCCCTGCACCGCCCGCGCCCTTGCCCGGATCCCGGGCGCCAGCACGCACGGGGAGAAAGAGGAGGGACGAAGGAGAAGGCAGTCAGCTGATTGCCTTCTCCTTCGTCCCTCTTTCCCCCCGCGCGCGCCGGTGCCTGGGATCCGGGCAAGGGCGGGGGGAAAGAGGAGGAGGAGGGAGAGTTCTCCCTCCTCCTCCTCCTCTTCCCCCGGCGCCGCTGCTTTCCCGGGCGCCGCAGCGCCGGTGGAAGAGGAGGAGGAGGGAGAACTCTCCCTCCTCCTCCTCCTTTTTCCCCGGCGCCGTGGCGCACGGGCCACCGGCTGCGCCGGGGAGGGTGGGAGGGTGCGAGTAGGTGGGCCTCCTCCTCCTTCCCGGCGCTGCTGGTGTCCCATGCGCCGCGTCGCCGGGGAAAGAGGAGGAGGAGGAGGGAAAATGACAGTTTAGGAGGGGGCTGGGGGCGGGGCCGAACGGCCCCCCAGGTCATCAGTGACCTCAATTCCGGCCCTTGGCCGGTTAGAAGTTGGACAGCACTGATCTAAAACATGCAGCATACATACTTAGACCTCACATTTATGGTGTGGTTGAGAGTCTAAATGCTCTGAGGATGCCAAATCTCTGAAGTTAAGCAAAGTCAGGCCTGGTTAGTACTTGGAAGGGAGGTAGTTGGGGAATATTAGGTGCTGTTGGCCGTACTTCAGAAGAATCTAGCAAAACCACATCTGAGTAGTCTTTGCCTAAGAAAACCCTATGAATTTTATGGAGATAGGTCAGTAGGCAATGAAAACGTGTATTTACTTTTGAGGGTGAACACCAGGCATGCTAATCTGTACCCTGATACCCACAGGTGTATCTTCACACAGGTACACAGTCATGTACCCTGTAACACAATAAAGACTAATAGCTTTTTTGTGGTTTTTGTTTATTTGTTTCCATTAAGAAACATTTCACAGATGAAAACTCTGCAGTCAAGCAACATCCGTGTGTGATCAAGGTAGCAAGAAGTATTAATGAGGCAAAATATATGGACAAGAAGAGGCTGTAGCATTGCTTCTCTCTGACTCTACTGGGAAAGGCATAATTTTATTGCCCCCCCTCTCTTCTGAGTTAATTGAATGAAAACTGCTTGCTCAGTTTATATTCGGTTTGCAGTAATAGAAATAAGCTGAGGACAAAGAGGGAAGTGAGAGGAAGAGAGAGAAACTGGAACATTTTAAAACCAGCTGAATAGTGAGACAGCACAGAATTAAGCAGGAGTGTCCCTGCCAATTGCAACATTTGGAAAGTATGCTGTCAGCCTTGGCAAAGTGGTTTATGTTTACCTTTTAAAGAAATACATTTTTTTTGTTTTATAAAAACATGATTGTCTCAACACTGGTAGTTTTTCAGATTGACTTAAGCTTCTTGATCTGGAATTCCTTGTGTTATCTTCATTCCAGGACACAGAATGTGTTGTTGTTGCTGTTGTTGTAACCATGAGTAGAGATGCCATAAGATTTGAGGGAACCCTGGAACAGGTACTTTCAGGGAGGCCCCGTATTTTTGCCAGTTGCTGTTTTCCCTTTCAAATGTTGGGCAGCATGGGTTTGATCTGCCTGCTTTTGCCTCCGTACTTATTTGATCCAAGACGCCCACCTTTGTTCTCCTTGACAAGCCTCCTAGGTGGATAGCCATGACACAACTTAGTTTGGTGCTGGTACAGCTGTGAACCCAAGGGTTAGACCAGTCAGATCAAGTGTATGGCTTCCCTCCATTTTAAGTTGAACTGTTTTTTCCCAGTCTGACAATGGGTTAAACATATTAGGAGCTTCTATTTACCACACCAGTGTTCTTGTTGTTTTAGTGTATCCCGAAAAGTACCCTTTGAACTCACAACTGGTCCCTCACACCAGGAAGAATTCCTCAGATTAAAATGGTTGCAATCATGTGTCAGCCAGTGCTGTGTTCTGCTTTACAGTAGATGTCAATATGCTTTTGCTAGGGAGCTGCTGCTGTCCTGGAATTATTTAGTGCCCACTGTCCATGGTTCCAGTCCCCAGAAAAATGCTCCATAATTTTTTTGTAATGGCATCACTCAATGCAGGGAAGAGACTCCAAAAAATCCCCTTAGGCCATTAATAGAGGTAAATGCCCTGACTTCTTTGGATCAGTCCATACTAATTTTTATGATTTAAATGTGTGTGGAATAAAACCTGCTTCATTAAATGCATGGTGCATTCTCAGCTGGCAGAGCAGAAATGGCAATCTGAGCATACGGAATAAGAATATATCAGCAAATTAGATTATATGATTACGGTGCAGGTAGCAGCAACATCTTTTCTTCCACTACACATGTTCCATTGTCACAGCAAAGTGAGGAAGATTGACGTTATTGCCAACTACTGCTGTTGAAATTTGTTCTGCTGCTTATCTTCAATTTCCATGGAAAGGTCACAGCGAACTTTGAGCCTCACTATTTGCATATGCCCCCCTGCTCTGGTTCAGGTATTTATATTTTGTTACCTGCTAAGGGTAATGTTCCAATATCTGATAAGATGGGGTTTGCTTCATGAAGGATTATGCCAGTCTTCCTCAGCCCATTGTGTTGTACTACAAGTCCTGTCATCCACAGGCAAAAATCTATTTGGTATTCTGGCAAGGGATTATAATAAGTACTTGTACTTATTATACTTACTAGGGTTGGTCATACTTGTACTTAACTTGTTTAAAAGATGCCCATATGAGAGAGACTGAATTATTCCTATTTGTCATTGCCAGCGAAATCTTGTTTGTGATACAGCAACCCCATGACAGTCTGGTCAAGGGAAAACAATTGTCCAAATGGATCCAGTGGATTTTGTGGCTCAGTGGGGACAAGAACCAAGATCTTCCAAATCTCAGTTTGGTGCACTAATTACTACACCACACTGACTTGAGTTTTACAATAAGCTTAATTTAAGGGAATTGCAAAGAGAAAAGTTTCCCCTATTGTTTTACCCCATTTAAAACTCTCCTTGGCTTTTCTGAGGAATAGGAGGTGGGATAAATTTGATATGAGACAAGGTGGGGGGAGACTTCCAGGGTCTACAAAAGAAGGGGGAAATCACCCCAAATTTGGCTCAGACCCTTCCTTCTCTCTCTTCCCACCTCATGATGAATCCTGTGTTGTTTAGGAAAGCTCCTCCAAGATGTTCAGAGAAAGTTTCTAGGGTTACAGAAGGTGAGACAATGAGGGTGTGGAGGCAGAAGGAAGTTTCCCTTGTGTGAATTTCCTTGCATTTAAGTTATCTTAGGAGTCAAGCAGGGTTCTGTTTTGCTTTGCTATGAGCAAAAATGCCAAATTCCATCCCAAAGGAGCTGTAAAATGTTCTCCTGCCACAACACAGGGGACCCAGGCCTGGCCATCCTTTTAAGCAATGCCAAAAAGAAAACAAACTCAATTCAGTCCAGCCTCAAAAGAAGCATAATTCTAGCCCTTCTCGCTGCAGTATCAACTAGAATAATCTCTTCCCCTTATTTGTGTGTAAGATCTCT
The DNA here is from genome assembly GCA_030556195.1 of Anolis apletophallus. Lineage (NCBI taxonomy): Eukaryota > Metazoa > Chordata > Lepidosauria > Squamata > Anolidae > Anolis > Anolis apletophallus. The sequence continues at coordinate 118,000,197 of JARBWK010000008.1, forward strand.
GCTCTCTCCAGCTTCCTGAAGGCCTCTTTCCTCCTTGTCCCTCACTCTTGATTATTAGTTGTTTTGTTATTTTCCATCGAGTCAGGTTTGACCTGTAGCAACCTACAGTCATTACTTCATTCATATAACACCACAATGTTTAATGTGTTGATTTGCTTGATTTAAAATCCTGTTGCTCAGTAAACAGCAGTGTCCTTAACAAACAAACTTGCAGCTAAAAGAAGGACAAGAGGGAAAATGGTAGGGGATGCGTGGATAGAAAAAGGAGCTTCTTTGACAAAGGCTTTGTTCACTCTCTACAGTCACCGACAACCCCAATGAAATGGAGGCAGTTATGCTCATACATTTTCTGTTTTCGATAAAGACCAAGGGAAATGCAATTCATACATAGATTACTGTATTCCTCTCACTTTCTGAGACACTTGTGTTTGTGTTATTCCCAGGGAAAGACAAAAGTGCTGGAATCAAGCCAGTTTTGACACTTCATTCCTCCATTTTTCCTACCAGGTATGTACAGAGCTTGCTGGACATTATGGTGTTCCTGGATAAGGACCCTGAAGACTCTGGCGCCCTGGGACAGTGAGTTTGGGATGTGGGGACTCTCGTTGCAAAGCCTATGTGAAGGTCTTACTACATAGTGTCTTTGAAGGCTACTTCTTTCATTTCTTTTCTGCATGCAGTGCCCATAGCACATCATCTGGAGTCAGGGTAATATCTCCTTGGTTCTGTTTGTTTGGCTCTTCCCTCTTGAGGTTTGACAAAGTTGACCTTTAAGCATGAGAAGAATGGCATATATAGCTTTCCTTAGGAGTCTCATTGCTGTGGTTTGATGTTCATTAGGCCCAGCACTTGGCAACTGACAGACAGTGCGCTGGAAAGGGTTGCTGCTGTGTTCTTTCTGACTCTTGATTGATATTATAGGATCCCATGAGAAGGCCATAAATGAGAATAGGACTCAGATGCAATTAGCAAATGACAAGTCATATAAAGATCTAAGGAAGAGTAATGATCCTTAGCCTCAGAAAACCACCACCTGCCTGACTGCCCTCTAGATCTCCCAGTCAAGGTCTTTCTAGTTAAGTTGATAGGAGGTCCTTTCCAGAATGCTTTACTGTTACCCCAAAGGCACAAAATGAGAGATGATAACCTTCTGAGTCTGAAAATGATTCCTCTTTCTGAGTCCTTCACCTAGCTGAAGGACTTGCCTCCACTGAATTTTTGGACTTGCCTTCACTGAATTTGCCACCTCATCAGTATAGTGTGGCCTCCATATAATGTGACTTGTCCCTGAGGTTTCAGAGGTGCTTCATTTCCATAGAGTTGACTGTTAATGACCGTTTTGTGTATCCTGATAAAATCCACGAATATATCCTCTATGGCAGGGGTGCTCACACTTTTCCAGCATGCGAGCTACTTATAAAACAACCAAGTCCCAAAGATCTACCTACCCACTACTCAGAGCACCATAAAAGCAAAATATTAGGAAATTTATTTCAGTGAGAGCCATATAATATATTTTAAGACTGAATTCAACTAAATGTGAGTATAATAAGCCCCTGAGCATTCCTCACAAATGGCATGGGAGCCATACACACTGTGCCTGCGATCTGCCTGCGATCTACCAGGACGCCCTTCGAGATCTACCAGTAGATCACGATCTACCTAATGAGCACCCCTGCTCTATGGACATGGGAGTCATATTATAGCAGTCCCCTGTTAGGAAATTTCAAAAAGGAAAAAAAAACATTTAAAAATGAAAATGTTCAACAACAGCAGTAGCAGCAGTTTACCAAACCAGAAGCCTCTTGAGCATAGCAGTAGACTGAATGAGTTTAAGCAATACTAAAGCAGAGTCAAGCTTTTAAAAAGTGATACAAGTTTTATTCAAAAAACTACATTTCACTATAGGAAAGTTAGTACCTAGCTATCCAACTATTTCTCTGAAGCAGACATTTTGTCTCTCTCCATGTTCACAAGAGAAGTACAAAACTGAGAACTCAGGGACTTGCCATGTGGCTGAAACTTGAGTAAAGGAGCATGTCCCTGAGAAGTATCAGCCTTAGTAATGAGGACAGAAAGAGGAGGTGGGGGGATTGAGAGAAAAACAAAGAGGGCAATGGGGGAATTGTTTTCCCTATCATTTAACTCAGCTACCTATTCCATGTTGAGGACTAAAACTTGTGCAGGATATGGTTGAGTTTCAACACCCCCTTATTCCATTTTACATCAGAACAAGGTATATTAGAATCACATGTTTTTAAGCTGAATGTTGTTTATGGATGCCACCTAATTCAGCTTAAAAACAAGATGCATGCTCCTTGCGTTCCTTCTCTAAAGTAAAGTTGATGCTTTGCTATCTCAGCTGTGAAGAAAATGCTACAAATTTTTTGCCATGGATATATATTTTTGTGCTGAGGAAGAGCATGAGACTTGTACCCATGGCATGTGAGGAGAGCTTGGCACATGTTGGTTTTCCTTGCAGGCAAAAAAATATTCTGCTTAACTATAACAAACAGGTCTCTTTCCAGCCCTATAAGGTAGGACAGGTTTCTAGATGGCTTTTATTGTCTACTCCAGGGTAGTGACTCCATCACACAAATTAATAACCCTTACCTGAATGTGATTTCTACTTCTGGAGAAAAACAGGTTCCTTTTACAAAGTCCCTGTTTATTTCCAGGTATGCCAAATAACCAGCAAGCAAATCAGACCATCCTCCTGATAGACAAAGTTCACTTTATTACGGTCAATGACCCGCTCAAGAGAAGAGAGACACAGTCCTGCTAGACAAAACAAATATAATACTGTCATCTCCAATTTCCAATTGAGAATGTTTATTTGAGAACCCAGCAGAGAGTTTCAGAAATAGTTGGTTACTTTCAAGAAGGAAATGTAAAACCCAGAATTGAGTAGCTGAATTTCTATCAGAAAAATCTTTCATAGAATACATTCTACAAAAACAGCTTTGCAAATGTGGACAAAGGAACAGGGAATCTGCAGAGTGGAAGAGTCTTATTTTGACTTTGTAGTTCAAAGTGACTGCCAAAGCTATACGGAAGGAGGGGGAAATGATTGTATAGTTTTCATGAAATTCCTGCATAACTTTGCAAAGCAATGTTGGGCAGCCACTGGGAAATGGAATTATACTGCCCTCTAGTTCCATTTGTAGCAGAAAAAACAGTATATTCTCGCATGGTCCAAGACCCCGTCCGCCAACGATACCTGAAACAAAAGAAAGTAGCAAACACTATATTTTGATTAGACTTGAGCTGTAAACATGGCATATAGAATAGCACTGGAGCAGTGGTTCCCAACCTTCCTTTGACCAGGGACCACTTTGATCAGGGACCACTTGACCGGGGCCCACTCTCTAAAATTAGTGCCAAAAGGGTTACGAATCTGTTTTTAGTCAACTTTAGATTTGATTGGGTTATTTGGGCTGCTGATTCAGAAAATGGCATTGGATAGGCCACATCAGCTCTAGTTGCTGATACAGAATATATATCATCCAGTAGTCGCCATATGCCCACCCACAGAAAACCATATGTAATAATCTAGAGCTGATGTGGTCTATCCAATGCCATTTTCTGAATCAGTACCCCAAATAACCCCAGGAACAGGCGAAGACACCAAGGCTCCCCAGTTTCCAGGCGCAACATGGAACAGCTCTGCTCAGGGGGAGGGAGGAGGAGGAGAAGCAGCAGTCAGGAGGCTTGTTTTCACATCTTTTGTGGGTAGTCAGCCTCTCCCCGCCTGACATCCCAGTTGCTTTGGCACTATAAGAAGGTTTTGTGAGACCGATCACTCTTGTTGCAACGGTGTAGTAACAGTGAGGCTGCAGTGGTTCTTGCGGACCACTGGTGGTCCACGGACCACAGGTTGGGAACCACTGACCTAGAGAAACCCAAAATACTTCTGGCAGGGAATATTTTTGGAACGTAGAAAAGTGAAACTGAATATCATATCTATAGGTAAGGAGTTTTGTACTATACACGTTGCTTACAGACTCGCATGTCAACAAGGTGTTCAGGATTGTAAATTAAACATGATGGGAGTCTGCACCTTGTTTTAGCTTTGTTAGAGATCAAACACTGCTTTTTTCATGCAATCTGGAAGACAGGGATCTGGAGTGCACTGGGGAAGGGGCATATGGTCCTCGTCTCTGGGATGAGCCCCTCTTGTAAAAAGAAGAAGTGCAGAGCTGAATGAAGAGCAAGATATTTCCTTTGGTCAGTACTAACATAGATTTCATCGCCCACTTGTCTAGGCATGGCTTTTGCTCTACAAATATCATAGAAAAATTGTTATGGTGGGAGAGAGGAACTTAAATTATCATTTGAAACCTTTTTTTCTGACAGTCCATTTCCTCTTTCAGATTCACCAATGCCCTGGTCACGATCCGAAACCGTCACAATGATGTAGTCCCCACCATGGCGCAGGGTGTGATTGAGTACAAAGAGGCTTATGGGGATGACCCTGTCTCCAACCAGAACATCCAATATTTCCTGGACCGCTTCTACCTTAGCCGCATCTCCATTCGTATGCTCATTAATCAACATAGTGAGTTACTGTCTTGTCTTCCTGCCATTTCCTTTTTTTGTGATCTGCAACAAGGTGGTCAAAGTTTCTGTTGGCTATTTTCTTGGTGTGGTGAACTGGGTTGATAAGGCCCTGTTGGTAGTCAAGATCCTGCTTCTTTTCAGCCACAGAAGTCCTGACAAAGTACATGCCATCGTTTTATTGCAGGCTTCTCCAACTTTGTGGTCTCTGGGCCTGTTGAACTGTAACACCCAGAATCCGTCAGCATGTTATACTACATAGATTACTTTAAAACATAGCATACAATTGCTTTACAGATATCAGCAAGTATTTAAGGCTTTGGGGAGGGGGGCACATCTGCTCCCAAGGAGACCTTGGAAAGCCTCACCCATTCCAGCAAATGATGATAATGATGTTAAAAATTGCCCCCAGACAGGGACAGGGAAGCATTTTATCATGATTTGGGTTTCAAACAAGGCCTCTTATAGGAAAAATGTAGTGTAAATGCCCCATACACACACCCAATAGACTGCAGCACTGTAGGGCCAAGCAAAAAATGTTTTTTTACTCACAAGGGGCCTTCAAATATGATGGAGAAGTCCTCCACATCCCCTAATGTGCATTTAGGAGCATTTTAAAGTCGAAGAAAAAAAATATTTATGATCCCTGGGACCCACAAAACCCTTGGGGGGCTGTGCTTTGGTCATCTTGCTGTGAAACAAGGCACGTGAGGAATACAAGTTAAAGAGAAGCCACCAATTCACCTTGCTTTTAAACTATTTACTGAAGGATCTTGGAAACCACAATTCAACAGCAGCTGCAGGAAAACATGATCTGTCTTTTCTTAATTTGTTTTCCTTTTTCTACAGCCTTGATTTTTGATGGCAGCACCAACCCAGCCCATCCCAAGCACATTGGCAGCATTGATCCCAACTGCAACGTTTCAGAGGTAGTTAGAGGTCAGTGGCCTTCTTCAATAATACGTTGGAAAATTTAGGCTTATAAATGTTGATTGTTGTATGGTACCACAAGCCAGTCAATTTAATTTTATATCATACCTGTACACACACATGTGCACATATGCACAAATCCCTATTACCTCCTGGCCTTTTACGACACTCAGAAGTTGTTTTCTGAGGTGGCTGTCCTCTTAATGGTAGGTTTGGCCTTTATCTTGTGTCCAGCCTTCTAATGCCCTTTGAATTTGTGGCCAATGGAAGAGGCCAGGATTTCCTTTCTTGCTACGCTCCTGGCCAAGGACACCCACGAAGTGGAATGGGGAGAAAAGGACAGTCTCCTGCTGGTGAAGCTGAAACATCTTCAGGGTTTTTTGTTTCTTCAGGATTAGGCCTGGAAGGGAAGAGAATGTGAGGCCTCCGTCTCCTTTTTTAGCTGTTTCTATGTAGCTCCCATTGTTAGCCCCAGCTTCTGCCAACCTAGCAATTTGAAAACATGCAAATGTGCGTAGATCAATAGGTATCGCTTCGACAGGAAGGCAATGGCGCTCCATTCAGTCATGTTGGCCGCATGACCTTGGAGGCATCTAAGGACAATGTTGGCTCTTTGGCTTAGAAATGAAGATGAGCACACCCCCCCCCCCCCTCAGACTTGACTAGACTTAATATCAATGAGAAACTTTTACCTCTATGAATTTCCAAACATTTACAGCAAGAGCCCTTGCTTTATGAAGCACAAGAAGCTGATCTCTCTCTCTCATGTTTTGTCCGATAACCCTAGCTTTGTGTCTCTCTTTGTTGCAGATGCGTATGACATGGCCAAGCTGTTGTGTGACAAATATTACATGACTTCTCCTGACTTAGAGATCCAGGAAGTAAATGGTAAGAGTAGGAGCAAAGTTTTAAGTTCAAATTAGGAACTTAAATACCAGGGAGAATGTAGCCCAAGAGATTGTGGGCATTGCCTGAGCCAACTTTGGCATTGCCTTCTGTCTTCATAGAGATTTTCCAAGGTTCAGAAAATATGTCTACTCTCCATCCACCCTCAGCCCTGTGTGTGGGTATGCACACATGGTATTTTGGATCATGTAATTTTATTATTTATACTAGGATGTTTTAATGCTTTGTTTTAATATTTAAATGTTGTTTATATCTTTTGTTTAATGGTTTTAATTATTTTAAATCATAATTATATGTTAGTGTTCAGTTATTGTGATTTTTTGTATATGTACAGTAAAGTCTCGCTTATCAACATAAACAGTCTGGCAGAAGGTTGGATAAGCGAAAATGTTGGATAATAAGGGGGGATTAAGGAAAAGCCTATTAAATGTCAAATTACGTTATGATTTTATAAATTTAGTAGCAAAACATCATGTTTTGCAACAAATTGACAAAAAAGCATGGTTTCAATACACGGTAACGTTATGTAGTAATTAGTGTACTTACGAATTTAGCACCCAAATATCGCAATGTTATTGAAACAGCTGTGGATCTAGGTGAGAGGCCGATTGCATTGGATCATGCAGAGCATTGGATGAGCAAAAGTTGGATAAGCAAGACTCTACTGTATATAGCATTGAATTTTTGCCATTAATATGTTGTAAACTGCCTTGAATCCCCCTCTGGGGTGGGAAAGGTGGTATATAAATATAGTAAGTAAGTAAGTAAATAAATAAATAAATTGTTACCAGAAATTTGGTAAGAGGTTCTAAAGATTGTACACAATTATTAAAAAGGGGAAAAATCAGAGCAACTCAGGCAGCAGCTTAATAGAGGAGTTTAATATATAATTGTGGTAAAGCTTGCTATATATTTTAAAACAAACTGATTAATTGTGACTTATCTTAGTGTGTTGGTACCTGCTTGCCATAAAACAAGAACAATTGGACTTGCCTTCTGACCAGTTTTGCACCATATAGCTCCTTATAAAACTAATAATAAGATTACTGAATATGCATTTCTTACTTTTCCTCTCTCTGTGATTTTTTTAATAGTTGTTGAAACCTCATAAAAGCAGCCTATACTATCCCTGAGGGACCTATCCCAGTTTTTTAGGACTTGGATGGGAGGCATGCACAAGGGTATACAAGAAAGATCAAAGACTGGCAGGCAGTCTTTATACATGTCAGTGGACTGTCATTTTCTAGTTCATCCCATCCCATGGGACTCAAGAATGAAGACAGTCAGTTGAACAATATTTCAATTTGTATTACATTTTGATCCCTTTCTCCTAAGCATTCGTGTGCATTCATGTATATGATCCTGCCTACTACTTCTTATCTCCACAAGAACTCTGTGAAGTAGACCCAGGTATGAGATGGTGACTAGCCCAAAGTCCTCCAGTGAACACCATGGCTGAATGGAGGCATAAAATATCCAGCTACAATAACTCTTAACTTTTCAAAGTGTTGCATTGTTGTTAACCATCAAGGATGCTAACATCATCCGGAGAGGCCCTGCTCTCGGTCCCGCCACATTTGCAAGCGCGTCTGGTGGGAATGAGAGACAGGGCCTTCTCGGTGGTGGCCCCTCAGCTATGGAACTCTCTCCTGAGCGAAATTAGATCTGTCCCCCTCCCTCTTGTCCTTTAGGAGGCTAGTGAAAACCTGGCTTTGGAACGAAGCTTTCTCTGAATAATGGTTGGAACTGGTTATAGACTATAATGAGCGACCACAAACTACAAACTGAGTTGAACATGATTTATTGGCAATTTGGCTTAAATGGGCTTTTGTATGTATTTTAATCTTGTATTGTTTGTAGGATGTTTTAATTTGTATTAGTAGCATTGAATCCTTGCTGTAAGCCGGTCTGAGTCCCTCTACGGAGGTGAGAAGAACAGGATATAAAAGTTTTAAATAAATAAATAAATAATAACAACCCATTAATGTAGGTTTCTATGGATCACAAAAACAAAGTGTTAAGGATGGAAGATCCAAAAGCCATTATAGGTGCCCTTGACGGAGGTGGAACATGAACATGTCAAGTCTCGAGGTTACAATCCATCTCCTGCCATAAATTCTGTCTCTCATCACTATATTACTAAAACAACTAGAATTCCTAAAATGGTTTACATTCCTTCTTTATTAACAAAGGGCTGGTAATTATGGGCTGTCTTTTTGTGCCCTTCATCATAGGTTTAAAACACTGCAGTAAAAAGTCAGCACTATTTACCAGTTTCATCCCATCCTTTAAAATGTCACTCCAAATGAGATTTTCATTTTTTTAATGTTTTTTGGGAAAGACAGAGAGAAAGGTACTCGGCAAAGTTCCGCCATTTATGTTTTATGTGGCAATTACAGGTTCCTGTTATGGTTAAAGTTGTATTATTTTACCTTTAGATGGATCACTGATCACCTCATTTTTGTTCAAAATAACTGTCACTACAGAAATGATTCCTTGGATTCATTTAATTCTGATAGGCTGGAAAATACAATAAGATACTCTGTCTGAAATCCAGATGTTAGTCCTGACGAGATCTGAATCGACCGAACGGACTTTATGTCTCAACTTCCCATGCTTCCATTGGCCTGGGACTAAGAATGGGATTTAGATCTTTCTGCTGGACAGTAAACTCTCTCTGTATGTGTTGCAATCTTCAGTGTATTTTTCTAGACATATTTTTCAAAGGGGTTTTAAAAACTAAAAATAAGAAAACAACCTTGGTCGTTTCACTTTCAAAAGTTTGTGTTAGCCTCATTCACGTTTTCCTCCTTTGATTCAGCCCCTGGAACCAGACCCCATCCATGGCTTAGTAAGTAGATAAGCTGATGATTTGATAAGCAACCAGCATACTCTTAGCATTATGGCTTGGCACCAACAGCTTTGTTAGAATCCAGGCTGCATACCTTATGGCTTTGCCTTGCCTTTCAAAACAAAAGGACGTTAGCTCTTGTGTCTGACACTGACGTGGCATAGAGATGAGATTGAGATAAGGACCTCTCTTGATCCAGTACATCACTGGAATTGAATGCAAAAATTAGACAATGTTATTATGGTTTTTTCCCATCGGAGCTGGGAATTGTTTGCAGCAGAGGTGAGTCATGTGTAGCCCATGAGCTACTGGGTCCAAGGTCCTGCTTTCTGGCCAACGATGCTTGACTCACCTCTGCAAAAGCATTCCTGGCTCAGCTTCTGGTAACATGGATATTGCTGAGGGTCTTTGCAGTCTTATCTATTTGGACCTCTGCCACTATACAGATGGATTTTAAGATATTAAATGCTGACTGAAGTCATGACAGAGTTAATTTGCCTTGATGACCTTGCTAGGTACTTTTTTTGGATTAGCTTTTGCAGTTTGAGACTGGGAAAAAGATATAAAGGCTGGGAACAGATTGGGAGAGAGAATTTTTCTCTTTCTAAAATGCTTGTGTGGTTCTCACAGGTATTAGTGGCGAGTGGATAGTAGTAATTTTGCATGTGCATTTTGATTAGTTGTTTTTGAAATTTTTCCAGTCCCCCTGTGTATGCAGCAATGAGCAATTTGATTACTATCCAAGAGATCATCTGGGTAGAATTTGTTTGGGGGAACCAGTTCTTCAAGTGATTGTGAGGAGTTGTTGGGCTCCTTTTAATCAGTTGAAAAGGCTGAAATGCTTTTCTGTTGTAGGCCATCATTTTCAACCAGTAGTTTATGATCTAGTGGTAATGTGCGAAGGTTTTTAGTGCCTGGAACTACAACCAGTTCTAGAACAAGAAGCCATCTATCACAATTCTCCCAGCAATCCTATTTACTCAGGATAAATCTTACAATAGCAATTAACCGAGATGGTGACACAGAGCTCCAGATTAAATCTCTGAATAGCAATTACTGCGGCTCGAGTGGGAGAGTGCTATTGTATTCCTGTGGGCCATCCTTTGGGGGTTTTGGTAAGCCACTCTGAGAACCAAATGTGCTGTGGAACTAAATGGACCGTTGACAGCATGCTGACTGGAGGATTCTGGGAAGTGTAGTCCAAAATAATTGGCCTTTGGTATGATTCAGCAGGAGTTCTTGGCCTAATGGCAGTTGTTAATCCTAATTAGAGGCAACCTTGGCAAGTCAGATGTTGTGTACATTCCATTGATTCATTTGCTCTTCTGTCCTTGAGACTTAAAATTAGATTTGTGCCAGGCCACACAGGCTGAGGCCTCCTGCTGTTTGGCATGAAGGAGTTGGGACATGCACTTTTGTGTGTTTGCGGGGGGGGGTGGGGGTGGGGGGGGCAGACATGGAGCATGGCATCTTATCTAATGCAATTATTAGCATGGGTCTTAAAATTTGGCTAAATGAATGATAGTTCTGAAAACAGTTATCACCCAGTCAGTCTTCCAGCAGTACCAGGAAATATTCTGGGAGCAGATCATGACACATACAACTGGAACAGAATGCTAAAAGTAAACATGGTCCTTTTGAAAACAAGTCATGGCAGGCTAATCCTGCTTCTTTTTTTTATATAGAACCTTGGCACATAATGGGAATGCTGTGGATGTAGCATACCTTGAGTCTGTTAAAGACTTTTTACCATTATATTCCTGCAAACAAGCTAGTAAAATGTGTACTAGAGAAAATGCTATTGTTAGGTTGACTGGCCAAACCCAAAGGGTGTTCACCAATGGCTCCTCTTCATTCCGAAGAGAAGTGAGTTGCATGTAACAGGCTGATAGCAAGTGGCTAAGAGATAGAGGCGGACATGCTCTTAAACACCTCTCTTCTCTCACTTCTAGCTAACCAGCTCGACCAGTCCATCCACATGGTTTATGTCCCATCTCACTTGTACCACATGCTCTTTGAACTGTTCAAGGTAATCCTCCCTTTTGGCATTAGGATTATATTTCCTTCACTTACTCATGCCAGATAATCCAGGTCAGAAATCAGAACTGCAACTCTGGATTCATTATTGGTGTGTGAGATCAAGAGCAGAGCTTGGGGAGTTACCTTTCTGTATACTGCAGTTCTCAGAATCCCTTAGCTGTCATGGCTGTTGGCTGGAGATGCTGGGAGCAGTAGACCATAAAAGTAACCTTTTCAAGCTCTTATTCTGAGTGTTGCTGCATTCTGTTGGGGAAAAATGGAGCAGTGACCCAAAAACTTGAACAGCTTAGGTCCAGGCTGTCTGAAAGACTGTATCTTTCTATAAGAAAGCCTCCTCTTTAGGGAAGAGCTTTCCTTCGGTACTACCTTTGTCCTGGGCACAGGTGGTAAGGACATCGTAGAAGGCCTTCGTGGTAGTGTCTCCCTCCTCCAGGAGATCAGATTGGTTTCCTCTCCTTTGACATGCAACAGCCTTTCCATTTGGACAGGTCTTCTCAGCTGTTGTATTGGAGGTTCTTAATTTTAGTCTTCATTAGTGTACTTTAAATGTTTTAAAACTGTTTTAAATTGGTGTTCTTAATCAGAACATTATCTGCTTTCACTGTGTTCCTCAAATTCTTTTGCCTGTATTATGTTTTTAACTTTTGTTGTATGTTGCCCTGGGAGAAATGTGGGATATTAATCACATTTGCCTGTTACTGCATTTGAGGAGATGTGTATCATTGCTCTCTGACCTGTGGGGGATGCACATGCTTTGTGGCCACAGAATGTTGCATGTTTGTTAAGGGAGGAAAATGGGACAGGAAGGTGATAAGAATGGAATGGAGTATTGCTGAAAGTGGTATAGCTAGCTCGAAACTTAAGCAAGGAATATTCTACACTCCAATGTTTTGCTGAGGGCTCCTTTTATCTGTGATGCCCATGCTTTAAAAAAACTTGGAGGAAAAGGGGCAGAGGAAGACCATTGTTAAACCCCAGCAGTGATTGTATCAGATCAATTACAAGTTCTTCTCTCGTTGCTAAAATAAAAAGCTCCACTTGGTAGGTACTCATTCTGTGCCTTTTTAATGGAAATATGATCTTTGTTCATTGGTTGTTCTTCACCAGAGCAGAGAAGAGCTATACTCCAAAGATTTGGTGTGAAGTTCCCTTGAGTAAAGGTTTTCCCCTCACATTAAGTCCAGTCTTGTCCGACCCTGGGATGTGGTGCTCATCTCCATTTCTAAGCCGAAGAGCCGGCTTTGTCCATAGACATCTCCAAGGTCATGTGGCTGGCATGACTACATGGAGCATCGTTACTTTCCCGCTGGAGCGGTATCTATTGATCTACTCACATTTGCATGTTTTCGAACTGCTAGGTTGGGGCTGACAGCGGAAGCTCATGCTGCTCCCTGGATTTGAACCTGCGACCTTTCAGTCAACAAGCTCAGCAGCTCAACAATTTAACCCACTGTGCTAATGGTGGCTCCGTGTGAAGTTCCCTTACAGATTTGAATTAGGAGCTGGCCTGATTCCTGCACTATTGATGAACTAATTACTTTGGTATTTAGAATGTATGGGAAAGGATGCTGGCTGATTTCCCCCATTCTATAGTTTGGAACCTCTGGTAGTGCAGCGGGATAACCACGGAGCTGCCTACTTGCTGACCAAAAGGTCGGCGGTTCAAATCCGGGGAGCAGGGTGAGCTCTCACTGTTAACCACAGCTTCTGCCAATATTTGCCAACATGCAAATGTGAGCTCAGTAGGTACCACCTTGATGGGAAGGTAAAGGTGCTCCATGCAGTTCTGCTGGCAACATGACCTTCGAGGTGTCTATGGACAACACCAGCTCTTCAGCTTAGAAATGGAAATGAGCACCCCCGGCCGAGAGTCGGACATGACTAGATTTAATGTAATGGGAAACATTTACCATTTACCTTTACCTATAGCAGTGGCTCTCATCCTGTGAGTCACCAGATGTTTTGGCCTAGAACTCCCAGAATTCCCAGCCATTTACCAGTTGTTAGTATTTCTGAGAGTTGAAGGCCAAAACATTTGGGGACCCACAGGTTGAGAACCACTGACCTATAGTTTGCTGCAGAAACAGGAAGTAGGAACTCTTCCACCAACTCCTTTCTTGCATTTGTCCACTTAACATTCCCCACCACCAGGTCTATTTCCATCTGCAAAGAAATTCCTCTAAAATGTTGAGTAGTCGTCAAAGTATAATGGGCCCTCCACAGTTGATTATATGTGGCTCATAATATGCTGTATCTAGAAATTTCTAGGTCCTCCAGGAAAATTTTGTTGTCAGTTTCCAGCAGAAACAAGCATGTCAGGGACCTAGTTGGGATAGGGATGTCTCATTCATTGGGCTTTCTGCGGCAAACATTCTTGTATGTTTTTGTTGTATCTTTATCTTCCAGAATGCCATGAGGGCCACTGTTGAAAGCCATGAGTCCAGTCCCAGATTGCCACCCATCAAAGTAATGGTGGCATTGGGGAATGAAGACCTCTCTATCAGGGTGAGTAGAATTGTGAATGTCAGAGAGGTACACCACTGTTGATGGACAGCTTCCAAGGCCCCTTCCTGTTCTTTCTTCTTCTTACAATTATTTCTCTTTAAAGTGAACTTGGATCAGACAACCCTTCATACGGTACAGTACAAGGAATATAGTACATATCCTCAAGGAATATAGTTACTGGACTTCCATGGCTTCAGAAGGAAATATGAGGGGAAAATTATTTATATCCCATCACCCTCTCCCCGAAGGGACTTGGGGAAGCATTTGTAAGTCCCTAGCATGAGTGTGTGGTCAACCTTCAACAGAAGCATAGGTAGAATTATGCCAATGGACTAGAAAATGCCTGTAGAGAACATTGTTTTTGGATGTGGGTAGGTGAAATCGCAGGTACCAGTCACATGTACTGTCTTGAATTAGAGGACCATCCTCTGTGAATAGGCCATTGGGCCATCCTGCCCATCGGTACTGAAGGCATTTTTATTTTTTCTCCCTTGTTGGGACAGATGAGTGACCGAGGAGGTGGTGTCCCTCTCCGGAAGATTGAACGACTCTTCAGCTACATGTATTCCACAGCACCCAAACCAGAACTGGGTACCGGTGGGACACCCTTGGTAGGTGTTAACTAGACCAGAAAATTGAGGAGATCATTGTGGCTGAGATCACAACTACATAAGGAGAGATGGGAAACCATGGCCAGGGGCTCTGTTGTTTGTTTCAAATATTAAAATATTGTAGTATTTTTCTGCAAAACTTAGCGTATATACTTAAGTATAAGCCGATCTGAATATAAGCCAAGGCACATAAATTTACCACAAAAAACCCTGGTAAAACCTATTGACTTGAATATAAGCTGAGGGTGGGAAATGCAGCAACTACTGGTCAATTTCAAAATAAAAATAGATACCAATAAAATTGCATTAATTGGCTAAATGTTTTTTTAAATATTTACCATATTTCAAAGAAAAACAGTAAACTAGCTCTGTAAGTAGAAAAGTAGGGTCAACCAAAACAATATGGTGTCAACAATAGCTTTATCATAATCTATATAAATAAAAATGCAATGTTCGCTTGTGGGATTAACATGACTCATAAACCACAGAATGTACTGATGCCAAATTTGGACACGACACCCCTAAAACAATGAGTGACCATCACTAAATAAATGCGAAAAAGCAGAAAGGACATCTAAACCCAAAACTCCTACAGGGAGAAACAGCGCATGTCCACAAAGAGACACCCTCGGCCATGCCCCCTCCTCTGCAGAGGAAACAGCCGGCCGTTAAAGCATTGGGAGCCAGGTGCGCATGCACAGCCACACACATACAAGCCGGCTGTTAAAGAATTGGGGAAATGCTTGCAGTGGGGAGGGGAGGGGGTGGCTCTCTCAGGCCACTTCCTCCATGCGCTGGCTGCCACGTGGCCGCCATCTTCATGTTGCCTTCTCCCTGGAGAGGCTACTCAACCCAGTAGTGGGCACCATTGGAGTGGAGGTGGAGGCTTGTTGCATGGGGGCCCTTCTCTTTCCCTGCTATATCAGGAGGGTGGTCTCTTCCTGACATAGAAAAGTTTGAAAAAGAGCGTTTAGTTTACAAATGCAAGATTGAACACTAAATTGTTCCATGCTGATTGAGGGAGAAAAGGTGTGTGTGGTGGTGTGTGTGGTGGTGGGGAGGCAGTGCAGGGTCAAAAGAACGTGTTGGAAGTGCAGTACATGGATATAACTTAGATCTTGTTGGAAAGCAAGATGTCAAAAGGTGAAGGAAGCCTGTAGTTATTCTCAAATCAGAAATAGAACCTGTTCCCCTTGTATCTTAAAGGTTTTTATTGCAGATCCAGTCAAACGTTTCCTTTTGTCTTGTCCATTCCTATTCATATTCTTTATGTTGTTGGTCAGGAGGTCAGAGGAGATTTTGGAGATCTATGCAACCAAGTTTTCTCTGTCTTTTCCCTCTTGCTCAAACTAGGCTGGCTTTGGCTATGGGCTACCTATTTCCCGACTGTATGCAAAGTATTTCCAAGGTGACCTTCAACTCTTCTCCATGGAGGGCTTTGGAACAGACGCTGTCATCTACTTGAAAGTGAGTTTGTGTCATCCTCCTCCTCACCATCACCAGGAGTTCATCCTAGTTCATTTGCTTCAGTGTCTCTCAGCCCCCCAAAAAATATCCCTTTTCCAGTTCTTGCCTGATAAATGTTTATACCAGGCATTGGCAAACTTTGGCCCTCCAGGTGTTTTGGACTTCAACTCCCACAATTACTAACAACCTACCAGATGTTAGGAATTGTGGGAGTTGGAGTCCAAAACATCTGGAAGGTCGAAGTTTGCCGATGCCTGGTTTATGTTCTTTATTTAAACTGATTGTCTTTCATGGACCTCCATGCAAGAGAGGAGAGATGTTAGTTTCTAATCAGCTTGACTTAAGTAAATGGTACAAGCAGAGTTTCGGAAAGTTACTTGTTTGGACTACAGCTCTCAGAATCCTCAGAAACATTTAGCTTTTAATGAAGCGGTTCTCAACCTTCCTAATGCTGCAACCCCTTCATACAGTTCCTCATGTTGTGGTGACCCTCAACCATAACATTATTTTTGTTGCCACTTCATAACTGTAATTTGGCTCCTGTTATGAATTGTAATGTAAATATCTGATGTGCAGGATGTGTTTTCATTCACTGGACCAAATTTGACACAAATACCTGATACGACCACATTTGAATACTGGTGGGATTCGGGGGGGATTGATTTTGTCATTTGGGAGTTGTAGTTGCTGGGATTTATAGTTCACCTACAATCAAAGAGCATTCTGAATCAACGATAGAATTGGGCCAAACTTCTCACACAGAACAAGAATGACCAACAGCAAATACTGTGTTTTCTGATGGTCTTTGCCCCCCCCCTCTTGCAATCCTCCCCCAGGGGTCCCGACCCCCAGGTTGAGAAACACTGTTTTAAAGTAATTTTGCCAAGTTTGTTGTACAGTTATTTCTGCAACTTTTACCCATGGACTAAAGTATTTTTATACAGATACTTTCAGCTGTTGTGTGCCTTGAAGTCATATTTAACTTATGGTGACTCTGTAGTGATCTTCTCACAGGGTTCTTGGTGCTGAGAGTGTTCAGCGTGCCCCAAGGGTTATCCAATAGGTTTTCATGGCCAAGCAGGGGTTTGAACCCTAGCCTCCAGAGTTGTAATTCAATACTCTAACCACTACATTGATATTTTTCAATAGTGCATCCTAAATTAATTTGTGCTTTTCCAGGCCTTGTCAACAGACTCTGTGGAGAGGCTCCCAGTGTACAACAAATCAGCTTGGCGTCACTACCAAACTATCCAGGAAGCTGACGACTGGTGCGTGCCCAGTACTGAACCGAAGAATACATCCACCTACCGGGTGACCTAAGTCAAGCTTCCATTTGTTAGAGAAAAGGGCCTCTGCCCTTGCCTCCGAAACAGAAACACTAAACTTTTGTGTGGGAATGGACAGACAGACAGACAAAACAGTAATTGCCAGCACGAATCCACCTTTGTGTTGTGAGTTCTTAACAGATATTTCTTCTCGACTGGGCTGGCTAGTGTACTAGCCTGTCAGAAACCTGATTACTTTCCCGGTTTTATTTTGGGAAATAAGTAGCATAGATATTTTTCACCATATTGCCATAGTCTTGCATGGGACCTGTCCTTCATGTCCAGTCCTGTCTGACAAATTGGGATTTGCCCCCTAATGATCTTTTTGTTTTGCTTTGCTTTCAAAAGTCATGTTTGGTGTTTGCTCACAACCTTTTAATAATCCTTGACCATAAAATGGAGGGATTGTCGGCCCTGACAGGCTGGGTATGAATCTTTTAAAAGGAATTAGGTGATTCTACAGAAGAAAACAAAGGCAAAGGCTGACTTGTTTTGAGCTGATGATGTTAACATTTCCTGGTGTAGGCACAAAGTCCTGCTTGCAGAGTAGGGAATGCAAAATTTGGGTATGTACAGACAAGTCAGTGAAAACCTAGAGACTGTTCAGATATTTTCATTCTTTGGGGTTTTTTCTTTCCCTACTGATTTGTCTCATTCACTATGGGCAGAAATGGCCATTTTGCCTGGCTTTGCTCAGCAGCTAGTGAGTTGTGGTACTTCTCTTTGTAGCAAAGGGGGCTGTTTGTATCCAGGAAATTCGTAGGGACCGCAAGGGAGCAGAAATTCTCTCCATGATCATAGTATTTACATGAAAGGAGTGGGGGAGTTATTTGGGTTGGCTTTACGATGGTGAAGCCCTTTGTGACTGTCGCTGATGTTGCACAACTGATCGTGTAATGAGAGAGAAAAGTTAGAGTGGAAGAAATGGCTATATAGGAGCCAGATGTGAGAGAGTGGATTAGTTCCCAGAATCTCCAAGCCAGTATGTCTAGGATTGTTGGGGACATTGGAAAAATGTTATTTTCCAAGCTCTGGGACTAGAGGCGAGAGATTGAGAAAGGAGTCCTGAGAATTCCTTACCCTCCAGTTGTAGCAGGGCAAGTGGGCAAAGTATGTATATGTTTGCTCTGAGGAGACTCTGAGCCATCTGCCTCCAGTATTAGCTAAAGGACTGCCTACCAACTGTTTGCAGAAGCATCATATAGTTTCTGGTACAGTGGTGGGAAACTGAACAGGGAGCTGGGGCCAGTTTTCCTCCAGAGCCCTCCAAAGGATGAGGTCTGGAGAAAGCCCAAATACCTATGATTTCCACTTCTGCTGTTCCTCTAAAAATGGTGACATGTTGTTTTGCTTTCTGTCACCCTTTTGAGAAGGACTGCAGCGGAAATAATAAATTAATTCAGGATAGTACATGGTTCTGAGTGGCTCGCAGGGATGAAGCATTTTCACATACTTTCATGTGTATAGGGGTTGTCTGCCTGATTGGCAGGCAGGCAAAATCCCAAAAGCCCACTGAAAATATTAATAAAATTTTGGTGGGCTTAAGGATAAGCTGGGGGCTTTGGTAGCCATAGAAATAGGTCCGCCTGTCGTCCATAGCCTGCACTGTATCCACCCTGAATGTAGTGGAGATTTTGAGACTGTAGAACCACATTCATTCCCCAGCTACTGTTGCCATTTTTCTGAGTTCCTCACACTCCACTCCAGTGGCTCTTGCCAAGACGTCTCTGCTTATCAGTCTAAGCAAGTGGAAATGCAAAGATGCATGAGTAGATGAGACCCCTGGAATGGGAAGTGGAGTTGATGCCTATCCTTCCAGTAAACCCTTTACACCTCACCCCCTGCACCTTCATTTATTTCTTTGGGGGGGGGAGAGGGGGTGCACCAAAAGCAACCCAAACCCAACCTCTCCTTCCTTTCATCTCCCCCACCCCACCGGCATGCTCTTGAATTGTCTGGAAAATCTCCCTGTACATATAAATACATATATTTTTTATTCTCTGCATGTTCTCAGACATGTTCAAGAGACACATCTTGCCATTGTATTCTTTGCTCACTGGTTGGTTAAGAAAAATATAATTAAAGAACCATGAAACTTGAAATCTATCCATTTGTTTGGTTTGCTTAATTGGTTGTAGAATTAAACTCATGTCAGTATTTTTTATTATTTGTCACACCTCTGCTAGTTTGGGTTGAAATAATGAGGTTACTTTGGCGCCAAGGCATGGGACGGTCTCAAGCCAATTCTTCACCAAGACAATGCTCAGAGCGTACGTCCACCAGCAAAGGTGTAACATAGGTCAGAGACCTTTGTTGCTCAACATGGCCCATTATTACATGTAGTACTGTGCTGCAGATGGTCGTTTACCACCTACTGGACTTGATATAGAGCCACTGTGCCCTGATCTGCCATTCTGTGCCTGGTGGAAGGATGGGGAAAATGGATGAAGGATCTGGCTATGTTCCTGTAGTCATACGTGAAATGATTCATCAGAAATGAATGGGGGGCTCTACAGCTGGGGGAAGGTGATGGTCATTGAGGGAGGAAGGGACTGAATACCACCAAATCTAACTCTCTCTTGAAGCCAAAATGAATAGACTGAGGCTATTGGACTTTGGTTGTCTGATGTGACAGCATTAGAAAACATTGAGTAAAGTGAAAGACAATAGGAAAAGAGAAAGACCAGGTGGAGAGACTCAAATCAGACCTGCTCGGGTCCTGAGCTTGCATGACTTGAGCAGGTTTGTTAAAGACAAGAGTATCTTAAAGGTATCCCATTCATATTGTTGCCAAATTGAAGCCTATTTGATGGTGGCCAACGCTACGTAGGATGCCCTGGTCTCTGAAATATTGTTTCCTTTGCATTTCTTTCTCTATAGCAAGGTTACAAATAAACACAGCCCTGGCACATTATCCTGTAGCACAGATAACGGTAATGCTATTTTTTAAAAGCTGGGAATATCCTTGGAAGGACCTCCTCCCTTCCTGTCCTTTTTCCCCTGAGCCCTCAAGTACACTTTGCAAGGTCAGCGGGAGGCATGCGAGACACAATGTACCCTGCCGCATCTCCTGTGATTGCCAGTGCCAAGGCTTGTCCAGTTGACCGCTGGCTGAGTTTTGATTAGAGCACCTTCAGTTCCCATTCCTCACCAGCACGTTAGTGCTTTGGCAACACCTTTCACAGTGACTTATCACATGTATGAAATTTACCCTGTTATACAGCTGAAGAAACAGGAGTGTTCGTCACATGAGAGTGCATTCCTAACTAAGCTTGGAGGGAATGAATTTTCCTGGGTGGAAAAATGCAGGAAGATCTAGTCCAAATTCTCCCTCCAGATTGAAGTTGATTGAACCTGCACCAGCCTACATGATTAGAATCCCAAGTGCTGGTTGTGATTTTCGGTCTCTATTTTCAGAACTTGGCATCACTGAGCTGCACCCTAGTCTGTGACTATAAACGTCACCGTGTGGGCATCAAACGTCAGCCTTTACAAAAACACATGTATTAAATAACTTACATACCAATCACACTGTAGTCTGACATTTCCAGCTCTAAAAATAAATGAGTCTGGATTTCACACTTTGCTGTGTGGGCAGCAGCCTGTCCTTGTCTGTTCATAAGCAAGCTGAAGAACAGTATGATTCAGCAGAGGTGGAAGGGATAAGGCTGTTAATGGCATAAAGGGAATTATTTGCACTATGAAGAGTACAGTGGAAGATCTTGGCCATGCCTATGCTTCCTGATGCAACTTCCCAAATCCACATTCTAAGCCATGTTGACCACCTCCACCTCCATACAACATGGTCATGTCTTGGTTGTGATAGAACAGTGGTTCTCAACCTTCCTAATGCTGCAACCCCTCAATACAGTTCCTCATGTGGTGGTGACTCCCAGCCATAAAATTATTTTGGTTGCTACTTCATAACTGTAATTTTGCTACTGTTATGAATCATAATGTAAATATTTGATATGCAGGATGTATTTTCATTCACTGGACCAAATTTGGCACAAATACCTGATACGCCCAAATTTGAATACTGGTGGTGTTTTGGGGGGTGGGGTTGATTTTGTCATTTAGGAGTTGGTAGTTGCAGGGATTTATAGTTCACCTAAAATCAAAGAGCAGTCTGAACCCCACCAACAATGGAATTGAACCAAACTTGGCATGCAGAACTCCCAAGACCAACAGAAAACACTGGAAAGGTTTGGTGGGAATTCATCTTGAGTTTTGAAGTTGTCGTTCACCTACATCCAGAGAGCACTGTGTACTCAATGATGGATCTGGACCATACTTGACATGAATACTCAATATTACCAAATGTGGACAATGGTGGAAGTTGGGAGAAATAGACCTTGACATTTGGGAGTGATAGTTGCTGGGATTTATAATTCACCTACAATCCAAGAGCATTCTGAACCTCACCAGCGATAGAATTGGGCCAAACTTCCCACACAGAGCCCCCATGACCAATAGAAAATACTGTGTTTTCTGATGGTCTTTGGCGACCCTCTGACACCTTCCTTGCGACCCCCCCCCCCAGAAGTCCCAACCCCCAGGTTGAGAAACGCTGCCCTAAGGAGAGAGATAAAAAGATATTGAGATGCATTTTAATCCATGAGAAAAAATAGAGAAGTGAGAAAATCTTTATGTGCTCGAACATTACAGCTTCTTTCCCCGCAGTGCAAAAACTGCACTCTAAAATGATTTCAAACTTTTTTATTCCATCGTGATTTGTTGCTGTGTATCATCAAATATCTGCAGCTCTGTCTCTCTCACACACACATATAGTTCTTCTCATCTCAGCTACAGGTAGCCAGCCAGCCGACCCTCTCCCTTCCGCCCAGCTCCCCCAACAGATAGGTCTGGAAGGGGTGACACCTGATGCAAAATCTATTTGGAAGGACGGTGGCGGAGAGGAGCGGATCGAGTTCTGGTGAACGACGCTGTGAGTCCGCACACGCACATGTGTTTGTGTGCTTGTGTCTCTGTGGGCTGTGTTTTGTGAGGCAGCTGTGGTTCCCTCCCACCCACCCCACCCCGCTGTGGTTTGTAGGAATGGGACAGTGTGACGGGACACCTAATTGGCACACAGGTGAATACATCTAGGCCTTTCAAGCTGAATGGTATCATCTAGAGGATTGAAAGGGAAGTCCAGAGGAGTGGTCTGAAGGGTTTCACAAGGAGTAGCATCAGTGTACAACTTCACTACCCCCTTCCGCACAACACGCCAGGAAGAGGGGAGCGGGGAAGGCTTGCTGGGCCACCAAGAGTGCTGCTTAACAATCCTGGCGCTGCAGGGCAAGGGACACCATTTTGCAGAGCCATCGCCCACTCTGTCTTTGCAGTCTATCCAGTTGTTCAGGGTGGTGTTCAGCTCCTGCTGCAATCTCCGCCACGCCTGACCCCACAGCAAGCTCAGCCTTGCTGTATCTGTCCCACCCAAACCCATAACCTTCCGCAGGCTCTGGCCTGCCTCCTATTCCCCCCACCCACCCTTTCCTGGCTGTAGACCGTACCATCCCCTCTCACCCTAGAGATGCTCCGTGGGTGAAGGGGGGAAGGCTGTAAGCCACGGGCACTGGGAAATTCTTGTCCCCATCTAACTTTTCTTCTGTTCCTGTTCTTTTTTCTTTTGTTTCTCCTTCTGCTTCTCCACTTTTTCCTGAGCTTTCCTCTCCTTCTCGACAGCTGCATTCAGCTCCTTCAGCTTCCTCTTCAGAAGAGATCGATCGTGGGAATTGCTGACGCCAAGAGCCTGAAGGGTGGAGGGAAGAGAATTAGGAGCATTTAGGAGTCTCTATCCCTCAGGCATTGCTCTCTCCCCATTTTGGTTGGTCCACAGCACATTTTTGTACCAAGACTACAAATGATTATCACACACCAAGCCCGCCATGGGCTGGATTATGCTGGGGGCTTTGGTGCCCATGAGTTTTCCTCTCAAGAAGACACACTTATAGATCAAAGCCAGTTCTGAGGCCCAATTTCAGACTGTAGCATTTCTAAAGCTAGGTCACATTGTTGCCTGAGGTCTATTGGGGAGGATGTGGAATGGATGAAACTAACATGTCCATTTGCAAGAACATGCTTATAGAAAGCATATGAGAGACTCAGCCTTGGATCCTGTTAGTGATATATACATGCACACACTATGTATGAAGAATGGTTATTTATTATTGTTATTGTTATATGCCTTCAAGTATTTTCCAGTTAATAGGCACTGGGAGTGTGACTAGCTCCCTTTTCCCCAAAGGCAGATATGAGTGACTGGCAGCAAACAGTTCTGGGTTTTAATAACTTTATTTTTTATACCCTGCCTCCATCTCCCCAAAGGGATTCGGGGCAGCTTACACGGGGCCAAGTCCAGTCACACAGAGGTAAAAGCATAACATCTATATATCTATCATCTATCTATCCTATCTATCTTCTATGTATGTAATAAAAAAGAATGTTTGTAGCGGGAGGTGCGGCGGGAGGGAGGAATATGTGGCAGCTTTTTGATTGGTCGCCAATGTGGGATTATTTGCATAAATTATTCTGATTGGCCAGCTACCCAACATTCCACCACACCAAGGCAGCACAGACAGAAAACGAAAGGGCCCGAGGCAGATATAAATGGCTGGAGATTAAGTTAATCAGTTGACAGTTTTTAACGTTGGAAATTGAATGTTCAGTACCTTCACCCAAAACACTTCACAAAAAACACTGCAACCCCTACAAATCACAGACTACGCCCAAAATTGACAGTAAGGCTTCATTAACTTGATTTTTCTGACTAGGCCTCACTCTCATTGGCCAACCACAAAACCCCAACACTAAGGCACCTGAAAGTTTTTCCGCTGGAAATGGAATTTTCATTTCCTAATAGGATTTCACTACATAGAGAGGGTTTCCTGATGTACTGAGAGTATTACCAGCATTACAAGCTAGGCCCCAGATTTCACTACAGAGAGTTTCCTGATGTACTAAGAGCACTACTAGCATTACAAGCTAGGCCCAAAAATAGACATACATCCTTCCAGCCAAAGGTGAAAACACCACTTTTCCCAACAGGCCTCAGCCTGAATTGACAGTAAGGCTTCCTAGGCCTCAGCCTGAACTGACAGTAAGGCTTCCTAGGCCTCAGCCTGCATTGACAGTAAGGCTTCCTAGGCCTCAGCCTGAATTGACATGACTTCCCTACGGCTTCAGTAAGGCCTCAGCCTCAGCCATTGACAGTAAGGCTTCCCAGGCCTCAGCCTAAATTGACAGTATGACTTCCTAGGCCTCGGCCTAAATTGACAGTAAGGCTTCCTAGGCCTCAGCCTAAATTGACAGTAAGGCTCCTAGGCCTCAGCCTGAAATTGAGCCTGAATGGACAGTAAGGCTTCCTAGGCCTCAGCCTAAATTGACAGTAAGGCTTCCTAGGCCTCAGTCTCAATTGACAGTACTTCCTAGGCCTCAGCCTTCATTGACAGTAAGGCCTCAGCCTGCATTGACAGTAAGACTTCCTAGGCCTCAGCCTGAATTGACAGTAAGGCTTCCTAGGCCTCAGCCTGAATTGACAGTAAGGGTTCCTAGGCCACAGCCTGAATGGACAGTAAGGCTTCCTAGGCCTCAGCCCATTTCTAATAACCCGGGCATCGCCGGGTCCCAAAGCTAGTATAAAATATAACAAGAATATAAAACAACATAACAATAATAAAACTAACATCATAAGCAACAACCAAGGACATACTTCAAGTTTTGGAGTATTTCATATTTTGGATCTGCAGATAAGTGAGACTCTACCTGTATTTACAATAGTATTTACCTTCCCATTAACCATGGTCCAGAATCAGTAGTCAGTCAATATCAGAGTCAGTATTATATCTTCCCCGCTGACTATAAAATATTTAGAACAGTGGGAATCATGCCTCCAGAGGGCATAGCAAATGGTAAAGAGTGCTTGAGCTGCAGTCCAATAACATTTGGAGGGCCTGGTGATTCCCATCCTAGATATAGAAGTTTGCCACCCATTTCACTGTCAATTAAGGCAGCAGTAGGGCCTTAAAGAGCCCCCGGTGGTGTAGCGGCTTAAACCGTTGAGCTGCTGAACTTGCTGACTGAAAGGTTGGTGGTTCAAATCCAGGGAGTGGGGTGAGCTCCTGCATTTAGCCCCAGCTTCTGCCAACCTAGCAGTTTGAAAACATGCAAATATGATAGATCAATAGGAACCGCTCTGGTGGGAAGGTAACAGTGCTCCATGTAATCATGCCAGCCACATGACCTTGGAGATGTCTACGGACAAAGCCGGCTCTTCGGCTTAGAAATGGAGATGAACACCCCCACCCCCCAAAGACACAACTAGACATAATGACAAGAGGAAACCTTTACCTTTAGAGCCTTAAAGGGGGATTTAAGAGTTTCACATTGTTCACTTTGGTATAAAATCGGCATCCCTAGAGTTTAATAGACTGAAGTTCGATTCTTCAGGTTCTCTCTTTGGGTTGACTTCAACATGGACTCCTTTTATAGATTACATTCAAGGTGTTCAAATATTTGATCACAAACTCTGTGTTTATAAATTGAGCTTGATCTATCAGCAAGGCTCTTGTCACATCATGAGTAAATGCATCATCTGTATCTGTATACCTTAATAAAGCGGAATGTTTGTATGTATGTATGTATGTGTGCGGAGGGCGGAAGGGTGGATATGTGGCAGCTATTTGCATAAAGTCCTTTGATTGGCCAGCCTCGCCACTCCAAAATTCTAAGTGGCAGCTATTTGCATAAAGTCCTTTGATTGGCCAGCCTCGCCACTCTAAAATTCTAAGGCACCAGACAGAGGGCATTGATTGCCACTGATTAGCCAGCATCCCAGAATCCAGGCCTCTACATTCAAACAACAGGATTTCTTCCCACTGAGGGGAAAAATGCACCATAAACAGTCCCTCCCCACTTGGCTCTGTGAAAACAAAATGGATTCCTGTTTTCTCCTCAGCTTTTAGAAAACGGCTGCCTGCCATTTGGCCTTTTAAACTTAACAATTACCAGCAGAGCAGGCCAGAACATTACAGGCCCCAAAAGAGAGTTTAGGACAGGATGGGCCACGAATGATGGGATTTGCACTACCTTCACCCAATTCACTTTCCAGAAAACACTGTAGCCCCTACAAATCACAAACCAGGCCCAAAATTTACAGTAAGGCTTCATTAACTTGATTTTCCTGACTAGGCCTCAGTTAATGGGACATTGTGTATGGCCAGGCCCCAAAAGAGAGTTTAGGACAGGATGCGCTGCGAATGATGGGATTTGCACTACCTTCACCCAATTAACTTCCCAGAAAACACTGTAGCCCCTACAAATCACAAACCAGGCCCAAAATTTACAGTAAGGCTTCATTAACTTGATTTTCCTGACTAGGCCTCAGTTAATGGGACATTGTGTATGGCCAGGCCAAAAGAGAGTTTAGGACAGGATGCGCTGCGAATGATGGGATTTGCACTACCTTCACCCAATTAACTTCCCAGAAAACACTGTAGCCCCTACTAAAGCAGGTTTGGTACTTTTCCGAGCATTAAAAGTACAGTCAGAGAGTGATGCTACTTGCGTGTCAACTCTGAAAAAGAGGGTTTTGGTGCCAGAAATCAGACAGGCACTTGCAATGAAAGACTAACACCATGATTAAATGCATTTTAATACACCCTGTGCCCAATTTGAGATACTGTAGGCTAGATGGGTGGAAACAGTGCAGTTTGAGCTATGAAAGTTAATGGGAATTTTAATGTGAATGGAAACACCACTGCGCATGGCAAAGAGTCTGACCTTCTCCGCTGCTGGCAGGGAGCCCGGAAATAATGTTTCAAGTCAAAAACAGAGAGACTCAGCATTGATAGCTTGCACTGTGAGAAAGAAATAACTAATAGATGGCTATTGTTCTCATTCTTAGGTATGACAGAGAGATGATGCTAATAATTTATGCAGTGTCTATTGGATTAATGAAATGTCATGTAACAACAGTAATCACCAGCCAATTATGCTTGTTTTATCCATGAAGAAGAGTGGGCTTGACTGAAATGACTCCATTACGGGTATAAATGTCTTTGTATGAGATGTGACGGGGTCTTTTGCCCCTATCTGCAGCTGTGTTCTGCTGGCAAAGCCCACCAGCTGGTGCCAGGAATAAATTCTTTTTTGATTTTCACCTATTTCACAGTTGTCGTGTGTTCTCCCTCATCCTAGAGCCCGCGCGTACAAGCAGCTTGGTAAGATTTGATTGGTACTTGGAGTTCCATAACTCCTCAATTCTGCTTCACTACAAATCACAAACCAGGCCCAAAATTTACAGTAAGGCTTCATTAACTTGATTTCCCTGACTAGGCCTCAGTTAATGGGACATTGTGTATGGCCTGAATTAACAGTAACCAACCTTGGCACACTGAGCCCCTATGACCCATGATTCATTCTACTGCAGTTTGGAGTAGGGAGGACCATGGATGATGGGACTTGAAGTACCATCACAGGTTATGAGATTTGTAGTACTTTCAAACTCTTCATTCCCCACAGACCAAGGCGGCCCTGAACCACAAGACCAAACTTGGCACACAGTACCCCCATGACCCACACTCCATCCTACTGCAGTTTAGAGGAGGATGGACCATGAAGGATGGGATTTCAAGTACCTCCATTCACTTCCCAAGCCCGCTGTGACCCTCATCCAGTGCATAACCATGACCACACTTGGCACAAAAAGCTCCCATGACCCAATGGACGTCCTGATGCAGTTCGGAGGCCGGACCACAGATAATGGGACTTGAAGTACCTCCACTCATTTCACCAGACCATTGCCAACCTCATCCAAACACTGATCAAGACCAAACTTGGCACACAGAGCCCCCATAACTCATTCTACATTCTGGTGCAGTATTGAGGAGGATGGACCACGAATGATGGGACTTGAAGTACCTCCACTCACTTCCCAAGACTGCTGCGACCCTCATTCAATGACTAATGAAGACCAAACTTGGCACACAAAGCCCTCATGACCCACTCTACATCCTGGTGCTGTTTGGAGGGGGATGGACCATGGATGGCGGGACTTGAAGTACCTTCACTCACCTTCTGAGACTACTGCGACCCTCACCCAATGAATGATCAACACCAAACGTGGCACTAAGAGCCCCCATGACCCACTCTACATCCTGGTGCTGTTGGGAGGGGGGATGGACATGGTCAATGGGACTTGCAGTACCTTCACTAACTTCCTGAGACCACTGCAAGCCACATATACATCTAATAGGAACCAACCTTGGCACACAATGCCTTCCTCAAATAACCCGGGCACCGCGGGGTCCTCAGCTAGTGAGTAATAAACATAAATGCTCACCTCTCCAGGGTCTAGAAGCTGGAGAAGTTGTCACCTCATAGTAATTTGCCAAGCAGGACTATGTCAGCCAAAACGGCATTGTGGTTTAAGTGCTGGACTATGACTCTAGGGAATAGGGATCAAATCTCCACTCAGTCATGAAAACTCACTAGATGACCCTGGGCAAATCAGAAATAACTTGAAGGTACACAACCACAACAATGGTTTGTGGATAGCATGTAGATTTCACCGCTTCCCAGCTCCTACCTTACCTTTAGCTTGGTCCCATCCAAGAGTAGCAACTGCTGGCCATCCACCTCCTGAGCAGCAAACTCGGCCATGTACTGCTCCAAGTTCAAGCTCTCCAGCCACTGGCCCACTTTTTGGCTGCTCCAGGTTGAGGCCGTACTCAAAGGCTCATCCAGGAACTTCAGAGAGGATTATGGAGTTGTGGGAGGGGCAGTAGGTAGAGAATACAAAAGAATATGATCAGATTATTCCATCCCTTTACTGTTAATCCACAAGATTCAACTACTAAGCCTTGGTTAAGACTGAACCCTGAAAATAGTAGGTAGGCTGCATCAATACGCAAAAGTTACATTTTTGCTCTACAGTTCTTAGAATCTTGCCCCCACCTCTCAAAAGAACCACTGTCCAAAAAGAAAGTATTCCAAGCTCTATCTTTTAAAAATCAACTTAAAAGTCATTTCTAGTCCTCACTGAGCATAAAATGCAACTGGAGAATGATCCTTGCAGGTCTCCACAGATGAACCCAGATGTGTCTTCGTTTGGCCAGGGGACTTACTTCATCAGATGACTGTGACAGTGTGTGGTAGGGATAGGAATACTTGGCCTCAGGTGGAGCAGTACTCAGAGTCTTCGGACTACTGCTGGGAGGAGTGGAATCATCGCTCAAGGTGGATTCCTGTAAAAGATCAAATTGAATTCTTTGCCAAATTCTTCAATTTTTAAAATCCATTTTTGTATGTTGTATATTGGATCTTCTACTATGTATACTAAATCATCCACAAAAGCTCTTATTTTGTAACTCTATTTTCTTACATTGGTCCCAATTATTTCATTATGTTTTCTTATGGTATTTAGCAATATCTCTAATACTAGTATAAATAGCAATGGAGATAGTGGCATCCTTGCCTCGTCCCTTTATTAATCTTGAAATTTCTTTCCTGGTCATTTATCACGCTATTTGCCTCTTGTAGGTTATAAAATGCTCTAGCTGCATTTGTGAAATAAATACCAAAGTCAATTTCTTGTAGTAGTTAATATATAAAGTCCCAATGTATACTATCAAAGGCTTTTTCCGCATCCAGGAAGACTAAGGCCAATTCTTTTTGGTTGTTTTAATCATAATATTCTATTATGTACAGTACATTTCTTATATTGTCTTTTATTTGACATTGAGGTATGAAACCTGTTTGATCTCTTGCTATCCAATCCTTCAAGAAAAGTTGAAGTACCTCTACTCACTTCCTGAGACCGCTGTGACCCTCATCCAATGACTGATCAAGACCACACTTGGCACACAGAGCTCCCATGACCCACTCTACATCCTGGTGCAGTTTTGAGTAGGATGGATCATGGATGATGGGACTCGAAGTACCTCCACTCACTTCCCGAGACCACAGCGACACTCATCCAATTATCAATAAAGACAAACTTGGCACAGACAGCCCCCATGGCCAACTCAACATTCTGCTGTGGTTTGGGGGAGGATGGACTACGAATGATGGGCCCTTCAGTACCTTCACTTACTTTCTGAGACCACTGTGACCCTCATCCAATGAGTGATCAAGACCAAACTTGATCAAGAGCAAACTTGGCACACAGAGCCCCCATGACCCACTAAACGTCTAGGTGGGGTTTGTGAGCCAATGGACCATGGATTATAGGACTTGCAGTAGCGTCACTCACTTCCTAAGACCTTTGCAATACACATCTATGACTGATCAAGACCTAACTTGGCACCCAGAGCCCCCATGACCCATTCTACATGTTGGTGCAGTTTGGAGGATGGACCATGGAGCTATACTTCACCTGCACCCACTGAACCCAGCCAACATTGGATCTAGACGAAACTTGGAACACAGCTAAACAATGCCTTTCTCAAATAACCCGGGCAGCGCTGGGTCCCCAAGCTAGTAAATAAATAAATACTATCCAACTTTGTCAGTTTGGCAGGGACAATCCTAATTAATCCTCTGCTGTCCAACTCTTTCAAGCACAATTAAAATGACTCATTTTAATTTTGACACATTCCCCTTTGTCCATAGTTGCCGCAGTTGCTGCAAACTGAGTTCAAAGTGCAATAATAGTTCAGCAGCAGGGAGAAGAGGGAAAAAAGGGATGGAGCCTTGCCAGTCTTGCCCTTCCCAGTAGATTCAGGCCCCTTCCACACAGCTGTATAAACTCCACACTGAACTGGATTATATGGCAGGTGGACTCAGATAACTCAGTTCAAAGCACATATTGTGAATTATCTGCCTTGATATTCTGGGTTATATGGCTGTGTGGAAGGGCCCTCTGACAAAAAGTGCAAACTACACCAGCCTTTTCCTCTCAACTACACTCTGGTGTTGCTTGGTCACACAAAATCTGTGAAATGTTGGAAGATATGAGAATGAAGATGACCAAATGGCAAGGCTGGGGGAGATTGGGGGCCTTTCCACACAGCCATATAACCCAGAGTATCAAGGCAGATAATCCACAATTTCTGCTTTGAACTGGGTTATCTGAGTCCACACTGCCATGTAATCAAGTTCACTGTGGATTTTATACAGCTGTGTGGAAGGGCCCTGGTTGCTTCTTTCCTGTTTAAGAGGGGCATGAGCTGCAGGAATTGAAGACGAAGGCAAATGGAAATGAACTGTTTTCCAATTCCGCAATTTGGCAACTTTCCTCCTGTGATCATTACGTCACATTGCTGACAGCAGCAGTGCCATGAAAATAGCACCTGCCTGGTGTCCTAGGGAGATGGCTGGTGATCTCTAAAGGGCATCTTCTCTTATGTTTGTCACTCCCCATAAGCCAGAAGTAATGGGTGAGTCATGGACACAGAAGAAGGAGAAGAAGGCTGAAGTATAGGGCAACAGTGAGCAGCTTATGTGGGTTTTAGAGCAGAAAATTGCCCAGATTTACAAAATTTAATCTGGACTCTCCCCTACACTGAATTCAAGCCACAAATGGCTGAAAGTTGGCTTTGAGATCTGTCAGCCTGTCTCTATCTATCTATCTTAGGGTTGCCATATGAATAAGGGACAGGTACCTAAAAATAGGGAAATTTTCACAAAGAAGGGACACTACATAAATACTTGAAAAACAAATGGTGATTTTCAAGTTTTTATGAAGTGTTCCTTATTTTGTGTCTATTTTTAGATACATCCCTATTCATACGGCAACCCAATCAATCTATCTATCTATCTATCTATCTATCTATCTATCTATTCATCATCCATCTTGCAAATTATTCATTCAAGCTATTCAAAAGCCATTCTTAGAAGTTTCCAGGAATCAGGAAAGGAACATTTTATTTGGAGGGGGGGGCAGAACATTTACTGGGGGAAATGCCCCAATCCCCCCTCTCATGGCTACATCTTTTAGAGCAGTAGTTCTTAACCTTCCTAATACTGCAACCCCTTAATATAGTTCCTCTTGTTAAGGTGACCCCCACCCATAAAATTATTTTCATTGTTACTTCATAACTGTAATGTTGATACTGTTATGAAGCATAATGTAAATATCTGATATGTATTTTCATTCACTGGAACGAATTTGGCACAAACACCCGATACACCCAAATTTGAATACTGGTGGGGTTGAGGGGGTAGTGATTTTGTCATTTGGGAGTTGTAGTTGCTGGGATTTATCGTTCACCTACAATCAAAGAGCATTCTGAACTTCACCAATGATGGAACTGAACCAAACTTGGCACACAGAACTCCCATGACCAATA